>BTPG01000006.1:140821133-141421133 GCA_036245525.1 Semisulcospira habei
CGCGCCCCCGACTTTTCCCGTTTCACCGTCAGTTCTAGACACTCGCGCTCGCCCTGCGAGCGCCGCCGGAAGGATCATTCCCCCCACCGGGATCATCGCCGCTCCCCCCGCCACTCCTCGTTGCGCGCTCGGTCGCGCTCGCCCTCGCACCGTTCGATGCGTTCGCCGCGTCACCGCCATCGTCGGCCATCTTCCCGTGATCGGCGCACCTCTTCGGTTGTCCGCCGTCCTTCGTCCAGACGTCGTTCCCGCGCACCGGACAGGACCCCTCCTCGCTCCTTCTCGCGTTCGCCTCGGCGATCCCCGCCTCCGTCGTCGCTGCGGCTCGTTCCCGGGCTTCACGCGAGGTTCGACACGCGTCCCCACCCAAGCTTCGGCCTTCCTCGGTGCCTCACCCGCCTTCTCGCCACCCCCTGGACGAAGAAGCCCTCAGTTTGCTGCCTGAGGACTCCGTCTCAGCCCTGTTGGATGAGGATGCTCGCTCCCTTTCGCCCGCCGACGTCGGTGATGATGTCCCCTCGACCCTTCCGTCGTCGTCCCGTGCGGAGACCCTCTTAGCTTTGGATGAAGCCGCCAGGATCATCGCGGCCACTCTGCCAGCGGACTCCTGCCCAACCTCTCCCCCCCTGAAGAGGAAGGTCTCTGCCTTTGTGGATGCCGAGCGTCAGGTTAAGAGGTTCAAGTCGCTTCCCCAGCCGCTTGGATTTAAGGAGCTGCGAGATGTCTTCTCAGCGCACCTGCAACTTCCCGCGTCTCGAGAGCCGGTGTTCTTCTCCGATCGTCGCTGGCCGGCTGGCCTGGACATCGCCTTCCGTCGGGACTGGTATGCCGGCCATTCCCAGGCTTTCTCCATCCCTCTTCCTGCGATCGACCCCCCTGCCGTGTCGCAAGCTGGTGGCTCCGCCCTTCTTCGCCGTTCCCTCCCTCGTGGCCTGGATATGACTGCGTCTCTGGTGTGGAACACCTTAGCCTGCGCGGGGTTCCTGGAGCTGCTCACTCAAGCCCTGGTTCGTCGTGTGGAAGACGCTTGGCATCCTTCTATCACGCCTCTCCTTGGGGATTTACTCGTCTTAGCGGAAGTCGCCAACCGCGCCGCCTACCACTCGTCCGTCAACGCTATGGCTGCCTCCGCCAACTGTGACCTGATGCGTTGAGACGCCCTTCTGCTTGCCTGCCGAGGGATACCACCTGACCTGCGTGCGCAGCTTCGTCGTGCTCCGCTGGGTGGTCCCCTGCTTTTCGGCGACACCTGGTCCTCCGTTCGAGCCTCCAACCCCGACCGCTGGCCTGTGAGTGCTCCTCCTCCCCGCCGCTTTCCGTCCTCCCGCCAGGCTAGGGGTCGCGCCTCGCGGTCGGTTAGACCCTCTGCTGCTTCAGCCCCTGAGCAGGCCCCTGAGCAGGCCCCCGCCTTTGGCCGTCCTAGACCCTCCAGGGCCCGTGCCCCCGCTTGGCCCCGTCCCGCCCGGCGACCGGGTCGCGGGCGGGCTGCCTGACTGCCCCCCAGCCTTGCCCCCACCGACCACTTCGGGGTCTCCGGTCGGTGGGAGGCTAGCCTTTTTCAGCGGAAATTGGCTCACACTCTTTCCCGATGACCCCTGGATTTGCGACACCGTCTCGGCCGGCCTCCGGATCGCCTTTCGCAGCCCGCCTCCTTTGCGTCGCTCCCCCCTTTGGACCGAGATTCCTAGCGACCCGTTGAGGGCCTCCGCTCTTCGGGGAGAGGTCTCCTCCCTCCTGAGGAAAGCCGCCACGGAGGTGGTTCGCGTCCCTGACTCCCCAGCCTTCTAAAAAATACATTTTTCTTCTCGAGCGCAAGTAAACAGCGATAATGCAGCATCCGATACTTTTCCTGTCAGCGCTATGTCCGCCGAGTATAATTATTGGCTGTACAGCGTAACACGGCAAATTCAGAAGAGTTAGCGTCTCTGAAAGCGAACCATCAAGCGCACGAGGCTGATTCGGGCCCGTAGAGCAACGCACCACCGCGCCGGTTGAAGTGCGAAGAAAACCAAAATATCCAAAGGGTAGTGCAACCGCTGGTCAGGAAGTTCCAGGACCCCTGGTGGGGGCAGTACCCGAGGCCTTACCTCGTCAGGTCAAGAGATCAGTAGGAAAACCAAAATCCAAACTAAGAAGGGAGCCGAAGGCTGAAGGCAACCTGCTTGCAGGAAGCTAAGCGCGAAAACTGGTAACGGCTGCGCATGTGCCGTATGAGGGATTCAGGGACGTTGGTACAGCTCTCTTGGGTGGTTCCCCGGTGGCGTTGCTGTACACAACGATCCCTGGGCTGAAATTGATGGGCTAAGTGCTACTTCCATACATTAATGCCATCGGTAATGTTTTTCAAGGAAACAAACACTTCTGTCTGGTTACCACTGTTTACCACTACGGTGTGCAACTGTATTCAGTGTAGGATTCTTTCAGGAGCTGGCACAAATCTTTCTACTGAGCAGTTTGCGCTGTTGTCACAATATCAGACTGCAAACTTGGCCCAAGGATACTTTGTGGCAAGACCTTTCTAAACATACCAATTTGAGTGACCTCCCTCAAAGGTCAAGGTCACAGGGGATCAGGAAATAGCCTATAGGTCAAAAATAGCTATATTTTGACATAATTTATTTTTTCTCAAATACTATTCACAACTTCAAACCTTAAACTTGGTACAAAGATACCTGATGGTAAGACCTTTCTATGCATACCAATTTGGTTGATCCCTTGGAAAGGTCAAGGGTCACAAGACCTCAGGAAATAGGTCCCAAATAGCCATATTTTGACAAAAGATGTTTTTCTCAAATACTATTCACAACTTCAAACCCAAACTTGCTACAGAGATTCCTGATGGTAAGGCTTTCTATGCATACTAATTTGGTTGATCCCTCGGAAAGGTCAAAGGTCACAAGAGCTCAGGAAATAGGCCCAAAATAGCCATATTTTGACAAAAGATGTTTTTTTCTCAAATACTATTCACAACTTTAAACCCAAATTTGGTACAGAGATACCTGATGGTAAGACCTATATATGCATACTAATTTGGTTGACCCCTCAGAAAGGTCAATGGTCACAAGAGGCCGGCAAATGTTTGATAAAATTGTAGGTATTATCAACATTTTTGCAAATTTTTCAAACTTGGCACAAAGGTAGTTGATGATAAGACTTTCCTATGCATACTAATTTAGTCGACATCACAGAGGTCAAGGGTCATTCGGGGGGGGGGGGGGGTGGAGGTGTGTGGGAGGGGGGGAAGGGGGAGGTGTGGGGGGGGGGGGAAGGGGGAGGTGTGGCGGGGGGGGAACAGATGTGTGAAAAATGCTTACATTTTAAGGAAACATGGATTTTGTTAGTGCAGAAGCCAGCCCTTTACTTATTTTCACAAAGGTCACACATGTAAATAGGTCATACACGTGAGCCATAATGGCTTTGTCTTTCTTGTTTAAAATATGATTGTTTCATTACATGATACATACAATGTACAGTTTGGAGCAGCACTAGCCACCTAAATGACAGTCTTTGATAACAGGTGATCTCTGGTGAGGGTGGTCGCTCAAAACGAATTCTGCTGGTCTTTACACATACCAAGGGGAATTGCTCAGCGCTGGACAGTTAGATCTCCCCCCCCCCCCCCCCCCCCCTGCCTATCAGGCGGGAGGGCAGGGGATCTAACTGTCCAGCGTTGAGTAATTCCCCTTGGTATGTGTACAATTCTACCAGCGCTAGTCTCACCTATCTGGTTTGTGAGTCTGCTGTTTTTGTTTGTAGGTTATACAACAAGCAGGCCAGGTGTGGTTCCCGGACTCTGCATACAAAACAGCCCAGGCCATCAAGGATTTTTGTCGCGAAGAGCTACCCCTCATCATTTTTGCCAATTGGCGTGGTTTTTCAGGGGGCATGAAAGGTCAGTCATAGGAACGGGGTGAGGTCGATTCGGCAAGAGGCATTAATCTTTATGAACCTCTAACACAGCATGCGGGGGACTCTGGCCATCAAGGATTTTTGTCGCGAAGAGCTACCCCTCATCATTTTTACCAATTGGCGTGGTTTTTCAGGGGGCATGAAAGGTCAGTCATAGGAACAGGTTTGAGGTCGATTCGGCAAGAGGCATTAATCTTTATGAACCTCTAACAGCATGCGGGGGACTCTGAAAATCTATGCCTCTTGCAGATAATGATGTGATTTCGCTTCAAGCATAACTTCACATTTATGTATAGGCTAAACACTTCCTGGTCTGTTCTTCTAAGGAATGATGAGGCAGATTGACACAGCAGAAGATATAAAATGTTAAACGTTTAGGGCTTAATGTCTTTTGTCCACCACGAAGGTGATTTCAAAGACAGGGCACCGAAATAGGGTCTAATCAAATTTTGACCCAAGCTGGATTCAAACCCGGGAACTTTCGGTCGAGAGACCAACACTTTAGCACCGAGCCACCCAGCTCCCTAGCAGAAGACATAAGAGGAAGTGAATTGTGTGTATGGGCCCCCTTCCCCCTCCCCCTTCCCCCTCCCCCTCCCCCAATAATAAAACCTGATTTGAACTTATTTTATAGCCAGAATATGTGAGAAAACTTTTTTAGAGGGGGAGGGAGGCGGCTGTGTGTGTGCTGTATGATACATTCCCACTAATCAAGTTGTTAACCCATTTGACCCCATGGCCACACTTCCCACATTTTGGTGTCGCCCAGCTGCAGGAGATGGATCGGCCATGATAATTCAAGGGTAGTGCCAGATTAGCTTGGCGCCTAGCGCCAAGCTAATCTGGCACTACCCTTGAATTATCATGGCCGATCCATCTCCTGCTGTAGGGCGTTGGGGCTAATTGGGTTAATGTGATCTCTTTTCTGCTTGTTTCCAGACATGTATGACCAGGTGCTCAAGTTTGGCTCCTACATCGTGGACGCTTTACGCGAGTACAGACAGCCCGTGCTCATCTACATCCCACCCTACGGGGAGCTGCGAGGGGGGTCATGGGTGGTCGTTGACCCCACTATCAACCCTGATCACATGGAGATGTTTGCCGATTCCCTTAGCAGGTTTTGTTAACCTTTATCGTCAGTGTTGGGCGTATTTGTTGGATTAAACGTTTTGCAGCTCTCTTGTGGGTGCCGCCACTTCAGATGTTTAGAGCACTGGCGGCTGCGTGCACAAGGGGGTTAGCCCCTTCTCTGCTGAGAAAATGTGAACACGATCCAACCACAAGAGACATAGATCCTCATGAGCCCCCGCAACTGCGGGGGCTCATGAGGATGTATGCCTCTTGCTGAGACCAGTTTGTGTCCATGTTCCTTTGACGGTTGTGGCTCTTATTCATTAAATCAACGGAAGATTTCAGAAGCAAAATATGTGTCCAGTTGAGAAAAAAAAATGCTACATCAGTTCGAGTGATTTGCATTTTGGGGGGCTCGTCAGTATATTTAAAAGTATTGGAAGGCACCACGTGAATTGGGCCCACCCTTGAACTATCATCGCGAGTCCATCACCTGCTGGGGTGTCGAAGGGTTTGATGTGTGAATGATTTGTCTTGCAGCATGAAAAGAAATAGTTCCCGTGCAGACAATCTAATCAGACTCCTGGCCTCTAAGCTGGCCTCACCATGTTTCCTATCCCACCCTACCTTACCCTGCTTACATTACCTTTCTTTCTCATGTACTTTCAACAGAGGTGGAGTGCTGGAACCGGAGGGCACGGTAGAGATTAAGTTTCGCCGCAAAGACCTAGACAAGGTGATGCGGCGTCTGGACCCACAGCTCAAACAGCTGTCTGAACAGCTGTCCACCCCTGATCTGGCCCCAGAGACCAAGGCAGAACTGCAGAAGAAGATGAGGACTTTGGAAGATACTCTGGCTTCCACATACCACACTGTGGCCTTGCACTTTGCTGACCTCCACGACACACCGGGACGTATGGAGGAGAAGGGGGTCATATCGGTCAGTTGGTAGTTTTGTTGTTTTTATTAGACTTGGTCTTTCTTTCTTTTTTTTTTTGATTCATTCAATATATGTCGTATGTCAGAGTATCAGTGGCAAGTTTGTAATTTGAGATATTTTATATGTCAAAACTTTTTGTATAATTTTCATCATCTTTTTTGTGTTGAGAGTGCAGTAGAACCTGTTTTGATCAAACCACCTATTTTGCAAGACAGGTGCTCTCTCAAGAATAGTCCTGAAGCTAGATTCTGCTGTAGAGGCTTTGGTTGCAGGTTTCACTATCAGTGTTCACTGTTTAACCCTTTTAGTCCCAAGGTCCAATTTCTCAAATTTTGGAGGTGTTGCCTAATGACTATGTACCAGTTGTAGGAGATGGATTGACCATGATAATTCAAGGGTAGTGCCAGATGAGCTTGGTGCCAAAGGCGCCAAGCTCATCTGGCACTACCCTTGAATTATCATGGTCAATCCATCTCCTGCTGCAGGGTCCTGGGGCTAAAAAGGTTAAACCTTTCAATGCATGAGAACAGCAGAACCTTCCAAATGCAAGAGACATAGATCCTCATGAGTTCCTGAATGTTTCATCTCTGGGCAGAGAGCGCACCATGTTTATTCTTTCTGAACTAAGTTGCCTTTCTATCTTATGTCTGTTCACGGCATGTCACTTCATGTTGATTCTCGGATTATGTTATGTTGACAGAACGTTCTAGAGTGGCAGCGCAGCCGTGAATTTTTCTATTGGCGACTGCGGCGGCGTCTTCTGGAGGGACAGGCGCGCAGGAAACTGGAGGCAGGGGGTCACAAGTCACCGTCGCGAGCACATCTCAACTCCACTCTCAGCCGCTGGTTTGCTGAGGATCAGGGGACTCTGAATGTAAGCTGAGCTCTTATTGATGGATGGATGGATGTTTGCATCCATCCAACCACCCAACCACCCATGTTAGGGTTCCTAGACTGTAATTTAGGGCCCCTCAAGTGGTATGAAATGAAAATCAAGCACAATTCAAGGTACTGGCAGTGGAAACTTGTTGAAGTCGGCAAGCAAGTGATTCGTTACACTTGAAAATACTCCTTATAACTTGTATAATAGACCAGACTTCGTTGATTTTTCAACTGCAGATAAAGCATTGATCTTTCCGAGGGGTTTCAAAACACAAGCCAAATCAGCAGTGAACGTGAAGTTTGTCTCAGAAATCTCCATTAACTCCTAAACCACAAGATGTCTTTGAACCGTAACTTCAAATTCTTCTAGTTCTACACCATCGCTAATCCTATAATATTTGATTAAACCCTTTTAGCCCAAAGGTCCCATTTCTAAAATTTTGGAGGTGTTGCCCATTACTATTACCATTTGCAGGAGATGGATTGACTATGATAATTAATAATAATAATACTGTTATTATATAGGCGCTTTTTCTCAATTTTGGGGAAATCGACTCAAAGCGCCACACCTGAAACCCAACACACACACTCACGAAACAGACACGGATTTTACGCCATTTAAGACAAACACAGTACAAGACAAACGAAGGGCCAGTCAGCTACTGAAGTTACAGAGATTTTTGATCACTTGTATTTGAAATTTGTAAAGTGGCCTGAGACCGGTACCAAAGTGTGCAGCCAAGCTAATCTGGCACTACCCTTGAATTATCATGGTCAATCCATCTCCTGCTGCAGGGTCCCGGGGCTAAATGGGTTAAAATTGTACATGCATAAAAACAGAGAATAAGTTTATCAAACATAAAAAATAAGTAAATTTTGTCAAAGTATGAAAGGTCTGCTTTAAATCTCCATGTTCGCCACATTGTAAATGCCAATATCTCTGCAACCACTAGGTGTTTTATTTTTCCAAACAAAAGTTAATGGAGAGTGTATTGCTCCTACTATGCATCATGTTGGTTTTACATGGAGAGATCATTAAGTTTCTAAAATAACTTGATGCTATTTTCTTAACTGATATGGTTTCTGAATAATGTGAATCCTGCCTTTAATGAAATCTGGAATGATATAGGGTTAACCCCGTTCTTATTTAGACGAACCTTTTATCGGCAAACCTAGATCAGAGATGATCGGCGATCTTTTGGTTTGTTTCTTAACTGAGGTTGAACGAACCTAGGCGAACTAGAGCAAATTAGGTTCGCCATGGTTCTCTTTATTAATTAAAGTGCTTGGTTTGGTGGAAGTAGGTTTGCGAAGGTGTTCAAAATGGCTGTCGCAATGCCTCTAAGTGATTTGGAAGATTTTTGTTTTTTGTACTCTTTGCAGGAGGGATCCCACAAACAACGTTGCGCCTCTCACAAATCAATAAAATAGGTCTTGTTTTTTGCACGAAAGTGAAATATCGCCGTCCACCATGGTTGTTGGATTGGTGACAATCTTCTTATCTCCAACGCAGAAGAGGGTAAACGTTTTGACCAATCAGAGAAAAGGTTCGCGTTGGATCGCTCGACATGTCGAGCAATCTTTTTCTGACAGCGAACTATGGTTTGCCGAGGTTTGCAAACTACTTCGAACTAGGTTCACCGTATCTTTGGATCGTCTAATTAAAAACCAACCTGGCTCACCCGAGATCGCGAACTATAGATCGTCAGAGTTGGCGAACAAATGTATGGGTAGGTTCGTCCGATTAAGAATGGCCTTTACAGATAAGCTGTCAGGAATAGGCATAGCTAGGATAGGCAGAGGGCAAAGTGAAGTTGTGAGTTCTTGGTTTGAACTAACCTACAATGTGTCCTCCTTCAGAAGTGTGTGGTATTTGCACCGTTACTCACATGATTTGTCAGCTACAATGGCAACAAATTCTGACCATTGTTTTATTATCCACTAGGCTTGTATTCAGTTTGTTTCATCAAAAAACATTACCGATGGCATTACTGTATGGAAGTAGCACTTAGCCTATCAATTTCAGCCCGGGATCGTTGTGTACAGCAACGCCACCGGGGAACCCCCAAGTGAGCTGTACCAACCTCCCTGAACAGCTTCCCTTTACTGAGTAGTCTCCCTTACCTTATACGCCACATGCGCAGCCGTTACCAGTTTCTCGCGCTTAGCTTCCGGTTGTCGGTTGTCAGCCCAAACGGCTCCCTTCTTTGGCTTTCTTTTTCGGCCTTTCTAAGTGTGTCGAAGTTCGGTCTTGGATACTGTCATAGCCCGGAGTCCTCTAGTTTTCCGGCCAGGCAGCGGCATTGATCTGTGGATCTTTCTTTGCTTCGTATCGAACGAAAATTCTCGGCGCGTTTCGTGTTCCGACATCGTGACCGTTGCCGGTGTTCCGTTTTTACGCCGTACCTTCATTCTGTTTGTTACAGAATGCAAGTTCAGACGTGTCGGCGTTGTAAGGATTTTCAGTGGCCCACTGATAATCACTCCATTCTGCCTTCCGTGTTCTGGATGCTCCTCTTCTCGAACGTGCAACGTGTGTGCCTCGTGGAGGGAACTTCAATGGTCGGAGTTGTGGAGTCTCCTGGAACGAGTTTTGTGATTTAGACATTGTTGCACGTTTTTCTTCTCGAGCACAAGTACACTGCGATAATGCAGCGTCCGATACCTTTCGGCATGCAGGTAAAAAAAAAAAAAAAAAAAAAAAAAAAAAAAACGCGATGGTAAGTTGGTCCCGGACTGTGACATTGCTACAGTTTGGCAGCTGTGACTGTTGCGGACCTGCTGACTTCAAGACAGGACACGTTCTGGAGGTTCTCCATTTCTCCTTTTGGTATGTACTCCTTTTTTTCTCTCATTGCGTTATGGCACTCAAAGGCAGGGCCTTAACCTTGAATGGCCACGTGTTATGTCCACATGAGATCTTCCTGCCCACATTTAATTTTCCTATCCAGTTGCTAGACGGTAATGTCAGTGACAGTAGGTCCTGGCAGGACTTGCCACGGTCCGTCCGTGCAGCGACACGCAGCTTACTCAGCTTGACATAGCAATATTATTAACCATATGCGGAGCGGGAGACAAGAGGCTTATGTCCTATCGACCTTTTGACCTGCCAGTACCTCCTGACAGGGGTCACTGCCTTAACGGCAAGTTTGAACACTGGTCCTGTTATCAATAACTTCTACCGTTGGAAAATAAAGGTTCATTGTTCATTGTCTTTATCCTGTCTCGCACTGATGACATACTGGCTGTTGGGGCCTTCAGTGGCCCACCGACATGCACACCTTCAGCATGCCGTGTGCCGGCTGCTCGGCTTCTAGATATGCGGCGTGCATGCCCCTTGGCGGAACATTCCGTGGTTGCAGTTATGGGGCTTATTGTGGCAACGACCCGCTGCCCCCCAGAACCCACGTGTGCAGCGGGGTAGTCTGTCCGCCTGGAACACTCGTACTGCTACACCGCCTTCTGCCTTACACCAGCTATCGGCGTGCGCTATCAGATGCTGTGGCGTCCAGTGGTTGCAGTTATGGGGCTTACTGCGGCAGCGACCCGGTGCCCCCCCCCCCCCCCCCCCCCCCCCCCCCGGGACCCACGTGCGCAGCAGGGTAGTCTGTCTGGAACACCCGTACTGCTACACCGCCTTCTGCCTTACACCGGCCATTGGCGTACGCTTTCAGACGATGTGGCATCCACAGCCTGCTGGGCCCAACCACCGACATATGCGCTGTCAGACGATGTGGCGTCTAGTGGTTGCAGTTATGGGGCTTACTGCGGCAACGACCCGCTGCCCCCCCCCCCCCCCCCCCCCCCCCCCCCCCCCCCGGGACCCACGCATGCAGCAGGGTAGTCTGTCTGTCCGGAACACCCGTACTGCTACAACGCCTTCTGCCCCTACACCGGCCATCGGCGTGCGCTATCAGACAATGTGGTATCCACGGCCACCATCTTACACCCAGTCTTCTCACCCACGACGCTCCCCTCACTCTCACAGACAGTTCGTGGGCTATGGAGCTTGGTGTTGGGGCCCCCTCCCCCAGGGCGTTCATAGGACTACGCGTCCCGACCATTCCTGTAGCCACACATGTGAGTACACACCGTGCTTTGCCTGTTCCGGGTTTGGACACGGCAAGAGCCTTATGAGCCTCGGTACATCCTTTGGACTATGCGGTCCATCTCGCCTTCTGCAGCATTCCTGCACTTCCCATGCACAAGCTTCGGGCATGAAACACGGTCCTCCTGCTCGACGCTCCGTTCAGTTGGAACTGGACGTGGACAACAGGATCTTCAGCCTCCCCACTTCTTCGGCTTCCCGGCCTTTGGTCTCAACGGACGCCGTATTCGCCAGAGCCAGGCATGATTCCTCGAGCCCTACATCTTGTTATCTCGACGACCTGCTCCTCAGGAATCAGGACTTGCGCTAGCAGCGGACAGGGACGCTCTTCTAGCGCTGCTTCGCTGACTCGGGTTCTTCCTCCATGATGGAAAGTCGGACCTGGTGCAGTCGTACCTGGTTGTCCACCTCAATATGGACTTCTGACTAATCTCAACCAGCTCTTGGGCCTGATTAGTGTGGCGGCGGACCTGTTAACACTTGCCAGACTTTACGCTCGACCGCTTCAACTACTTAATAATAATAATAATGCATAGCATTTATATGGCGCATTTCTCATATTTATGATATAACTCAATGCGCAGAATGTAGCCGCGAACTGAACCCAACAAGCACGCTCACGTGAATCACACGCATTCACTCACACACTGTACGTAAACACAGAAAATTCACGTGGTGCTAAGGGCAAGCTCAAGCGAGCTACTGACGGTATTTGGAAATCGTTTTGTATTTGAAATTTTATTAAGTTGGCTGAAACTGATACCAAAGTGGAGGGGGAGGAAGAGCCGGAGTACCCGGAGAAAGAACCCCCGACGGTCCGCCCGAATTAACGGTGACACTTACTAGAGGAGAAAAATCCGACGCCGGAACCCGGAATCAAACCTCGCACCTTTAGCATTGGTGGCAGGCGCCTTAACCACTGCGCCACGGACTTCTGCTACTTAACTGGCGTCCGTCCTCGCGAGATCTCTCAGCCCCGGTCCCAGTCTCATTGCTGATCGGGCCGCTTCTGGCGGCCGGTGGCGTCCAATCATCAACTTATCGGTGCTCAACAAGTTTCTTTCGGCTCCCCCCTTCCGCATGGAGACGGCGTGGGTGCTTCGGGCCGCCGTCCAACCTCTCGACTTTGCTATCAGTCTCGATCTCAAGGACGCTTACTTCCATGTCCCGATCCACTCGTCGTCGCGGCGCTTTCTCCGCTTCGCCTTCGCAGGACAGGTTTTTCAGTTCCGCGCACTACCCTTCGGACTCAACCTCAGCCCATGGGTGTTCACGAGACTTATGGATGCCATCTTGGCCAGGGCCCGTCGGTCGGCCTCCAGCCCCTCGTCCAACTACCTGGACGACCTCCTGCTTCGGAATCCGAACTCCGTCGCCCTTGCGACGGACAGAGACTCGCTGCGGGATCTCCTTCGACACCTAGGCTTCCAGGTCAACGAGGGAAAGTCGGACCTCTTGCCATCTCGTCGGTTTATACACCTGGGCATGGAATTTCTGACCGACCTCAACACCGTGTGTTTGCTCGAGCTTCTGTTTCGTTGGATCTTTGAGACCAACATATCAACTGACTGGAGTTGAAGGCGGTGTGACTGGCCCTCTTCCACTGGGAATATGAAATCTGCCCTATAGTCATGTTACACATTTTCCTGAGCCTGTGACAAATGGTCGTTTGTACCAAAAGTAAAACGCCGACACGAAATGTCCAAGTAACAACCAACAGAGATGTCTTTAAAATTGGCTTCTTTTCGGCACTGGTTAGTTTGATGCATGTATATGGCATGTCGGCATGTAAAATTAATTAATGTGACTGCAAAAACATGATTTCCGCCATTGAATACTTCCATCTGGCCCTTTCTGAAAATGTTGGTTGTTTCGGTGGGCATAAGGTGCTATATATGATCACTTTGTCAGTTCATTGTTTTTACTTATTCTGTTTCAAAAAGAAATTATTTGTATAAGTAACCTTTTCAGACAGGTGGAAGTATGAAGAGTATTTTATCCCTTTTGAGGTTCCCTTTGCACCGACGCCAGCCACTCGGGTTGGGGCGCGCATCTCCTGCCGAGCTTTGCTTCGATTTCAGGACAGTGGCCGCCGCGCCTCTCGGACAAGCACATATGGTCCCTCAGTCCGGAGATTTTCAAGATGATATGTGCCCGCTGGGAGACTCCCTCCATCGATCTATTCGCAACGAGGTGGACCAGACCACTGCCAGTCTTTGTGTCTCCCATTCCGGACCCCTTCGCGTGGGGAGTGGATGCTCTGTCTCTTCCTTGGGACGGCCTCGTGGCCTACGCCTATCCCCCCACAGTTCTGATCATTCAGAAGCTCCGGGGGCGCAACGCGGTCCTCCTCCTGGTCGCCCCGTTCCACTGGACCAAGAGCTGGACGACCGACCTGTTGAGCCTCGCCACGGAGCCCCCCGTGAGGCTACCGACCCCTCGCACGATGTTGAAACAGCCCCGACAAGCCCTTTTCCACCCGTGCCCGGAGAGGCTAGCCTTCCACGCCTGTCGTTGTACGGACGGCCCTCGCAGCACGAGGTTACTCGCCTGCAGCGGTGGAAGCTATCGCTGCACCCCGCAGACTATCCACCCGCAGGGTGTACGAAGGGAAGTGGCGCGTCTACCAGTCCTGGTGCGCGGCTCGACGCCTTTCCCCCACGACACTATGTCACTCTTCGCCGATTTTTTCTTATGGCTTTTTGGGGACCAACACTTGGCGCCCATTACCATACGGGGATACTTGGCTATGATTGCCGACATTTACAGACATTTGGGGCGTGAGGACCCTGGCACGTGTAAAGATCTTTCGGACCTGATGGCCAATTTTGAGCTCCGTCGTCCGGTTCCGCGCTTGCTGGTGCCCCGCTGGGACCTTCCCTGGGTACTAACGTGGCTCAATTCCGCACACTTTGAGTCCCTCCCTCTGGCCTCTCTGGCCAACCTTACCAGGAAAACTTGTTTTCTCCTTGCTCTCGCCACTGCAGCGTGGGTTAGCGAGCTCCATGCCCTTTCCACAGAGCCCGCTTGCCTTCAGTTCCGGGCGGATGGCACAGTGCAGCTCCTCACTAATTCGGCCTTCTCGCCAAAAACAGGCTCCCCTCCGCCCGGCTACAGATAATCACCATACGGCCGCTACAGATTGCTTCTCAGTCCCAGGACTCCCGCCAACAGGACCCTGTTCGGGCCTTGAAGATATACCTCCGATGAACAAAATCTTTCGGAAAAAAATCGCTCCCGCCTTTTTCTGCCCTTATATCGTGGCAAGTCGGACATTACTGCGCAGACTATCTCTTCATGGTTGCGGTGGATCATACGCTCCGCTTATGAGGACCTCTCCCCCTCAGGGGCCAAGCGGATGCGAATTCGGGCGCAAGAAATCAGAGCTGTATCGACCAGCCTCGCCTTTGACCGCAACTGCGCAGTCCAGGACATTGTTGCCGCAGTCGGCTGGAGAGCTGAATCCACCTTTGTACGTTTCTATCTACGCGACCTCTCCGGCCAGCAGGACAACCTGGCCCTGGTGGGTGACGTCTCAGCGGCTCAACACTCACCATGCACATTAGGTACGCTTAGCTGAAATTGTGAGGTGTTGCTCCCAGTATTTTTCACTAATGCATCCGCATTCGCGGGGTAGTTGGCGGCGCCCTCCTCCTATTCGCCATTCTTCCATACAGTAATGCCATCGGTAATGTTTTTTGATGAAACAAATTTATTTTTCTCTAAAATATATTTTTTCGAGAAAATACTTACCGATGGCATTACTCGGAGGGCCCTCCCACCTGCCCCGCTCGCCGCCAATAAGCTAAGAGCGAAAACTGGTAACGGCTGCGCATGTGCCGTATAATGTAAGGGAGACTACTCAGTAAAGGGAAGCTGTTCAGGGACGTTGGTACAGCTCACTTGGGGGTTCCCCGGTGGCGTTGCTGTACACAACGATCCCGGGTGAAATTGATAGGCTAAGTGCTACTTCCATACAGTAATGCCATCGGTAAGTATTTTCTCGAAAAAATATATTTTAGAGAAAAATAAATTTTGCCCCATATTTACACTATAAAACATGTTCTAACTGAGAAACAGTTCTGAGCACCTATTTTCATCTGCCGCACTTTCTTTCAGTTTCGTCTAATATTTGCACTGTCACCAGTATGACTTGTTGAGGGAAACAGTTCTAACCACTCATTTCTGTCTCTAAGGCTTACATGTGGGAGGATGACAAGAAAGCGGTGGAATGGCTGGAGAAGCAGCTACAGGAGGGGGAGAATGAAGGCTGCTCCCTCCTGCTGGAAAACATCAGATGTTTGCACCGTGAAGGTATCTTGGCACACATCAAGGAGTGAGTCCTTTTCTTTCTTTCTTTTAAAAATTTTTTTTTTTTTTTTTAAACACCTTCCTTACTGTGTGCTGGTCTGTGAATTTGGATCAGAGCCGTAAGGTCCAAAATCACAGATCAGGATGCATAGTTGTTTTCTGCTTGCCTATCACTATATGGTTGATATTTTAGAATTGCGACGTTGATAGTTTTATCCTATATGTACATCCTGGTTGTAGGGGATCGATTGCATGCTCGCAGTAATTCAAGGGTATTGTCTAATTATACCAGCATCTAGAGGATGCAGCAGGTGGGTCCAACAGGATAAATTGGCCTTTGTTTCCTCAAAAACATTACCGATGACATTACTGTCTGGAAGTGTCTACTACTTACTCAATTTTAGCCTAAGAACTTGTTGTGTTCCTTCACCACCCGGGAGGCACTCGGGGAACCCTCATTAGGGCTGAGAGTAGCCTCCCGTCCCAGTCCAATCAGGCGTCCACTACGTGGCCCAATCACAAATCAGTCGTTTCTACTTAGCTCTGAAGTTTAGACGTGTTAGCCTATCGCTCCACCGACCGTTGCTAACGGTTTTTTTCCCTGCTCTTCTTTTTGTGGATTACTGTGTTCCTTCCGACTTGTGTGCTTGGATTTATGTGCCTGTGTGTGTTTTTCAAGGATTGTGCTTCGAGTGAACTGTGTTTTTCTTCGTTCTGGTGATAACGGAAAAAAAAAAAAAAAAAAAAAAAAAAAAAAAACTAAAACAAACAAACAACGGAAGGTACTCCCTGTGGTGTTTACTGCTCCGGCTATGGAGATTCCTCCATCCGTCGCCACGTCGCAGGAGAGTAACCCCGTGCGTACCTGCGACAAGTGTGGATCTTTCCGGTGGCCGTGTGACGATCATGATTTTTGCCTTCCTTGTACGGGATGCAATTCGGACCATACTTGCACCGTCTGCGCCGCCTGG
This sequence comes from Semisulcospira habei, assembly GCA_036245525.1. NCBI lineage: Eukaryota > Metazoa > Mollusca > Gastropoda > Semisulcospiridae > Semisulcospira > Semisulcospira habei. The sequence continues at coordinate 140,837,326 of BTPG01000006.1, forward strand.
CCCGAGCAGCAATGGTCGCAGCTTTGGAGTCTTTACAGGCGCGAGCGTCCGCATTCGCCTAGTGACAGGGCTTCTTTCCTAGAGCCCACATCAGTGCTTGGCGCTGTTTCCAAACGTGTGGGCGCGGGCCGTGAGGATCCACTGAGCCGTCGGCCGCTTGAGCTTCGCTCATCTTCCCTCACTTCTAATCGGACACCGCCTGCTGACTCTTACGGGGAGTCCGCCTTAGGGCGCAGCGTTTGCCTTACGGGGGCACGCATACCGCGACAACCCTCGCGTAGTACGTTGTCCAAAATTAATCGAATTTCTGGAGACCGTGCGGATCAGCTGAATCATCCTCCGCTGGCGATTTCCTCATCCTCCAAACTCTCTAACCGGACACAGCCTGCTGACTCTTACGGGGAGTCCGCCTTAGGGCTTAGCGTTTGCCTTACGGGGGCGCGCATACCGCGACATAATTCGCGTAGTACGTTGTCCGCAGCTAGTCGCGTTCTAATGGACCGTGACGATCAACTGCGCTGTCGGCCGCTGCACATTGGCTCATCCACAAAGATTTCTAAACGGACAACGCCTGCTGGCTCTTACGGGGAGTCCGCCTTAGGGCGTAGCGTTTGCCTTCCGGGGGCACGCATTACACGACATGCTTCGCGCAGTCCATTGTCCGAAAATCGTCGTATGCGATCTCATTTGCACAAGTCTGCGTGCTCTTACGGAGAGTCGCCTATGCGGCAACGTACCCGCCGTACAGAGACTGGCGCGAGATCCCGGTCCAGGCGTCATCGGTTTGATGACCGTGTTCTTCTTTCTCACGTGACCTCCAATACTCCACACACTCACGCGTCGGGTGACTACCGTCAGGAGCATCGTTCTACTGTCCGTTCCGATCGCCGCCGTCCTCGGCATTCATCATCATCTTCCCTTTCATCTCCTTCTCCCGCTTCGGTTCCCCGTTCGGCTTCCAGCTTGTCTCGGTCTGCCCCTCCCCTTCCGTCCCGTCACCCGTCCCCTTCCCCTCCTCGGCCCCGTATTCGGACCTCCGCTGGTAAAGTTCACCGTGTCCACCACTCCCGTCATCGCAGCCGCTCCCGTCATCGCAGTCGTTCTCCCTGTTCACGTCACACGGTTCCCTCTAGGTCCCCCCCTCCCGTTTATTCCTTTCCCCTGCACCCGCTTCGCCATCCTCCCGCGGTACGACGTTCACCGGTGGCTACAATTTCTCATCCGGACGGGCTCCGCGCCGTTTCTCCTTTACGGACCCTCCATCGGATCTCCCTCCCTACACGCGAGGAGGACACCCTTAGTCTACTTCCTGAGGATTCGGTCTCTAATCTCCTCGACTTTGGCGGCCGCTCCCTTTCGCCGCACTCTGATATATCGGATGCGCTTGTGTCGACTACACTCCCTTCGTCGTCGCGCACGGAAACGCTTCTTGGCATTAATGAAGCGGCTCGTATTGTCGTGGCCGCCCTACCGAAAGACGAATGCCCTCCGTCCCCCCCGCTCAAACGGAAGGTGTCCGCCTTTGTTGATTCGGACCGGCAACATAAGAGATTCAAGTCGCTGCCTCAACCGCCTGGATTTCAAGATATGCGGGATTCATTCTCCGCTCATCTACACACGGATTCACAAGATCCCTCCTTTTTTACGGATCGCAAGTGGCCGGCTGACCTTGACATCGCATTCCGCCAATCTTGGTACGCGGGCCATTCACAGTCTTTTCAGTGCGCACTTCCCACGTTGGACCCTCCAGTTGTGGCGCAACTTGGCGGCAACTCTAAGCTACGTTACACTTTCCCGCGTGGTTTGGATAAGACGGCGTCCCTAGTGCGGAACACCTTGGCCTGTGGGGGTTTTCTGGAGCTTATCACACAAGCTTTTATTCGTCGCATTGAAGACTCACGAGAATCTTCACCCCTTCTTGGTGATCTCCTCACTTTAGCGGTCGCGGCTAACCGGGCAGCTTATCACTCTTCCGTCAACGCGATGGCGGCTGCTGCTAACTGCGATCTCATGCGTCGGGATGCCGTTCTACAAGCCTGTCGTGGATTGCCCCCTGATTTGAAGTCTCAACTGCGTCGGGCTCCTCTTGGTGGACGTCTCCTCTTTGGGGAGACTTGGCAGAAAGTGAAGGACGGAAATTTAGACCGCTGGCCCAAAGGCTTTACCACTTCTCGCTTTCACGCCGCCCGCAAGGCCGTGGGTCGCGCCCTGCGGAACTCCAGACCCTCTTCGACCTTCATTCCCCGTCATTCCAACGCGTCCCGGAGGGCTCCCGCTTTCGGCCGCGGTAAACCCGTTCAGACCTCTATCCCCTCCTGGCCCAAGCCTGCCCGCCGCCCGGGTCGAGGGCGCGGCAGGTTTCAATGACTACCTTCCGTTCCAGTTCCCGCCGACCCCTCGGGAGTCTCCGGTCGGCGGGAGACTGGCCCTTTGCAGCGACGTATGGCGGGCGCTGCTACCGGACGACCCTTGGGTCCTTACTACCATCTCCGAGGGTCTCTCGATTTCGTTCCGTTCCCCTCCGCCGTTGAGACGATCTCCGGTATGGACAGACGTTCCATCCGACGAGTTAAGAGCTCTCGCCTTGCGCGGAGAGGTGGCCTCCCTTCTACAGAAGGCTGCCACGGAGGTAGTGTCTCGTCTCCACTCCCCGGCATTTTACAGCCGCATATTCGTAGTTCCGAAGCCAGACGGAAAGTGGCGTCCTGTCATCGATCTCTCGGCGCTGAACAAGTTTATACTGGCTCCAACTTTTCGCATGGAGACCACCCGGACGCTCCGGGCCGCTGTGCAACCTATGGATTTTGCAGTCAGCCTCGATCTTTCAGATGCGTATCTCCATGTTCCCATACATCCGGCATCCAGACGGTATCTCCGCTTCGCTTTCGAAGGCGTGATCTACCAGTTTCGCGCCCTTCCCTTCGGTCTCAACCTCAGCCCGTGGGTTTTCACTCGCATCATGGATGCAGTCGTCGCCAAGGCTCGACAGTCCTCCTCCAGTCCGATCTCCAACTACTTAGACGACCTTCTCATGAGGAATGCGTCGGAGTCGGTGCTGCGGATGGACAGGGACGCTCTACTCCTGCTCTTGTCCCGCTTGGGATTTCTACTCCATGCCCGCAAGTCGGACCTCTCTCCATCTCGCCGGTTTATTCATCTTGGGATGGAATTTGCCACCGACCTCAACCGTGTGTGTTTACCAGAACCTCGGATCACGAAGTTAACCTCCCTCACTTCTCGGGTTGCCCGGTCGGAATCCGTTCCCGCCAGAGTCTGGCTACAACTCCTCGGCTTGATGAATGCAGCGGCGGATCTCCTCCCCCTGGGTCGTCTTCACTCCCGCCCACTTCAGTTACACCTCCTGCTTCATTGGAGGCCGTCCTCCGGCGACCTCGATGCCCTGGTGCCGGTGTCTCCAATCCTTCACTCTCACCTACGGCGTTGGATGGACACTTCTTGGCTAGCTTCGGGAGTCCCTCTTGCCTCACCGCCCCCTCAGCTCTCGCTCTGTGTGGATGCGAGTCTCGCTGGGTGGGGTGCACACCTGCTTCCGAGTTTCCTTTTGACGTCCGGCCTCTGGACCCCGGACCTGACAGACAGACACATCAACTGGCTCGAGCTACAAGCAGTGTGGCAGGCGCTCATGGTGTGGGAAGTCCACCTTTGCAACCAGACGCTTCTTGTCCTGTCGGACAACACTACGGTCGTCTCATACATTCAGAAGCAGGGAGGTACCCACTCTCCGGATCTCTGCATTCTCCTCTACCGCCTGATGTGCTGGTGCGAGCACCGCGGCATCTCTCTCCGAGCTCGACATATCCCCGGACGCTTGAACGTCTTGGCCGACTCCCTCTCTCGACGCGGCCAACTTCTCCACACGGAATGGACTCTTCACCCGGACATCTTTCAGCTGATCTGCGATCACTGGGAGACTCCCATGATCGACTTATTTGCCACAAGGTGGAATCATCAACTTCCCCTCTTCGTCTCCCCCATTCCAGACCCTCTCGCCTGGGCGGTCGATGCGCTATCCATTCCGTGGGACGGACTGATTGCGTATGCCTTTCCACCGACGGTTCTCGTCCCCAAAGTCCTAATCAAGCTCAGAGGTTGCAACGCGATCCTGTTCTTGATCGCCCCGTTCTCTTGGACAAGGTCTTGGACCAACGACCTTCTCTATCTCGCCACGGGTCCGCCCCTTCGTCTCCCCACATCGAGAACTATGCTCAAGCAGCCTCGCCAGCCGCTGTTCCACCCGTGCCCGGAGAGACTCCTTCTTCACTCCTGGAGATTGTCCGGCAAGCCCTCACCGCAAGAGGTTTCTCGGGTGCTGCAGTGGAGGCGATCGCTTCAGCCCGTCGACCCTCGACTCGACGTGTTTACGAGGGCAAGTGGCGAGTGTTCCAGTCATGGTGCTCGGACCAACATCTCTCACCCCTCAAATTAACTACTCCACAACTCGCAAACTTCTTCATCTGGCTCTTTGGAGACCTCGGCCTCGCTCCCATCACGATACGGGGTTACCTGTCCATGATTGCGGACACTTACCGTCATCTAGGCCACCCGGACCCTGGCGCATGTAAAGATCTCGCAGACCTGATGGCACATTTTGGACTGCAGCGTCCGGTTCCCCGCTCTCTGATTCCTCGCTGGGACCTACCCTGGGTCTTGACGTGGCTTAATTCGGACAGATTTGAACCCCTTTCACTGGCTAGCTTCGCCGATGTGACACGGAAGACATGCTTCCTTTTGGCCTTAGCCACGGCGGCCAGGGTAAGCGAACTACACGCTCTGTCAGCGAGTTCTACCTGCCTCCAATTCCGAGCGAATGGTTCTGTACAATTACTCACAGACCAGGCCTTCCTCGCCAAGACCCGCTCTCCTTTGACTGCCCCCCAGGTCATAAATATTCGACCTTTGAAACACGCGACCTTTTCTAAGGAGACGCGCCAGCAGGATCCCGTGCGCGCCTTACGCATTTACATACGCAGATCCAAGCCCGTCCGCCGAGGACGATCACGCCTCTTTCTACCTTTGAACCCCAAAAGAAATGACATAACAGCTCAGACAATATCTTCCTGGCTACGTTGGGTCATTCGGTCCGCCTATCAGGATCTTTCCCCTGACGGGGCGAGGCGGCTCAGGATCCGCGCACACGAGGTTCGGGCCATGGCCACGAGTGTCGCCTTCGATCGCAATTGTGCAGTTCGAGACATCGTGGCAGCAGTGGGCTGGCGGGCAGAGTCAACATTCGCCCGCTTCTACCTCAGGGATCTGTCGGGCCAGCGAGAGAATCTCGCACTGGTGGGGGACATCGCCGCAGCGCAACACTCCCTCCCGGCGCCGGCAGCGCCGTAGGTATGCACTTAGCTAAAATTGTCGGGAGTTTGGCGAATGGGTGTGGGGCTCTGTCGTCTGCCCTTTCGGATGGTATTTGGGCGCGGCACCCTCCACCTTTTCGCCATTCTTCCAGACAGTAATGTCATCGGTAATGTTTTTGAGGAAACAAATTAATTTTTCTCTAAAATATATTTTTTCGAAAAATACTTACCGATGACATTACTCGAAGGACCCTCCCACCTGCCCCGCTTGCCGCTGGTAAGCTAAGTATCACGACTGATTTGTGATTGGGCCACGTAGTGGACGCCTGATTGGACTGGGACGGGAGTCTACTCTCAGCCCTAATGAGGGTTCCCCGAGTGCCTCCCGGGTGGTGAAGGAACACAACAAGTTCTTAGGCTAAAATTGAGTAAGTAGTAGACACTTCCAGACAGTAATGTCATCGGTAAGTATTTTTCGAAAAAATATATTTTAGAGAAAAATTAATATTTTGTGAAAAGCGAGATTTTCAATACAATGAAAATCCTGCTCTTCACAAAAATGCACTTGCTGTCTTTTGCCTTCAAAGGGCAGACATGTCTATCCTATTTATGTTGACACTTGTTTCTTCAAAAACGTTACCGATGGTATTACTGATAGGAAGACATACTTAGCCTGTCAATTTCAGCCTCCAAAATTGTTGTGTGTTGCTACACAATCAGGGACGTAACTCTAGCAAGCAACTACCCAATCCCCTGAGTGGCCTCCCTATCCTCCGGATAGCCTCCCTTCTCAATCTCGTGAGAGTCCGTTATTACCAGTTCTATACCTAGCTCCATTTTGTTCGGTTCTGTTGTTTTCAGTCTCCGCGTTTCTTCTTCTCCTTCGTTCGTTTTTTCGGTTTCGATCTTCTTACGATGGCCGGGTAAGGCCTCGGACATTGTCTCGCCCGGCGATTGCAAGCCTACTGGGGCAATTTCCGTGGAATTATGGCGTTTTGACCATTCTTTTCGACTTCGTCTCCGACAGTCGGTTTCAACGGTCGTGTCCTTGGAAACGTGGCCCCGGGTCACGCGCGGTTCTCTTACGTTTCCATTCCTTGTTGCAGTCCCTAGCTTCACACTTGCCACACCTGCGGCGACTCCCAGTGGCCCAGCGATTTACATCTGCGTTGCCTTCCTTGCTCGGGCTGCGCGTCGGATCATCCCTGTGCTCCTTGCGCCTTTTGGGAAGAGGACCATTGGTCCCAACTTCGGAGTTTCTATCGCCGCAAGCGCCCCATCCTTTCCACTGCGGCACCTGTTCCACCGGCCCCTACCAACTCGACGCGGTCAACGGTTTGTCTCGGTGCTCACGGACCTCAGACTCTGGTCGCTCCCTCACACCGCACTCCCGATCACCGGTAAGTTCCTTTATGATTCAAGGCGCTCCTGCTCTATGGAGCGCAGTTTCATGTCTGTCCTGCGCACCTGCTCGACGGAGACGGGTCCCTTACGGCCATTTTTCCCCCCGGCCAAGGTGACGGACGCTGTCCCTTCTGCTGTGGGAGGTGTGTTCCTTTACAATTCAATGCGCTCCTGGCGACTTCCCCCTCTCCCTCAGGGGATGAGACACCGGCCCTAGCACGGTTACCGACCAGCCAGGTGTGGCCTTGCCCACCTGCACCTTTGTGCCTCAGCGTCGCCTTAGGTCATCACATCACAACTCTTTACACGGCACTGCGGGGCTTCATGTGTCTCCCACGTATGTTACGCACTCTTATTTACTTAAACAGGAGGAGCGTCCATGGTGTTATGCCTGCGACGAGCAGTACTCTGTTCCACATTTTTGTTAAGAAAGAAGTACCCAACGGAGAAAGAAACACGCTTAGAAAAGACGGGTACAACACAATAATAAATAAATAATAAATTGTGTTGTACCCGTCTTTTCTAAGCGTGTTTCTTTCTCCGTTGGGTACTTCTTTGCATATTACACGCTTGGCAGTCACCTTTTTGGTCTGGATTGATTTTTTCACATTTTTGTTGTCTTGTGCTGATCTAATCGACACAAGGTATAAACATTTCACAGCAGACTCCTTGAAGGTTTTGTTCCGGGATGTGCCCCCGGACAAGATCTTCAGTTTTCTGAGAGAGTGCCATATTTTTAATAAGATTTGAGCGTTATAGATTATGATGTTTTTATTATTTTGACCTTTTTGAGAGTCTTCCGACGTTTTCTTTAAAGACCTGTGCGACATTTTAGCCTGACATATTTTTAAGGTATATTTACATCATGTCTTAAGACCTTTCTTTTAGTCTGGCTGACCAGATTTTTACCCTTCCCGCCATGAGATGGCCTTAGTTGCCTGCTTGGCGTTAAACCCAAATAACTAACTAATTCATGTGTCTCCTTCCGCCAAGGCTCGGGAGCCGGTCACCGCGCGTCCATCGATCGGACGATCAGCCCTCTCGGCGACGATCTCTCCACTCTTGTCTGATGGCTTCACCCTGGTCTCCTTTCCCCCGGGACATTTAATTGCGTGGTCGCCCTGGGAATCGGACAGAACATGGCCACCTTGCACTTCTTCAGTCTCGCGTCGGCCGCGGCGCTCCCCTATCGGACAGGTTGATTTGTGTCCTATCGTTCTGCCTTCCCCTCTGCGCCACAGCTGAGATGTTTGTGTCCCGGGACGAGAGCGGTCCCGTTCATATGTTTCTTCCTGCCACGGTGCGCACCGCCGACCACTTCATGAGAACGGACGACACAGTCCCTCCCCTGTGAGGCGTCGGTCTTCTCCTTTTTCATCTTCTGCTTCTTCCAGGTGAGATCTTACGCCCCTGCTCCCTCGGGCGTCTTTCACAGCCAGCCCCGCACACCCCACCTTTGAAGACGGGTCTCTCGAGGAGGTACCCCCATCTCCCTCGGGGGAGGAGACATCGGGCCCCCCCCCCCCCCCCCCCCCGACTGTCCCTGGTGCGGCTCCAGGCCAGCCAGGCATGACATTACATATTTGCATCTTTATGCCACCGCGTCGCCATATGTCGTCACATCACGACTTGTTGCTCAGCGCCTTGGGGCTCCCACTGTCTCCTTGCGACCTGGGTGGAAGCCAGTCTCCACACACACGTATTACATAGGGTACGTCCTCTAGGCGTCCGTCTCACTACTTAGGTCTTCAGGACATACCCCTTCGGGGTCATACACACATGCGGACCAGCTGCTGCCGTGATCCCCGCACTTTTCTCCCACCTTCCATCCCGTCTTACACCGAGAGCTCCAACCCGCATCTACCGGCCAGGAATGGACCTATACGTGCCTCGCCACCTATGGATAACAGGCTTGCGAGCTCGGTCCCCCCTCATATGAGAATGACATTTTAACCGTGGTCCTGCAATTTTAACCCTTTCTTATATATTGTATGAATAAATGTCTCCCCACAGCTTAGGACCGTTGTTGGTTCTTACTCTCATTTTACTCTATTTTTCACCTCACATCTGGTAGGCCCTGGGCCAAACGCAATATTAGATTGCTACACCTTTCCCACCTTATCGGATTGGTACATACTATAGGCCCTGGGCCTCGAACTGAAATATAGCACAAAAAAAATAAAATAAATAAATTAATTAAATAAAATAATTCATACATATAGTTCCTCTTTCCGGTTAGTGAGACCTTGTAGCATTACTGCTATGGTACAACCCACAGTTCACCAGCTAGTCCCTGATCATCTCTGATGCCATAGGGACATTAAAATTTAACTAATAAATGAACGTCCCCCCTCATGCCTTTGTTGGGTCTCATGCATGCCTCTATGAATCGGAGTACCCGGCGGCAGACGTGGGGGACCACCCCTAGGTGACAACAGCTACCTTTTGCCATATGCCGGTCGGCCAACGGCCATACCACGTTGAATACACCGGTTTTCGTCTGGATTTGGATTTCAAGATATTACAAGAGCTCTCCGTGCCGCGGTCAGGCCCATGGATTTCGCTGTCAGTCTCGATCTGGCCGATACATACCTCCATGTGCTCATGCATCCTTCGGCTCGCCGTTACCTGCGCTTCGCCTTCCATGGAGTGGTTTATCAGTTCCGGGCCATGAACATCAGTCCCTGGGTCTTCACCAGGATCATGGACGCAGTGGTCACAAACGCTCGGCGGTCCTCTCAGTCCAACCTCGCACTACCTTGACGATCTGCTGCTCCAAAATCAGGTCGAGTCCCGCTTGTACACCGACAGGGACGCGCTACTCTTCCTTCTTCACCATCTTGGCTTCCTGGTCAACTTCGGCAAGTCGGACCTCTTACCGTCCCACAGCTTTATTCATCTGGGTAATGGATTTTCGGACCGACTTGAACCTGGTACGACTTCCTCAGGTGCAGATCGAGAAGTTGGTGACTTTGGCTCTGCAGATGTATCATGCCATGGCTGCTCCAGCGTGGATGTGGTTGCAGTTGTTAGGCCTCATGAGCGCTGCCGCAGACTTACTTCCTCTCGGTCGGCTCTACTCACGACAGCTTCAACTTCATCTACTTCTCCTCTGGCGACCGTCTTCGGGGGATTTAGAAGCCCGCATACCTGTGTCTTCCCTGGTCCGTCCATATCTTCTCCGGTGGACAGACCCCTCTTTGTTGGCATCAGGAGTTCCCCTAGCATCCCCGCTACTCTACCTGTCGATCTGCACGGATGCCAATCTCTGGTTGGGGGGGGGGGGGGGGGGCTCCTCCTCCCGGACTTCTACGAGACAGCGGGCCTTTGGCCACCGGATGTAGTGGGAAATCACATCAACTGGTTGGAGTTGAATTCAGTTTGGCTCGCTCTCATCGCCTGGGAGACACATGTGTCACACCAGGAGGTCTTAGTCCTCTCCGACAACTCGACTGTTGTGGCGTATATTCAGAAGCAGGGCGGGACGCGTTCTCCCTCTCTGTGCATCCTTCTGTTCCCGCTCCTCATGTGGTGCTGGGATCAGGACATCTTACTGCAGGCGCGTCACATTCCGGGACGGCTGAATGTGCTGGCGGATTCGCTGTCCCGTCCGGACCAACTTCTCCATACCGAGTGGGCTCTCCGTCCCGACCTTTTTCGCATGATTTGTGTCCACTGGGAGACATCCATGATCGACCTGTTCGCGACGCGGTGGAATGCACAACTTCCCCTCTTTGTCTCTCCATTCCCTGACCCGCTTGCGTGGGCGGTAGACGCTCTGTCCATTCCTTGGGAGGGTCTCCTGGCCTACGCGTACCCTCCCTCGGTACTGCTACCCAAGATTCTCCTCAAGCTCCGAGGCTGCAACACGGTGCTGTTCTTGGTTGCCCCATTCTCTTGGAACTAGAGCTGGACCACAGATCTCCTGAGTTTCGCCACGGATCCACCGCTCCGGCTTCCAACGCCACGCACGATGCTGAAGCAGCCTCGACGAGATCTTTTTCACCCTTGCTTGAGAACCTTCTCTTACATGCCTGGAGTTTGTGCGGCGTGCCCTCACAGCGCAAGGTTTCTTGGATGCAGCGGTGGTGGCTATCGCTTCAGCTCGACGCCCTTCCACCAGGAAAGTTTCTGAGGGAAAATGGAGGGTTTTCCAGTCTTGGTGCGGTACTCGACACCTTTCCCCCACTGCCTTGACTATGCCTCAGCTAGCTGAATTCTTTCTGTGGTTCTTCCAGGATCAGTCCCTGGCGCCCATCACCCTTCAGGGATATCTTTCTATGGTGGCTAATACGTACCGCCATTTGGGACTTTCAGATCCCGGTTTTTGCAAAGATCTTGCCGACCTTATGGCTCATTTTGACCTTCAGCGACACTGCTCGTTTTGTACTTGGCGCAGTTCTCTGACTTGAATCGAAAAACGTGCTTCTTGCTGGCTCTAGCCACTGCCTCTCGCGTGAGTGAACTCCACGCTCTCTCAGTACACCCGTCTTGCCTGGAACTCCGGGCCGACGGCTCTGTCCAACTCCTCACTAGTCCTTCCTTTTTGGCCAAGAACAGGCCCCCTTCAGCCACCCCTCAGCCAATCACTATTCGTCCATTGCGGGCCCCACATATGCTCCAGGACGTACGCCAACAAGACCCGGTCAGGGCGTTAAAAATGTACCTCCGCCAGTCGAAACCCCTACGGCGAGGACGTTTACGCCTCTTCCTGCCCTTATCTCCGGGCAGGAACGATATTTCTGCTCAGACGATATCCGCTTGGCTGCGCGGAATCATCAGATCTGCTTATGGAGACCTCTTGACGGAGGGAGCACAGAGGTTGCAGATTCGAGCTCACGAAGTCTGGGCTGTCTCCACGAGCGTCGCGTTCGACTGCAACTGCGCCGTGAGGGACATTGTGGCAGCTGTGGGCTTGAGGGCCAAATCTACTTTTGCCCGTTTCCACTTCCATGACATGTCCGGCCAAAGACAAAACCTGGCACTAGTGGGAGACATTGCAGTGGCTCAACACTCCTTCCCGGCGCGGGATGCGCCATAGGTAATACTTAACTGAAATTGTCGGGAGTGTGACTTTGCAAGGGACCTAGCTAAGCAGTTACCCCCAGGTGAGTTTTGGGTCGGCACCCTTCTCCTCTTCGCCATTCTTCCTATCAGTAATACCATCGGTAACATTTTGGAAGAAACAAATGTATTATTCTTTAAAATAAATTTTTGGGAAAAATACTTACCGATGGTATTACTCACATTTCCCTCCCACCTTCCTCGCTTGCCGTCTGTCTGCTAAGATAGAACTGGTAATAACGGACTCTTGCGAGATTGAGAAGGGAGGCTATCCGGAGGATAGGGAGGCCACTCAGGGGATTGGGTAGCTGCTTGCTAGAGTTACGTCCCTGGTTGTGTAGCAGCACAACAATTTTGGAGGCTGAAATTGACAGGCTAAGTATGTCTTCCTAACAGTAATACCATCGGTAAGTATTTTTCGAAAAAAATTATTTTAAAGAAAAATACATTTTTGATAACTGTACTTCTGCGCTCACACAGGGTGTTGGAGAGTAATCCAGACATTGCCATGGATACGGTTGTTCACATGACCCAGCTGATGTCCACAGCTCAGCGCACAGAGGTGTCACGCATTCTTGCCACTATCGAAGAAAATGACACGGCTGCTGTAGTCGCACCAGTCAATCCTGAAACGTCGACCCATTGATCAGGAACAACCAACAGCGCATTCATCAATTACAGTCAAAGTGGCGCACAAACTATTTGCTCGAGTTACTATTTAGGGAAACTATGCCAGCGAAAGCTACGAAGGGATTCATTGATGATCTCTGAGCGACAATTGCTGTGACTGGCTCATTAGTTTGAGTTCTGTTGATTAACCTCATTGTGCATGTGGCAAGGATACTGTCAACACTACCGGTGACTGCATGCACAAAGGGTTAACTGATTCAAAGTACCCCACATCAATAGCTACAGAAGTGTCATATAGCATTGCTGGTGGCAAGGCTACATGACACACTTTTGTAGCTTTTGATGCGGGCACCTTGAATGAGTCAGTTCTTTGATTTCTTTGCTAGGCAACATTTTTATTTTATTTTTTACAATTTCTTTGTTGTGGGCAAATTTACCACAAGTACTAAGTCCTATGAAGTTTGCCTGTTTACACATGATTATGATGCAATGAATGATCAGTCAGACTCCATGTGTAGAAATTAGTACAATAGAACCTGTGTTTGTACAACCACATTTTTGGGGAAAGAAAAAGGTGGTTAAAAAAAAAGACATGCTCTCTCAAGAGAAGGTTTGAAGGACAGAAAGCATCACCAGCTGTCATTAAGGACCATCATTCAGGTGGCTCAGCCACCTGAATGATGGTCTTTAGTGACAGGTGATCTCAAGATGGTCGCTCAGAACAGGTTTTGCTATATATTGTAACAAGGCGCATGTCCTGAGTAAGGCTTTGTTGCTGTTGGAACGTTCAGCAAAGTATGAACAAGTTGCAGGAGCGTGAGCGTGTTAAAATTGAACGGTTACAACAAAAGAGATGATGTCGAACATTTAGCACACGACGGCCTAGTTTTGATGAGAGAAGTGAGTGACGTTGACATTTATGGTTACTATATATATGACATTGTTGTGCAGTCACTGGAACTAGCCCGTGCTGGGTTCATCTTGTTACCGGTGTTACCTGTAAGATTCGTATGAGGTTCAAATTAAGTTTTCTCGTCTACTGGGATTACTTTGCTCTCAGTGGAACAGCAAAACCTATTTTGAGCCCTGTTTAACTCTTTGGCTGTCAGTAGGGCTTTTGTCAAGGCCATTCCTGCTGGAGTCGCCGTGACATAAAGCATTACCGACCAAAGGGTGGAGGCACAATGTCGACACTCTTAAACCTGGGAGTTGGGAATATGGAAGTTGTCCGAGGACAGAGAGGCTTCAGGAGAAAGATTGACCATGACAGTTCAAGGGTGGTGCCGGGATAGCTTGGCACCTATCGGCACCAAGCTATCCCGGCACAACCCTTGAACTATCAGGGTTAACAATTACTTTATATATCTTGGACATGAGACTTGAGATAAACAATGCTTTTGGTACTAAGTCTTGTAAACACAGCACTGCAACTTCACATTTAACTCAATCAGTAGGGATTGCTTGTTGAAGGTTTGGGGCTTGAAAGGATCAGTCTTTTTGCCAGAAACTCTCAATGGGATCTACTCTCTCCCATGATGGGTCACAGTGTGGCTCTCTACGCTGTTCTCATAAAAGATCGTATGGTCTTTATGACTATTGATCTCAATGTGTATGCATGATTTTACACTTTGTTGGGAGGGAGTGTTAGTTGACATGCGTGTTATCTTTTTTAGTTGAGAAACAGTGATTTTGTTATTGTTTTGTTATTTAGTTACTTTTCTACATGTTTTGAGTGTGTATTTTTTATTGGGTCTGTGTGTTGTGTCTTTCTGGTGCGACTGATGGCTTAAAAGCAAGGATTCAGTTTGCTACCTCCTTCAGAGGTAATTGGTCTCGGAGGGGCTGTTTTATGTGTATTTATGTGTAGCAATTAACACTTGAATAAGGTGAATTGATGTGTTCTTATACATTTTGGTCCACGGGTAAAATAGTAGTCTAGTAATCAACTCTCTCTGGACATGCCACATCTGGCTACGTGGCATAATTTTGCTTATCCAGATGCAGCACATTTTTGTGTGTTAACCCATAACATCCTGAGGCTGAAATTTTTCAGATTTGCTTATTGTCCTATGAAGGCTCTATTACAGATTAGGAGACAGATCACCATTTCAGTTCAAGGGTGGTGCCAGAATAGCTTGGCGCCTCAGTCACCAAGCTATTCTGGCACTACCCTTGAACTATCACAGTCAAATTTATTTCAAGCAATCAGGATGGAAAGGGTTAATAAAAATAATTTTAACATATGATGTCTCCACTGCTGACAGGCTCTGCTATTTGCTGCTAGATGGGGTTTCTGTGTTTCGTCTCAGGTCTTCTTTTTAAATTTGTAATTTTTTCTCTCAGTCTGTTGACCCCCCTTGTGCATGCAACCACTGGTACTGTGATCAGGACCTGTGGCTGCATGCACAAGGAAGGCAACGCTATGGCCGTCGGTAGCGCCTTTTGTCAGGATGAGGACCAGGCCACTGAAGGCCACAGGGTGAATATTCTCGTTTGTTGTACTGATAAGTATTTTGTATTCACTTTTAAGTTTATTTTCCTTGTATACATTAATATTGGTGTATGCAGTTGGTTTGCACAAAACGTTTATCTGTTTGGCTGTCCCCATTGCTTTTTGTCAGGGCAATTCCAGCAGGAATTATCTCAACAAAAAGCACTACGGACAACCAAAGGGTTAGCATTCTAGACTTTAGGATAAAAACATAATTGATTGACTGATTGATTGGTCTTCTTGTTCTTTTTGACTCATTTGCGATTGATACCATAGCTAGTGAGACGAGCCCATGGTCATGTGTTAGATGCATGTGTGAGAGAAACGGGTCATGTTTGAAGAGATCTGTCAAGCAGGTGATATGCAAGCTGGAAATGATTGTCAGATTTTGAATTTGAAGAACAAAATGTGATAATGAAGTTATTTCTAGTGTTTGTGACATGCTGTATGGGAGAATGTACTTGTGCTCCATCTTGTGCGTGGAAAGAAAGAATGAGAATATAAAGGAATTTAATTCTCATGTTTGACTTTGAAGTAACCAAGTATCAGTGTGCTTGGATCCATATATGTACGTATGTGTGAACGTCATACAATCTGTCACACCACAGGCCATACAGTACACATAAACGAGTCGCTCAACACTGGACGAATGGACAGAAATCTTAAATCCATTTCTAACAGAGGTTATTCCTAAATCAGAATCGGGTCACAGATAGTATGTGGGGCCCCTTCTCAGTAAGCAAAGGTTCTTGGGCTGTGTAACGCAGGCAGAGTTTCTCACAGTCGCACGTACAGGCTCTCGCACAACAGACACATACACCGCCACCGAATCCGACGGGCGCATTCACGCGGTAAAACTCAACACACAGGCTTTCTTTCCAACGAAAACGTTAATAACAAAATGGACAATAAAAGAACGCTCAACAACTATCAAACTATATACACTACACCTTCCCCACTACCAGCATCTCATCACCACATGCATACACACAATATCAAGGCCAGGCTAGGTAGTAGTCTCTCACACTCCAACCTGTTTGGTGTTCTCGCCTGGTTACATTCAGTCCTTTCACGTCTAGGCGTGCAAGTCCTTTGTTGTATGCTCTCGAGTCGTCATAGACGTCCTCGTTACTCGTACCGTATAGCGCAGTCCTCACTGTGACCCCGGTGTCTCGGCACCAGTCGCTCACTCCCTGAGTGAAGAGATGGAGAGATGACCTCGCATTAGGTCCCTGGTGACTGACGTCTCGGCGTCCGTCGCTCCAAACTCCGACAAGTACTCTGAATTCTAGGTTTCAGAGTCTTGGAATACGGGCTAAGGTATCTTGCACATGTCTGTCCACACTGACAGTAAAGCCCGCACTGACGTTTCTATAGCTCTGTTCACCTAAACTCACTGAAATTCCCCGTGCTAAAAGTTCCTTTAAGATTTCACGTGGGTCTCGTGCCACACAGACCCCATCCGGGTCTGCCCTGGGGGACTTGGGTGGGGTAACTACTTTTTAGTTCCCAGGGTCACCCTGGTCAGTCCCACAGGGTGGGTTTTCTTCTGTTTTCTGGGGCATGTGTTTCTGTCTACCTTTGGTCCATTCACCTGTATTTTCCTTTTTTAAACTCTCCCTACTGTCTGCGCTTTAAACTCTGCCTACTCTGAGTTTTTTCTGCCTACTCTACTACTGAGTTTTTAAACTCTGCCTACTGTCTGAAAGCAAAGTGATGATCAACACCACAAGCGACAGCAGCAGCAACATTCACATGAACGGCCAGAAGCTAGAAGAGGTCAATAGCTTCAAGTACTTGGGAGCCACCCTGTCCAAAGACGGTAGTTGCATAGCAGAGATCCGTATCAGGATAGGTACAGCAACATCCGCAATGGCCAGGCTGGACAGGATATGGCGAAGTAACTCCATCAGCTTCACCATCAAGTACAGGCTTTACAAGTCCCTCGTAGTGTCTATTCTGCTCTACGGCTGTGAGACTTGGACACTGCTTGCAGACTCAGAAAAGAAAATCCAGGCCTTTGAGAACAAGTGCCTGAGGAAGTTGCTCCGCATCTCGTACCGCGAGCACAAGACCAACGAATATGTACGGAGCATCGTCACTTCCCTGGTGGGCCCACATGAACCCCTTCTGGCAACCGTGAAACGGCGCAAGCTTGCTTGGTTTGGCCACGTGACCCGACACAACACCTTGTCCAAGACTATCCTCCAAGGCACTCTCGAAGGAAGTCGTCGGCGAGGTCGTCAGAGAAAGAGTTGGGTCGCAAACATAAAAGAATGGACCGAACTCGAGATGCCAGACTTGCTTGCCACCGCCCAAAATAGAACTCAGTGGAGAGCACTGTCTGTTGCTGCTGCCTTTCAGTTCCCCCAACGCCCAGTTCGGGCAAGGGACTGATGATGATGATGACTGTCTGCGCTGCCTGTAGCTCTTGATATTGGATGTGTGTTGCTAGATGGTCTTGGCTTTATTTAGGCCCCATGTCGTAGGTTTATTCAACGCATTGGACCGGCTGGCGACATGCATTTAATATTCTGTTTATTTTTGTTATTTTTAGTTTTTTCACAAGCAGTGCAGGCACGTCCTGAGAAAGCCTTGTTGCTCTTGGGACTTAAGCAATGTACAATCAATCAATCGTGCCACACAGAAAAGTTGTCACGACAAACCGCTAACAAAAACTGTACCATATTAAACCCACTGTGTGAACCCTATGCATGTGCATAGAGTTTCATCACTGGCTGACTTTGGGCGCGCGCAGCCATGTGCGGGGCCAATGCTGGCCGAGGGTCTTTGCTTTCTTTGTTCACAGTGAGGAAAGACAGGTTGAACCCCTTTCCACCCCTTAGGGACTAACGGGACCGTTTTGCTGGATCACCCTGATCATTGCTACATGTGTACACATAACAGTGGTGCTGCTAATATGAGATAAATGCGTCAAAATGGGAATGTCAATGAGGCAACTCGTACGATGTTTGCGTGCAACTTCGTAACTAGCAAATCTGTGGTTATAAGCATGTGCTCTTGAGCTAAAAATTGAAGGACAACCACACCAATGCACTTGTGCCAAAATAACAGTTACGAGGTTGCATGATAACACTATCCAGGGCCCCTGCAACTGCTCGTCGGACTATACATCTCTTGCAGATGGAGAGAGCTAGACAAATCAACAGAATGATTAAAGTCTGTGAAATGTTCAACCTGATTTAAGGACCACCTCTATTCACCAGGGCTTGTGCTGGGCTAAGCTCAATCATGCTACTAGGCCTTGGGGGGGTGTCTTGTTTGGGTTGTGCAACGAAGAATGGTGCCACAAGGTAGGGAACATGGGATCTAATTGTGTTCATCCCACGTTTAGTGCACTTGGTATGTGGACTAGCATTGTGTACCGTATCTCCCTTACACTCGCTCGCGCAATCTTACTTTGCATTGCACAAGAATATGAAATCATAAAATAACAATTCTGTGAATGAAATTTATTGTCTATTTTCAACAATTCACCAATCCGTGCATGACCACTAACACAGAAGCGTTGGGGTACATGTACACGTACTTGAATCACTTTAACACCCTTGTGCGTACATCCACCAGTTTACAGTACTGATGACTGCATGCACAAGGAGGTTAATGTGTTCTTTTATCACACAACCAACAAAAGAAATCACACTATCGTGGACCATCATCGCCCAAAATCATTTCATTTGTGATGCCTGGTATTTCAGGCTGCTACACATTATGTATTGCCTTTGATAAATGAAAGCTCCCGAGTCGTGAAATAATTCAAGGCACCCTGCATCAATCATATAACACTTTCGCAGCTACTGATGCAGGGCACACTGAATGAGTTAACACCCTTGTACAGGCTGCCATCAGTATTGTTTACAGTACCGGTGGCTGCATGCACAATGGGGCAAAGAAAAAAACCCAGATCAAGCTAGAAGCTTTCACGAGCACAATACAATGCATTTTCTATTCTATCATGGAATGTTTTTAACAAACCCAAAATAAACAAGAAAACTTAATTGAAAATAAAGCAACTGGAATGTTGACCCATACCACGCAAACCACCTGACCAAGCACAGCAAAACGAACAATCTAATAAATGCACAACATTGTGACACGCGAAAATGTATGTTTAATTCTCGCAGTGATGTCGACAAAGCAGTATGAAAATGTGCTGGTCTGTAATTTTAGACATAACGGCTTTAAGCCATAAGGTCCAAAATCACAGACCAGCTCACAGGTGACAAGCACATTAAGGGGGTGAAATTAATATTTCCAATATTTGGACAAAGATGTTCTTACAACCAGATCTGTACATGTTGCGAGTGAGGTGAAATATTTCTGCATTTGTGCAATAACATCTTGTCACGATGGAAAAAAAGAGAGGTCGCTGAGAGCAAGAATGGTGAAGTAATCTCTCATTCCAGATGTGCCACATACAGTTACCGGCATTGATTGTAGGCAAACTCCCCAGATAGAGCCACTCAGTGAGTACACCACAAGTACACTTCTATTCAAATGAGATGCAAAGCTTCTCATTTGAATAGAAGTCTATTTGTGGGGTACTCCCCGAGTGGGTCTATCTGTAGAGTACACTCACACACGGTAAGGGATGTGGCAAATGAAATAAATGTTCAAGATATCATGTATATAAACACACCAGCAGTAAAGTTAGCACACAATACATGCCACATGAATGCCAACTTTATTTGCCACCAATCTGAATAAGTTCAGAAACCTGTAAACTTTGCAACATTTTTGTACTGTCCAAATGTTTACTGAATGACAATCACTACAGTAACAGCCATGGCTATATCCATCCTGGACTACACTAGATGTAAACCCACGTTCTCAATTGTACAAATCCCTCTTTGTACTAACTAACATAACATCTGATGAAATCCCACCATTTAAAAGGAAAAAAAGCAATGTATACAAGTTACTTTGCTGAGCAAACGAGCTAAAATCGCTCACAAGACAGATATATTTGTATTGGCAGTGTAGAAAAATATTCCTCTAGTCTTGCATGAAGTCAGGATTGAATATATACAGTTAAGCACAGACAAGACATTTTCCACAGTGTGACATGTCTCAACAGCAAACAAGCATAGTAATATTAATAATAATTTAGTAATATTAATAATAATTTGCCCATAACTCATTCAGCCCCAACGCACCACAGCAAGACATGAATCGAGCAGGATAGTTCAAGGGTGGTGCCAGAATAGCTTGGCGCCCATAGGCGCCAAGCTATTCTGGCACCACCCTTGAACTATCATGCTCGATTTGTCTCTAGAATTGTAATACAGTCCTTCAGAAGGCAACTTCAAACTTTGGGGATTTCAGTCTTGGGGTAGAATGTGTTAACAAGAAGACAGGAGGTTCACGTTTTGTGAAAAGCGAGATTTTCATGGTAATACCATGAAAATTTTGCTTTTCAGAAAAATGGACCGACACTGGCTGTACTGTCCTTTGCCTTCACAGGGCGACTACAAATCGTCTGCATGCAACATCAGCTGCAAACTGCGAGTCGTAGAGTGTAAGCACTACAAATCGTCTGCATGCAACATCAGCTGCAAACTGCGAGTCGTAGAGTGTAAGCACTGGCCGGCTATATTCTGCGGTGCTTCGAGCAGGCACCAGTGAGTTAGCGCTTCGATGCAAACAAATTTAGCTTGGAATAACGCCCTCGTTTTGAAGAGCAGCTGGCACCGATCTTGGGTCCGCAAGAGGCATAGATTCTCATGAGCCCCTGCGACTGCAGGGGCTCGGGAGAATCTATGCCTCTTGCCAATGGAACGGTCTGGGTGAGGGACTAATGCTTCACAATCACTTCTTTTCAGTTCTGTAATCACATGGAAGATGCTTTAACTTGTCCAAGATGTGCCGCATCCGGATACCAGACACTTATCCAAATACGGCACATCTCAAATGTGTTAACGTTTGCATATTATTATGAAGAGTAATTGTAAGAAAATAATGACTGTGGAATCTACATGCATTAGTAATCAACTTCCTTGTGCATGCATCTACCGGTGCTGTAAAAGGTGCCAGTGGCCCCAAGCACAACAGGGTTCATCATACGATCACTGCAACATGCATGCCTTGATATGATGAAAAAATCACAGACACAAGGACAACCAGAGGAATACAAATAAAGAAAAAAACTTCACAACAGCTCTCTTTCTTTCAACCAGCAGCGGATGTATAATGCACAGAAATATACAACAAGAGGTTACACACGACTTTCCCAGATACACGAAAGAATAATAACTGTGAACATGTCCATAATTTCAGACCTTTTGGCTCTAGGCTGTATGGTCCAAAATCATAGACCAGCACACACATCTGTAACATGAATAAGATAAATGAAAGCACTTCCATCACCACAGGCACAAAGTATTGTCGAAACATTTGATTATGGACCATTCAGCTCTATGCCTCAAGATCCAAAATCACAGACTAGCACATATTCACAGAAAGAAAATATATATAGATATGCCACAACTTTCTGCAGTCTACTAGATAAACACACACAAATAATGATAAATATTTTTTCATGATCAGATAATGTTTTACACTTACAGATTGTAAAAGTGTGACCATGTGTTGGTCTGTGATTTTGGACATATGGCCTAAGGCCTGTAAGGCCCAAAATCATAGACCAACACAAACCACACACAAAGCTCTAGTTAAGGTACATCTGCAGCACCACATACTATTATCTATTACCAGAACATGCCACTAACACATACCAGTTTTATCCACAAAATCAGACAAATTTCTAACATTTAGCAACTAACGCCCTTCAAATGCTGGTCTGTGGTTTTGGATCTTACAGTGAAATCACCATAAGGTCCAAAATTACAGACAAACACATATAATGACAATGAAAATTCACTAACAATTCAAATGTAAATATAAAGTCTACAATTAACACCAATCGAAACTGATTCAGCATTTTCCCATTTAATAAAAAAAAAAAAAGGAGAAAAGCATGCATGTAGCAGAATCCAGTAAAACTACAAAATGGATGTACAAAGCAACATATTTACAATTCTGTCAAATTATAAATTCAAATCCAACCCAAAACTTTCTAAAGATAACATTTCAGATTTTTTTTTTTTTTTTTTTTTTACAAAACATTTCTGTACATATCAACCAGCTGCAGCATCTGCAATAAGTTATGTTGGATTCCTCTTCAGTTACAAAATCCTTTATCTCGTTGAACAAAAACCAACAAATGAACTAATGCATGCGATCAAATTTAAATCATTTAAACTGATTGACCCACTTAGCCCCAAGCCCCTACCGCAGGCGATGGATGGACCGTGATAATTCAAGGGTAGTGCCAGATTAGCTAATCTGGCACTACCCTTGAATTATCATGGTCCATCCATCTCCAGCAACTGGTACATAGTTGTCAGGTGACAACTCCCAAAATTGGGGAAATGGGGCCTTGGGGTTAAAAGCCAAGTAAAGAGCAACTAACTCATCAAACGTTCCAAAGATAATGTATATGTAGCAACTCACACAAACACCCAACCAATGTATCATCAAACGTTCCAAAGATAATGTACATGTAGCAACTCACACAAACACCCAACCAATGTATCATCAAACGTTCCAAAGATAATGTACATGTAGCAACTCACACAAACACCCAACCAATGTATCATCAAACGTTCCAAAGATAATGTACATGTAGCAAGTCACACAAGCACCCAACCAATGTATCATCAAACGTTCCAAAGATAATGTACATGTAGCAACTCACACAAACACCCAACCAATGTATCATCAAACGTTCCAAAGATAATGTACATGTAGCAAGTCACACAAGCACCCAACCAATGTATCATCAAACGTTCCAAAGATAATGTACATGTAGCAACTCACACAAACACCCAACCAATGTATTGCCCAAGGATTAACCCTTTGGCTGTCATAAGTTTTTGTCGGGATGATTTCTGCAGGAATCATCATGACAAAACCTGCAGTCAGCCAGCCAAAGGGTTATGTTCATTCGCAGGCATCAAAAACATATCAGTGCAACTGAAAAATGCCATATCCGACACATTATAATTATTTGTGTCAGATATGAAGTTTTGCCGCCATCAGTCACACCACCATCTGTGTGCTGGTCTGTCATTTTGAAAATGCTGGGGTTGGATAGAACCACGACAGCTCAAGAGTAGTGTCTGATTAGCCTGGTGCCAAGCTAATCAGGCACTGCCCTTGAGAACCACAGACCAGTACACACAGTATGTTAACCCACTGGCTGTCGGTAGTGCTTTGGCCACGATGATTCCTGCAGGAATAGTCGTGACAAAAAGCGCTACCAACAGAAAAAGAGTTTTAACTCATTCGAGATGTGCCGCCTCTGGATACGCGGCGGAAGCCGCGTATCCGGAGGCGTCACGTCTCGAATGAGTTTTAAATTTCCCGTGGTGTGCACAACAACCCAAGGAATGAAAGTGCATGTAGTACCAAACTACACTGGAAACATTTTCGGCAAATGACACATCCGCTAGCAGTCAGCGAATGAGGTCTGCGACAAAATACCTGCCCTCAGCAGCATTGGAAAGTCATGATATGAGACACACATTTACAGCGGTCAACCTTACATCATGACTTGAGCACAGTCTGCATGCTTGCTATATTACTACTGCACATGTACTTGGCCTTGTTCCAGTGACAAAAATGACTTTCACGGTCATGAATACGGCAGCCATCTTCAAACGTGCGCTGGTCAGGGATCCTGGGCCTCAAGGCCATAAGGTCCAAAATGACAGATCAGTGCACGATAATAGGAGCAGCTGCCAGTTTCGAAAAGAGCTGAACTTTGGTATATGTGCACTCACCTCAATGAAAGTGAAAGTTCCGCAAAAATCTTGGCGGTCACCCAGATGAGTACCTCAATCTGAGGGTTTAACTGAGGATGGTCCCATCCAGCAAGAAGCATTGATTTTCATGAGCCCCTGCAATTGCAGAGGCTCATGAGAATCTATGCCTCTTGCAGGCAGGAAAGGCTGTCTGCTGATGGTCCAGTATCAGCAACGCAAGCTCTGCAAACGTTCAGTGCATGGTGTATCGTCTTGTCCAGGAAAGTGCAGCTGTAATTCAGAGCACTGGACATAGAGCTGTGCTGCCAACATAGTCGGTGAACGTGAATCACAGAAAGAAATCTGCTATTTGTGTGTTGCAAACACTGTCCAATAAATAAGCCCCTTGTGCCTGCAGCCACGGACACAGAAAACACACAAGGGGGAAAGCTGGACGAATTGGTTCGAAAGTTCCATTTGATTTTGAAACAGTGCTACATCATTAGCAAACAATGCATGTGGAAAAAAAAATCCCTGAACGAATGCACTCACAACATGTTCCTTGAAACATTGTGGGAAAAAGTGCTGTACAAATGCACTTATGGCAACTCCGTAAGCACGCACTTGCGATATATTCCATGAAACACATAGGCCACTGATACTGGAGTTCCAGAGACAAGATTCACCCAGACGAAAAACCCGAAAAGATGCGTCGCGGCGGCGTTCATCACAAGATGCCAGTGAAGCAGGAAACGACCAGCAGGTGCAGACAGATGAAGTAGACCCAGATGAGGGTTCGGATCCCGGGTCTCATGCGCATGAGCCGTGTCAGCTGTCGGCTGGAAAAGCAAGATTCCCTGCAGAGTGAGAGGAAAAGTGTGGCAAGGCGTGACAAGAGATGTGAGAGGCTGCATGCACCACAGGCAGAGATATATATACATACCTCCTCTACACTTGCTGCCATGTGGTCGCAGTTCCTGCGAACCGTGACGGTTGAAAACTGCGTGCGTTTTTAACCCCTTCACTGCCGATGACAAACTGAACACCACCTAACTGCAAGAGGTATAGATCCTCATGAGCCCCCGCAAATGCGGGGGCTCGTGAGGATCTATGCCTCTTGCTGAAACTACTTTCGGTCCATGTTCCATTGATGGTACAGATTTACATAAAATTTACAATTTCAAAAACGCAACCTGCGTCCGCGGTCGGTGAAGGGGTGAACCACCTCCTGCATGCAGCCACCAATACTGCTTACCATGTACATTAGGAGTTAAAGAGTTGCAAGCATGTTAAGAGTTACTTTCAAGTCCTGTTATACACCATCACCAGCAGCAAATGAGTTCAGTGTCAGGTTCAGAGAGCAAGATGTTGATTAGCTCCCTAAGCCCTGGGGATGAAATTACCAAATTTTGAGGAGATCCTCTGAGGTCTACGCTGCAGTTCTTGAGACATCTGCTGACATTTCAAGGATGGTGTCGGAATATTCTGACACCACCCTTGAAACATCATGGTCGATCCGCATCCTGTCATAGTGCGTTTATGGGTTAACCCATTTAGCCCCAACGCCCTACAACAAAAGGTGGATTGTCATACTCACAAACCAAATAGGTGAGGCTAGCGCTGGCAGAATTGTATAACAAACCAAGGGGAATTACTCAGCGCTGGACAGAACAATTAGATCCCCTGCCCCCGCCTATCAGGCACCCATTCGCCAGCCCACAGAGAAATACGCAGGTATAGAACAAGACGATCATCTACATCCCTAAAAAGGATGCATCAGGTCTCTTATATAACCCATGTCTTTCTCCGGAACTTAGGAAGTAGGCAGGAGAAACATACATACACAAACACGAAGGTGCATTACTATATGTGGTCGGGTAAATACCCTGTATTTCTCTGTGGGCTGGCGAATGGGTGCCTGATAGGCGGGGGCAGGGGATCTAATTGTTCTGTCCAGCGCTGAGTAATTCCCCTTGGTTTGTTATACAAAAGGTGGATTGACCATGATAATTCAAGGGTAGTGCCAGATGAGCTTCTTTTTTTCTCTTCCCATCTAGCCTCCAAATTGTTTGTTCAGTTTTCTAACTTGTTTTTGATAGTACACAAAATATCATACCTACTTATATGTTAGATAATTATGTGCGCGCGTACGTATGTGTATGTGTATGTAAAAAAGTGTGCATGTGCACAAGTACATGTATATATGTGTCTGTGTGCGTGTGTGTGACGTTTATTATTAGCTAGTTTTTGTTGTTTGGTTGGTGTTCCTTTTTTTTAAAAGTAGCTTAGCAAGGACAGATTGTAAGGAAGGCCTGCACGCCTAATATCTCAATCCTTGGAAAATAAAGTTTTGTTCGTTCGTTCGTTCCTGCAGCTTCCATTAGGTAATACCTCCAAAATTTGTGAAATGTGCCCGTGGGGTTAAATGGGTTAAAATGAAAAGATTGATAAATGAATCTAGCATGTTAGTGAACTGTCTAGGATGAATGTGCTGGCAAAGTTCACATACAAACTCTGCCCCCCCCCGCCTGCTCGCCCCGCCCCCCCCCCCCCTCCCCCCCCCCCCCCCCCCCGCCCCTTCCCCCCCCCCCTCCCCCCCCCCCCCCCCGCCCCGCCCCCCCCCCCCCCCCCCCCCCCCCGAAGGTAAAAGACAGTAAATCCACAATAAATTTTATGAAAAGCCGGATGATCATTGTGATGAAACCTCACTTTTCACAAAAATGGATTCACTATCTAGCCTTCACAATCACAGGGCAGAATAGGTACAAAAAGGGCGCCTGATAGAATGTTAAGCCATGAATCAAGTCATAAATGTGAATTTCAAACACAACTGTTCCCCACACAAAGATTATGCTCAGCCCTTGCCATGTCAGGAAATTAGTAGCAAAGCCAATGTTAAGGAATACATGAACATGAACATGACTGATGATGTATCAAGAAACTCAGCACTTAGCATCAGCATTATGCATTAGTTTGGGAAAAAAACAAAAAAAACATTCATCAAGTCCCTGTGCATGCAATGCAGCCACAGATACAGTAATCAGTACCATTGGCATCATGTGCACAGGAAATAATAATGGTAATGATAATAGTCAGAACATGGGAATTTTGAAGAAGAAACAGGACTGGGTTGGGGCCGTTGGCACCGGCCATGAGATGGGTTGGGGCCGTTGGCACCGGCCATGAGATGCCTTGGCGACGGGCTTCACCCGTCCCGAGCCATGGTCCATTTGTTGTTTGTAAACTGTTGTGTGAGTGTGGGTGATTGCAAGTTGCACCTGTACATGGCAACATGTATTTCGAACAATAAAGTTTATTGATTGATTGATTGACATGTCTTGTAACAAATAAAAACAAATATGAGCACTAATTTTTAAAAAAGATCACACTTTGCTTACCAAACTGCTATGTATGCAGTCAATATACAGCTCAGTTAAAAAAAACCAAAAATAAAACAAACAAAAAAAACACCACTTCATGGCTTACATGAAAATAAATCAACTTACACGTTTTTATGAAATAAAACTGCTTCTTTAGTCAAATAATATGACACATTTAAGTTTGGTGACTGGACATACCTTCTGACTCTCAGAAGACTGCACAGTCGCTGAAGGTATCCCATCCCATGACGAGCTGAAATTAAACACAAATGTATCATCAAATGTGTGCACACATTCTGAACAATCAACAATCCTAAAAATGTAGTTGAAAAAAAAAACAACAAATATCATATCGATAGAACACATCTGCTTTTTTAGCCTTAACACCCTCATAAACAGTACTAGTGGATGTAACACAGGGTGGTCGATGCCAATGTTGCCGTGTGACTGATGGGGAAAAAAAACCAACAATGCATGAAAATGTGTGAGACTTACTGAGCAAGGTGCTTGTTTCCCTTATCCTGGGGTCCGTTTCTTCATCTACCTCAAGTTTAAACTGCAAACAGAACAGAAAATACTGAACCCATATCCACTACCAGAGCAGCACTTATTTTAAGCAAAGGCCCTAGGCCCACATGTCATCAAAGACCATCATTCACGTGGCTGTAGACACTTAAATGAATGGTCATTAATAACAGGTGACACTTTATGCCCTAACCCACTTAGCCCCAATGCATTACAGCAGGAGATTGATCAATCATGATAAGCAGATTAGCTTGGCACCATCGGGCTCCAAGCTAAACTGGCACTACCCTTGAATTACCATGGTCGATTCATCTCCTGCAACTGGTGCACTTAAGGACTTGGTTGCTCAAAACAGGTTTACTGTGGCGTCAGACAAAATAACAAAAGTGTTATGTTTATGTTCCTCTCTCACTCACTCCCTCTCTCTCACTCACTCACTCTCACATACCCGCAGCCACAGGGCCTCAAGAGAACCTGTCTTGTCTGTACGCAGGATGACAGCGGCTATAATCAGCCCCAGATCTTATGCTCACAGGTGTTCATATGTGTCCAAGTGTACAACTGTATATATATATATATATATATCATTACAAACCTCTTGCAGTGAGCCTAAAGACTGCAGCCTGATGTGTTCCTGTGCCTCCCCAAGCGCCTGCTCCGCCTGTAAGCGTTGGGCCGCCTCCTGGGCCAACTGTGACTCCAGAGTCTGCAGGGACTGTGTCATCACCTCGTAGTCTATCATCAGGCTCGCGAGTCTGAAAATACAAAGGTACTGGTCCTTGGAGGGTACCAAGCTAACCTGGCACGACTCTTGAACTAGCATGGCAATCTATCTCTCACCCTTCATACAGCAATTAAAGACTCTATTGACCCATTTAGCCCTGGGGCCCTGCAGCTGCAGCAGGAGATGGACTCGTTGATCATGATAATTCAAGGGTAGTGCCAGATGAGCTTGGCGCCTGAAGGCGCCAAGCTCATCTGGCACTAACCTTGAATAATCATGATCAATCCAGGCGCCAAGCTCATCTGGCACTACCCTTGAATTATCATGATCAATCCATCTCCTACAACTGGTACATAGTTGTGGGGTTAAGAGGGTTAAAGTTGCCAAAGTCATTAATTCATTCAAGCCGTGCTACACTTGGATACGTGGCTTTGTACTTTGCATATCCAATGCAGCTCACCTTGCAAGAGTTACAACATGAAAGAAATTTTTTAAAAAGGGTCAGTACCTCTCGTGCACAGCCTGGTCTGCCTCGGTGGTTGCCTCCACGTCCACATCCTTCTGCAGAGACTCCAGTGCTATCCTCCGCTCCAGTTCTCCCACCTGCACAGGTGAGACAAGGTTGAGACAATCTGTAACTGTACAACCCCCTCATTTTTTCCTAGGTCACTAATGTTTACGGGGTTCATGTGTACAGTAGGACGGGAACCACCATTTTTGCAAGAAAAAAATAGTCTTAAAAAACAGGTGCTCTCTTTTAGAAAACATTGTGAACTGCAAAGTGTGCTACCTGTCATTAAAGACCATCACTTAAGTGGCTGTAGGTGGTCTTTAATGAGAGGTGATATCTCACAAATTCAAAACAGGGTCTGCTGAACCAAACAATTATTCTGCATTTTCCAAGCATTTCTAAACATGGCATTTCTATTTTTGCTTATAGTGTAAGAAAGGCTTCGACAGTTGAAATTATGGAACTGCCATATGCAAGACTATGAACTTATTTCCTTCTATTCTCACCTTTGCCTGTGAAAAGTTGTGTGGATGTTTCAATAAATAAAATAGCGTTTCAATAAATAAAATAACGACACATAGCTAGTACTTCAACAGATGTACAGTAAACTTCACTTAGAATGAGGCTGGACAGGACACAAGTTGGATATTAGCAACACTTTTTCAGAGGTCCTAGCCACCTTTTTCTATGTAAAATACTTCGCTTATAACAAACTTCAGCTACAATAACAACAAATCTGGGTCCCCTGGTGATCTGTTATATCTAAAGTTTACTGTATCCACAACTGCCTCATACCTTGCCCTGCGTGTTGATGTGGGCCTGATGTAAGGTGGAGTACTGCTGTCGCATGGCCAGCCATTCCGCCTCCTTCTCCCTCAGCGAACGTGACAGGCTGCCTAGCTGCGTGTTCAGGTATGTTCGGTCTTCAACAAGCTGGCTTACCTGGAAGAAAAAAAAACACAACCGTTTTGAAATCGTGAATATATTCACCATTAACTCATTCAGCCTGATGCACGTATTTCCCCAATTTTGGAGGTGGCATCTAATGACTATGCACCTGTTGCAGGCGATGGATTGGCCATGATAATTCACGGGTAGTGCAAGATCAGCTTGGCGCCAAGCTAATCTGGTACTTCCCTTGAATTATCATGGTCGACCCATCTCCTGCTGTAGTGCTTCGGGGCTGAATGGGTTAAGCCCTTCATTGCCAATGGAAGCAAAATAACAACTTTGAAAGCATGGCAAATTCAACATAGAATAATCGATCAATCCAAGGAACACAGATATGAATGGGGCAAGCAAGAGACAAAGAACCTCATGAGCCCCCGCATCTGCGGGGGCTCATGAGGTTCTTTGCCTCTTGCAGCTGGGCGTCGTTAGCATTTTTCTGGCAGTGAAGGGGTTAAGACACCACAGCGGGAGACGGACCATCCACAATAGGACAGTGCCAGATTAGCCTGGTACCCGAGAAGGTGGCCTGCCAATCTGGCGCTGCCCTCGAACTGTTTTGGTCAATTGATCTCCAACAGCTGGTACACAATCTTGATTGCAAAACTTTTAGTCATTACCATTAGATGTACTAGGTGTGAAAGAATTAAACAAGCATCATTTAGAAAGTCATCACTGTCAGTGACATACCACATAATTATATGGAAGGAGATACTGGGGAGTTTTTTCATCCACCAGCCTGCCTTTTACTCGCACAGACTACGGGTCATGTTCACGACCTGCTGTCACAGCATGTGAAAGGTGGGCGGTCGCTTACAAAGGTCCCGCTGTCTGTGCATGCGAAAGACAGGAAGGCAGTTGCCGATGTCCCCCAGTATCAGCTTAGCCCATTCAGCCCTGACACTGTAACAGGAGATTCTGGCGCCACCCATGCACTGACACGGTTTAACTGAACTGCAATGGAATCTTCACACGGCTACCAAAATTGTCCATCGTGTTAAAGTACTTGCAGCTCACTTTAGGGGAAAGGCTTTCAGCTTGCATGATGGTAGGTGTCCTGATCAATGTCTAGTACACAGACGTCCACATTTTGACATATGAAATTTGCCCTGTACGGGCAAAAGACAGTACCCCAGTAGCAAAATGTCTTCAGGCCCATGATGGCTCCAGTGGGCCTGCGCATGGCCATGCGTGGGCCCACTGCTGCCGTTGTGGGCCCAAAGGCGTTTGCTTACTGGGTAAGTCCATTTTTGTAAAAAGCAAAATTTTCACTGTAATACCATTGCCTTTGCAGGGAAGAAGTATCAATCATTAATATTGTGGATAAATAAAACAAATTAACAAAATAACATAATACAAGCTTCAAGGAAGAAGGAGAAATTTGTGAGAATATCTAAAATTTGATTGAAAGAAAGAAACCAAGGAAGAAAGAAAGAACAGGAGAAAACTACAATCAAAAGCAAAATGGTGAAGAAGCATAGACAGAAGAAAGCAACTGCCATTTTCACCAAATCCATCACCATTATTTAAGTTAAGACTCTGCCACCGTACATATAACTTTCTGCTGGTAATGAGACTTCCATAGCAAAACCATAAATAAGGCAAAACAAAGAAAGGTTGTTGTTTCTTTTTGTTGTTTTATCTCTTAATTTCCTCGACAAAACATCTGTGGCTGAAGCAGGGAGATCCAAACCAAACTCAAAATCTTTGAGAAAATACCTCTGATGGTGGTGATAGCGTTTGTGTGCGTTGTTCTTCACACTGACAGAGAACATAGGAGTATCGGTTACTCACTAAGAAGCTTCCCAGTCTGAATAAGGCCACTGGGACAACACTGACCGATGTTGGCCCGGGCACGGTTGTGCGCAGGCCAATGACGGATGATGCCATTCCAATGACCTTCTGCACACTGGGTTGGTGTGTGATGAAGAACTTCAGAAAGAAAATTCAGAGAGAAAGAAATTTCCAGTTTTCTAGCAAAGTAGACCAAATAATCCTCATTTTTATGACAAAGTCCTCAAGTACGATACAGAAACTAAGCGTTGAAGTGAAAACATAACACATCAGCTACACTCTGTACCTTTCTTTGCAATTTTTGTTTCTCAGTGGCATGACAGTGCAAAACATTACTGGTCTCAACATGTGCTTGTAGAAAAACCACATGCACAAAATTTATGTGACAGTTAACCCCTTCACTACGGAGGATAAGTGAACACAATCTATGCAAGAGATATAGACAGGTGAGAGCTTCACAAGTCGACAAGCTCATGCACATGCATTTTCTGCATGTTAACTCCTTCACTGCCGAGAAAAACTGAGCACAATTACACGATAACACTACAAGAGGCATAGATCTTCATGAGCCCCCTATCCATGTTCCTCGGATGGCTTGAGCTCACTGGCGTTAAACTACCGTTAACAAAGATTTCAGAAACACGATCTGCGTCCACCAGCTGTCAAGGGGTTAATCAAAGTGCATACTCGGTACACGCCTAGCAGAAATGCAAACCCTACCTGCATTGCTAGCTGCTGGCACCGCGCTTCCCTCTGATTGAGAGAGTGCTGTGCCTGGTTCATCTGCTCCTGGAGGCGGTCCCGGTGTTCCATCACCTCGCGAAACTGATCCTGTAAGCGCCCATAGTCCGCCGTGAACATTGCCATCTGGTCCCCGCCAGCCGTGACCAGCTGACTCTGAGCTCTCAGCGTCTCGTTGTGGAAGGTCAGCTGTTGGGCCGAGGCGGAGGCCATGGCTAGTTCCTGAATCAAGCGAGCGTTCTCAGCTAGAAGGGTTTCAGTGTGCTGCTCAAGCTCCTGGATGCGCTTGGCCAGGCGTTCCTTCTCGCGGCCGAGGTGCTGGCGTTGCTCCTCTCCGAACGATGCGTCTTGGTCCTGTTAAAAAGTCAGAACACATTTTATTTAGCACTCATATCCTGTATGTACGATATATTTTACGTATAAATTGTTTTCTTCCTCCTTAATATCTACGGCGGGATCAGCTGAGCCCTCTGACCGCCATCGAACTGTTACGTGTTGAGTGATGGTCACACCAGACGGCACGCACGTAAGGTTCTTTTAAAGAAACTTCATTCAGCTGTAACCCGTCACACGTGGCTTAAGGTTGTAGACAACACTGGATTAACAGTTCCAACAACTTTTATTGCAGCGATGCGATCTCCACACAATGCGTTCACAAATGCACCAACACTTATACAATGTCTCCTCTGCAAAATGTCAACACTTTGACACAATGCGTCTCTCATACAATGTACATCACCATACACTGCATAACTCCGTCACTGACAATGAAGCATGATACCTCGGGTAGCTCTCTCAATGTCAATGTGCTTACAATACACTGCAATTATACAACTGAACAGTATACCGACGCTGTTACATCGCAATTCTACAACTGAACAATATAAAAATGTTACGTGTTGAGTCCTGGTCGTAGTATATCACGCCAGATGGCACGCACGTAAGGTTCTTTTAAAGAAACTTCATTCAGCTGCAAGCCGTCACACGTGGCTTAGGGTTGTAGACAACACTGGAGTAACAGTTCCAACAATATTTTATTGCAGTGATGCGATCTCCACACAATGCGTTCACAAATGCACCAACACTGATACAATGTCTCCTCTGCAAAATGTCTACACTTTGACACAATGCGTCTCTCATACAATGTACATCACCATACACTGCATAACTCCGTCAGTGACAATGAAGCACGATACCTTGCGTAGCTCTCTCAATGTAAATGTGCTTACGATACACTGCAATTATACAACTGAACAATGTACCGATGCCGTTACATCGCAATTCTACAACTGAACAATGTACATTGTATGAGAGATGCATTGTGTCAAAGTGAAGACATTTTGCAGAGGAGACATTGTATCAGTGTTGGTGCATTTGTGAACGCATTGTGTGGAGATCGCATCACCGCAATAAAATATTGTTGGAACTGTTACTCCAGTGTTGTCTACAACCTTAAGCCATGTGTGACGGGTTGCAGCTGAATGAAGTTTCTTTAAAAGAACCTTACGTGCGTGCCGTCTGGTGTGATATCATACTACGACCACGACTCAACACGTAACATTTTGGCACCTCCGATGGGACCCGAACCCGCAATCCCCGGCCCGTCACACGTGGCTTAAGGTTGTACGACCACGACTCAACACGTAACATTTTTATATTGTTCAGTTGTAGAATTGCGATGTAACAGCGTCGGTATACTGTTCAGTTGTATAATTGCAGTGTATTGTAAGCACATTGACATTGAGAGAGCTACGCGAGGTATCATGCTTCATTGTCAGTGACAGAGTTATGCAGTGTATGGTGATGTACATTGTATGAGAGACGCATTGTGTCAAAGTGTTGACATTTTGCAGAGGAGACATTGTATAAGTGTTGGTGCATTTGTCTAACGCATTGTGTGGAGATCGCATCGCTGCAATAAAATACTGATGGAACTGTTACTCCAGTGTTGTCTACAACCCTAAGCCACGTGTGACGGGTTGCAGCTGAACGAAGTTTCTTTAAAAGAACCTTACGTGCGTGCCGTCTGGTGTGATATCATACTATGACCACGACTCAACACGTAACACGAACATATCTATTATTGTCTACTGCATAATGTAGCCGACTAAGGACATGTTTTGGTTGGTACGGCTGGTTAATTTGGTGGATTTAACCCATTTAGCAGTGACACACTACAACAGGCGATGGATCGACCATGTTAATTCAAGGGTAGTGCCAGATTAGCTTGGTGCCTGATGGCGCCAACCTAATCTGGCACTACCCTTGAATTATCATGGTCGATCCATCTCCTGCAACGGGTACATAGTTGGTAGGTGATGCCTCCAAATTTGGGAACTGCGGCCTTGGGGTTATATGTGCCTCTTGGGCAGTTGCAGTGACACATGAGGTAGTTTGCCTCTTGCTGGCCACTTTGCATGAAAAGCAAAACCATTAACATTTTGTCAGTGGAGACAATACCAACCTGTTTTGTGAGCTGCACAATGCGTGAGTGCAGCTCCTCGACTTGCTGAGCCAGGGTGGAGTTGTCCCTAAGCACTCCACTGTACTCCTCGCTCAGCGACTCAAAGTCTGCCTCCAGGGAGCGCACCGTGTCCAGCTTCCCTGCAAACGATTCAACCTGGCGTCGGAACTGCTGGGCCTCGCTCTGAGACTCTTGCAACTCCTGTGTAAGAGAGGCCACTCTCTCCTTCAGGTCTGCGGATTCTTGAACCCTTTCATTTTCCGCTTCCTTCATTTCGTCAGTCTGTTGAGTAATAGCGTCCTTGAGGATGGAATTATCTTGTCTGAGATCTGAGATGGCACGTTCAAGGTTTTGTATTTCCTCTTCTTTGACACTCAGAATGAGCTTGGTTTCCTCCAGCTCACGTTCCTTGTCTTCCAACACCTGCTCGAGTTTGACCAGACGATCTCTCAGTGGTTCTGAGGCCTGCTTTTGAACAGCCAGTCTGGAGATTTCAGCCTGTAAAGAGGCATGATCATCAGCCGAGACAGATGAGGAGTGTCGGCGAAGTTCCTCCAGTTCTTCCTCCACACCAGCTGCCTCCTCCAGTTTCCAGTTCAGGCCATCAATCTGCTCTCTCAATGAAACAACCTCCGCTCTGTGCAAGCAAAAAAATAACTAAAATGTAAATGACAAACAATACAATATTATAACCTATGATAAATTTCAAAATATAAGAAGCATTTAAAAATGCACCCTTTGCGTGTCGGTAGCACTTTTAGTCTTGATTCCTACAAGTACAACCCTTTGTGTGTATTCGTAGCGGTTTTAGTCGCGATGATTCTTGTGGGAAACATCATGACTAAAAGCGCTACTGACATGCAAAGGGTTAAAAAAGCAAAATAAAGTAAATAAAGATGAACTACAGGGCAACTAAATAAACCTACGTGAAATAAATTAAAAAAGTTACAAAGAAAGATAACATACAATACACTTTAGGAGAGGCAAGGTTGAAACAACACTGGAACCATTTCTCAAAGCAACAATACTAACAGAAAACGATTGATCCCAGAACAGTCCCTATGATGGAACAGTCCCTATCATGAAAATATATGCCTCTTGCAGGTAGACACTGGCCCCATTTACCTCTACCCTTAATCCACAGACAAAGAAATCCACCAGAGTGACCTAGCTGCACACAGACCCTGTTTGAGCAAACGCCTTTGTTGCCCCCCAAAAAAGAGAGAAAAAAGTGGTCTTAAAAGTCAAATGCTCTCTCAAGAGAAGTCTTGAAGGGCAGAAAGTGGCACTTGTCATTAGAGACCATCATTTAGGTGGCTTACTGCCACCTAAATGATGGTCGTTAATGAGTGGTGAACTCTCAGAGGTGGTCTATCAAAATAGGTTCTGCTGTCAACAATGATGTACACCCAAAAATGTTTACTTACACCCTAGCTAAACGTACGCACAAATCAACCAGTGTTTGACTAAACTGTCCACAAACAACAGCATAATCACAAGACTGACCCGTGCTGGTCCTGGAGGTGAGATATCTGTTGACCGACATCCTCCACACGTTTGGTCAGTGTCTGTTTCTCCCGTCGGAGGGTCACCACCTCCTCCGTCACCCCCTCCAGCTCCTCCGCTATCTCCTCTTTTTCCGCTCGTAACTCCGAAAGCTGCATCTTAAGTGTCTCCACCTCCTGTGGGGAGATTTGGAATAAATGTGCAAATTTAAAGCACGGGTAACGATGAATACTGAAGAGACTGAGGAAATAGCTTCATCGCTGTGAAATTATAACCCATTTCAGACATGCTGCATTTGTATACATGGTATGATGAAGCCACCTATCCAGATACCGCATGTCTCAAATGAGTTAACCCTCTTTGTGCATGCCACCAGTACAGTTTGACAGGTTCAGTCTGAGGATTTTGAAAACAGATTGCATAACTTAAGGGAATTTGTTGTTTGGAAAAAAAAAGGCAATGTACATGTATATATGGCGTTGAGGCGCGTCCCCTGGGTGGTGGATAGGGGGTCCCTCGTGAGAGGGGTGCACCGAATGAAATAAGGTGCCGTGAACCAACATGGTCTAAGGGAAGGTGACCCCGACAGAAAACCCCTGGTCCTCCTAGTAAGGGGGTTGGGTGTGGGGGGTAGCTTCCCCACCCTGCAAAAAAGGAAATAGCTACAAAAACGCCGACGAAAAGACTAACAGTAATTCCTTTCCTGGAGGAGGAAGGTTTTTCTACCAGAAGACTTATGACGTCCTGGGGTGAAAGCCGGAAGTCTTCGGAAGCCACAGGACCGAGCCGCCTCTCTCTATCCAGGGACACAACCATGGGCACATGGAACGTCAAGACCATGTACCAGAGCGGCAAGGCCGCCCAGATAGCAGCGGAAATGCAAAAGTACAACCTTTCCCTGCTAGGTATCAGTGAAGCCAGATGGACGCAGTCTGGCCAGAAAAGGGTGTTAAGTGGGGAGATGATTCTGTATTCAGGTCATGAAGAGGAGAATGCCCCCCATACAGAAGGAGTAGCATTCATGCTGTCACCAGTGGCACAGAGAGCGCTGATGGGCTGGGAACCTCTTGGGCCAAGAATTATCACAGCAGCCTTTAGAACCAAGAAAAAGCTCAAGCTGAACGTCATCCAGTGTTATGCGCCCACCAATGACAGTGACGAGGAAGAGAAACAAGAGTTCTACGACCGACTCCAGAGTGCCGTGGACAATTGTGCGGAGCGAGACATCACCATCGTCATGGGCGATTTTAATGCCAAAATAGGGGAGGACAACACCGGATACGAAGAGGTGATGGGGAGACAGGGACTAGGCTCGGAGATGAGTGAGAACGGGGAGAGGTTTGTAGACTTTTGTGCTCTAAACCGACTTGTCATTGGAGGCAGCATCTTCCCACACAGAAGAATACACAAAGCAACTTGGGTCTCACCTGACCATACAACAGAGAACCAAATAGACCATATCTGCATTAGCAAGAAATTTAGAAGATCCCTTCAAGATGTTCGAGTGAGGAGGGGAGCAGATGTCGCCTCAGACCACCATCTGCTTACCTTAAGAATGAAGCTCAAGCTAAAGAAAAGCCGCACAGAGACAACAAGAAGACAGCGCTATTAATGTAGGCCTCCTGAGAGAAACTTGAGTTAGAGAAGAGTTCAAGCTGGTGCTGTCCAACCGGTTTCAAGCGCTACAGGAGCTAGTAAATAAAGAGGAGGCGGTCACCACAGAGCAGCAGTGGAAGGCAGTTAGAGAGGCGCTGAACTCAACCTGCGAAGACACTGTAGGGTTCAGGAAACACCACCACAAGGACTGGCTGTCTGCACAGACCTTGAAGAAGATAGAAGCGAGGAAGCAGAAGAAAGCAGCGGTCAACAACAGTCACACGAGAGCAGCCAAAGTAAGGGCACAGGAGGAATACTCGGAAGCCAACCGCGAGGTGAAGAGGAGTATCAGGGCAGACAAGAGGGCCTACACAGACAGCCTGGCAGCAGAGGCAGAAAAGGCAGCAGGCAGCGGCAACATGAAACAGCTCTACGACATTACCAGAAGATTGTCGGGTAAGTATGGCCATACAGAAAGACCAGTAAAAGACAAAGAAGGCAAGCCTATTGCAGACAGAGCAGACCAACTCGACAGATGGGCCGAGTATTTTGAAGAGTTACTGAACAGACCTAGCCCACCCGACTCCTCCGACATCCAGCCGGCAGAGACCGACCTACCCATCAGCTGTGACAGACCCAGCCGGGAAGAGATCAGAAGAGCAGTGGCATTTTTGAATAGCAAAGCAGCAGGGCCAGATGGCATCCCAGCGGAGTCTCTGAAAGCAGACCTAGAGACAACAGTGGAGATGCTGTACCCACTGTTTGGAAAGATCTGGGAAGAGGAGGTGATGCCAGCTGACTGGAAGGAGGGGTACCTAATCAAGCTTCCCAAGAAAGGCGACCTCAGCAAGTGTTCCAACTATAGAGGAATCACCTTGCTGTCAGTACCAGGAAAGGTCTTTAACAGGATCATCCTTGAGAGAATGAAGAGCTCCGTTGACCCCCAGCTGAGAGACCAGCAAGCAGGATTCAGGAAGAACCGATCATGTACAGACCAGATCGCCACTCTCCGCATCATCGTGGAACAGTCTCTGGAGTGGAGCTCCCCGCTGTACGTCAACTTTGTGGATTATGAGAAAGCATTTGACAGCGTGGACCGAGAGACTCTGTGGAAACTCCTACGACACTACG
The DNA here is from genome assembly GCA_036245525.1 of Semisulcospira habei. NCBI lineage: Eukaryota > Metazoa > Mollusca > Gastropoda > Semisulcospiridae > Semisulcospira > Semisulcospira habei. The sequence goes on from BTPG01000006.1 coordinate 140,876,381, forward strand.
GTGTACCCACAAAGCTCGGCCGCCTGATCAAGAGCAGCTACGATGGCATGACATGTCGCGTGATCCACGAAGGGCAGTTCACCAGGGAGCTCCAGGTCAGAACTGGTGTCAGGCAGGGGTGTCTGCTGTCTCCGTTCCTCTTCCTACTGGCCATAGACTGGGTCATGAAGATGACCACAGAGCACAGACAAAGTGGAATACAGTGAACACTGTGGACACAGCTTGACGACCTCGATTTTGCAGACGACTTGGCATTACTGTCCCACACTCATCAACAAATACAGGACAAGACCACGAGGCTTGCTGACATCTCGTCCCAAGTGGGCCTCACCATTCACAAACAGAAAACAAAGACAATGAGGCTGAACACAACCAGGGAAGAACCAATCTTGCTTGCTGGCACCCCGTTGGAGGAGGTGGAGTCCTTCACCTATCTCGGGAGCATCATAGACAAAAAAGGCGGCACTGATCTGTCAGAGCACGAATCGGTAAAGCCAGAGCAGCCTTTCTCCAGTTAAAAAAAGTGTGGAGTTCCAGAGAGCTGTTACAACACACCAAAGTCCGGATTTTCAACTCCAATGTAAAAGCAGTTCTCCTATATGGAGCAGAGACTTGGAGATTGACAAAAACCACAGTCAACAGAGTACAGACCTTCATGAACAGTTGCCTTAGAAGAATTTTGAAAATCCACTGGCCAGAGAAGATCAGCAACGTCAGACTCTGGGAGAGAACAGAGCAGATAACAGCAGAGAATGAAATTGGGCGAAGAAGATGGGGATGGATCGGTCACAGCCTGAGAAAGCCAGCTTCCAGTATCACTAGGCAGGCATTGTCATGGAACCCCCAGGGAAAGAGGAAAAGAGGTAGGCCGAGAAACTCCTGGCGTCGAGACCTCCAAGCAGACATCAAGAGACTGGGAACCACCTGGAGTAGAATCGAAGGAGAAGCACAGGACAGGAGTTGCTGGAGGTCTCTCGTTGACGGCCTATACCCGGGTAGGGGTGACAGGCGTAAGTAAGTAACAAATTCCAAGGGAATTTGTTGCTAGGGAAAAAGACCCCTATTCTTTTTCTTTCGGTTTTCAAAGCAGTCGGGTCCAAAACTCACAGACACACACACACTTCTCCATCCACTGGCACCCTCGTTGCAGACTTGCACACATACACACACACACAACACTTTGCACACTCCTACCTGTGACGACGCCTGCGAAGTGTCACTGGAGGTAGGCGATGGGACTGAGGCGGCCTTGCTGAGGTCAAAGCGCAGCTGCTCCACCTGTCTCTTGAGATCCTTGTTGGTGGACGTGAGGGAGCCCAGCACCTCCTGGTACTGGTTGTTGTCCTCCACCAGCATGGAGTGGTGCCCGCGCAGGTCTTTCAGCTGGCTGCGCAGGCTCTCCACCTTGTGTACACACAAAATCAGATTTGCATTTCAGACAGGAGACACACTTTTGCTTTCACACAAAAATCACTTGCATAGATCCATTCTGAGGAAAATACAAACAGAGACAAAACTGCTGCATGTGTGCTAGGGTGTGATTATGGATAAACAGACCAGCACACAAAGATCTATTCTGACAATGCACGCAACATGCATGCTTAACGCATTCAGTGCCAGTCGACAGATATTGTACTTCTGCAATCTTTGATTCAACACCAAAATGCCCTAGCTGTCCCAGGAACATGGATTCAGAGTGGTGTCAACAAGAAGCATAGATCCCCATGAGCCCCCACAACTGCGGGGGCTCATGAGGATCCATACCTCTTGCAGTTGGGTCAGGGTGGTGTTCACAATTTCTGGGCACTCAACGGGATAAACAGGGTGAGTGTTGCTTCATTTGTGGCATATCTTTATCTATTTTTTCCCCAATTTATTCTACTTGGTTTTGTCATAAGCCATACAAACAAAAACAGCCATCAGAGAAAAATGCTTTTGCTTTCAAGCATGAGAATCATACAATAGAGTTAAAAACCGTCTGTTCAGTGAGCACAAGGTATCTGAGCCACCCAAAGCCAAAGCTGTAACTATGAACCTTCCACCTATTAAGTATGCATCTCTAGCAACTGGTGCTAAAGTGGACCTTTACTTCTACTGATAATAATGCTCAGCAGAAAAGATACATAACCCTGTCTTTTCCATTGAACATCATCAGCAGCAGTCAAGGGGTTAACGCAAATTGACAAACATAATAATGTGTGCTGGTCTGCAATTTTGGACATACGGCTGCAAGCCGTAAAGTCCAGAATCACAGACCAGCACACACCATAATGCCTCCCATCCCACCTACCTCTGCTTGCAGAACTTGCTGGGTCTCCTTCCCTTCCATCGTCAGGGTCTGCTGTTGTCCCGAGAGCTCGTCCCTCAGCTGGCGCACTTCCCTCTGCAGTTCTTTAATGTGAGTGTGCTGTCTCTCCACTTCTTGCCTGGACTCATGCAGAAGTTCTTGCAAGGGAGCCTGCGCTTGGCTCACAGCGTCCGTCATTTGCTTCCTGTGTGCCACTTCCGTGGCATCTTTCTCTTGGCGCAGTTCATAGATTTCCACCTGCAGCTGGTCTGAAAGCTTGCGGAGCGCTTGGAGTTCTTCTTTTGCCTGTGTGTCACACGTCAAAACATCAGCAGGTGTTCAGGTGAACATTTTACACAAATTTTCAAGCTCATAAAAGAACCACATAATTTGTAAGTGTGTGTGTGCATACATGTGCAACATTTTCATGTACATATATTCCAAGGTTGCCATGCATGTTTACAATACTGATAACTACTCAACATTGCACACACAGAAGCCAACATACATGTACTAGCAAGAAGCATAATCTTCATCGCTACCCTCAGCTGCGGGGGCTCATGAGAATCTATGTCTCTTGCTGTTACACTAAATACATAAGTCAACACACCTTTGCAGACAGAGCAGAATCTGCTGCTGCAGCCTTCAGGGTGTTGTTTTCATGAATCAGCTTGCCATTGTGAGTCTCCAAATCACGCAGGCGCATACGCAGAGTCTGCATCCGTTCATCCGCGTCACGTCGAACTTCGTGAACCTGCTGCTCTGACTGGCGTTCCGCTCCATCGGCCACCAACTGCAGGCGCTCGTTCTTCTCCTTGAAGGCTTTGAGCTTGATCAGCATCTTCTCGCATTTCACCTCGCTCACTTGCAGTCGACTTCGCACCTGGGTAAAGAGGTTGGTTAGTTAGTTATTTGGGTTTAACGCCGAGCAGGCAACTAAGGCCATCTCACAGCGGGATGGGTAAAAATCTGCCCAGCCAGACTAAAAGAAAGGGCTTAAGACAAGATGTAAATATACCTTAAAAATATTTCATGATAAAATGTCGCACAGGTCGACAGACTCTCAAAAAGGTCAAAAGAAGAGAATCATCATAGTCCATAAATGCTCAAATCTTATTAAAAATATGGCACTCTCTCAGAAAACTGAAGATCTTGTCCGGGGGGCACATCCCAGAACAAAACCTTCAAGGAGTCTGGTGTGAAAATAATGTTTATACCTTGTGTCGATTAGATCGGCACAAGACAGCAAAAAGTGTTGAACAGAGTACTGCTCGTCGCAGGCATGCTGCATAACACCATGGACGCTCCTCATACGTGTGCCCAATGTGGAGTCGAGCAAGGACAGTCTCCTCACGGCAGCTGCCACAGTGATAAGGCAGACCATCGGACAACTTAGGAAGGGCTTCATGTAGTTTGTTAGCTTCCTCTTTGTTCCACTCGGACTGCCACTCACGGGCTATGTATGCACTAACCACATGTCTAAAATCACTATAAACAGTCTGTGCATCAGGGACAGGGTCGTTGCAGGCATCATTGGCAGCAGAAACTGCGATCCTGTTGCCTTCGATGCCCACATGCCCTGGGACCCAAATAAAAATGATGTCATAATATTCCTTCATCAAGTCTGCGTAGAGCTCTCTGATCTGCACCGGCAGTGGGTGGTCATTTCCCACGCCCTGAAGGGCCTGGAGGACAGAAAGAGAGTCAGACAGAATCAGGAAGTTCCTTTCTCTAGATCGATAAGCATGCATGAGTGCCAGCAGAACCACTTGCAGTTCTGCACTAAATACAGATGAGTGGTCTGGGAGGCGGTGCTTAAATGGGCGTCTAGGATGGGGAGAGGACACTGCGGCCGCAGCCACTCTCCCATCCTCAGACTTTGACCCATCCGTATAGATACGACAATAGCCAGGAAAACTAGAATGAGTTCATTGAGGCTCTGTTGGTATATGGCTGGTGGAGTAGAGTCCTTCTTGCGGGCGGTCAAGTCCCGCAAGATATCAGGAACTGATAAGAGCCAGGGTGGAGTGATGTGTTGCAGGGATTCCGAAACTTTGTCCAGGTCCAATCCGGCCACCTGCAGATGAGGTCGGACATGGAGAGAAAGTGGATGGACAGCTCCCGGATGGGTATCATAAATCTCTACAAACGATGTTTTAAAAACACAATCATAGGCAGGATTGTCTGGATGGGCCTTCAGTTTCAGAACATAGCTGAGCATGAGGCGGACGCGACGGAGCTTGAGAGAAGGCTCCCCTGCCTCGTCATACAGACTAGGAAGTGGAGATGTCCTGAAGGCCCCCAGACATATCCGCAGACCTTGACGGTGAATTGTGAATACAAACGGGCATGTGCCCTTTAAAACCCATGTCCAGCAAGTCAGACATTATTCCATACTTCCAGGTAGTGTCATATGCCTTCTCAAGATCGAAGAAAATTGCACAGACATGCTGCCTGTTGACAAAAGCATCTCGAATAAATGACTCAAAGCGGACTAAATGGTCAGTTGTACTCCGGAAGCACCGGAAACCACACTGGTGGTCTATGAGGAGACCCTGTGACTCAAGAAGCCACACCAAGCGGGCGTTGACCAGGCGCTCCATAGTTTTACATAAACATGACGTCAAAGCGATAGGCTGGTAGTTGCCTGGGTCAGAAGGATCCTTACCCAGCTTGGGGATCGGTACAACCACAGCCTGATGCCAAGACGACGGAAAATGGGCAGTTATCCATATATGATTAAAGGCCGTGAGAAGTACAAGGAGTGACATCTCAGGCAGATGCGTTAGGAATTACAATACAATACAATAATACTTTATTAATCCCTCATAGGGAAATTCACATTTTTGCCACCACCGGTGCTGCTTACATTCACTCACTCGCTCATTCCACAAATTACAATAACAGAGTTACAAAAATGGACAATGACTCGGGACGGGTGAAGCCCGTCGCCAAGGCATCTAGTGGCCAGCGCCAGTGGCCTCATCCCGACCCGAACCTCCCTAACAAAAACAGAATACTAAGACAGCCCTATGTCTCCTGAACACACTAGTATATGTTCTTTATTAAGTTCCTACTTGACTAAAGCTAGTACATGAAAAAAAACAAGTTAACAACAGAAACAAAATACCCGCGTCGATACGGAGATGATCTCCGATCTATGCAACCGCATAAAAACAACGATCAAACAGCAGCACCAGGGGGCCCGTCGCCATAGTACAGCGCCGGTGTATAGAGGCTACCGCTCCGACAAAGTCCGTCAACACTAATATAACACATTGTGGCAACAGCCGTGAGTCATTATGACGAAAATAAAACGCACACACACAGTCAGTCGTGTTCAACTGGCATGCCACTTGATGGGAAACTTCCGTTGGCACTTAGGTCGGCCGGCCAGTCAGTCAGTTTGTGCAACATAAACACGGCCGCCGCGATGAAATGCAGTAAGAATGTAGTACTGAAAAACGTCGTGAAGCTCGCTGGTAAAGGGTTCTATACTTCCAAGCTTTTAAATGTGGAGCCAGCTAGAATAAAGAAACATCTGGCAATGTGTTAGTCTGTGAGTTACTGATGTAGGATGAAGCCCGGAATAGCACATGTTTGGTTGATCCCGCCGAGTTCCTTGGCACGCTTTCCTTTGAGAACAAAGGCTGGGCACTAAACACGAAAACTACGCTAGTCCAAATTCCGACTCAGAGTGGTTACAAGATGAAGACGATGTTTTCGTTGATACACAAACAACCATCAAATAAAGTTGTCGAAATCGTACATCACTGTTCCCGCAGAACTTGATGGCACAACACTACCTGGTAAATAACAAGAATAAGCATCACTTCCCTAGCACAATTGACGGATTTTGTCGGAGCGGCCGGCCAGGAGATGGTACATGGCCGCCATTTTCCTCCCATTGATAGTGGATGGTATCTAGTCCAGCAGCAGAGTCATTACATTTCTGCAAGGCTTGCTGCAATTCTGATAATGTGAAAGGGGCATTATAGTCTTCTGAGTTATCGGACTTGAAATCACAAATATGAGACTCTCTCTGGAAGAAGGGTGAATAATGCTCTGCTGAAGAATTATGGGCAATGGTGGAGGCAAGCAAATTGGCCACAGCTGGCACCATCTCTAAGATGGCCGACAGATGCCGAGCCACCCCTGCCCCTAATTCTTCGAACAGCCTTCCAGACTTTCTGGGACGGAGTCCGAGAAGTTAAAGATGAGACGAAGCGCCTCCAGGAAGCACGGCGTTCATGTTTAAAAATGTAACAGGCTTTCGCCCTCTGTCTTTTAAAGGTTAAAATATTCACTTGCGATGGAGTACGGAAAGCACGTCGCTGAGCAGATTTGCGCGCTTTTTGGGCCTTGCGGCACTCTTCATTAAACCATGGTACTCTCGGCTTCTGAGAGACTGATGTGGAAGTTTTAGGGATGGTTTCACCTGCTACATCCAACAAAAAAGAAGTAAAACAAGAAACAGGTTCTTCTGCTGACATGACCACCTCTGTAATACGAGACTGACAGAGGGAGGCGAAGAGAGGCCAATTAGCTTTCTTGAGATTCCAGCACCCCAGCGGTGGATCCTCCCCACAGCTGACCGATGACAAGACTACTGGGAAGTGGTCACTACCACACAGGTCGTCGTGAACCTTCCAGTCAAAGTCCAGCATGAGAGAAGGATCACACACAGTGAGGTCTAGAACAGAACTAGATCCTGAACCTGGGACAGAGTAGGTAGGCGAGTCATCATTAAAGACACATAGGTTAAGTTGAGAAAAAACATCTTCTAACATCTGACCTCTGCCATCATAGTGGTCACTACCCCACAGTTGAGCGTGACCGTTAAAATCTCCCATGAGAATAAAGGGAGGGGGCAGCTGATCTACTAAGTTTAAAATATCATTACTACAGACCTGCAGGGATGGTGGCAGGTAAATACTGCATATGGTTATGGTCTTCGTTAAGGTAACCCGAGCTGCGACAGCCTGAAGAGAGGTGTCAACACTAACGGAGCTACATAAAAACTGGTTGTTAATGAGAAGAGCCACTCCACCTGAGCGTCTCTCTGAATAAGAGCCTTTATGGATAGCATTAAAACCATTAAAGGAGACAGGGTCAGAAGTCTTCAGGTAAGTCTATTACTGAGGGGTTATAGGACTTGACTAGAAGGCGTAATTCTTCAAAGTTGGTGTGAAAACCACGACAATTCCACTGAGCAGAGAGTACATGGTTAGGTTTTATGTGGAGGAGAAGAGTTCCTTCCCCCCTTTTCCTGTGCTTTGGAAGGAGTCGAAGAAACAGAGGGGGGTCGACTCCCGGGCCTCCTCTGGTTCCTCGGAGATGAGGGGAGAGGAGCTGCCGCAGCACCAGCTACGACAATTTCCGCTCCCTCCATCTGCTCCTCCAATGCAGCATATTTATTTTGAAGGGGGACATCAGTGTCCCCCTTCTGGGCCCGTACACACAGCGGTCCCGTAACTTTCTTAGACTTCTGGGCGGGGCAGCACTCCTGCCGCCAGAGTTAACGGCCTTAGAAGGCTGACCAGAGCCAGAAGCCTTTGTAGTATGAGTGCCAGGCTTGGGTGGGGGCTGAGGCTTAGGGGCAGCAGAAGGCGGTGCCACCGGACCGGTATCATCCACCTTCTGCGTTCCCTGGCTCCTCATCACCACTGGAGGAGGGTTACTCTCCAGGGGCGAGAGGATCCGAGGCTCCGCCCCTAACCAAGAAGTTGGGGTTTGACAAGAAAAATCTTTGGTGGGGTGCTTGCCTGCCACCGCAGCACTGAATGTATACACAGAGATGTTATTTGAGTTTGGCGTAGCCTCATCTGCACCAGGGTCATCAACCAGTTTTTTGGCGTCCGCAAAGGACAGCCTCTTCTCCACACACACCTGCTGAATCCTGCACTCGGATATCCAACGAGGGCACTTCTTGTCTGAAGCCATATGCGCCCCTGGCAATTCACACACAGGGGGATGGCTGTGCAGGACTCAGCAGAGTGTCCGGGCTTAGTGCAACGGTCGCATAGAGCCTCTGCCTGGCGGCATGTCTTCTGCCCATGGCTATACTTTTGGCACTTAAAGCACCGGAGGGGGAGAGGGACGTACTTTTTCACTTTTAGGGAGTAATAACCTCCCCAGATGGTAGAAGGAGCGGTGGGGGTGCCAAACGTCAGGATGATGGTAGGGAGACGGATCTCCCTACCAACTTGTTTGGAAATGAAGCGCCTGACGTAGGTCACCCCCTGTGACTTAAGGTTCCGTACAAGTTCATCTTCAGACAGTTCTGCCAATGCTTGATCTTTAATCACTCCTCTAGAAGAATTCATCGTTTTGTGGGGTGTGACCTCCACTGGAATGTCTCCGATAGAGGAGAGCCTCAGTAGCCCATTGGGAGTGTGCCCGGGTACAGCACTCAACCAGCAAGTCACCAGACCTGAGGCGCTGGGCCTCAGGCCTGCCAACACGGCTCATGAGGGTCTCCCTTACCAGGAAAGGATGCAGCTTGGTAACAGGCTTGACTTTAACTTTGCTGTGGATAATGAGAAAGCGAGGCCAGGCGGCTGACGCCTGAGGTGTCGCTTCCTCACAATCAGAGTCGCTATCATTCTCAAGGTCAATGTCAGTGGCTATGTGCCGCTTTGGTGCCAGTTTTGTTTTTTTGTATTTTCCATATTATAGTATGATAGATATTCATCTCCCGGGGGACCCCGCCCGCCACTGAGCCCAACAAGGAAAAGTGCATTTGTTGGTGGGTCTCCAGCCGACGCACGATGGAGACTGCCTGAAAGATAGGGGGTTATGCCCGATTGAACCGTCTGAGCCACCGCCTTCTATCACACGGTTGAATGCAGGGGAATACTGGCTTAGAGCACCTAATCAGCAGCAGAGGCTATAGCATGGTGCTCCGTATATCAGCCTGCATGTCAACAATGGGATAGGGCTCAATGTGACAAGAGCCGATTGACTAGGCCGGTACGGCTAGCCTCCCGTTTAGGCAGAAGTCAAGGCCAAAGTGGAGTGTTTCAGCCACCAGGATCCTCTTCTCCCCCGACACGGGTCTTCAAGCACAGCAAACACTTGGGATCCAAAGGACCAGAAACTAATGAGAATTTTTAAGGACCAATCCAACATGGTAAGACCTGGGTTAGCACAGCTCCTTAAAAACCGGACCAGTGAAAATGACTGAACAACATATCTGTTGATGTCAAATCCTATCCTGGACAATGATGGCACTCATCTGCTAGCCCACTCAGTCAGTGATTGAAGAGACTACCCACCCACGCCACATGGAGGCCGGTGCCGAGTGGGCTGGGTAAAGAGGGAAAAAGAAATGGTGTGTGAGTCCATACCATGCAAAAGGCTCAAGGGTAATACAGGTCAATGTCACTATACTGTGGTACCCAGGAGCCATAAGTCAGACTGTGTTATTTGCAATTGCGTTATTGTAGTGTCAAATTTATGCCCTCTTGGCTTGACTTCGCGAACGAAGATTCTATAGGGCTTGCCCACGTCGTCTGCAGGCATTTTCGTGGCTGCGGAGGCCAATCCGGGACAGGCAGGTTCGACCGCAGTGGCTGCAGGGGAAGGTCTGGTCAGGGTTCTGAGTTACGACAGCTCTGTTTTTTCTTCTGAGCCGCTTGTCCTTAAGGTTAGCTCTGCGAGAGTCCTCAAAGGAGACGGCTGCCTTGTGAATGGTGGAGCGCCAGGTGTCACGGTCCGCGGCAAGCGAAGACCACTGGTGGTGGTCGATTTGGCAGGCACTAAGTGACTTCTTGAGACCGTCTTTGTATCTCTTCTTTGGTGCCCCTCTGTCTCGGTGTCCAGTGGCGAGCTCGCCGAACAGAGTGATCTTGGGTAGGCGATGATCCTCCATCCTGGAGACGTGCCCCGCCCAGCGAAGCTGTGTCCGCAGCAGCAAAGCCTCGATGCTCACAGTTTCAGCCTGTTCAAGGACCTCGACGTTGGTGACATAGTCACTCCAGTGAATGCCCAGGATGGTACGCAGGCAGCGCTGGTGAAAGCGTTCGAGGAGTCGTAGTTGGCTGCGGTAGAGGGCCCAGGACTCGGAACCGTACAGCAGGGTGGTGAGGACGACAGCTCTGTACACGCTGATCTTGGTGCCTTTTTTCAGCTGTTGATTGTGCCACACCCGCTTGAATAGTCGCCCGAAAGCACTGTTCGCTTTTGCCAGCCTGTTGTCCAGCTCCTTGTCCAGCTTGGCGTCTGACGTGATGATGCAGCCAAGGTAGGTAAACTGGTGTACAGACTTCAGTTCGGACTCGCCGATGGTGATGTGGGGAGGGCGATGCTCTTCCTTGGGTGCCGGCTGATGAAGGACCTCTGTCTTTTTCAGACTGACCTCAAGTCCAAAGAGCTGGGCGGCATCTGCGAAGCAGGACGTAATGCGCTGCAAGGCTCTCTCTGTGTGTGCAACGAGGGCAGCGTCATCAGCAAAGAGCAGCTCACGAATCAGTTGGTCTAGGGTTTTCGTGTGGGCCTGCAGTCGTCTGAGGTTGAACAGGCTGCCATCGAGACGATACCTGATGTACACTGCGTCGTCATCGTCGAGGTCCACTGTGGCCTGCTTCAACATCATGCTGAAGAAGATGGTGAAGAGGGTCGGTGCCAGCACGCAGCCTTGCTTCACGCCGTTGCGAATGGGGAATGGTTCTGAGAGGTCACTGTTTAGTCTGACCTGGCCTTGCTGGTCCTCGTGGAGCTGGACGATCATGTTGAGGAACTTTGGGGGACAGCCTAGTCGCTCCAGGATCTGCCACATACCTTGCCTGCTCACAGTGTCAAACGCTTTTGTTAGGTCGACAAACGTTACGTACAGCCCTTTGTTCTGCTCGCGGCACTTCTCCTGAAGCTGTCTCAGCACAAAGACCATGTCGGTGGTACTCCTGTTGGCTCTGAAGCCACACTGGCCCTCTGGGAGGTGGTCTTCAGCGATGGCAGGTACCAGCCGATTCAGGAGCAACCTTGCGAGAATTTTCCCGGCAATGGACAGCAGGGTAATTCCACGATAATTAGAGCAGGCAGACTTCTCTCCTTTGTTCTTGTACAGGGTGATGATGACTGCATCACGGAGATCCTTTGGTAGTGTTCCTTTTTCCCAGCAGCAGAGAAAGAGGTCGTGGAGCTTGTTGTGCAGTGCTGGGCCTCCATGTTTCCAGATCTCTGGCGGGATTCCGTCAATGCCTGCTGCTTTGCCACTCTTGAGCTGGTGGATGGCTGTGAGGGTCTCTTCGGCGGTGGGCGGTTCGTCCAATTCAACCTTTAGTGGAAGGTGTGGGATTTGGAGGATGACTGTTTCTTGAACAGTGCGCTCAGCGCCGAAGAGGTCCTGAAAGTATTCCGACCAGCGGTTCAAGATGGAGGTATTATCTGTGAGGAGTGCCTGTCCATCAGCGCTTCGCAGGGGACTTTGTACCAGGTGCCTAGGGCCATACACTGCTTTCAGTGCTTCGTAGAAGCCCCTGTAGTCACCGTTGTCAGCGCAGAGCTGGGTCCTCTGTGCGAGTCTGGACCACCACTCGTTCTGGAGCTCTCTAAGCTTGAGCTGGAGACTGCTGCAGATGAGGCGGAAGGCAGACTTCTTCACAGGGCAGGAAGGCTGGGCTAGGTGGGCCTGGTGGGCGGCTCTTTTTTTTGCTAGAAGTTCCTGGATCTCTACGTCGTTTTCGTCAAACCAGTCTTTGTTCCTCTTTCTAGCAAAGCCCAAGACTTCCACAGAAGATTTTACAATAGCAGTTTTCAGTTGTTCCCAGAGTGTTTCAGGGGAGGAGTCTGCTGGATCAACTGTATCTTTGAGCATGCACTGTAAATCGGCCTGAAGGGCAGCTTTCTTGTCGTCACGCTGAAGGCTGGCAACATCAAGCTTTTTCTTGGGGGGGCCCCCTTTCTTGGGTTTCAGCTTGAGGCGGAGCCTGAGTTTGCAGCGAACAAGGCGGTGGTCAGTGTGGCACTCTGCGCTGGGCATCACTCTGGTGAGGAGGACGTCACTGCGGTCCCTCTGACGCACTAGGACATAGTCGATAAGGTGCCAGTGCTTGGAGCGAGGATGCATCCAGGTGGTCTTTCGACTGTCCTTTTGCTGGAAAGTAGTGTTGGTGATGACAAGTTGCTGCTCTGCACAGAGCTCCAACAGTAGGCGACCATTGTCATTGCAGTTCCCAACGCCATGCTTGCCGAGGACTCCTTTCCAGGCTTCAGAGTCTTGGCCCACTCTGGCGTTGAAGTCGCCAAGGATGATGACTTTGTCGTCTGCAGGGGTGCTCTGCAGGAGGCTGCGCAGGTCAGAGTAGAACTTGTCTTTTTCTGCAGGCTCTGCCAGGAGGGTTGGGGAGTACACACTGAGAAGGGTGACGTATTGCTGGTGTCTCAGTGGGAGGCGCATGGACATGATGCGGTCGGAGTGACCCGTTGGTAGGTTTTCCAACTTAGTCGCAATGTGGGTCTTCACCATGAAGCCCACGCCTGAGAGCCGTCTTTCTGATGCAGGCCTGCCTGACCAGTAGAGGGTGTAGCCAGCGCCAAGTTCTTGGAGGCTGCCTTCCTCCGGAAGGCGTACTTCGCTGAGCGCGGCGATGTCGATGTTTAACCTCCGCAATTCATGGGCAATGAGGGCGGAGCGACGTTCAGGGCGTCCGCTGTCTGCTGTGTCGAGCATGGTTCGGATGTTCCAGCATGCAACGTTGAGTCCGGTCGTGGTCGTCATGAGAGTGGATCCATTGTTTTTTCTTGTTTTCTGACCGCATGGGAAGATGCCCGTTGACCGCGGCTAGCCAACTGGGTTAAGAGGGGATGAGCTTTGGTTAGGCCACCTTTTCTAGGCCCCTCTCCGTGTGGAGCAAGCAGTGCTGTCCCTAGAGAAGGCTGCTTGGTCGTTCAGGGTGTGCCGAGTGACGTTGTCATCCCCAGGTCAACATCAGGCGACCAATATCCTGAACCGCCTGCATGCAGGTTTGAGACTGCGGCTTCCAGTGACATCTTTCACCTGCCGTTTTGCCCCTTGCCCATCGCTACAGGACTTGGAAAGTTCAGTGTCATAGTCCGTGGGCGTTTCCTAAAGCCTGCGCGGTGGAGCTTTTTGGTGGAGTGCAGTGTGCGCAGTACTGGCCCCACCCTTTAAACCCTTGGTTCGTTTGCCATGGCCTAGCAAGCTGGGACGGTGGCATCGAGGTCCTCGGGTCGTAGGTTTTATATCAGACTGTCCTTGTCTTAGTCTCTGGCTCAAAAGCCTTCCCCGGAGACACGGGGGCTTTGATGTCAGGGGTTTCCTCCCTTAGCCTTTCCGCAGCCAAGCGGCCAAGCCTGCAAGGCAGCAGGGGACTCGTGGGGGCGGGGTCGTCTATGTCCCGTGCAGATGTGAACATCTGCCCACTGCCCAACAAATTTATGCAGAGATATGATAACCCACTTTGGTAAGCAAAGATCCTTGGGCTGACAACAGCTTTAACTGGCCCACACACCCCCGTGGGAGCAGGAGACCAGTGCACGTTATCATATGCCCGCGGCTTACTGCACCACGAAATACTGAGGCTGACCTGTTCCTTTTCAGCTTTAGGCTATCAGTAGATCCATTTCCAGATATTTATTGTTCTCTTTGAAGCCTTTTAGCTCAACAAGCATCTTATTTCAATTCAAGATAAAAATACTTTATCTCATCAAGATCATCTGCTAAGTGTTAGGAACAAGTCAAGAGATGATCTGACTGAACGCTCAAGTGTAGTGCTCAATTTGCTTTCTCCCTGCAGCACAGAGATTTACAAGTCTCTTGGGAGGAGCAATATGCACTGATGCTTTTTTTCTCTATCTCAAACTGACAAACAGAAGGAAATCCCTATTACATTAAAAAAAAAAAAAAAAAAAAATGTTTCAAGTGACACTTTAACCCCAATGCTGCGAGTGGATATAAACCATCTTTCCTAAATCTTTTTTAATTCAACGCTAAAGAGGCCCCAGCTGTCAAAGGAACATGGCTACAAAGTTGTGTCATAATGAGGCATAGATCCTCATGAGCACCTGTTGCGGGTGCTCATGAGGATCTATGCCTCATTCTGACACCATTTCTGCGCGTGGTCATGAAGATCTGTCTTTTGTAGTGATATCATGTTCATGTAGCCTGACACACAGAAAACACATGTGCATGAGCTGTACGGCTTATGAAGCTCTCACCTTGTCATGTTCCTGCTGTAGTGCCTGCAGCTTCTGCCTCAGTTCCTGCAGCTCATGTTCAGCACGTTGGTCGCCAGCACCTGTGGCCAGTGCGGCCGTCTGTCGCAGGCTCTCATGCACCACCATTGGCTCCTGCACCTCTACCTGCGACCCCCAGTCCCAAGAGTCATCCTGCGACCTCTCACCCCCTGACCCTGTCACTGCATGCTGTGGTGACAATGAAACCCCAGGCTGCTCCAGCTGTCGTTTGAGAGAAGCGTTGTCCTTTAGTACCTTGTTTAAGTTCTGTTGCACTTGGTTCAGCTCCTGCTGAAGATTATTTCGCTCATCGATGGACTCTTTCTCAGCAAACTGAGCATCTGCAATGATCTTCTCCATGCCCTCAATCTCCCCTCGCAAGCCGTCATTGTCAAACTCTACCTGATCCTTCTGCTGAGTGAGGCGCTCCACCTCTTGCAGGAGGTGAGACAGGCGGGTATTGAGACTCTCCTGGCCAAACTGTGATGTGGCCAGTTCTTCCTCCCTCTGGGCGATCACCTGCAAGTACTGTTGCACCTCTGACTTGGCTTGCATCAACTGTTTCTCCAGTTGACTCTTTTCAGATAGAAAGGCATCTAGCTGGAGTCTGAATTCTCCAGAAGGTTCATCTACATCAGGCCTGCTCTCTTGCTGTGTGTGGGAAAGTTTCTCTTTCAGAGTCCGTATTTCTTCTTGGTAGGCTTCAATCTGTGATGGAACACTTTCACTGATACCACCTTGCTGTGACAGCTTTGAAAGTGATTGCAGTTCTAGCACAACCGAGTCCCTTGCCTCAGAAAGCTGCTCTACTTCTTTCTGAGAGTCCGAAAGTTCTGCTGAGAGTGATGTGATCTGTTCTTGATGTCTCCCTCTCGTGGATGCCAGCTCTGCAGCCAGGAGTTCACACTGGTTCTGAGAGTCTGACAGCTGTCCTAACAGTTCCTGATTTCTGTCTCTTTCATGCTGCATTTCTGCTTCCAAAGCACTCCTGGATTCTGACAGCTGCTCCACCTCTGCCTGTAAGTCTGACTGGTTGGCTGCTAGAGAGGTGATCTGTTCCTGGAACCTGTCCCTAGAGGCCTGCAGTTCAGCTGACAGTTTCTCCTGCAGTTCCACCAGCTCCTGGGTCCTCTCTTGCTCCCTCTCCAGGTTGGCCTTCAGCTGATCTCGCTGTTTTTCCAGGTCTGCGATCTGCGCCTCCAAGTCTTGGGCACGCTCATTAAAGTCATCAGTGACGGCCTCCAAGTCGGACTTGGTCATGGCCACCACGTCCTGCAGGGCGCCCAGGCTTGTTTGAAGTCCTGACACCTCCTCATCACGATCAGCCAGCTTCTGCTGCAGTGCCAATACCTGGCTAAGCATGTCCTCCAACTCCACGTCACGTGAGGTGAGTGTACCCTGTAGGGTTTGCACCATCTGCAGCATGGAGGACATCTGGCCATCAACGTTGGCCCTTAGTTCAGAGTGGTCCAGCTGGGCGCTGCGCAGGTTCTCCACCATGACAGTCAGATCCTGAACCTACACAAGAGACCATATGTGAGTCAAATGTTGATAGATATGGTACACATACTATGAGGAATAACTCAAAGCTAGATGAACAGTCAGATCCCTTCTGCCTCTTCCTTATGGCCCCTAATCAGCATATACCTGGCACAAAGTACATGACATTCCATACCTCAAGAAGGAGCGTTGAGCATCGTGTATTTTGTGCTATGTATTTATTATGGAAAACAAAAAAGTCAAACGTTTAAGGCTTAATGCCTTTTGCCGCCATGAAGGTGATTTCAAAGATGGAGTTTGTGCAAATTGTGACCCCACCAATGTTCAAACCCATGACTTTACAATTGAGAGTCTGACGCTCTACCACCTGAACCAACCTGGTTCCCTATTTGTCATGGGCTAATGATCTGGTGCCATACAAAAGAGGGATTTAACTATTAGTTTGTCAAGATCCTGTACCTGCTGGGTCCGCTCCTCGACCGACTGCTTCAATGACTCCATCTCCGACAGCTGCCGCTGGGCGGTGTCTCTCTCTAGCTGAAGCTGCTTCACCTCCTCACTCTGATTATGCACAGTCTGCTGGAGCAGTGCATGCTCCTCGGCCACCTTCTGAGCATCGTCCTGGGCTTGGGACAGCTGCTGGTAGAACTGAGCACTCTCCTGCTGCACTCGCTCCAAGTCCAGCTGGGTCTGTGTCAGCTGTTGCTGGAGAGTAGTCACCTCTTGCTGAGCTCTCTCTGAGGTTTCTTGTGCCTGGGACAGCTGCTGATGGATGAGTGAAGAATCATCTTTTTCCTCAGACTCCTGTTCAGCCTGTGCTAGGTGCTGCTGGAGTGAAGCAGCCTCCTGCCTGGTATTCTCTGCCTCCTGCTGTGCACTAGCCAGCTGTTGCTGAAGTGACAAAATCTCCTCCTGCGACTTGTCCATGGCCTGCTGGAGGTGTGTGACTTTCTGCTGTAGACTGTCTGCCTCCCGTCTGGCCCCCTCATACTCCTGCTGCACCTGCACCACCTGCTGCTGGAGTGCCTGCAACCGCCCACTCTCCGACATCTGTTTACCCTCTGTCAGCTGCTGCACCTGTTCCTGCAAGCGCTGACAGTACTCGGCATACGCCTGCAACTGGGACTGGAGTTCGTGCAGCTGAGGGGACTCTGACACAGTGTCCACAGTGTCCTGACCTTCTGCAGATGTGCTTTCACCTTGCAGCCTCTCTTCTGTCTTCCCATGCAGTCTCTCTTCTGTCTTCGCTTTTTCAGGTGCTGTGGTGTCTGCATGTGAAACTTGTTGGGCAAGCTGCTGTTCCAGGCCTTCTTTTTCTTTCTTCAGTTCAGCAACCTGAAGGTAGTAAGAACACAGAATGCTTATTAATAATAATAATAATAATAATAATAATAACAATAAAAAATAATAATGAGGCTTTATAACGTGTCTATACATGGTAAAATGCTCTAGATGCCATACATATGAACAAGAAAATATTACACAATAAAGTGACAAAAATCATATGTACAGTGCACAAGAGAACAGCATTTGACCAAACACACGAAAACTGATAATCAAGATTGGAAAAGAGGAGTTTTAAGACTGCATTCAAATTGCCTGTGCCTTAAATGCCTGTGCATGAATGTAAGCTGGTCTGTGATTTTTGGACCCTACAGCTTCAGCTGTAAGTTCCAAATCACAGACCAGCTCGCAAAGCCATCTCGATATCAGAATATTAATAAAACCCTAAGTTTACAAACACAAACTGATACCTCTCCAATATACACACATGCTGCCCACAAATTGACCCATATCATACTGTCTATAAAAGCATCAAATTTGTACACTGCCATATATGCAAGCTACATTATAGTACTGACAGATAAGGATATAGACCAATGGCTTTAGTTCAAGGGTAGCGCCAGAATAGCTTGGCATCTAGAGGCGCCAAGCTATTCTGGCACTACCCTTGAACTATTTTAGTCAAACTTATTTCATACACTGGTGTATTCTGAATGATAAGGGTTAACACACATAAACATGGTGCTCAAATATAAACATGATGGATGCAAGCAAACTGACAAATCACAGTTTAACCTATTGGCTGTGGGTAGAGATTTCTGAGGCAATGATTCCTGCAGGAATCACCGAGACAAAAATTGCTAACTACAGCCAAAGGGTTAAAAGCTACAGACCAAAAAGGTGACTGCCAAGCATGCAAAATACTGACATGAACCCAGCAAAAAAAAGAAACACGCTTGGAAACGACAGTTACAATTATGTGTTGTAACTGTCTTTTCTAAGCGCGTTTCTTTCTTCGTTGGGTTCTTCTCAGCCAAGGCTTAACTCTTTGTGCCTGAGGTACGAAATGCCCACATTTCGGAGTTGTCCTCTGGGGACTGTATTACAATTCAGGAGACAGATTGACCATGATAGTTCCAAGGGTGGTGGCAGAATAGCTTGGCGCCTATAGGCGCCAAGCTATTCTGCCACCACCCTTGAACTATCATGGTCGAGCCATATCTTGCTGTGGTGTGTCGTGGGCAGAATGGGTTAACACACACAATCTACTCATGTTGTCATTTCTATTTGTCTCACTCACCTGAGCGTTGGCCTGCTCCAGCTGGAACTTGAGTTTCTTGACAGTGGCCAGGGCCTTCTTCATGGTCAGTTCTTTGTCAGCCACGTGCTTCTCTCTTCCCGCAAGTGTCTGCTCCCTCTCGGCCATCGCTGCCTTTAGTGCTGCAAGTTCCTCTTGGGCAGACTGAGACAGAGAGAAAAACATGAACCCTTTGGCTGTCAGCAGCTGATTTTAGTCGTGCTGATTATTGCAGGAATCATCGCGACTAAAACTGCTACCAACAGCCAAAGGGTTAAAACAGAGAATAGTAAGTAAGAGCCATTCTAATATCCAAAAATAATAATAAATAATAAAAGCAGACACACAAAGACACTGTAAATCCAGTATACCACCTCATCCTCTACAGTTTGGGGGTGGGGGGGGGGGGGTGGGGGGCGGTGGGCGGGAGGAGTACTGATCAGTGCAAAAATGTAATAACCAAAGAAATCCTTGCTTAAGGTTGCTACCCTTTTTAACCCCCCAAATCTCAACACAATTCAAAATCACCTAAGACAACAACACATTTTGATCTATTCTAGCAGTTTTTCTTGTTTTCCTACCTTATCAGCTGCCTTGGTTTGGTCGCCAACATTATCAGCCTCAGTCATCAACTGTTCTAGTCTTTCCTCCATCTCTTGCATGGTCTCCACCAGGGACTTCATCTTGTCATCTTTCGTCACCAGCTTATGTTCTAGTTCAGTGACCTGAGAGTACAGGCAGTATCAATTTTAAAGCAGTCTGCTCCAAAGCAGGATCTGATTGCTAAAATTTAACAAGACAATGGGTTGTCAATGTTGTCTTGGCTCAACTAAGACTTTTCGACCATTCTTTTTAAGATCAATCAGAGTACCGGGTAGGCACATACCAGAGGTTTTCCACTGCCTTTTGAGCGCAACGGAAAGAACTCCAGCGTGCACATTAAAGAATGAAGTCTTCCAGTTTATGACATTCACACTTTCTATAATTTATCTAAGCCCTTTTGTCCAGCATTATTGCAAGTCATGCTAAGATTAGAACATTTATGAAGGAAATATTGTGATCAGTTTACCTAATACTACCTGGAGCAGGTTGCTTTAAATTCTGATGACTTTCCAGGTGGATATTAACATTACAGATGGTTGTGATGTTCTGTACGTGCACATACTCGCTGTAATAGGTCGGTGTGTTCTAGTCAGTCAAATGTATTTATTTGTTTCATGTTCACATATGTTGTTTTTACGCCTGTTTTAGAAATTCCGCTGCAAATAAATTTCCCATCTTGGGACAATAAAGGTATTTGTATCATCTTGTATCGTATCGTCATGGAAGGTTTGCAGAAACATAGAGCTCAACATTACTAGCAGGCAAGAGGCTTACATTCTCATCAACCACTGCAGCTGCCATGGATAGGTCTCATGAGAATATGCCTCTTGCAGTTGAAGACTACCTAGGAAACTGGGTTCAGGGGGGGGGTGGGGGTGGGGGGGGGGGGTGGTGGTGGTGGAGGGGTTAACTCATTTAGCCCCCAATGCCCTACGGCAGGAGATGAATCGACCATGATAATTCAAGGGTAGTGCCATATTAGCTTGGATTATACAGTCGATTTCCCCTATAACATGGTCGATATAACACAAGTCAAATTTAACAGTACTTTTTCAGAGGTCCGAACAAATGACTTATTTACGGTAAATACAGTATGCGCCTGTACAACGTACAAATATACAAATTGACCCACCTTGGTGTTTGCATTTTGAAGCTGTGATTGAAGCTGCACCATCTGATCTGCTTTCTGCAGGAGCTGTTGGTTCATGGCCTCCAGCACTTCTTCACTACCACTGCTCCGTTCTATCAGTGTCCCTAACTCCGCCTTTAGTGCTAACACTTCACTCTCCAGATCTGACACACGAGCCTCAGAACCCTGCTTGTCCATCACTGAAGTTTTCAGCTGCTCTGACAAGGATGCTTCCATTTCCTGCATGTTAGCTATTGTGGAGGACAGCAGCATGTTTGCTTTGTCCAGCTGCAAGTGCAAGGATTTCAGCTCTTCTTCTCTTGATGCTGCCAGTGACTTAGACTCAGCAAGATGGTTCCCAAGCTCTGTGATGCACTGGTTTTCTGAAGATGCCTTGGAAGACTGGGCAGCCTCCAGCTGTAACTGAAGACTTTCCAGTTCTGCTTGCTGAGCAGCAGTTTCGGCCTGGGAGTTGGCAAACTGATCTGACAGGTGTCTGAGAGTGGCTTCCAACTCAGCCACACGCTCCACCTGGGCTGCCTTCTCCTGTTGCAGGATGGTCAGCTGAGCTGCTGTAGAGTCACTATTCTTGACTGTCTCCTGCAGAGCCTCCAGCTCCTGTTGAAGCTGCTGGTACTTGGATTCTGACACCTGGAGACTGGTCCTCAGTTCCTCAGCTTCTGAAGATTTGGCCTCCAGGCTGGCTTCCAGTGAATGGACCCCACTTTCCACCGATGCCCTGTCGGACAAAGCCTGGGAAAGTGTTGCCTCCAAGTGAGTGACCTGACTGGCACTTTGTGAAGCATGTTGCTGAGCTGCGTTTCTCTCTTGTTCCAAGCTGTCAACCTGGGTTTGGATCTCCTCTGCTGACTGTCCATATGTCTGTAGCTGCTGGGTATAGGCTTCAATGGTCTGCTGAAGCTCACCAATCTGCTCATGGGACACAGAAATAGCACAATTAGAAAAAAGACTGTAAACAAGTCCCTTGTGTACTTGTTTATTCATTTAATTACTTAACCCTCTGGGGCGTCAGTATCGCTTCTGGTCCTGGTGATTCTTGCAGGATTATAAAAATATAATAGCTACCAACAAGATGAACATACATATTTCCCACATGTAATAAACAAGAAAGGCAAAGCCCTTATGGCTCACATGTAAGATCGATCTACATGTGTGACCTTTGTGACAATAAGTAAAGGGATGGCTTCAGCACAAGCAAAATCCATGTTTTTCTCAAAATTTTATCAGTTTTCACATATCTATCAACCCCCTTGACCTATGTGATGAGTTGACTAAATTAGTATACATTGGAAAGTTTTAGCATCATCAGCTACCTTCGTGCTAAATGTGATTGAAAAGTTTGCAAAACTGTTGATAATAAGTACAATTCTGTCAAAAATTGGCATTTTGCACACATTTGCTGACTTCTTGTGCCCCTTGATCTTTCCAAGGGCTCATCCAAATTAGTATACTTAGATATGTCTTACCATCAGGCATCTCTGTGCCAAGTTTGGGAGTTTGAAGTTGTGAATAGTACTTGAGAAAAAAAAATCTTTTGTCAAAATATGGCTACATTTTTAACCTACTTCCTGAGCTCTTGTGACCCTTGACCTTTCCGAGGGGGTCATCCAAATTAGTATGCATAAATAGGTCTTACCGTCGGGTATTTCTGTAGCAAGTTTGAGTTTGAAGCTGTGAATAGTATTTGATTAAAAAAAAAAAAATCTTTTGTCAAAATATGGCAATTTTTTTTACCTATTTCCTGAGCTCTCGTGACCCTTGACCTTTCTTAGGGATCAACCAAATTAGTATGCATAGAAAGGTCTGACCATCAGGTATCTTTGTACCAAGTTTGGGTTTGAAGTTGTGAATAGTATTTGAGAAAAAATAAATTGTATCAAAATATAGCTATTTTTTACCTATTTCCTGATCTCCTGTGACATTGACCTTTGTGAGAGGTCATTCAAATTGGTATGTTTAGAAAGGTCTTGCCAAAAAGTATCCTTGGGCCAAGTTTGAAGACTGTGGCTTGAATTGTCTCAGAGAAAATGCCAACGTTAAAGTTTACCAAGGATGACAGCGGATGGACGACGGACAAACTGACGACAGATGACCACTGGCCCAGAACATAGACTCACTTTTGCTTCACACGTGAGCCAATAAATGACAAATAACAGTCATGAATTACATGTATCTGTTAAATGCCAGTATTGCTGACTGTAGATCATTTGAAGAAAACAAGTGACAAAATCAAAAGTTCTGAAATATAACTACATTGTATAATTAAAGTTAGTTATTTGGGTTTAACGCCGAGCAGGCAACTAAGGCCATCTCACGGCGGTGTATAATTAAATGTCTGTTTTATAATATAGTTGGGATCCTGGGGATTTTATTTAAAGTATGCATATAAGTCATTTAGGGTTTTATTCTGAATGTTATAACACATCCATTGTCTAAAAGTTGCAATCTGACATACTGTAACCAATCCAATCAGGGTGTAAACCTAAGCATAAACAATTTCATCAACACAATGTGTGTAAGCCCAGCAGTAATTGTTCATCTTAGATTTGAAACAAGCTTGAACTTGAAATAAAAGACAACAGTTTAACATGAACAAGTTTCAGTTCAAACAGTTTGCGTCTAATAACATTTGGTAACAAATTTAGAATCCCAACAAGACAAAAAACACTTGATGCAATAATCACAAATAGTCACAAATACAGTAACAAACAAGCAGTTTCTAGCCAAACAGAAAATCCAAAGCAAATGCATCCCTCTCTTTCAGTATCATCAGCATCCACAGTATTTGCTGCTAAAGAAAACCGATAAGCTCTCAGCCTTTCCTAATAACCCATACAAATTATCATACTGAGACTAAAAGCTTCAAATTTGTACACTGCCATACGCACGCTACATTATAGTATTTCAGATAAGGATATAGGCCAATGGCTTTAGTTCAAGGGTGGTGCCAGAATAGCTTGGCGCCTAGAGACGCCAAGCTATTCTGGCACTACCCTTGAACTATTTTAGTCAAACTTATTTCACACACTGGTGTATTTAAAATGATATGGGTTAACCATTTGACTGCTAGGGATGATACTGTTTGGAGGAAAAGATGTGCAGTTGCAGGTCTCTCCACCAAGAGGCATTGTCAGTAGCAATCAAGGGGTCATGTTCTTTATGGCATTCCATTGTTTTATAGCAAAAAAAGGTCTTGAAGTGTAAGCCAGTGTTTTTCTATGGTGAGTATCACACAAGGTTGAATTTGAAAACGTCAGGGGGAAAAGCCACACTGTCATTACTGCACTATTACATGTGAAATAAATCTGTATGCTGATCTGTGAGTTTGGATATTATGACTTGAAGCTGAAAGATCCAAATCACAGACCCAAACATATCTATAGTTACACTGTCTTTCCAGTTTCCTTGATATATAAGCAGGGGCAGATCAGTTACCTCAAGGCGCGTTGGGGGTGGGTGGGTGGGGTTCCAACATTTTGTTTGGGACCTTCAGCCTGACACAAAAGGCCTCCCTAACTCTAGACTTTGCTTTCAGTGGCCGAAAAATGTATTTTTCTTTAAAATAATTTTTTCAAAAAATACTTACCGATGGTATTACTGATAGGAAGACATACTTAGCCTGTCAATTTTCAGCCTCCAAAATTGTTGTATTTTGCTACACAACAAGGGACGTAATTCTAGCAAGCAGCTACCCCATCCCCAGGAGTGTCCTCCCTATCCTCCGGATAGTCTCCCTTCCAGATCTCGCGAGAGGCTGTTATTTCCATCTTAGCAGACAGACGGCAAGCGGGGAAGGTGGGAGGGAAATCTGAGTAATACCATCGGTAAGTATTTTTCGAAACAATTTATTAAAAAAAAAAAAAAACATTTGTTTCATCAAAAACATTACCGATGGTATTACTGATAGAAAGAATGGCAAAGAGGAGGAGGGTGCCGTTGCAAAAACTCAGCCGTGGGGTAACTGCTTAGCTAGGTCCCGTGCAAGCGCACACTCCCGACAATTTCAGTTAAATATTACCTATGGCGCATCCAGCGCTGGGAGGGAGTGTTGCGCCGCAGCAATGTCCCCCACTAGTGCCAGGTTACGCCTATGGCCGGACAGGTCACGGAAGTAAAAACGGGCGAAAGTAGATTCGGCCCACCAGCCCACCGCCGCCACAATGTCCCATACGGCATGCACAGTTGCGGTCAAACGCGACGCTCGTGGAGACAGCCCGGACTTCGCGCACTCGAATTTTCAACCTCTTTGCTCCCTCTGTTGAGAGGTCTTAAGTAAGCGGATCTAATAATTCCTCGCAGCCAAGCGGAAATCGTCTGAGCAGAAATATCATTCCTGCCCGGAGCTAAGGACAGGAAGAGGCGTAAACGACCTCGCCGTAGAAGTTTTGACCGGCAGAGGTAAATTTTTAACGCCCTGACTGGGTCTTGTTGGCGTACGTCCTGGAGCATATTTGGACTCCGCAATGGACGAATAGTGATCGGTTGAGGGGCGGCGGAAGGGAGCCTGTTCTTGGCCAAAAAAGAAGGACTAGTGAAGAGTTGAACAGAGCCGTCGGCCCGGAGTTGTAGGCAAGACGGGTGTACTGAGAAAGCGTGGAGTTCACTCACGCGAGAGGCAGTGGCCAGAGCCAGTAAGAAGCACGTTTTTCAAGTCAAGTCAAAGAACCGTGCCAAGTGCAGGGGCTCAAAACGGGCAGTGTTCAGCCATGTTAAGACCCACGCAAGGTCCCAGCGAGGTAGTAGGGAGCATGTGACAGGCCGCTGAAGGTCAAAATGAGCCATAAGGTCGGCGAGATCTTTGCATGAACCAGGATCGGGTAGTCCCAAATGGCATTATGTATCAGCCACCATAGAAAGATATCCCCGAATGGTAATGGGTGCTAGAGACTGATCCTGAAAGAGCCACAGAAAGAATTCAGCCAGCTGAGGCATAGTCAAAGCAGTGGGGGAAAGTTGTCTAGTACCGCACCAAGCTTGCAGAACTCTCCATTTTTCCTCATAAACTTTCCGGGTGGAAGGGTGAGTTAGTTAGTTATTTGGGTTTAACGCCGAGCAGGCAACTCCCGGGTGGAAGGGCGTCATGCTGAAGCGATAGCCGCCACCGCTGCATCCGAGAAACCTCGAGCTGTGAGGGCACACTGCACAACCTCCAGGCATGTAAGAGAAGGTTCTCCAGGCAAGGGTGAAAAAGATCTTATCGGGGCTGCTTCAGCATTGTCCGCGGCGTTGGAAGCCGGAGCGGGGGATCTGTGGCGAGACTCAGGAGATCCGTGGTCCAGCTCTTGGTCCAAGAGAATGGGTCTACCAAGAACAGCAACGTGTGGCAGCCGCGGAGTTTGAGGAGAATCTTGGGGATAAGGACCGAGGGAGGGTATGCATAGGCCAGGAGACCCTCCCAAGGAATGGAGAGAGTGTCTACCGCCCACGCCAGCGGGTCTGGAAAGGGAGAGACGAAGAGGGGGAGTTGCGTATTCCACCGCGTTGCGAACAGGTCGATCATGGGTGTCTCCCAGTGGACACAAATCATGCGAAAAAGGTCGGGGCGGAGGGTCCACTCTGTATGGAGAAGTTGATACGGACGGGACATAGAATCCGCCAACACATTGAGCCGTCCCGGAATGTGACGCACCTGAAGCATGATGTCCCGATCCCGGCACCACACAAAAAGGTGGAACAGAAGGATGCACAGGGAAGGTGAACGCGTCCCGCCCTGCTTTTGAATGTATGCCACAACCATCGAGTTGTCGGATAGGACTAAGACCTCCTGGTGAGACACGTGCATCTCCCAGGCGATGAGAGTGAGCCAAACTGCTTTCAACTCCAGCCAGTTGGTGTGTTTGCCCACCATATCCGGTGGCCACAGGCCCGCCGTCTCGTGAAAGTCCGGGAGGAGGAGCGCTCCCCAGCCAGAGAGACTGGCATCTGTGCAGATCGACAGGTAGGGTATTGGGGATGCTAGGGGAACTCCGGAAGCTAACTAAGAGGGGTCTGTCCACCGGAGGATAAAGGGCCGGACCAGTGAAGACACCGGAACACGGGCTTCTAAATCCCCTGAAGACGGTCGCCAGAGGAGAAGTAGATGCAATTGAATCGGACGTGAGTAGAGCCGACCGAGAGAAAGTAAATCCGCTGCAGCGCTCATGAGGCCTAACAACTGCAATCACGTCCGCGCAGGAGCCTCCATGGCACGATACATCTGTAGAGCTAGAGTCGCCAACTTCTCAATCAGTGTCTGAGGGAGGCGGACCAGGTTCAGGTCTGTCTGAAAATCCATACCCAGATGAATAAAGCTGCGGGAAGGTAATAGGTCCGACTTGCCGAAGTTGACCAGAAAACCAAGATGGTGAAGAAGGCAGAGAAGAGCGTCCCGGTCGGTGGACAAGTGGGACGCGACCTGATTGCGGAGCAGCAGATCATCGAGGTAGTGCGATGTCGGACTGAGAGAAGACCGCCGAGCGTGTGCGACCACTGCATCCATGATCCTGGTGAAGACCCAGGGACTGATGTTTAGACCAAAAGGTATGGCCCGGAACTGATAAACCACCCCACGGAAAGTGAAGGGGAGATGATTCTGTATTCAGGTCATGAAGAGGAGAATGCCCCCCATACAGAAGGAGTAGCACTCATGCTGTCACCAGTGGCACAGAGAGCGCTGATGGGCTGGGAACCTCTTGGGCCAAGAATTATAACAGCAGCCTTTAGAACCAAGAAAAAGCTCAAGCTGAACGTCATCCAGTGTTATGCGCCCACCAATGACAGTGACGAGGAAGAGAAACAAGAGTTCTACGACCGACTCCAGAGTGCCGTGGACAAATGTGCGGAGCGAGACATCACCATCGTCATGGGCGATTTTAATGCCAAAATAGGGGAGGACAACACCGGATACGAAGAGGTGATGGGGAGACAGGGACTAGGCTCGGAGATGAGTGAGAACGGGGAGAGGTTTGTAGACTTTTGTGCTCTAAACCGACTTGTCATTGGAGGCAGCATCTTCCCACACAGAAGAATACACAAAGCAACTTGGGTCTCACCTGACCATACAACAGAGAACCAAATAGACCATATCTGCATTAGCAAGAAATTTAGAAGATCCCTTCAAGATGTTCGAGTGAGGAGGGGAGCAGATGTCGCCTCAGACCACCATCTGCTTACCTTAAGAATGAAGCTCAAGCTAAAGAAAAGCCGCACAGAGACAACAAGAAGACAGCGCTATAATGTAGGCCTCCTGAGAGAAACTGGAGTTAGAGAAGAGTTCAA
Source organism: Semisulcospira habei (assembly GCA_036245525.1). Classification (NCBI taxonomy): domain Eukaryota; kingdom Metazoa; phylum Mollusca; class Gastropoda; family Semisulcospiridae; genus Semisulcospira; species Semisulcospira habei. The sequence goes on from BTPG01000006.1 coordinate 140,903,957, forward strand.
ACTGGTGCTGTCCAACCGGTTTCAAGCGCTACAGGAGCTAGTAAATGAAGAGGAGGCGGTCACCACAGAGCAGCAGTGGAAGGCAGTTAGAGAGGCGCTGAACTCAACCTGCAAAGACACTGTAGGGTTCAGGAAACACCACCACAAGGACTGGCTGTCGGCACAGACCTTGAAGAAGATAAAAGCGAGGAAGCAGAAGAAAGCAGCGGTCAACAACAGTCGCACGAGAGCAGCCAAAGTAAGGGCACAGGGGGAATACTCGGAAGCCAACCGCGAGGTGAAGAGGAGTATCAGGGCAGACAAGAGGACCTACACAGACAGCCTGGCAGCAGAGGCAGAAAAGGCAGCAGGCAGCGGCAACATGAAACAGCTCTACGACATTACCAGAAGATTGTCGGGTAAGTATGGCCATACAGAAAGACCAGTAAAAGACAAAGAAGGCAAGCCTATTGCAGACGGAGCAGACCAACTCGACAGATGGGCCGAGTATTTTGAAGAGTTACTGAACAGACCTAGCCCACCCGACCCCCCCGACATCCAGCCGGCAGAGACCGACCTACCCATCAGCTGTGACAGACCCAGCCGGGAAGAGATCAGAAAAGCAGTGGCATTTTTGAAGAATGGCAAAGCAGCAGGGCCAGATGGCATCCCAGCGGAGTCTCTGAAAGCAGACCTAGAGACAACAGTTGAGATGCTGTACCCACTGTTTGGAAAGATCTGGGAAGAGGAGGTGATGCCAGCTGACTGGAAGGAGGGGTACCTAATCAAGCTTCCCAAGAAAGGCGACCTCAGCAAGTGTTCCAACTACAGAGGAATCACCTTGCTGTCAGTACCAGAAAAGGTCTTCAACAGGATCATCCTAGAGAGAATGAAGAGCTCCGTTGACCCCCAGCTGAGAGACCAGCAAGCAGGATTCAGGAAGAACCGATCATGTACAGACCAGATCGCCACTCTCTGCATCATCGTGGAACAGTCTCTGGAGTGGAGCTCCCCGCTGTACGTCAACTTTGTGGATTATGAGAAAGCATTTGACAGCGTGGACCGAGAGACTCTGTGGAAACTCCTACGACACTACGGTGTACCCACAAAGCTCGTCCGCCTGATCAAGAGCAGCTATGATGGCATGACATGTCGCGTGATCCACGAAGGGCAGTTCACCAGAGAGCTCCAGGTCAGAACTGGTGTCAGGCAGAAGTGTTTGCTGTCTCCGTTCCTCTTCCTACTGGCCATAGACTGGGTCATGAAGATGACCACAGAGCACAGACGAAGTGGAATACAGTGGACACTGTGGACACAGCTTGACGACCTCGATTTTGCAGACGACTTGGCATTACTGTCCCACACTCATCAACAAATGCAGGACAAGACCACGAGGCTTGCTGACATCTCGTCCCAAGTGGGCCTCACCATTCACAAACAGAAAACAAAGACAATGAGGCTGAACGCAACCAGGGAAGAACCAGTCTTGCTTGCTGGCACCCTGTTGGAGGAGGTGGAGTCCTTCACCTATCTCGGGAGCATCATAGACAAAAAAGGCGGCACTGATGCAGATGTCAGAGCATGAATCGGTAAAGCCAGAGCAGCCTTTCTCCAGTTGAAAAAAGTGTGGAGTTCCAGAGAGCTGTCACAACACACCAAAGTCCGGATTTTCAACTCCAATGTAAAAGCAGTTCTCCTATATGGAGCAGAGACATGGAGATTGACAAAAACCACAGTCAACAGAGTACAGACCTTCATGAACAGTTGCCTTAGAAGAATTTTGAAAATCCACTGGCCAGAGAAGATCAGCAACGTCAGACTCTGGGAGAGAACAGAGCAGATAACAGCAGAGAATGAAATTGGGCGAAGAAGATGGGGATGGATCGGTCACAGTCTGAGAAAGCCAGCTTCCAGTATCACTAGGCAGGCATTGTCATGGAACCCCCAGGGAAAGAGGAAAAGAGGTAGGCCGAGAAACTCCTGGCGTCGAGACCTCCAAGCAGACATCAAGAGACTGGGAACCACCTGGAGTAGAATCGAAGGAGAAGCACAGGACAGGAGTTGCTGGAGGTCTCTTGTTGACGGCCTATACCCGGATAGGGGTGACAGGCGTAAGTAAGTAAGTACGGAAAGCGAAGCGGAGGTAACATCGACCCAAAGGATGCTTGAGCACATGGAGGTATGCATCGGCCAGATCGAGATTGACAGCCAAATCCATGGGCCTGACCGCAGTCCATAGAGCTCTTGTAGTTTACATCCAGAAAGAAGGAGCGACCAGAAACTTGTTCAAAGCGGAGAGATCGATCACAGGACGCCAAGAGCCGTCGGGTTTTGGAACGACTAAGAGACGACTGTAGAAAGCCGGAGAGCCGTGTCGTAGGACCACTTCTGTGGCGGATTTCCGAAGTAAAGCCGTCACCTCCCCCTGTAACGCCGCAGCTTTCACCAGATCGCTCGGAACCCCAGTCCAAATTGGGGAGCGACGCAGAGGCAGAGGGCTTTGAAAAGTGAGTTGGAGTCCTGCCGTAACGGTAGAGAGTATCCAAGGATCGCCCGGGAACAGAGTGCGCCGCGCTGTGCCGGGATAGCCACCCGCCGACTGGTGATCCGGATGAAGTCGGCGGGGACAGGGAGGGAAGAGAGTCAGCAGACCCTCCCCCGTCCGGGCCTTCGGCCCCGACCAGGCCAAGAGGATGTGTGGGCGGGGAGGGCACGGGAGCGGCCAAACGCTTTGGGACGGGAAAGGCATACTGGAAGTGGGACGAGGGGCGGGTCTGGAGGACCACAGGGCGCGACCCACGGCCTTGCGGGCCGAACGAAAGCGCGAGAGAGGGCGAGAAGTAGGCCAGATATCCTTGTCTGACTCCTTCACAGCCTGCCAGGTGGAGCCGAAAAGCAAAGGACCCCCAATGGGAGCCTGGCGGAGTAGGGATTTGACAGACGTAGGCAATCCAACGCAAGTTGTCGAGCACAGCATCTCAGCGGAATAAGTCGAAGTTGATGGCGGCAGCCATTGCATTGGTCGAGGCGTGGTAAGAAGCCCGGTTTGCTACTACAGCCAAAGAATGGATCTCCCGAAGAGGAGCGGTAGAACTAGGGTCCCAATTATCTTCCAGTGCCCTAACAATCGCCTGTGTTGCGAGGTCTAGGAAACCGGAGCATGCCAGAGTGTTGCGAATGAGGACAGCAGTCTTATCAACACCTTGAGGAACTCGAGCAAGGGCGGTACGGCGACCACCCGCCTGAAAATCTACAGCGGTATCCAGCGAGGGCAAAGGGCACGAAAACGCCTGAGAGTGACCTGCATACAAGCTCTGGCGAAAACGGATATTGATGCTCGCCGGCCACTTGGCATCAGAAAAGAAAACAGACTCCTTCGAAGTGGAGAGAGGTAACTGGGCCGAAAAGGCGTCCGAGAGATCGCGAAAACCAGGCGGTTGTGGGAGAGATTTAAGGCGTTTGGCAGGAAGGAGAGCATCCACAGAAGCGGAAGCTTTGTGCTTGAGTGGAGGAGCGGAGGGACAAACATCAGGGGGCAGGAAACGGAGAACAAGTTCCGAGGCCGCCTCAATCGACCGCCTAGTCTCGATACCCGGAGTGACGCAGGAGGAAGAATCCGAGTCATCGCAGGTAGAGTCCGCGGGGAGGGAAAGCAGGGACTCAGGAAGGTCACCAGAAACTCCAAAATTGGAGGTCGAATCATCAGGGTGAAGACTGAGGACGTCGACGTCAATAGCCTCTGGGACCTGTCGAGGAGGACGCTGAATATCCCGGGAGGAAGGGGAATGCAGCAAACTAGAGAAGTGAGAGTGGCGCCAAGAGGACTGCACGCCTCAACGATGCACGCGCGGTGACCGGCTACTAGCCGGGGCACTAGGGGACACCGTAAGCCCGGCCGCGCCGAGCAAAGGATCATAAAGTGACGAGCTATGGCGACGCTTAGGCAGAAAAGTGTCCGATTGGTGTATGCGCGGTGACCGGTTACGAACCGGGGTGCTAGGGGACACCGGGAGCCTCGCCGCGCTGTGCAAAGAGTCATGAAGTGACGAGCTATGGTGACGCTTAGGAAGAAAAGTGTCTGATCGGTGTATGCGCGGTGACCAGCTACGAGCCAGGGCGCTGCGCGGTGACCGGCTACGAGCAAGGGCGCTGCGCGGTGACCGGTTATGAACCGGGGCGCTAGGGGACACCGGGAACCTCGCCACGCCGTGCAAAGGGTCATAAAGTGACGAGCTATGGCGACGCTGAGGCGGAAAAGGGTAGGTGGGCAAGGCCACACCATTCTGATCGGTAACCGTGCCAGGGTGAATCGGATGCCGGTGTCCCATCCCCCGAGGGAGAGGGGGAAGTCGCCGCGAGAGACCCGTCTCCGTAGAACGGGTGCGCGGGACCGATAGTAAACAGCGCTCCTGAGAGCGAGAACGCATAGGAGAGGAAAAGAACTTACCTCCCACAGCAGAAGGGACAGCGTCCGTCACCTTGTCCGGTGGGATAGCCAAAAAGACCTGCAAGGGTACTGGAACCGGGGCACGGGAGCGGAGAGTGAAGGAGCAAACGGAGTCCGGGGACCGTGAGCGACTGGACAACCCGTCAACCGCGGCCGACTTGGGAGGAGCTGGTGGGACTGGAGCCGTAGAAGAAGGAATGGGGCGCTTGCGATGATAGAAGCTCCACATCTGAGACCAACGGTCTTCTTTCCAAACAGCGCAAGTAGCGCAAGTTTTATCAGATGCGCAGCCCGAGCACGGTAAGCAGCGCAGATGCGAATCGGACGGCCACTGGAAGTTGCCGCAGGAGGGGCATGTTCTGAGTTGGCTACTGCAACAAATCAGGCAACAGAGGATAACCGCGCGGGGTTCGAGGCCACGAAGGCTGAGGGTACGACCATTGCAACCGACCGACACAAAGTCAACAGAAAAGGCCAAAACGCCGTAATTCCACGGAAATTGCCCCAGTAAGCTGTAATCGCCGGCCGAGACAATGTCCGAGGCCTTACCTGGCCATCGGGGAAGATCGAAACCGACAAAAACGAATGAGAAATACGAATAAATACGGAGACTGAAAAACAACAGAACCGACAAAATGGCAGCTAAGTATAGAACTTGGAAATAACGGCCTCTCGCGAGATCTGGAAGGGAGACTATCCGGAGGATAGGGAGGCCACTCAGGGGATGGGTAGCTGCTTGCTAGAATTACGTCCCTTGCTGTGTAGCAACACACAACAATTTTGGAGGCTGAAATTGACAGGCTAATTATGTCTTCCTATCAGTAATACCATCGGTAACGTTTTTGATGAAACAAATCGAAGGGTGGGTGGGTGGGGAATTATGACCCCTGGACTCCCCCCCCCCCTCCCCCCCCCCCTGCGCCCTCCATAAGACTAATACATGTTTATACATGTATATGCATCAGTTATAATACAAATCATATATCTGAAATATATACATATATATCTTTATGAGCCCACTCCAAACACAACTGCAATCTACAAATATACTTTGTATTTGTACAATCCCACTCCAAATAAAAGTGCAATTTACAGCAGTTCAATATACTATTTACATGCATCTTGTGATGGTTAAAAGTATAGAACTACTCTGTGCTTAAACATACTTTAAACAAACTTCCTGCATACAGATTATTTTTCTGAATATAATACTACAAGAACAAAAGGAGGGCAAAGAAGCAAAGCTAGAATGTTTTGTAACAGGTGGTTGAAATATAAAAAAAAGACTTATCTCTCTTTCAGTGAACACCTATTTGTAATGTACTGAATGTACTGTTCAGCAGACACCATACCAATTACCCAATCATTTTTTTTTAATGAACCCCCTGTGCATGCAGCCACTGGCACAGTGAACAGTACCGGTGATTGCATTCACAAGGGGGGTAAATTAACATTTAACTTTCAAAGATCTGAATAGGGAGAGAGCAGGACTTTCTAAAGCTAGCAAACTTTGAACTAGCAACTTGAGAAAAGTTTTTACCTGAGGGTAAATTGGACAGCGTTGAATACAAACATACATGAATAATAATCCATTGTAAAGTAACACTAACAGTATGCGTGCATAACTGCAATGTGTAAAAGCAACAGCAGAAATGAACAAATGATCTTCCATCCCAACATCTAACCAACCATGATATAGACTGAGGGGAAAAGAGGTTAAAACACTAAGAAGAGAAATTACACAGCTATTCATGAAGTCATGGTTGGTTAGTCAGTAGAGGAAGAGCTGCATCATGTCTGATGGGATTAGCAGAAAGAGCATAATGATTAGTGTAATTCAAGCCCAGTATATACGTTTCTGAGTACACGCAGTGCTCATATAGCTTACGTGATCCTGTTTCTCCTGAAGTTGTAGCTGAAGCTGTTCTATCAAGGAACTGGAAGAGGTTTCCGATGCAGATGTTCCTTCAACTTCCGATGAAAACAGTGTCGTCTTTTCTGGATCAGGTGCTGGAACCTGCGTTTCTAAGATGGTACTCTGTTCTGCTTTGAAGTACTCACTTATTGCTAAGCTATCACTCTCGGTCTTTTGGACAAGTGAGACCTGTGAGTGCAAAGTACTGATCTCTTCTATAGCTTGCTCAAGCTGCGTGGAAAGACTGGCAACTTCCTGCTTGCTCTTTTCAAGTTGCCTGGACAGTGAGGCAGCTTTAGCATCTTTCTTTTTCATCTGCTTCTGTAGTTCTGCCATTTTCATCTGGCGGTCTTGGGAGGATGCGCCACGACCTGCAAGGTCACTGGCCATGAGTGGGGATGTCTGCAGGTCAGGAGGGGAAAGTGATTCTGGTGAGGACTGTGCTGTCTTTCTCTGTCTCTCCTCAGCAAGACTCAAGTCTTGCCTGACAGAAAGCAACTCCTGCTGCAAGCTTGTGTTATGAACTCTCAATGCTGCACCTGTTTCGTTTTGTTTGGACAAATCATCTCTGAGCTGCAGCATTTCACTTTCGCTTAGCTCCAACCTCCTGTTCTTATCAGACAACTGACATGACAGGTCTCCTATGACTTGACTTTTCTCAGTAAGCTCAAGCTGCAGACTAGAAATTATGCTGGACAAGTCATCTTTAGCTTGTGAAACAGTTGCCAGCAACAACTCTGTCTCTCTAAGTTTTTGTGCGAACTGGGACCTGTCAGATTCATTAGTTTGTAAAGCCTGTTGCAGTTGTTCAACCCAAGTCAGCAGATCACCTGACTTCTGTTTCTCTGTCTGGAGTGCAACAGTAAGTGAATCAGTTGCATGTGTCCCGGTGTCAAGTTCTGACTGAATCTGCCGCAGTCTGGCTTCCATAGATTCCTGGAATTCTTGGCTGTGTCTTGTGCCTTGTTCATATTCTGTCATTTGCCCCTGCAAACTGGTCATGTTCGTTTCCAGCTGATGCCGAAATTCCTGTTCCTGCCTCAGGTGTTCTGTGACCTCTGTCAGTTCCTTTTGAAGCTGTCTGGTACTGCCCTCTAAACTCTGCTTTTCCTTTGCATCCTGCTGGAGACAGCTTGTAAGTTCAGCAAGCTGCTGCTGAGTGTAAGTTAGCTCAGCTTCCACTCTCTGCCTCAATTCCAACTCCTGCTTGCACTGCTCAGCATATGAGGAGACCTGCACTTCTAGAGACTGAACAAGCTGTCTACTCTGTATTAAGTGATGATTTGAAGTATCCAAGTTCTGCAGCAACTCCAACTTGGCTGATGCCAGGGATGAAATTTCAGTGTTCTTTTCAGCTTCTGTCTGCTGCTTCCAATTTTGCAGCAAATCCACCTGCTGCTTCAACGTAGAATTTTCAGCTTGAAGGTCTGCAAGAGCACTCTGAGCTTCTTCTGCTGCGTCTGCCTTGACCATCAGTTCACTCTTCAAATTTGACAACATCTGCTCCAGTTCCAAATAGTCGTCATTTCTTGAAACAATGTTCTGCTCCATCATAGACACCTGTTCCTCCAGCAGTGAAATCCTCTCGGCTTTCCTGGCACAGTCTTGGTTGATAGAGGCCACTTGTGTCTGATATCCCAACACTTCCTCTCTAACTCCTGTTTCCTGTTCTTGGAACGTGGCCAGGCTCTGAAGGAGATTCTGCTGCTCAGTCTGCAAACTCTCTATCTGGGCCTGCAGGTGGGTTACCATTTCTGTAAGAGCATCACACTGTTCAGACTTTGAGGCTTCAGCACTGTCTTTCTCCCTCAGTAATTTGAGCAGTTTTTCAGCTCGGGTACGCTGATAGTCTGTATCCCTCTCTGCTGCCACAACCTGCTTGTGTGTTATTTCCTTGTCATGCAAAGCTTTCTGCAGGGATTCTTCATATGACATGATGCTTGTTGTAAGTCCTCCTATTTCTTCTTCCATTTCTGCTTTGTGGGCGAGGAAGGCACTGTTTTCTTGACGTAGTTCCTCCACCTGAGTTTCCAACTGCTGCACCTGGTTAGTGAGATCTTCATGCAGTCGCCTGTAGTAACTATCTGCCTCAGCCAGATCCTGACGGACTTCATCCAGCCGCTCTTCCACAGCATGCTTTTCTCTCTCAACTTGCTCAAATTTGGTGATCAGTGTTTTCAGCCTGTCCATGGTGCCTTCTTTCTCTGTTTCAAGATCTTGTATTTTGGACGTCAGAGAACTTGCTTGATCTTCTTCTGCCCATCTCTGCTGTTGCACAGCATTGGCTGAGGTCTCCATTTCTTGCATCTGATCTTCAAGGGCTTGCTGCTTCTTTGCAGAAAGTTCTAGTTCAGTGACTAGACTCTGAACCTTTTGATCCAGCACCTCCTTATCTTCTACCATTTGCTGAATCACAATTTCCAAGCGTGCCTGCTCTGTCTGCAGTCTTTCAATGTCTGATTGCAGAACCTGGCTGCTGCTCTGCTCATCCTGTGCCTCCTCCTCAGTCAGAGCATGCAGCTTCTCCTCCAGCATCAATTTCTCACCCTGCAGATGGTGGATGAAGTTGTCCGCTTTGGCAAGATGCTCCCTCAGACCATCCCTGTCCCACTGCAGTTCCTGGATGTGCTGCTGTAGTCTGGCGGCATGGCTACCTGTAGACCCTTGCTGAGAGACCAGCTGGTGCAGTCTGGCCTTGGTGTCATGTATGTTGGTCAAACAGTCTGATCTCGGTCGCTGGTAGATCATGGCTTGCATGTCCAACAAGTCTGCTTCAAAGCGGTCTCTATCCTGCTCACAGTGCTGCAGTCTGCTGTCAGATTCCTCAAGATCCTGTTCTAAAACATCATTCCTTTCCTCAGCACGCTGCAAAGAGTCTTCTGCATCCCTAAGACACATTTCAAGCCGATCCCTTTCCGTCAAAAGCTCCTCAAAGTCTTGCCGGTCTATACTGGAACTTGATGCAAGACTGTGTGATCCTTTGGGAGTATCAACATTTTCACATACGTCATCAATGGATGTTTTCGGCATAGATGCCTCTTTCTCCAGGGCATTCTTCAGTTTCCTAGTAAGTGTCAGAAGTTTTGCGTCTTTCTTCTTGGACTGTTTCCTTAGTGTCTCAAGTTCCAACAGTGTTGAGGAAAATCTCTCCTGTAAAGTGACGAGTTCCAGTCGGGCAGTTTCCATCTCAGGATTTGCACTCTTGACTTCACAGAAGCTAGTATCTAATTCTGTGGGAACTGTGTGAGCGGTGTCCACATCTTCTGCCTTCACTTCATGCAAATCGTCATGAGCACTTGAAGAAAGAGTGTCTGTGCTGCTCATCAGCTGTTGTGACCCAAACACAGAGGAGCCTGCTTCAGAGGAGCTCTCCCCGGGGAACAAACGTCTGCTTGCTTTGGCTTCTTTCAGTTGCTTGTTTACAGCAATTATCCTGGCCTCCTTCTTCTTCACACTTTTCTGAAGTTCAGACACTTGTGCTTTCAGTGAAGCAGTCTCCTTCTGTGCTGTTTCCAGCTGAGATGATAACATTGCAACGGACGACTGGTCCACATCCTTCTCTCCCAACATGCCTTTCATGACACTCTCCATCAAGCTCAGCTGCTGGTCTTTCCTTGATACTGTCTCAAGCAGTTCATCCGTCTCACTTATCTTTGCAGACAGCATCTGTTCTAATTCCTGGCACCTGGTGGTAAGGGCATGATTCTGTTCTCCGTTTGCTTCCTTCTCAGCTTCCAATGCTATCACTTTCCCCATCAAAGACGCAAAGTCTGCCTCCAACTTTCTCATCCCAGTGGTAAGGTGCTGGTTTTCCTTCTCTAATGCTGCTTCCCTGTCTGAAGATGATGCTTCAGTGACCAGAATTTCAGGGTTTTGCGACTGAAACTGGGTTTGCAAGGCTGTGACAGTTTCTTGCAGCTGTCTGCTGTATTCTACATAACTGTCTAGCTGCTGCGAAAGAGAAGAATTATCTGCCTTTAGTTGGTCTATATGCTTCAAGAGTCCAACAAATCTCTCTTTTTCAGCTTCAGAATGCTCAATCATGTTTTGGATCTGCTGTGAGACATGATGCAACTTTACAGTTTTTTCTTCTAGCTGCCTTTCCAGTTCTACTTTCTCTTCACACAAGTCATGTGATGCATCTTCCTCTCCATGGAATTTCTTCATAAGTCTCGAAATCTCCATATCTTTTGTCGCCACTTTCTCCTTCCAAGCAAATTCAGCATCATAAAACTTGGTCTGCAGCTGAACAATCTCTGCATCCTTTTCCTCACACATCTCCTTCATGGTGTCTCTTTCAATTATCAGGTACTGTTTCTCAGCGAAAAGCTGACGTAACCTTTCACTGTGATCCCCAGCAGCCATGTCTTCTGTGGAGTCTAACAAGCTGTGGTAGCTGGAGCCTAGATCTGATGCTGATGATGCAGACAGTACTGCAGCAACCGAGCTAGTCATCACCTGCTCCCCAAGGACTGCCTTCTCCTGCTCTGCAGGCCCGGCTGGATCAGCAATGTGACTTTCTTCTGATTTTCCCACACTTGATGATTGGGACAAAGCGGCTGACTGATTAGCACTTGCTTTTTCCTTTGCAGCTGTCTTTTTCTGTTTAATATTCATGCCTTGTATGATCTTTTCCTTCTTCTGCAGGCTGGCTTTCAAGCTGTCTCTTTCTGCAAGAGCAGACTTGAGCTGTTGCTGAAGTTCATCAAGTGAAGAGGCCAGTGCAGTGTACTGCTGTTGTGAAATATCCAGCTGTTCTGCCAGGACTGCAAGCTGGGCATTCCTTTCCTCAAGCTGGTCTGGCTCAGCTGACATTTCTCCATTGTGGTTCTGCACATCTGTTCTTGGTGCCACCTCGCCCTGGGCATCCACAGTCAGCACTCTTTCAATCAACCCTTCATGTATACTTTCAAACAATTCTAACCCACTACCCAAAACAAGCCCAGGAGTTTTGCCTTCTACATTCAGTTCATTCAACTGCTCCCTAAGAGTGTCAATTTCAACACTTTTAACCGCAACCAGCTCATCTTTAGCGTCAAGTTCTCGTCTAAGTATGGCAAGCATTTCATTAGCAGAATGTAAGCAATCTTCAAGCTCAGTCTTTGTCCTTTTCAAACTCATGGCTTCAGCAGTCATGTCTTCAAGCTTGCTACCTTTCTCTTCTAATACTTGCTGGCATTCAGTCACCCTAATCTCAGCTTGTTGCAGCTTTCTCCTAAAGTCAATAACCACTTCTGCTGAGGTATCAGATTCTTTCCTGGCCTCCTGCAGCTCAACTCTTAAAGTGTCTAAATCCCCCTTTAGGCCTGTTTTCTCTTCTAGATCAGTATACAGTTGTTCAAGCTCCTGTTTCTGTGCAGCAAACTCAGCCAAGCTTCTGTCGAGATCAGCTTCTAAGGCAGTTATCTGTGATGACAGTTCTTCATTGTCTGCCTGGCAGCAATCCAGGTGAGACCCAGTACTGGCCAAGGCCTGCTTGGTGTCTTCATATTTCTGCTTCCATTGCTGGAGCTCCGTTTCAAGGTTCTGCATGAGGTCTTCCTGCTCTTGTATTCGTACTTCAGCACGGTGAATGTGAGCTTGAGCATCCATCAGTTTCTCTTCCAACTCTAGCCTCTCACCTCTCAGTTCATGTGTAGTCTGGACAGCCTCTTTAAGCTTGGCTTTCACCTCATCCAGCTCATCAGTTTTCTCTTCAGCTGTCAGGCTAAGCTCAAACATATTTTCTTTCAACTTAGTCATCTTCTGGAACAGATCCTCAAGCCTGTTTTCACTGTAAGTTCCCTGCTCTGCTTGTTCTGAGAGAGACTGCTCAAGATCATGACACCTTGATTCTGCCTCAGCAAGTTTTTCCTCTCTATCATGAAGCAACGCTCTAAACTTTGCACTGATTTCTTGCTCTTGAGCAAGATGAGATGTGAGGCTGCACACTTCTTTCTCTAAATTTCTAATGGAAATCAAAGATCTGTGATGCGTACATTCTAACGAAAATAGACTTTCCCAGCAATCAATCATCTCATCTTGACCAACTCCCAACTGAGCTCTCATCTCTTCTAGTTGTTGCTGTGCATCTAGGAGAGTTTGCTCTGTCCCTGAATATTTCTCTTGTAACTGTTTAAAGTCATGTTCCCATGTATCAGACTGGGCTGCAGATGTTTCCTTTTCTTTCTGAATTCTTTTTTCTAGTGCAGACATTTGCTTGTTAAGAGCAGAGTTTTGCTGGTTTAGCTGTTCAATATACTTAGTAGCTTTCTCTGCTTTTTCATGCAAGTCACTGATTTCCTCCTGAAGGTTTTTGATCTGAGAAAGGTGGAAATCTCTCTCCAGTTCAGAAGCAGCCTGGAAGTCAATAAGCTTGGAAATGAGCTGCTGGTTCTCAGCACTCAGCTGCTGCTGTCCGTCCTGCATGGTGGCAAGGGTGGCCTGAAGCTGTTCCACACTGCCCTGAAAGCCCTGCTTCACTTCTCGCACCTTCTCCAGGTGGTCATCTTTGTCCGCCACCATGCTCTTTAGCTCCTCCAGCTCCACAGTCAGGCCATGGATCTCCTCTTGCAGTGTCTGACAAACCATCTCTGTCATCTGCAAATGTGTGTCTGTAGCATCTTTGGTTTCTGTCCTATCCTCCAGTAGTTTCAACAGCCTGCTTTGTTCTCTCTCCAAGGTCATTTTGTCTTGCACAATGTGGTGAATTCCATCTGACAATGCCTTCAATTGTCCAGTTTTCTCAGACTGGAGCATGTTAAGAGCCACCGTGGGCTCACAGTTTTTGGTCATTTTGGGATAATCTACACTATGTTCTTCATCTGCGTCAAAGTCATGTTCACAATTTGCTGCTCTCAACTTTTCATCAGCTGCATTCACAATTAAGTTTAGTCCAGAGAGGGCCTGGACAATACTTGCCAAAAGCTGTAATGCTTCTGTCAAAACTGCATACATCTTGATAGATTCAACTTCAGAATTATTCTGCAATTGTTTCTGTACTCTAGACAAATTGCTGGTAGCTGTCTCAGCTGCAGTACACCGGTCTTGTAAGAGAGCAAGTTCATCAGTCAAGAGCACAACCTGTAAATTCTTTTCTGAAACGGCTATCTCTAGCTGCCCAACAGCTTCCTGAACAGCTAGTATATCACATTTCACACCATTAATTTCCTTTTCTTTGTCTTGGACTTGGTCTTGCAGCTCTTGAATTCTTTCTGATTTAGCAACTACATTTTCTTCTATTTCATAAAGATCAGAAGTCAGTTTTTCATTCTTTCTAATAAGTTCTTTGTACTGGTGATCTAGGGAAGTTACCTTGCAAGTCAGCAGCTCTCTTTCTTCAAGCAGCTTGGCTACTTCTGCAGAATAATGATACTGAAGTGTATCCACATGTTCCTGCAGTGAAGTCTTAGCTTGTTCAAGCAGGTTCTCCTTCTCCATCTGCATAGAATCCAAACTCATTTGCAGCTCTTTACACCTGGAACAAAGCACTGCATTTTCTGCATGAAGTTCTTTCCTACTGACATCATGGGCTTTCACCTGCTCAATCAGTTCTGCGTTTTCCTTCTTCACAGCTTCCAGCTGGTTCATGATGTCATAAAGTTTCTTATCCTTTTCCATGCAGTTTTTTGTTGCTGCTTCAAGACTGGACTGCATATGTTCTTTTTCTTGCAAAAGCTGGCTGTACCTCTCATCTGCAAGGGAGCATTTGGTTTTCAGATCCTGTTTGTCTCTTTCCAGTGCAGACAGTTTGTCACTCAAATCAAGTTTGAGTTTTTCTAGAAATGTTTTAGAGGACTCCATCTCCTTTAGCTGAGCCAGGTATGTATCTTTCTCCAGCTGTACATTTTGCTCTTTCTGTTGAAACTGCTCTGAGAGAGTCACTAATTGCTCTTTCTGAGCAGTGGTGAGTATTTTTGTCTCTTCAATCTGCTGAGCCAAACTCAACTTCTCACATGCTAATGTGTCACGTTCCTCTTTGTTTGCTATGATTTCATCTTCTTTTTCAGATAGCTTGGTTCTCATTTGAGCAACAAGTGCCTCTCTCTTCAATAATTCATCTTGAGATACGTGTAGCTGCTCACTGTTCTCTTCAAGTTCATGGAGAAGCCAACTGTGTGTTGCTTTCAATGCGGCCAATTCAGCTGACACTTTGGCTGCTGAGGCCGAGTGTGAGTACACATGACTGTCACTTTCTTCTAGCTGTGCTTCCAGAATGTGAATCTGAGAAGTTAATGAGTTGATTAAAGATGTATGCCTGGATATTTCTTCATCCTGCAAGTCCACCTGTTGTTGTAAGGTGGAAATCTTATTTTCAAGGGCCATTTTGTTTTGTGCGAGATCCTGCTGAAGCTTCTGCTGCTCAATATACTGCTCTTTCAGGTTAAGCAACTCCATCTCTAAATGTTGTGCTTTTGAATGTGCCTCTTCCTGTACAAGTTGAAAATCAGTGCTCATGATTTTCAGCTTCTCACACTGAGAATGAAGATGACTATTTTGTTCCTGAAGATGAGTGAAATCCTCCATTACTGTTTCCAATTTGACTGAAAGAGCATCTCTATCTTGTTCTAATCTAGCATGTTCATCATTAAGTTGTTCTTTTTCTATTAGGAGGCTTTTCCTTTCATTCTCAAGGGCATCTTGTTTTACTCTAGCCTCCTCAAACAACGAGTTAAGAATTTCTGCTTTTTCATTGGAATCTGAAAGTTCTGCCTCAAAGTCAGTTTTCTGTACATTAAGCTGTTCCTTCAAACTGTGGATTTCATCCTTCAACTGGACACACTCAACATCCTTCTCATTCACCATCTTGGCAAAATCCTCCAGCACAGAAGTGACCTGTTGTTCAATCTCACTTGTCGCTTCAACACAACTGCTGGCTTTGGACTCAAAGGCTTCCAGTCTCTGTGCCATTTTGTCCAGCTCTGATTCTGCATCTTTCACCTGGCCCAAAATGTCAGTCTCAGATTTCAACAAGTCAGCCACAGCACTCCTGTTTTGAGCCAGCTGAGTTTCTTCTTCTGCAACAAGCTGTGACACTTGACTGAGACTGGACTGGATATTGGAAAATGTCTGGCCAGCATGAGCTATCTGCTCAAATAAATTTTGTCTGTCTAGTTTTTCTCTTGCCACCTGGACAGAAAGGTCCTCAAAGTCAGTAATGGTTTGCCTGGAGGAACTGTCCATGTTTTGTAATGAGAACTGAAGAGATTGTAAAGAAGCCCTATTCCTCTGAATTTCTTTTTTCAGAGAAACTTCATATCTTTCTGCATCTTCAAAGCTCTTCTGTTTTTCAGGAAATTCGTTTCTGAGTTGCAGGATCATCTGTCGCTGCTGCTCCCTCTCCTGTTTTGAGGCCTCAGTATCAGCCAGCACCTGTACCACAACAGTCTTGTCTGAGGAAACTCTAGACTGGATCTCCTGCAAGCTGCTCCTCAACTGTGCCAGCACTGACTTGGTGGAGTTCAAACTGCTGGTGAAGCCATCTTCTGAACGGCTTTTTTCATCTTTTATTTTCTGAAACTTGCCCTTCACCGACTGCAGTGAATTTTTCAACTCCCTCATCTCTTTCTGCATTTTTCCAGTTTTGGTTCTCTCCTCAAAAAGGGCTGTGTTCACTTTTTCCAGATTCGACATGAGAGTCTGATCATTCATCTGTTTCTCTTCCCTCAGTCTTGTGGCAGTCTCTCTCAGCTGGTCAACATTGCGCTCCAATTCCTCTATACGCTGAGAACAGTCACTGTTTTCATTTTGGATAGAATCCCACTGTTCCTTCACATACTGTAGCTCAGACCCCTTGCGTGTGAGTTCAGCAATAGCTTCACCCAGCTCTGCCTGCACAGCCTCCACATGCTGGTGACCAGACTTCAGCTGGTTCTCCATCTCTGCGATCTTCCCATCTTTCTTCTGGCACAAGCCAGTCAGGTGGCTTATCTGCTCTTCTAGTACTGCCTTCTCCTTGGACAAAGTTTGCCAGTCTTGATTCAGTTTATTGTTTTCATCGATCAGAGACATATGATTTTCAGTAGTCTGTTGTAGCTCCAATTTCAGATTGTTAATGTTCATCTCCATTTCCTGCAGTCTCACCTTGGTATGCCCAACCTCTTGTTGTAGGTGCTCTTTGTCTTCAAGCAATGTTTCAGCAATGACCTCTTTCTCACTAACAGCAGTCTCAAGTTGGTTTCTTTCATCACTGATTCTCTGAATAGTGTTATCTCTTTCTTGTACCAGAAGCTGGAGTTGTTCTATCTCTTGCTGCAAATTCTGAATGCTGGCATCTTTCTCTTGTACCACAGTGTCAAGCTGATTCTTTTTCTCTACCAACTTTTCTGTCATTTTGTCTTTATCTTGCTTAGTTGTCTGCAGCTGTGATGAAGTATTTGACAGCTCCTTCTCCAAATTTACAAGCTGCAATTCTAAAATTTTGTCAGATTTTTCTCTTTCAACGATAGTATTTTCTTTCTCTCTCAACAGCCTAGACAGATTCTGGACTTCTTGCTTCAAATGATCAGCTTCATCTCCTTGGTATTTCACATTTTCATTGGCACTCTTCAGTGCCTCTTCTGTTTCCTTTACTTGACTTTCAAGATTTTGCAAGAGAATGCCAAATCTTGACAATTCTGCCTCTAAGTCATTGCTTTTCTTCTCTTCCTTTTTCAGGATGGATGACGTCAAACTCAAATTGCCTTGTGATGCATCAAAGTGCATCTGCAGTGTGTCATTATCTGCCTGTAGCTGCTCTCCTTTCAGCACAAGATCACGAATTTCTTCCTGTAGGTCTTTTCTCTCCTTATGCAGTGTTTTAAGGTCTTCTGACAAAGTCTGGCTGATAGTGGTCTGCTCTTCCAGTTTTTGCTTCATCTCAGCCAGTTCTTGTTCCATCTTATGAGACTGTTCAGATAGTGACTGATATTGTTCTTGGACCACATCAAGTTCAAAAACTTTTGTTCCTAATGTTGTGAACAGCTCTTCTTTTCTGGCTGTCACCTCCTCCAGTGTCCTCTGAGCATCCAGTAATTTGGCAGAAAACTCGGCCATCTCTGTGCATTGCCCTCTTAGCTCCTCCGCAAGGTTCTCTTTCTCCTTCAACTGAGATGACAGCGTTTCCAATTCTGCCTGACTAGCTACATATTCTGCCTTTGTTTTCTCCAGAACAAAATAAAGTTCTTCTACAGAGATTTCCAGACGAGACCTGTCAGCTCGCACAAGATCCAGCTCCACAGATGCATGGTGCAGTTTATCCTCTGACTGCTGCAAAAACTTCTCTGTAGTCGTTACTGCTTCCCTGAGAGATGCCTGGTCACTGGTACTTTTGTCAAGGTCAGAAGACAAACTGTTAATAATAAGTTCTTTAGCTTCCAGAAGATGCTCTTGGTCTGAAAACATCTCCTGCAGTTGCCTGTTTTTGTCCACTGTTGCAGTTAGGTGGCTCTTGCATGAGTCTAGCATAAAGTTCAATTCTTTGCTGTTTTCTGATACAGTTTTGATCTGAAAATCCTTGTCCTGGAGATCCATCTTTAGCTTCTGAAATTGGTTCTGCAATTGTGAGACCTCATTCTCCAACCTGGTATTTTCTACTATGACAGCAGAAAGGTCATTATCAGTCTTCTTAACCACTTCATCCAAAGAGGCAACATGTCTCTGTTTCTCTTCTTGCAGATCAGCCACTTGATTCCCCAAACTTGCAACAGCTGCTGTAAGCTCATCAATACTACTATCTTTATCTTGGAGTCCAGTCCTCAGCACTGTAAGCTCACTGACCAATGCTGTGTGTACTTCATCTTTGGTCTTGATTTCACATTCGAATGCCAGAGTCAGTTCTTTCAATCCAGCAATTTCTTCCGTCAATCTACAAATTGTATCTTCTTGCTCCTTTGACCTCTTACATTCCTCAATATGCCTATGTCCCAGAGATGTAAATTCTTTTTCCAAATCTCCTGCTGTGTCTGATTTTTTGGTCAATTCCTCCTGAATTCTGCTCACTTCCTGACTCAGTGCATCAAGACTGGAACTGTTTGCCAGGGCAGCTGCTTCATACTGTTGTTGTAACTCTGTAAGCTGGACAGCTGATCTCTCAAGATCAGTCTGCAGTAGTTGAATTTTGCTTTCTTTCTGGTTTAGAATGTCAGTCAAATTTTGGTTCATGAAAATATAATCTTGAAGATCTTTAGATAGACCATCTAAGGAAAGGTTTCTTTCCTTCAGGTGTCCATCCTTCTCCTCCAACTTGCTGCTCAGGGATTTCACCATCTCTTGAAAATCTACTAGACTGTCTGATGTTTCTGAAAGACTGTTTGACAATTTGTTCTTGTCTTGAAGCAGTGTTCTGAGATCCTCCTGCAGCTGGGTCTGTGATTTGGAAAGATTTTCAACTTCACAGTTTTTCTCCTCAAGCAGTCTGTTTAGTAATTCCTTAGTGTTTAGTTCTTTCTCCAGAGAGGCAGACTTATCTTCAAGCTGTTTGCAGATATCCTCATGATTAGCCTTGTATTCAACAAGTGCACTTTGCAAAGCTTGCAGCTGGTCAGCTGTATCCTTGAGTTCTGCATCCTTATCTTGGACAGTCTGTCTAAAGTTTTCTTCTGTATCTTTCAGTTTCTGTTCCAGTCTCGCAATGTGCAGCTTGGCAGCCTTTGATGCTTCCAGTTGATGCCTAAGCTGACCATGGAGAGACTCAGTCTCAGCGGATGCAGCCTCAAGATTGTCAGTCATCAACTCCAAACTTTCAGACAGTGAACCTACTTCCACATTGTTGTCAATTGCCATCTGGACAAGCTCTGCCTGCAGACCCTCAGCTCTTGCCTGCTCCTTCTGAAGTGCTAAGTGAGCCTCTGTCAGCTCTGTCATCTGGGACTTCAACTGTGTCTTCAATCCAATGTTGGCATTTTCTGCTTTCTGCAGTTCTTCAGACACTATATCCAATTTCATTCTGCTTCCCTGTACATGTTTTTCAAGAGACTGGGTGAGCTGCTCATTTTCTGTCTGAACTACAGCAAGTTTACTTGTGATATTGTCAAGCTCTGCAGTCTTCTCTAGGTGCTTCTTGCAAAGCTCTGACAGTGAGCGCTGGTTCTCCTCCAGTCTGGATCTGACATTATGGCAATCATCCTCCAACTTCTGCAAGTGTTTAGTCCTTTTTTCCAATGTCTGGGACAATAATGCTTTTTCTTTCCATAGGGCATCAAGAAGACTCTTTGTCTCTTCCAGTTCTTTTTCTGTTGATATCCTCCCCTCAACTGCAGACTGCTTCTCTGTCTCTGTGAGCTTCATGGTTGTCCTGGACTGGTCAAGTTGCTCAGTCAGTGATGCATTTTCATCTACTAACACTCTGATGTGAGAGTGTGCCTCGGACAACTGCTGGGATATGGTTGTGTTTTCACTCCTAGCAGTCTCAATCAGAGACTGGAGCTCCTCTGACTGATGAATAAGAGCTGCCTTTTCTGTTTGCAACTCATCTGTGGCAGTTTTGGCCTCAGCAAGTTCTTGCACCAGGGATGCTTTCTCATCAACAAGTGACTGAATGTCTACCTCAAACTGTGACATCTTCTGGCCTTGTGAAGCTTTTTCAAGCCCTGCTTCATCAAGCCTGGCCTGCAGGTAGGATAGCTGCTCTGCAAGTAATGTTTTTTCTCTCTCTAGTGAATCTGCACAACTTCTCAACTGAGAGATCTCTTCTACAAATGAACCTTTTTCGTCTGCAGCCATTTGAAGCTGGGACTGAAGTTCTGAAATCTGCTGTAAAGATGCTTTTTGTTCACTTTCAAATGCATCTTGTTGCTTGAGCGCCTGTGACAATTGCTCAAGAAGCGAAGTTTTGTCAACTTGAAGACCTTCCTTTACTTTCATAAAATCTGTCAACTGATCTCTCAATAAGGCCTTTTCTGTTCCTAACATCTGTCTGATGTCTTCAATGCCTTTCTCACTTTCCAACAACTTTTGCTGTGTATCTAGCAGAGATTGTTTCATGTTTTCATATTCATCGGAAGTTGCCTCCAGCTGTTTCATCTTAAAATCCAATTCTTGACGCAAGTATTCACTGTGGGCCTTCTGTTGACAGACAAATGAAATCTGCACTTTAATATTCTGTTCCAAGCTGGCTTTTTCCCCTTCAAGGGTATTGATGTTGGCTTTCATTTTCTCAGCAGCATATGAAAGCTCTGAAATTAGCCTATCTTTCTCCTTAACAGTATTTGCCAGTTGCTCACTGGTGATGTCTTGCTTTTCAATCTTTTCTTGCAGTCTGGTAACTTCCTCACTTACTGCCTGTCTTTGATTTGCAGCATCTTCCAGAGCTGACTTCAGTTCCTGAATATGTTCTTTAGCTGTGGAGAGTTCAGCTCTTGTACTGCTGAGATACTGATCCACACTGCTGTATGAATGCTGCAGAATCTTGTAGTCAGTGTTCAGTTTCTGCAGTTTACTCTGAAAACTGTCTTTCTCAGTGCTGATGTCTTGAAGCTGTGCATCAAGCTGGGCAACATGCTGTTGAAGGGCTTCAATGTTCTCGGTGTGACTCTGTGTCTGGCTCTGCAGGGAATCAAACTCTAATCGGGCAGCTCGAAGTTCCTGTTCAAGTGACCGACACAACTCAGTTTTGGCAACCAATTCTGTGTCTGCTGCAGCAAGCTGCTGCTTACACTCTTCAAATGCAGTGCTCTGGTCACCAAGAGACTGTTTTAGGTCAGTTTCTGACTGCTCAGATGCCACTTTCAAAGTGGCAACCTCCCTGTCCTTTTCAATGCAGACCTCTTCCAGTCTACTGACTTGTGACTGAAGCTGCGCCTTTCCTGCCAGCAAGATTTCTTGAACCTTTAAAGACTCTGTAAGCTGCTCTGTCAGTGAGGAGATACTGTGTTTAAGTTCTTTTTTCTCGGCCATCAGAGATTCACTGGCTTCCTGTGCTGTGGCAAGCTCTTCATCCTTCTCTCTGCAGGCAGAGCGTAATTCTTCAAGTTCTTTCTTCAGAATGTTAATCTGTGACCTGGAAGTCTCCACCTGTTCCTGAACCTGTACTGTCTGGGTCATGGACTGGTTCAGCTGCTGCATCACCAACATTATCTCCTCTTCTTTGCCTCGGACAGCATTCTCATGGGTCTCCACTTGCTGTATTATGGCGAGCAATTTCTCCTCTTTGGACAAAGTGATGTCTTTTTGTGACTTTAGCTGCTGTACAAGTTTCAGCAATTCCTCTTCTTTGGCTTGTATGATTGTCTCTTGGGACTCTAGCTGCTGCATCATTTTTAGCATCTCTCCCTCCTTGGCTGTGAATGTGTCTTCATGTAGTTTCAGCTGCTGTGTGACCCTTATCAGCTCCTCTTCTTTGGTCTTGACAGCATCATGCCGAGATTTGAGCTGAGCATACAGAGAGTCAATAACAGCCTGGAGTTCAGATTGTGCTGCTTTTTCTTCTGCCAACTCCTTCTCAAGGCTAATGCTTTGGTGTTCCTTACTGGCTAGCTCTTCTTGAACTGATGCAATTCTGCTTTGCACATCTGCTCTGGCAGCTTTCACATCTTCCAATTCTTTGCTGAGCGAAGCATGTTCCTCTTTCTGACGATTCAGCTCTTCCTGCAAAGAGCTGGCTGTGTCTTTTATGTTGGATAGTGCTGATTTCACCTTTACAAGATCTTCTGTCTGGCGAGAATTCTGTCTCTTCTGGGTCTCAACTTCATCTTCTAAAGACTGGATTTTCATTTTCAAAGACACCTTCTCTTCAGAAAACACAGTCCTTTCACTCTGCAATTTTTGTGTCAAGCCACAAATATTGTCTTCAAATTCTTTAACTTTGGTCTGCAATGATTCATATGCTGCCTGCAACGAAGCACATTTCTGTGACCAAGCATCTTTATCATCAAGCAGTTCTTGAGCAAGACTGGTGTTTCTTTTTTCTCCAAATGTTAAGCTGTCCTGTAAGGAATCAATCTGGGCTTGCAAGGAAAACTTCTCTTCACTGGCAGTAGTCTCTGCAAAAGAAAGCTCTGAGGAGAGTTCTGAAAGCCTCTCCTCCAGTTCAGTCCTTTTAATAACAAATTGCTCTCTGTCTTTTTCTAGAGACTGTTCTGTCTCCACAAGTCTGCTTTTCATTGCACTCATAACACTACACACAATTTTGGTCAAAACTGGCAAGGATGGATCATTCAAATTCATTGTACTGTCTGAGAGATACTCTTGGTGGGGAAGAACACATGCAGTAAGTTGTGAACAACATGTGGAGAAATCAGCCTGATTGTGTTGCTGCTGTTGCTGCAGAGAGGCCAGGGAGGAGGAGGCATGTATGAGCTGCTGCTGGAGGGACTCGAGCTGCTCTGTAAGGCACTGATGGCTAGCGTGTAAGGTCACATGTTCTGTTTGTAAGTTCTCTTTCTCAACTAACACACATTGCAAATGGGACTTTAGTGATGAAATTGTCTCAGCCTGCTGGCCACTTTCTGCAGTTTGCTTCTCCTGCAAACTGTCCTTCTCACTTGCAACGCTGTTTAGTTCAGAATGTAATAAAGAAATCCGTTCTTCAAGCTCAGTCTGCAAGTTATCTTTATCTGTTATTGCAGTCTCCAGCTGGGCCTGTAAAGAATACAGTTCTGCTGCATGCTTGGCTGTGAGGGCAGCATGCTGCTCATGCACTGTGTCTTTCTCATGCAAAGCACTCTGCAAGTCGTGCTGCAAGGATGAGATTTCTGCTGCCTGGGTCTTCACAGTCAGATCAACATTACACAGTTCTTCTGACACTGCTTGGAACTTAGCATTCACATCTGCCATCAGTGTCTCATGCATGCCTTTGATGGTTGAAAGAGACTCAGTCAGGGAATTCACTTCTGCGTGTTTGTCATCTAATCTCATGTGCAGGCTAGTAGTAGCTTCTTCTTCATGAACCAAGGCATCTAATTTTTCATCAAGAGTTGACTGTAAGCCAGCGAGTTTTTCAGACAAAGACTGATATTCAGCACACCTAGACTCATGCAATGTTTGCAAAGAATCGAGAGATGATTTCAAAGAAAGTTTTTCAGACTCAACCATAGACATCGTTTCTTTCAAGCCATCAAGAGAAAGACAAAGTTGTTGTTTTTCCTGCAAAAGAACATCATTATCTTGAGACATGCTCCTCACCTTCTCAGTCATCCTGTCCTTTTCTTCCTCTGCCCGCTTCAGTGAGCTCTCCAAACTAGCTACCACCTCTGACCGTGCTTCCAGCTCTGCTGCCACCATCTCTACCTGTCCGCTTTTCTCTGTCAGCTCCTGGTCCCTCTCTTCCAAGGATTTCTCTAGAGTGACGATTTGTTGTTGGAGATTTTCTAAGGACACTTTCAGCTGCACCAACTCCTCATTCTGGCTCTGAATAGTGGAATCTTTGGCTTGAAGAGTTTCTTGTGCATTATAAGTGCTTTCATCCATGGACTGTGTCAGTGTATTTAGAGATGCCATCTTCTCATCAAGCTCTTTCTCTTTTAGCTCAAGCTGTTGTTGTAGATGTTGTTTGGCTGACTTAAGGTCAGATATCTTGGCTGCATAATTGTCACGTTCAGTTTGTAAAGAGTCTTTAGCTTGTCTGATGAGTTCAAGATCTCTTTCTAGTGAACCTGCTGAAGAAGTCTTTTCTAACAAGACTGATTGCAATTCTTCAGAGTTTGCCTGAAGCTCTTGTAAACTAACATCTTTCTGCAGTGATAAAGACTGCAGTTCATGAATCTGAGTGCTGAACTGTTTGTGTAACTCTTCTTTTTCCTCTAGTGTTTGAAGAGCAATGTTTAATTTTTCAGTCAGTTGGGACAGAACTGAATCTTTGTCAGATTGTTCTCTTTCATTGCTCGACTGCAGCAGCCTCAAGTCCTCTTGAAGTTTGGCACACTTTTCACATTCTGACTTCAGTTCCTCTTTTAAACTGTTCACCTCACTTTCCCTTTGTTTCAGGGCCTTTTCCTGTTCCTGTTGTAATGATGTGCTCTGCCTTAGTTTTTCAGATAGCAAATTGACCTCCTGTTCTCTGCCCTGCAGTTCATAGTTCAAGCGTGCCACTTCCTCCTCAAAATTTCCAGAAAGAGTCTGCTGGTGAAAGAGCTCTGACTCTAGCTCATTCAGCTGATCCAACAATGACTGAGTCTTAGTTTCGAACTCTTTCCCTTGCTCACTCTGCCCCTCATGAAGAACCTCCGCCTCCCTGGCCATCTGTTTGACCCGCAGCTCCAGCTCATTGACCAGGGAAGCTTTGCCATCCACCTCCCCCAGAAGCTTTCCTAGCTGCTGGACCAAATCAGCCTCTCGCTTGATGTGATCCTCAACTGCAGCATTGTGCTGGTCATGGACCAGAGTCAGCTGCTGCTGAAGATCAGTTCCTTGCTTGGAATGAAATGAGACTGCTGCATTGTGCTGCTCCTGTAGCTGTGACAGTTGCTGCTGTAGATCTGCCTCATTCTGTCTGTGGGCCTCCTCAGCAGCATGGATCTGCTCCTTAAGCTTGGACACCTGCTGCTGGAGCTCTGCTTCACGTTGTGAGTGCTCTGATGATGCTACGCTGCACTGTTCCTCCAGGTTTTGCAACGCAGCCTTGTTCTGTGTCAAGGTTTCTGTGAAGGCACTCTTTTCTTCTTGCATGGTCTGCATTTTCTGTAAGTGGTCTGCCTGTGCCTGCTGCACCCATGTCTCAGCCTCCGTCAGCTTGTCTTGAGTCTGCTCTAACTCTGCCCTGAGTCGCTGCACCTCACTGTGAGCTGTGTCACGCTCCTGCTGCATATAGCTCAGCTGTGACTTCACCTCCACCAATTCCTGGTTAAGTGCCGCCTGCAACACATAACACAAGCAAGTAAGTTATTTCTTTGTGAGTGTGTCCGCACCCCCCCCCCCCCCCCCCCCCCCCCCAAGCTACTAACATTATGCGGAGAATCAATAACAACAACAACGACACTAAGTCTGGGATTGATCCGTCAAAACGGACGGATTAATAAACAAAGAATATGACTCCCACGTCCATACACGCAAACTCCGCCCAACGGTTCCTTGCGTCTTATCGCGGCTAAGCCCCACTGAGCAGGAAATGACCTTGGAACTGACAGGCACAAGCGCCGAGGGAACAGAAGACGCAGCGATACACTCATCGGATCCCGACACAAGACTGGACCCTGCAAGGATTTGAAGCGACCATATTTGACATCAATAACACCGCATCAGGAATACTGCAAGGATTTGAAAGCGTTCATACTAGACATCAATAACACCACATCAGGAGTACTGCAAGGGTTTGAAAGCGACCATACTGGACATCAATAATGCCACGTCAGGACTATAGTTACATGAATGGACTACACGGATAACATGTCCTTATGTAAGGAATTAAATGCGACACACTTAGAGGAAGACACCAAGGAATGGACTGAGAATTGTAGGCCGGTTCCCTGATGAGTAAATCGGAGCCTGTAGTTACTAACTACGAATACCGATCGAAACGCCCCCGAGTGCTTCACTTTCTTCTGCTCGGATATTTTGAGGCGTCGGGACCAGAGTGACCGGATGCATACCTGGGTGGGACCGGTCTTGCTTTTTTACCACTGGGACCAGAGTGACCGGATGCATACCTGGATGGGACCGGTCTTGCTTTTTTACCACCAGGGACCAGAGTGACAGGATGCACACCTGGGTGGGACCGGTCTTGCTTTTTTACCACCATACAACAGACAACTACCTCTCATCCCCACGTCTATACGGCTGACAGAGATATAGCATACCACAAAAATGGACCGGCCGACATAGAAGATAGACTCCACCTGCAACCAAGGTCACAAGACGCTATCTCACACGGACAGCGGGCGACCAGTCCGACCGCGACAGCCGACCAATGAGATTCGACCATACGTCATCGGCACGCGCGCTGCACAAAGCCGCTCTGCCCTCACACCCAGCAAAATTAATTTTTCTTTAAAATATATTTTTTCGAAAAATACTTACCGATGACATTACTGTCTGGAAGTGTCAACTACTTACCCAATTTTAGCCTAAGAACTTGTTGTGTTCCTACACAACCCGGGAGGCACTCGGGGAACCCTAACTAGGGCTGAGAGTAGCCTCCCTTCCTTGCCCAAAAACGGGCATTCACCACGTGGCCCAATCACAATCAGTCAGTGATACTTAGCTTACCAGCGGCAAGCGGGGCAGGTGGGAGGGTCCTCCGAGTAATGTCATCGGTAAGTATTTTTCGAAAAAATATATTTTAAAGAAAAATTAATTTGTTTCTTCAAAAACATTACCGATGACATTACTGTCTGGAAGAATGGCGAAAAGGTGGAGGGTGCCGCGCCCAAGTTACCGCCATAAAGGGCATACGACAGAGCCACACACCCATTCGCCAAACTCCCGACAATTTTAGCTAAGTGCGTACCTACGGCGCTTCCGGCGCCGGGAGGGAGTGTTGCGCTGCGGCGATGTCCCCCACCAGTGCGAGGTTGTCTCGCTGGCCTGACAGATCCCCGAGGTAAAAGCGGACGAAGGTGGATTCTGCCCGCCAGCCCACTGCGGCCACGATGTCTCGAACAGCACAATTGCGATCGAATGCGACGCTCGCGGCCATGGCACGTACCTCATGTGCGCGTATCTTGAGCCTCTTTGCAACTGCTGGGGAAAGGTCCTGATAGGCTGACCTGATGACCCAGCGAAGCCAAGAAGAAATCGTTTGCGCTGATATGTCTTCTCTGCTATGTGCTAAGGGTAGAAAGAGGCGTGATCGTCCTCGGCGGACGGGTTTGGTACGTCGTAAATATACACGAAGAGCGCGCACAGGATCCTGTTGCCTGGTCTCCCGAGTAAAACTTGCATCTTTCAGCGGCCTAATGGTAATCACTGGGGGCGCAGTCTTGGCGAGGAAGGCAGGGTCTGTGAGTAGCTGTACAGAACCATCTGCCCGGAATTGGAGGCAGGCAGGACTTGCCGACATCGCATGTAGCTCGCTTACTCTAGCCGCGGTGGCCAGTGCCAACAGAAAACATGTTTTTCGTGTCACATCCGAGAACTTAGCGAGGGAAAGCGGTTCGAACCTGTCCGAGTTCAGCCACGTCAGGACCCAAGGGAGGTCCCATCTTGGAATCAGTGAGCGGGGAACCGGACGCTGCAGGCCGAAGTGTGCCATCAGGTCTGCAAGGTCTTTGTTTTCGCCAGGGTCTGGGTGGCCGAGGTGACGGTAAGTGTCTGCAATCATAGACAGATATCCTCGGATCGTGATGGGGGCTAGGCCTTGGTCTCCAAAGAGCCAGAGGAAGAAGTCAGCGAGCTGTGAAGGAGTCAACTCTGTGGGCATAAGGTGTCGGTCAGTGCACCAGGATTGGAATACTCGCCACTTTCCCTCATAAACACGTCTGGTCGAGGGTCTACGGGCTGAAGCGATAGCTGCCACTGCTGCACTCGAGAAGCCTCTAGCGGTGAGGGCTTGCCGCACAATCTCCAGGCGTGAAGGAGAAGTCGCTCTGGGCACGGGTGGAAAAGAGGCTGGCGGGGCTGCTTGAGCATTGTCCTCGAGGTGGGCAGGCAAAGCAGAGGGCCCGTGGCGAGACTGATTAGATCGGTAGTCCAAGACCTGTTCCAGGAGAATGGGGCTACCAGTAACATGACCGTGTTGCAACCTCTGAGCTTGAGGAGGACTTTGGGAACGAGGACCGTCGGGGGATAAGCGTAAGCGATGAGACCGTCCCACGGAATGGAGAGCGCGTCGACTGCCCAGGCTAGGGGGTCTGGAATCGGTGAGACGAAGAGGGGAAGCTGGCGATTCCACCTCGTGGCAAAGAGGTCTATCATGGGAGTTTCCCAGTGAGCGCAGATCATCTGAAAGATGTCTGGGTGAAGCGTCCATTCCGTGTGAAGTAATTGTCCGCGCCGAGATAGTGAGTTCGCCAACACGTTCAGGTGACCGGGGATGTGTCGAGCTCGGAGGGATAGTCCTCGGTCCTCGCACCAGCGCATCAATTGATAGAGTAGAATGCATAGCTCGGGAGAGTGAGTACCGCCCTGCTTCTGAATGTAAGAAACGACTGTGGTGTTGTCCGAAAGGACTAGGATCTCCTGGTGGCGAATGTGCGTTTCCCATTTGATGAGGGCTTGCCAAACCGCTTGTAGCTCTAGCCAGTTGATGTGTCTGTTTGCTAGATCCGGAGACCAGAGGCCGGATGTTGAGAGGAAACTCGGTAGCAAATGTGCACCCCAGCCGGTGAGACTTGCGTCCACGCAGAGTGAGAGCTGAGGAGGCGGGGAGGCTAGAGGAACTCCGACAGCGAGCCATGAAGTGTCTGTCCAACGTTGCAGATGTGGGCGAAGGATCTGAGTCACAGGTACCGGCGCGTCTAAGTCGCCGGAGGACGGACGCCAATGAAGCAGCAGGTGTAATTGAAGCGGCCGGGAGTAAGACGACCGAGGGGAAGGAGATCCGCCGCTGCATTCATCAAGCCGAGGAGCTGAAGCCAAACTCTGGCGGGGACTGATTCCGCCTGTGCTACCTGGGCGGCCAAGGAGGCTAACTTGTGGATCCGAGGCTCCGGCAAACTCACTCTGTTGAGGTCGGTCACAAATTTCATGCCGAGATGAATAAATCGTTGAGATGGAGATAGGTCCGACTTGCCTGTGTTTACCAGGAACCCCAAACGCGACAGCAACAGGAGCAAAGAATCTCTGTCCGTCCGCAGGGTGCTTATCGATTGATTCCGCAGGAAGAGGTCGTCCAAATAGTTGGAGGTTGGACTGGACGACGACTGCCTGGTCTTTGCGACGACAGCATCCATAATGCGAGTAAAAGCCCACGGGCTGATGTTGAGACCAAACGGAAGGGCTCGAAACTGGTAGATCACCCCGTCGAACGCGAATCGGAGATACCGCCTGGAAGCCGGGTGTATGAGGACATGGAGATATGCATCGGATAGGTCCAGGCTGACAGCGAAGTCCCTCGGTTGTACAGCGGCCCGAAGGGTCCTGGAGGTTTCCATGCGAAAAGTGGGAGCTATGATAAACTTGTTTAGTGCTGATAGATCGATAATTGGGCGCCACTTGTTGCCCGGCTTGGGAACCACAAAAAGTCGGCTGTAAAATGCTGGTGAGTCGATATGATGCACTACCTCTGTGGCGGCCTTCTGTAGAAGCGATTCGACCTCTCCGCGTAGTGTGATGGCTTTCAGACTGTCCGAAGGAATCTCTGTCCATACGGGTGAGCGTCTCAGAGGCGGGGGAGAACGAAAAGAAATTGAGAGTCCGTCGGTGATGGTGGCGAGTACCCAGGGGTTGTCTGGAAGTAGCAACCTCCACATGTCGCTGAAAAGAGTGAGCCTCCCGCCGACAGGAGGTCCCGGAGCAGAAGGCGGGGGCTGGAACGGGGACGAGTCAGGGAGCCCGCCCGCGCCCACGGCGGCGGGCAGACCTGGGCCAAGCGGGGACAGAGGTCCTAACTGGTCTAGCACGGCCGAAGGCGGGGAACCGCCGGGACGTCTTGGCGGAAGCTGGAGTGAAGGATGAAGCGGGTCTGGAAGTCCGCAGGGCGCGACCCACGGCCTTGCGGGCGGAGTGAAAGCGTGAGGCTGTAACACGGCTGGGCCAGCGGTCCGGATTGCCGTCCTTCACCTTCTGCCAGGTGTCACCGAAGAGGAGTGGTCCACCAAGGGGGGCACGACGCAGCTGTGTCTTCAGATCGGGAGGCATACCGCGACAGGCGAGTAAGACTGCATCACGACGCATGAGGTCACAGTTGGATGCTGCCGCCATTGTGTTGACCGATGAGTGATACGCTGCCCGGTTTGCCGCAACTCCGAGGGCGAGAAGGTCACCAAGTAAGGGTGTAAGCGATGGTTGCCAAGCGTCCTCGATGCGACGGATTAAACCTTGAGTGAGAAGCTCTAGAAAACCAGCACAGGCCAAGGAGTTCCGCACTAGTGATGCCGTCTTATCCAACCCACGAGGGAGGGTGTGTCTCAGCTGATTGGTACCGCCAAGCTGGGATATCGATTGAGGGTCCAACGATGGAAGCTGACAGCTAAAGGACTGTGAATGTCCCGCATACCAGGATTGGCGGAAGGAGATGTCTAGGTCAGCCGGCCACTTGTGATCAGAGAAGAAAAGATACTCCTGGGAATCTGTCTGTAGGTAAGCGGAAAAGGAATCTCTCAAATCCTTAAAACCAGGGGGCTGCGGTAAAGACTTGAACCTCTTCTGTGGACGGCCAGAGTCGACAAAGGCAGACACCTTCCTCTTGAGTGGGGGCGACTGGGGACACGCGTCATCGGGCAGTGCAGCCGTGATGAGTCGAGCTGCTTCATCAATGCCGAGAAGCGTTTCCGTGCGTGACGTAGAAGGGAGTCTAGGGGATGCAGTATCATCTGACACCGTATAGTGAGACGAGGAGCTGTCCACACCGAGTAGGCCCGAAACTGTATCCTCCGGGAGAAGACTAAGAGTCTCCTCATCCCGCGTAGGGAGCGAAGTCCGGTGAGGATTGACGTTGGTGGATATCGGTCGAGCCACGTCACGACGAGAGAAGGTAGCTGCCGGAGAGCATCGCATCCTCTGGTGTTGATGTGTAGCCGTCGGCGAGCATCGCGTCCGCTGGTGTGGGTGAGGCGGGGGTGGGGGCAAAACGCGACCAGGAGACGGGGACCTGGAGTGAGCCATGCGCCTGTCCCGGTTGGAGCGACTGCGAGAACAGGAGCGGCTGCAAAGATGGGAGCGGCGGCGACGACGGGAGTGACTGCGACGACGCGGACGACTGCGACGATGTAACTGGGAAGAGGTGAAGCTCGGGTCCGAAGCTCGCGAAGGAGACGAACACAGCTGGTTGGAAGTTGTGACGGCCGTTGCGTAGCATATCAGGTTGCTTCCTCCGATCGTAAGTAGCTGCGCCAAAGCATCTACAATTGCTGGCCGAATGAGAGATGTGAGGACTGTTGGAAGACCTACGCTGTTTAGACACGTGTCTCGGCTGACCTACCTCCATAAGGTAGGCACTCTGCCCTAGTGCTGTCTCTCCGTAAGAGTCAGCGGGCGTATCCTTGCGAGACCTCTCAGGACTGACGGACAAATGACGGCGTGGATCGCGTCTCTGTAGGCTTGCCTTCGTATGGCGAGCACTCTGCCCTCGTGCTGTCTCTCCATAAGAGTCAGCGGGCGTATCCTTGCGAGACCTCTTAGGACTGACGGACAAATGACGGCGTGGATCGCGTCTCTGTAGGCTTGCCTCCGTATGGCGAGCACTGTGCCCTCGTGCTGTCTCTCCGTAAGAGTCAGCGGGCGTATCCTTGCGAGACCTCTCAGGACTGACGGACAAATGACGGCGTGGATCGCGTCTCCGTAGGCTTGCCGCCGTATGGCGAGCACTCTGCCCTCGTGCTGTCTCTCCGTAAGAGTCAGCGGGCTTAGATCGAGTGTGAGTCACAGAAGATGCAGTCCTGTGTGAAGAGCTAAACTCATGTGTCCCACGTGCCGTCCGATCCCCCAGGTCAGATCGAGAGTGTTTAGTTAAAACGCCGGGAATGGTCGGGGGTTCCAAAAAGGACTGCCGGTCCGTAACCGGAGTCGGGCGCTCGCGCCGGTAAAATTTCCACAACTGGGACCAAACTTGTTCAGGCCAGGTTACACAAATCTCGCAAGAATGGTCCGACGCGCATCCCATACAAGGAAGGCATAACTTGTGCTTATCGCTAGGCCATTGGAAATCTCCGCACTGCGGGCAAGTAAGGACTTGGTTACTGTAACATAAATCAGACATGACTATCGACCGGGCGCAGGCACGACGAAGCCCCGCCAACGAAACACGAGAGATCGGCGCGAATCTATACGATCGAAGCGTAGCCACAAATTGAAGCCACAAACCGAAGCAGGCACCCGGTCCGGGGCCAGCCAAGGGCTGGGGCCGATATGTTACCTCTCCTGAGATGCGGGGACGGGAAGAGATACATCCATGGCGTCCAAGGCACACGAAGAAGGTAAAAAATCCCAAGTAGATCCACGCTGAATAGAGCACAACACAACCACAGCAGGGAGCGTCGGGAAGAAAACACTGAGTTTCCGATGGAAGAAGAACAGTTAGAATTCCGGTAGTGACGTACGAAGTCCAGAAGAACAAGTAGACTAAGACGACCGGCCCTTTAAGAACCGGTAAATTTCCTAGGCTAAAACATGTCTGCTCACAAGAGCTAAGTATCGATGACTGGTTGTGATTGGGCCACGTGGTGAATGCCCGTTTTTGGGCAAGGAAGGGAGGCTACTCTCAGCCCTAGTTAGGGTTCCCCGAGTGCCTCCCGGGTTGTGTAGGAACACAACAAGTTCTTAGGCTAAAATTGGGTAAGTAGTTGACACTTCCAGACAGTAATGTCATCGGTAATGTTTTTGAAGAAACAAGCCTCATTCGAAGCGAGACGATGAAGGAAACAACAGCTGCCAGCCCTAACTCCGCCAGAAACAGCAATCAAGACCCAAGACTTCTATGTCAATGGAGAACTACAAGCAAGAAGAAAGTCATCGATGGTTTACCACACCTGAAACAGGGTGGTTGAGACCCTTTCCCCACACCTGAAAAAGGGTGGATGGAACGAATACAACCAAGAAAACCACAAGCAAGAAGGAGCTCTTCGACCATTCTCCCACACCTATAATAGGGTGGTTGAGACCCACTCCCACACCTATAATAGGGTGGTTGAGACCCACTCCCACACCTATAATAGGGTGGTTGAGACCCACTCTCCCACACCTATAATAGGGTGGTTGAAACGCATTCCCCACACCTGAGAAAGGGTGGATGGAACGAAAACCACCAAGTAACTCGTCCCCCACGGCTGAAAAAGGCTGGAAATCCAGGTGGAAAAATATAACACCACACGACCGACAAGCTAGAACAAGCGACAAACTACACTGCGATCCTATTTTTCTGCTGCTTTAACAAGACACGTGTGAGCCAGCTACTCAACCGAGGCCAACAATCGGCCCTGAGCCCCCCACAGCAAAACCCTCTACTGAAGTGACATCTGTCATGAATCGCTACACGCTATGACGTCATACTGTTTGCTAAAAGACTTACCTCCTGCCAACGAGAAAGGCAAGCCACCTTGTCCACAACACGGACTAAGAATAGAGGAAACGGACACTGCCTACTTCACATCGACCACAAAACAACGCAGCACCAACTTTAATCTACAACACCAGGCAACACTGGTCACAAAGGACTCATTCTAAAGCCCACAAAAGTGAAAGGAGGACTGAAACGCTCGCAACAAGCGAGGCCAACTATTCTGTGAAGCACTCGAAGAATTGAAGGCCCTTCTACAACGACAAAACCCGGCACTGACTTACCACCAAAACGGTATACAATTCAGGCAGCCCAACAAGCCAACGGCAACAACAGCAATCAACGAAACGACAGCCACACCAAAACAGCAGCAACAGCTACAACATTAAGCTGATTTTAAAGCATCAACTGTGAGATATGCACCACGGCAACACTGCGTACCACCTACACAGAGGACAATACTAGAAACACTAGTCTGTCGTATGGAAGGTAACACAGCCACACAAACAACCGGCATCGTCTACAAACACGAGTACACGGAGAATCAATAACAACAACAACGACACTAAGTCTGGGATTGATCCGTCAAAACGGACGGATTAATAAACAAAGAATATGACTCCCACGTCCATACACGCAAACTCCGCCCAACGGTTCCTTGTGTCTTATCATGGCTAAGCCCCACTGAGCAGGAAATGACCTTGGAACTGACTGGCACAAGCGCTGAGGGAACAGAAGACGCGGCGATACACTCATCGGATCCCGTCACAAGACTGGACCCTGCAAGGATTTGAAGCAACCATATTTGACATCAATAACACCGCATCAGGAATACTGCAAGGATTTGAAAGCGTTCATACTAGACATCAATAACACCGCGTCAGGATTACTGCAAGGGTTTGAAAGCGACCATACTGGACATCAATAATGCCGCGTCAGGACTACAGTTACATGCATGGACTACACGGATAACATGTCCTTATGTAAGGAATTAAATGCGACACACTTAGAGGAAGACACCAAGGAATGGACTGAGAATTGTTGGCCGGTTCCCTGATGAGTAAATCGGAGCCTGTAGTTACTAACTACGAATACCGATCGAAACGCCCCCGAGTGCTTCACTTTCTTCTGCTCGGATATTTTGAGGCGTCGGGACCAGAGTGACCAGATGCATACCTGGGTGGGACTGGTCTTGCTTTTTTACCAAAGGGACCAGAGTGACCGGATGCATACCTGGGTGGGACCGGTCTTGCTTTTTTACCACCAAAGGGACCAGAGTGACCGGATGCATACCTGGGTGGGACCGGTCTTGCTTTTTTACCACTTATGAGCCTATCTAGTCTACCCTGGAAAGAGATTGACTGGAGGACTTCAAACCCGCCTAGTCTTATTAATGGTCCTTTCACTTTCAAGGTCAGACATATTCACAACAGTTTTCAAAACGCCGCACACTCATTCTAGCACATACATTGACCATGACAGCTCAAGGGTAGTAGCGACTGATTTTTATGGCAACTTTTCATGCTCAAAGCTAATGGGCCAATAAACATGGGCCAACATAAACGATCCTTTTGGCAGCAGTTGGCACTGGAAGTGAAAGCTATCGCCTGAGGCATTCGCCACACACCAGCGGTACCCATGCTATTGTCTTCTTGACACTACTACTAGATCTTCATATGGTATTGCAGGAGTTAGGGACCAACAGAAGTTATGAGTCTTCCCAACTAGTAAATCCACAAGTGTTATGGTATGAAGGGGATGATCAGGTGTTTAGTGATACACTGAGCAGTCCTGGGCAATGGTCTATAGATTTTGACACCGGCACAGCGCATTGCTTTTGTTTAGCTCCGAGGTGTTACACACCTATTGCCAACACCTCGCTTAACTGGCCATCGCTTTACAGATACAGCCAGTGAGTGTCTCGCAGCCACCCTGCATCTCAAAAGTGAACAACTTCCACCTGAGATAAACCTAGACTTTCAGTATTCATTGTACTCATGAACTGTCACAGGGCCCTTTGTGCATGTGTGTTCTTCATGTGGAGGAGGTCCTTGAGGATTCAGTATCAATCTAGTCTCACCCATCACACTAAGTATCTTAACCGCTGAATTGGAGTGTGACAACAGACTTTCATTACATATCAGTTCTGCGCATACGCTAATTACAGCCCTAATCATTTACATGTGTGATCTTAATCTGGATGAGGTCATTAGGAGTTTAGTGTGTCATGAGGTGTGCGTGGGGAAAGGGAGAGAGGTGTCACGAGGGGGGTTTGGGCTGGTGACAAAGATATCTTGCAGTTCACTGGCGTCCACGGTTGGTCCGATTTCTTGCTGGATCCAAGGTCCCTCCCGCGATATATATATATATATATCCGGGATCGCTATATAATGAATCGCAATATATCGAGTCAGAGCTCTAATGTATTCAACCCTGAATCAAAATGCTTCGGGCAATATCTACTACAGTTAGTTATTTGGGTTCAACGCCGAACAGGCAACTAAGGCCTTCTCACGGCGGCAATATCTACTACAGAACACCCTACCTGTTGCTCTTGAAGGACCATCAGATCTGCAGTGATTGTGTTGATCTCTTCTTTCTGCTGCTTGCTGAGCTGCCGTTCCTCTGACAGGGTGTCTTCTAGTGTCCTCATCTGCAAAATATTCAGCACACTACAGCATGGCTGTTAGTACAGCAGTCACTGTACAAGAACTACAACCTAGAATATACACACAACTCACACACTGAGCTCTCAGAAATTCAAAATTCAGGACATTTTCCGAAACTACATTACAGTGCGTGGATGGAGCCAGAACAGCAGCACCCTTGAACCCTATTTTGTCAGATGCCTCAGAAATAAATGGGTTAAACTTCTAATCACATAAACAAAAACAACCAGAGTTAAGGACAATAACTAATTTGAACAAAACAAGAACAGCGACTTTCGTTTTCCACGCTTTTCTAAGAAAAGTTTATTCACCACACCTTTGATCTCAAATCTTCATTTTCTTTTTCGAAAACGATGTTGGGCTGTTTTTCATACTCCACTCTGTCCTTCCAACTCTCCACATCTTGCAAAAGGTCGGCTTTCTCCTTCTCCAGTGCTGAAAAATGTATTTTTCTTTAAAATAAATTTTTTTGAAAAATACTTACCGATGGCATTACTATTAGGAAGATACCATTAGCTTATCGATTTCAGCCTAAAAGTTTGTTGTGTGTTGCTACACAACCAGGGAAGTAACTCTCCCTGTCCCCTGAGTAACCTCCTCCTCAAGACGTGTGGTGCCTTCTCATCAGTCTTACTATTAGCGACTGGCGGCAAGCGGGGTAGGAGGGAGGGTGCTTTGAGTAATGCCATCGGAAAGTATTTTTCGAAAAAATTTATTTTAAAGAAAAATATATTTGTTTCTTCAAAAACATTACCGATGGCATTACTATTAGGAAGAATAGCGAAGAGGAGGAGGGTATTATGTACCCCAGTGGTAACTCTTAGTCAAGGCCCCTTAGGCGCAAACTCCCGACGATTTCTGCTAAGAGTTACCTATGGCACCTTTGGCGCCGGGAAGGAGTGTTGCGGCGCAGCGATGTCACCCACTAGCGCCATGTTCGTGCATTGGCCAGAGAGGTCTCGGAAGTAGAATCGTGCAAAGGTAGATTCTGTCCACCAGCCCACGGCTGCCACAATGTCCTTGACAGCGCAGTTGCGGTCGAAGGCGAAGCTGGCTGCAACGGCTCTGACCTCATGCACCCTTATCTGTAGCCTCATAGCACCCCGCGGGGAGAGGTCTTCGTATGCGGAACGTATGACTCCTCAAAACCAGGCGGATATAGTCTGGGCGGAGATGTCTTCCCCGCCCAGTGTCAAGGGCAGGAATAGGCGAGAACGTCCCTTACAACAGGGCTTTGACCAGCAAAGGTAGATTTTCAACGCCCTGACCGGGTCCTGCTGTCGGGATTTCCCGGGACTGGTCACGGCCTCTGAGTGGACGAAGAGTTATCGGCTGAGGAGCCGCTGAGGGGGTTCTATTTTGGGCCAAAAACGTCGGGCTGGTGAGAAGTTGAACCGAGCCATCGGCCTGGACCTGCAGACAGGAGGGATGCACGGAGAGGGCATGCAGCTCGCTCACTCTTGATGCTGTGGCGAGGGCCAACAAGAAGCACATCTTCCTAGTCAAATCAGCAAACCGCGCCAAGGGCAGAGGTTCAAAACGATCTGAGTTTAGCCAAGTTAACACCCATGGTAAATCCCATCTTGGATCAGCGAGCGAGACACCGGTCGCTGGAGCTCAAAATGTCACCATCAGGTCGGCAAGGTCCTTACAAGCCCCCGGGTCTGTCCAGCCCAAGTGCCGGTAAGTGTCAGCCACCATAGACAGGTAGCCCCGGATGGTGATAGGTGCCAAGTTCTGTTCCGCAAAGAGCTTCAGGAAGAACTCGGCGAGCTGGGGCATCGTCAGATCTGTGGGAGAGAGGTGCTTGCCGCTGCACCATGACTGCAAGACCCTCCACTTTCCCTCGTAGACTTTCCGGGTCGAAGGTCTGCGTGCTGCAGCGAAAGCCTCCACCGCCGCACCCGAGAAGCCTCTATTGGTGAGGGCACTCCGCACAATCTCCAGGCGTGTAAGAGGAGTCTCTCCGGGCAAGGATGAAAGAGATCATGCCAGGGCTGTTTCAGCATCGTGTGTGGCGTGGGGAGTCTCAGGGGAGAGTCCGTGGCGAGGTGTAGGAGATCGGTGGTCCAGCTCCAGTTCCAATTGAACGAGGCCACCAGGAATAGCACTGTTTGGTAGCCCTTGAGCTTTTGAAAGACCTTGGGTACCAGCACGAATGGGGGGTTTGCATAAACCAGGAGGCCGTCCCAGGGGCATCCCAAGCGAGTGGGTCCGGCTCTGGCGAAACGAAGAGGGGAAGAGGTCGATCATGGGTGTCTCCCAGTGCGTGCATATCATCCGGAAGAGGTCGGGGCGGAGGGTCCACTCGGTGTGGAGTAGTGGCCTCTCCTCAAGAGAGAGTCCACCAGGGGAATGTGTCACGTGCGAAGTGAAATGCCGCGGTCTCTGCACCACACAAACATTTGATATAGGAGGATGCAGAGCGATGCAGAATGAAGCCGAGCGAGTTCCCCCTCCCCCCCTCCCCTGTTTCTGGATGTAGGACACAACCGTCGTGTTGTCGGAGAGAATCAGAACCTCCCGATGTCTGAGGCAAGTCTCCCAGGCGACGACAGCGAGCCACACCGCCTTCAATTCCAGCCAGTTGATATGTCACCTGACCAGGTCCGGTGGCCACTGGCCGGCTACAGTGCATTAGTCCAGGAGGAGGTGAGCGCCCCATCCCGAGAGGCTCGCATCCGAGCAGAGTGACAGGTGGGGTAGGGGGGAGGATAGGGGAACTCTCATAACAAGCCACACAGGGTCCGTCCATCAGTGTAGATGCGGGAGGACTAGCTGTGACACGGGAACCAAGGCCGCGTCCTGGTTCCGGAGGAGTCGATCGTCGAGATAGTTGGAGGTCGGACTCGAAGATGACCACCGAGCCCTGGCCACAACTGCATCGATAATCCGGGTGAAGACCCAAGGGCTGAGGTTGAGGCCAAAGGGTAGGGCTCGGAACTGGTAAACCACCCCTCGGGAGGCGAAGCACAGGTACCGCCGAGCTGTGGGGTGCATGAGCACATGTAGGTACGCGTCGGACAAGTCGAGGCTGACGGCGAAATCCATGGGCTGGATCGCCGCTCTCAAGGCTCTGGTGGTTTCCATCTGAAAGATCGGGGCGGTAATGAACTTGTTCAGCACTGAGAGATCTATTACTGGTCGCCACCCGCCGTCTGGTTTTGGTACCACAAAGTGAAGATTGTAGAAGCCCAGTGAGTCGGAACGCGTGACCACCTCCGTGGCGGCCTTCAGAAGCAGGAGTCCACCTCTCCTTGCAGCACCTGAGCCTTGACCGGGTCACCCGTAATCTGGGTCCACAGAGGGGAGCGCCGTAGCGGAGGCGTGGACCGAAAGGAAATCTGTAGACCCTTGGTGATGATAGACAGGATCCAAGGGTCGTCCGAGAACAGTGTGCACACACGTCGCTGTGCAGTGCCAGCCTCCTGCCGACTAGAGACCCGACAGTGGTCGGCGAGGGCAAAACGGGCGGTGAGTCAGTGAGATCTACCCCACCCGGGTCTCTGGGTGGACTGGGGCCAGGAAGGGGCGAGGGTTGGGGCCGGGAAGGAGCGGGAGCGACCGGCCAGGAAGGAGCGGGCGCGACCGACCGGGGGAGGGACGAGCAGAGCCACTGAAGCCTCTGGAAGGGTGGGGAAAGGGTCTGTACGTCCGCAGTGCACGACCCACGGCCTTGCGGGCAGCTTGAAAGTGAGTGGAAGTCAGTCCCACAGAACTGGGCCATAGGTCATTGTTTGTATCTTTAACTGCCTGCCAGGTAAGGCCGAAGAGGAGAGAGCCTCCGAGCGGAGATTGGCGTAACTGGGACTTCAGTAACATGGGGAGCTGCGGGCAGCCAGCAAGAACGTCACACTGCATCAGGTCACAGTTGGCCACTGCGGCAATGGCGTTAACCGAAGAATGGTAAGCCGCCCGATTCGCCACAATCGCCAAGGAGTGTACCTTGTGCAGCTAGGGAGAGGAATCTAGGTCCCAAGTGTCCTCCAGCCGTCTGATGAGTTGCGGATCAGGGTGGCTGTCTTGTCCAAACCACGAGGCATCCGAAGCTGAAGCGCCTTACGTCTGCCTGCTTGCATTTCTGCCCCGATGTCGATAGGAGGGAGGGGGCAGGAGAAGGATTTGAGTGTCTGGCATACCAGTGTTGGCGGAACTTGATGTCAATGCCAGCCATGCCATTTGTTGTCAGTGAAGAAACCCAAGCCCGTCCAAGGTCCCTGCAGCTGAGCAGAGAATGCGTCCAAAAGGTCCTGGAAGCCGGGTGGCTGAGGTTGTGACTTCAATCGCTTGGCCTGATGCGGAGCATCCACGCAGGCAAATGCCTTTCACTTGAGGTGGAGCTCCGGTTTCAATTGAACGAGGCCACCAGGAATAGCACTGTTTGGCAGCCCTTGAGCTTTTGGAGGACCCTGGGTACCAGCTCAGCCCGGGAGGAATGCATAAGCCAGGAGGCCATCCCAGGGGATGGAGAGGGCGTCCACCACCCAAGCGAGGAGGTGAGCGTCCCAACCTGAGAGGCTTGCGTCCAAGCAGAGTGACAGGCAGGGGAGGGGGGAGGATAGGGGAACTCCTGTAACAAGCCACACTGGGTACGTCCATCTCTGGAGATGCGGGCGGACTAGCTGTGACACGGCAACCAAAGCCGCAAGGTCGTCCAAGAACGGGCGCCAATAAAGCAAGAGATGTAGCTGGAGAGGTCGCGGGTAGAGCTGGCCTAGAGGCAAAAGGTCTGCCGCGGCGTTGATGAGCCCTAGGAGTTGAAACCAAACTCTGGCCGGGACCGCATCGGAGCAGGACACTTGCAGGGCTAGTCCCGCCAACTTCTGGACAAGCGCCTCAGGTAGCCTCACTGTGTTGAGGTCTGTCAAGAACTCCATGCCCAGATGTATAAATGGGCGGGAGGGCGTGAGGTCCAACTTTCCCAAGTTGACCAGAAAGCCAAGTTGTTGCAGAAGGGAGAGTAAGGCATCCCTGTTGCTCAACAGAGCGGCCGCATCCGGGTTCCGGAGGAGCAGGTCATCGAGACAGTTTGAGGTCAGACTCGAGGACGACCGCCGGGCTCTGATCACAACCGCATCGATAATCCAGGTGAAGGCCCAAGGGCTGAGGTTGAGACCAAAGGGTAGGGCTCAGAACTGGTAAACCACCCCTCGGTAGGCGAAGCGCAGGTACCGCCAAGCTGTAGGATGCATGAGCACATGTAGGTATGGGTCGTATGGGTCGGATAAGTCAAGGCTGATGGCTGATGGCAAAATCCATGGGCTCTCAAGGCTCTGGTGCTTTCCATCCGAAAGGTCAGGACAGTAATGAACTTGTTCAGCGCCGATAGATCTATGACTGGTCGCCACCCGCCATCTGGCTTTGGCACCACAAAGAGACGACTGTAGAAACCAAGCGAGTCGGAACGCGTGACCACTTCCGTGGCGGCTTTCAGAAGCAGAGAGTCCACCTCAACCTTGCAGAGCCTCAGCCTTGACCGGGTCGCCCGGAATCTGGGTCCACAGAGGGAAGAGCCGTAGCGGAGGAGTGGACCGAAAGGAGATTTGTAGACCCTCGGTGATGCTAGACAGGATCCACGGGTCGTCCGAGAATAGTGCGCACCACATGTCACTGTGAAGCACCAGCCTCCCGCCGACTGGAGACGCTACAGTGGTCAGTGAGGGCAAAACGTGCAGAGAGTCAGTGAGCCCTACCAGGCGGGGGTGAGGGCCGGGGCCGGGAAGGAGTGGGAGCGACCAGCCGGGAAGGAGCATGGGCGACCGACCGGGGGGGGGAGCAGCGGAGCCACGGTAGCCTCTGGAAGGACGGGAAAAGGGTCTGTACGTCCACAGAGCTCGACCCACGGCCTTGCGGGCAGCATGAAAGTGAGTGGGAGTTGCACCCGCGAGACTGGGCCATAGGTCCTTGTCGGCTTGTCTAACCAACTGCCAGGTAGGGCCAAAGAAGAGAGAGCCTCCAAGCGGAGCCTGACACAACTGGGACTTCAGTAACACGGGGATCCGTGGGCAACCAACAAGGACAACGTCACGCCACATCAGGTCGCAGTTGGCCGCTGCAGCCATGGCGTTGACCGAAGAATGGTAAGCCGCCCGATTCGCCACGACTGATAAGGAGTGTACTGCGCGAAGCTGGGGAGAGGAATCCAGGTCCCATGCGTCCTCCAGTCATCTGAAGATGGCCTGTGTATTCAAGTCGAGGAACCCAGCACAGGCCATGGAGTTGCGGATCAGGGTGGCTGTCTTGTCCAAACCACGAGGCATCCAAAGCTGTAGCACCTTATGTCCGCTGGCTTGCGTTTCCGCCCCGACGTCGGAGGGAGGGGGCAGGTGAAGGATTGGGAGTGTCCGGCATACCAGTGTTGGCGGAACTTGATGTCAAATCCAGCCGGCCATTTGTTGTCAGTGAAGAAGCCCGAGCCCATCCAAAGTCCCTGCAGCTGAGCAGAGAACGCGTCCGAAAGGTCCCGGAAGCTGGGTGGTTGAGGTAGTGACTTTAATCGCTTGGCCTGATGCGGAGCGTCCACCCAAGCAGAGGCCTTTCTCTTGAGAGGTGGAGCTTGGGGTAAACCTCTGGAGGAAGAATGTCTGAGATGCGGAGCACAGCTTCTTCCAAGGAGCGTAGAGTCTCCACCCGTGGCGGATGAGAGGCGGACGAAGCCGACAGGCTGCGCGGCGAACGAGGTGAGTTGAGTGGAGAAGGGCGCCCGTCAGTCTGAACCAATGCCGACATAGAGTCCACGGGATGAAGACTGACAGCGTCCTCTGTCGCTTTAGCAGGTGTGTAACGGTAGGGACTTAGACCAAGTTTGGAATGAGGAGGACTGCCATGCCGGTGAGTATCCGGCCCAAGGACGGGTGAACGGCTGGAAGGACAGCAGCCGCGGTCTGTCGTACGTCTTGTTGAGCGTCCCTGTGACTCAAAAGGGCCGGAAGGATCCACCACTGATGACAGGATTGATCGGAAAGGTCTGTCGGAAGACAAGGATGGATGGAAGACGCCGCAACGTCTGAGACTGCCATAGCTGTCTTGCACGCTCCGCAGAGCGGGTGTGCACCAACAGAATATCACGCTCCGCAGAGCGGTAGGGCCCGGTCCGCCGGCCCCACTCCTCCAAATGTGAATGCTCTGCAGAGCTGGAGGGGCCGGAACATCTTCTACGCTCCGCAGTAAGATGATCATACTTCGCCGATCGTGGGTGCTCCGCAGAGCTGGGCCAACAAGCACGTTGTGTCTCCGTATAGCGTAAACTCTCCCCAGATCGGCTGTGGCCAAAACATAGTCGATGCTCCGCAGAGTGGGATGACCTGGTATCACTATGACTCGCCACACGATGTTCGCGCTCCGCAGAGCGGGTAGGCCCAGAACATGGTACATTCACATAACCATTACGCTCCGCAGAACGAGTGGGCCCAGAACCACACGTACGCTCCGCAGAGTGGGATGAGCGTGTCCTACATTTACGCGGCTCATAATAGTTTGACTGAGATTGGTTTACCTGCACCTCCAAGCGAGGGGGCACGGTCATAGTGGGTCATACTACGTGGTGGGAAGCCCTCTGCCATTGTTGACCCCTGTCCGCAGATCGCGTGGGCACGGACTGAAACTGATGCTCCACAGAGCGGGAGGGTTGTAACTGTAAGTCACGCTCCGCATAGCGGGGGGGGGGGGGGGGGGGGGGGGGGGGGGGGGGGGGGTGGTCTCGGTAACACTGTGGTGACCACTTGGCACAGCCAAACCAGTGGAATGTCTGCATCCCTCCCTCAGCGTGGGCAGTGCCTGGGAAGGTAAAGGCAGTAACGGAGGAGCCATATGCGATGCTGGGGGTGGGGGTGGACCCATCGACCCGCTAGGACGCTCCTGTGACCAACGTTCCTCCTCCCTGGGAGTGCACGTAACACAAGTCTGTTCAGAAGAACAACCCGAACACGGCAGGAATAAGACGTGTGTATCACTTGGCCACTGAAAGTCGCCGCGCTTGGTGTAAGTCCGTACCTGCATACTGTAACATAAAGCAGAACGTAAAAGACAACCGAACGCGGCGTCGATGCCACAATCGGTCAATGTCCGTTGGGACCGAATCCCAAGTCAATCCTTAAGAAAATGCCAGAGCCAGAAGTCGAATCGTGCCAGCTGCGGGCATTAACCGAGGCCTTACCTCGACATAGTGGAGGAAAAGTAGACCAAAATCCAAAGGAAATTAAGTGGAATCCAGAAGGAATGTGAGGAGACTGAAACCAGTACAATCGTTGTACCAGAAGCTAAGAGTAAGACTGATGGGAAGGCACCACGGCATGAGGAGGGGAGGTTACTCAGGGGACAACAAACTTTTAGGCTGAAATCGATAAGCTAAGGGTATCTTCCTAACAGTAAAGCCATCGGTAATGTTTTTGAAGAAACAAACACAGGTGCTCTCCCACCACCCTTGAACTAAAATGGTTGATCTATCTCCTAATCTGTAGCATAGCCTTCACAGGACAATGAGCAAATTACAATCAGAATGGGTTAACCCATTCAGCCCTGACACTACAGCAGGAGATGGGTTGACCATAATAATTCAAGGGTAGTGCCAGATTAGCTTGGCGCCTTGATCCATCATGACAGATATCTCCCGTAATGACGGCTGCTCAAAACAGGTTCTGCTGTAATCTTGTAAAGAAGTGGACATGGGGAAGCAAGTATACATGTCAGATAAAATCAAGCATTACATCACTGGTTAAATTCATACTGAATCAGATACTGCTGTCTAAAGATA
The DNA here is from genome assembly GCA_036245525.1 of Semisulcospira habei. Taxonomy (NCBI): domain Eukaryota; kingdom Metazoa; phylum Mollusca; class Gastropoda; family Semisulcospiridae; genus Semisulcospira; species Semisulcospira habei. The sequence goes on from BTPG01000006.1 coordinate 140,948,702, forward strand.
AAACAAGCATTATGTAATTTTATTTGGGGAAAGATACAACAAAAGATCATTATGCAGAATTTGTAAAATAATACTATTACAGCTTACAGGTTTTCAAAATACTGCCAAGAAAAAAAAAAAGAAGAACAAAGCTCATTTCACTGTCATCAATACAGGTTTACATTGCTTAACGTCCCGACAGCAACAAGACTTTCTCAGGATGTGCCTGCACTGCTTATGAAAAAAAAACTAAACAGAATATTGAATGTATGTCACCAGCCGGTCTAATACGCTAAATAAACCTAAGAACATTTAGCAACACACATCCAATATCAAGAGCTACGGGCAGAGCAGACAGTAGGGAGAGTTTAAAAAACCCATCCTGTGGGGCTGACCAGGGTGACCCTGGGAACTACAAAAAAAGTAGTTAATCCCACCCCAGTCCCCCAGGGCAGACCCAGGTGGGGGTGTCATCAATACAGGCCTATAAAAAGGCAATGTTTATATGTTAACCCTTTCATTACTGCCGCCCGCTATAGCGGGCATGGGAAACGCCTCCTCTGCTTATGGCTGCCCGGTATAGCGGGGCCGCAGCTTCTACTCCCCCGCGTACGGCTACCCGCTAAAGCGGTTTGCGCTAGCCGCGTTCGAAATCCGCGCTACCTGCTGCGAGTGGCTACCGGATTAGCGGCGACCTTGACAGCCCTGGAATGGTACCGCGAAGCGCAGAGTGTTTATGTTATAGCCGGCTCGGGGCCTGGGAAACAGGATGCGGAGTTTACTTGATATCAAAAATTCCTTCCAGAACTTTGGTTGTGCTTGCAAAAATGGTGAAGAGGAAAAAGTGACCATGACAGCGACGAATTTAGTGATGATGAGTTTTGGGATAGAGGCGATTTTGGAGACTGGATTTAGTTCAGTTGACAGAGGAGGAAAGGGCCGATATTGTGCGACAAGATACTAACGACAACAACGATAGTCAGTGGTCGTGATGCCGACGAAAGTGGGGATGAACTTGACGATGACAATGTGCCACAGTGGTTCCGAAATCATGCCACAATTTGAGACAGTAGGACCCCATATGTTGCACCTGAGCGGGTGACATTCACCCGAAGGCCAGCCGGTCCAACGACACGTGTAATTCAGTGACACATCTGTCAGTGCATTCGGGTACCTCTTCTACTCTGAGAGTGTGTTCGAAACGATCACAACGTACACACACGCGAATGTAGCAAAGAGCCGTTCCTGCTCTGCCGCCAGCCAACACTGAACGAGACTCACCACCTTGACCGAGTTGACCACTTACCTGTCAAAAGGGAGAGCCGTGACCATCTATGCTACAAGCGACACACCCGCTACTATTGCCGACACAAACCCAGTGGTTAGCTATGCGAACAACCCGTACAAGAGGCACAAATCTGATATTATGTGCCGGAAATGTGACATGTACCTTTGTTTGTAATGCCAACAACTGGTTTTTTTGGTAACACACACAGGTACAACTGTAAATACAGGGTGACAGTGTGTGACAGTGTAAGACAGTGTATAACAGTGTAGTAATTTCATCTTCAGACTCCCAGTAACTGTACATAGTGTATGCGTAAGCGGACAAACAAGGTGTATTTAGTAGTGGATCTTTTACAGTTATTTCTTTTTATTTTTGACACCTGTGTGTGCATTGCGGACACTGCTATGTGACAGCAATAAACAGACAATGACACAGTCACAAGTTTGAATTATGAGTTTCCAACACATCATTATCATGGTAAGAGCATGCAAACACTTTTTAGCCCGTCCAAAGCCCGTCACAGCAATTTAGGGTTATGGGTATCTGCGGTGGATGGGTACTCCGCTATCAGCCTTTCCCGTGCACTACTAAGTACTATATTTTGGTATTTTTCTAATCTCTAAACTCAGTATGCAGGGGTAATACAGAACTTTATAAAAGCAGTACTCAGTGGTATTCACGAACCAGAAAATTCAGTAATGAAAGGGTTAAAGTCCCCCTCAAGATGCAATGTAAACTATTAATGGCAGTCTTAACTAATGACTGTTTAACCCCTTGATTTCTAATGATGATACTATTGGTGGAAAACAATTGTAGGTAATCAACTTTTCTGCCAAGCAATATCAGTAGCAGTCAAGGGTTTAATGAATTATAGAACAAGAAAGGCAAAACCATTATGGCTCATGTATATGACCTATTTACATATGTGTGACATTTGTGACAACAAGTAAAGGGCTGGCTTTTGCACCAGCAAAATCCATGTTTTCTGAAAATGTAAGCATTTTTCACACATCTGTCAACCCCCAATTGATTGACTCTTGACCTTTGCAATGAGTCGACTAAATTAGTATGCATAGGAAGGTTTTATCATCAGCTACCTTCGTGCCAAATTTGATTGAAAAATGTGCAAAAATGTTGATAATGCCTACAATTTTATGAAAAATTTGCATTTTACATACACTTGCCGGCCTCTTGTGACCCTTGACTTTTCTGAGGGGTCATCCAAATTAGTATGCATAGATAGGTCTTACCATCAGGTATCTCTGTACAAAATTTGGGTTTGAAGTTGTGAATAGTATTTGAGAAAAAAACATCTTTTGTCAAAAATGGCTATTTTTACCTATTTTCTGAGATCTTGTGACCCATGACCTTTCAGAACGATTAACCAAATTAGTATGCACAGAAAGGTCTTCCCATCAAGTACCTCTGTAGCAAGTTTGGGTTTGAAGTTGTGAATAGTATTTGAAAAAAAAAAACAACATCTTTTGTCAAAATATGGCTATTTTGGACCTATTTCCCGAGATCTTGTAACCCTTGACCTTTCCTAGGGATCAACCAAATTAGTATGCATAGAAAGGTCTTACCATCAGGTATCTTTGTACCAAATTTGGGTTTGAAGTTGTGAATAGTATTTGAGAAAAAATAAATTATGTCAAAATATAGCTATTTTTGGCCTATTTCCTCATCCCCTGTGACCTTGACCTTTGTGAGAGGTCACTCAAATTGATATGTTTAGAAAGGTCTTGCCACAAAGTATCCTTGGGCCAAGTTTGAAGACTGTGGTTTGAGTAGTCTCCGAGAAAAAATGCCACGTAAGATGGTGGATGAACGACAGACGGCGGACGGACGACCACTGGCCCAGAACATACTCACTTTTGATTCGCACGTGAGCCAAAAATGATATATAACAAATAGAATTCAAAGTAATGCAAACAGGTCTCACCTTCCCTTTGCTCCTCTACTTCTGCCATCCTGACCTCCAAAGACACTTTCTCTCCTTCAAGATCTTGTTTAGAGACTTCAAGAACTACAAGCTGGTGCTTCAAGTCTTCTGTCTGCTCTGAAAGTTTTTCCTGTATACAAGGTCACCAGAATGAATGTGTGTACAGTGAAACAGTCTCAAAATTGAACTGAAAATAGACACAAGTTTATAATAGCTACTAGCAGCTGCACCATTCACCAGATGACTCCTTCGGTATACAAACAGTATTGCTTCAGAGTTACTTCAATAACAAAGAAACTGAAAGCATGAAAGACACACACACACAGTTAACGCAAATCCAGTATAACCCCTACCCCCACCCACCCCATCCTTTACAGATCCAACAAACAGCACACTCAATGTTTACCTCTGAAAAAAAAAATCAATAAATTACAAACACAAGACATTTGAAATGTCATGCACAAAGTTTTACCCCACTCTGATCATAATCAAACCTGATAGTTCAATGGTGTTGCCAGAATAACTTGGTGCTTCTAGACACCAAACTATTCTAGTAACACCCTTGAACTAACAGTTGGACATTTCAATGTTACATTATGTTACATAAATGTTAGGACAAAAAGCTTAAAAAAATAATAATATTCCTACTAACCGTCTGGACCTGAAGGTCAGCCACGATTTCACTGTACTTGTTGCGCTCATCTGTGATGGCTGTGAGTTCTGAGGCCACCTCTTCACAACGATGCTCTGACTGTTCCACTTTAAGTTGGAGCTCTTTGATGCGGGCCTCAGATTCACCTTCAGACAATGAATTGGCTTAAAGTATGTATGGGTGTGAGAGAATATGGATGTGCATGTATACAAAAATACAACTCTGTGTGTGTGAACTTGGGAACAAGAACAATCCCATACAAGGCCCCTCCTCGTCAAACATTGCCCATGGTGAAAATTAAATTACACCCTTAACACCCCCCCCCAAAAAAAAAAAACAACAAACAAACAAAAAACTAGTATGCAGTGGCTGGTTATACTACATTATTTTGCAGACAGGCATTCGCCTGTCCAACGGATGGTTTCCGTCATGAATGCTAGTTGACGCTTACTTACAGATCTGAAAAGTACAGGTCAGCCTTACTAAAGCGCTGTACCTGGGAGCCGAAAGTTGATACCATGATATTTGTGATCCTGTTAATGTAGTACACGAATTACATAGACTTGTGAAAAAAAAGCTCTTGGTAAGCAAAAGGTTCCAAGTCGACCTCAGCCTGAACGTGAGCCAGCTAAGGTTAATACCAGACTGAGGACCTTTTCCTCACTTGGCATCCGTACTAGAGCCAGAGACCTGTCATTAATGTCAGATACTGCAGTACGACAGAATGTGTAATATTGAGGCTGACCTGGAATGTGCATCTGGAGAAAGAGATCTTGCTAGAGCGACCCCTTCTATACTCTTTGCTAGCCTAGATCAGCTTAGCTGCTTCCTCAGACTGAAGGGGCCACTACGTTCAGATGTAACTTAAGTTGGGTCAAGTAAAGCTATCACTGAAATGCTGAAAGTGGAAATGCATAACCCTTTGACTGTCGGTGGAAGGAATATTGCCGAGGTCGATAGCCAGAAGGTTAAAACTTGATGGACTTATGTTTTCTTTACACATGATGCTTATGTTTGTATTATGATTTGAATTTTGATGTTTGTGTTGTTGGCATGTTCCACAGAATTTTTATTAGTGAAAGAAAATGCGGCATTGCTGCCAGTTGTGATCACTTGGTCTTGTGCAGAGTGTCGCATCTGACATAAACTAGTTTAAAAAAAAAAAACTATTTTATGACACAATGGTGATACTTGTTAAATAGTGTGATGCATAGAAGCTGTCTTTTGAGTAGCAGACAATCCAAGTAAGTGAGGGCCAATGGAAATTAACTAATCAGGGAAAAATTAATTTTTCTCTAAAACATATATTTTTCAAAAAATACTTACCAACGGCATTACTACTAGGAATGCTTCACTTAGCTTAACAATTTTAGCCAAAAAAACTCGTGTACCTCACAACAGGGGAGGCAATCACAAAGGGTGTCGTTACCAGGAGTGGCCTCCCCTGCCTCCCTATCCGGTGGCGCGCTCACCGTTTCCCGCCAGTCTCTGAGTCATAGCTCGCGCTCGACTGCGGCAAGTGGGGAAGGCGAGAGGGACCTCTGAGTAATGCCATCGGTAAGTATTTTTGGAAAAAATAGATTTTAGAGAAAAATTCATTTATTTTCTCAAAATCATTACCGATGGCATTACTACTACTACTACTAGGAAGAATGGCGAATAGGAGGAGGGTGCCGCATTTCCTGGGCCACCTGTCCCACGCTCAAGCGCCTCCATGTGTAACTACTGAGGCTTCCCCCCTACGCGCCCACTCCCAACAATTTTAGCTAGGAGTTACCTATGGCGCCAGAGGTGCCGGGAGGGAGTGCTGTGCCGCCGATATGTCCCCCAGTAAGGCCAGGTTGTTGCGCTGGCTGGATAGGTCTCATAGGTAGAAGCGGGCGAAGGTAGACTCAGCCCGCCAACCCATGGATGCCACAATGTCGCCGACTGCGCAGTTGCGGTCAAAGGCGATGCTCGCTTCCACTGCTCTGACTTCATGTGCCCTGAAACGCAAGGTCTTGGCTTGTTCAGGGGCGAGCTCTTTGTATGCCTCCGTATCACCCAGCAGAGCCAGGATGATATTGTCTGCGCAGATATGTCTCGTCTGCCCGGAGCCAAGGGCAGGAATAGGCGCAAGCGCCCTTGTCTTAGTGGCTTTGTTCTGCGCAGGTACACTTTAAGCGCCCTGACGGGATCCTGTAAGCGGGATTCCCTGCTCTGTTCCGTCATCCTGAGTGGACGGATGGTCAAAACTTGGGGCGCCGATGCTGGGAGGCGATTCTTGGCCAGAAACGTAAGGTTGTTGAGGAGCTGCACCGAGCCGTCGGCCCGGCGTTGCAGACATGATGGTCACACCAAGAAGGCATGTATCTCGCTGACCCGTGAGGCCAGGTCCCACCGTGGAATAAGGTCCACCAGGTCTCTGCAGGCACCAGGGTCCGGGCGGCCCAAGTGTTGATAAGTGTCTGCCACCATTGCTAGCTATCCTCGTATGGTAATGGGGGCCAAGTTCTGGTTGGTGAAAAGCCACAGGAAGAACTTGGCCAGCTGGGGGTGAGTCAAATCAGTTGGGGAGATATGCTCCTCTGCGCACCAAGCCTGGAGTACTCGCCACTTTCCCTCATAGATACTACGGGTAGAAGCCCTCCGTGCTGTTGCGATAGCTTCCACTGCTGCACCCGAGAAGCCTCTATCGAGGGCTTGCCTGACAGTCACCAGGCATGTAACAGCAGTCGTTCCAGGCATGGATGGAACAGCAGCTGTCAGGGTTGCTTGAGCATTGTCGGGGGTGCGGCTAGCTTCATCGGAGTATCCGTGGCGAGGCTCAGGAGGTCGGTGGTCCAGCTCTTGGACCAACTGAAGGAGGCCACCAGGATTACGATCGCATTGCTGCCTCTGAGCTTCTGGAGCACCTTGGGTACCAGTACTGTTGGAGGGAACGCGTACGCCATAAGTCCGTCCCACGGGATGGAGAGTGCGTCTAAAGCCCAGGCTAGCTGGTCCGGAATGGGGGAGACAATGAGTGGTAGCTTGTTGTTCCACCTCATGGCGAAGAGGTCGATCATAGGCGACTCCCATCGCGTGCAGATCATCAGGAAGATGTCCTGTCGCAGAGACCACTCTGTGTGATGTAGCTGGCCGTGGGAGAGATAATCCGCGAGAACGTTGAGATGTCCGGGGATGTGTCGTGCCCGTAGCGTAATTCCCCGATCTCTGCACCACAGGAAGACCTGATACACCAAGATGCAGAGGGAGGGCGCGTGCATCCCGCCTTGATTCTGAATGTAGGCTACCACTGTCGAATTGTCGGAGAGTACGAGGACTTCCTGACCCGTGAGAGCGCAAGGCACACTGCTTTCATCTCCAGCCAGTTGATGTGTTTGCCCGCTTGATCCCTCAGCCAACTGCCCGAGGTCGTGACGAACTCCGGAAGCAGATGTGCCCCCCAACCGGAGAGGCTCACGTCCGTGCAGATAGAGTCGAGGAGGCGGGGAGGCTAGAGGAACTCCTGACGCTAGCCATGACCTGTCCATCCACCGCTGGAGATAGACTTGACAAGCGTCGAGACCGGTACCAGGGTAGTTAACCCACCGGAGGTGGGGCACCAGTACAGGAGCAGATGGAGCTGAATCGGTCGGGTGAAAAGCCTGCCGAGGAGTAAAAGGTCCGCCGCTGCACTTAAAAGTCCTAACAGCTGTAGCCAGACCGTTGCCGGAAGCGCTGAGCGCGTAGGACTTGCCACGCCATCTCCTCTAGCTTCAGGATCCGCTTCTTGGGAAGTCGGACTTGGTTGAGATCGGTCAAGAATTCCATGCCGAGGTGGATAAACCGGCATGAAGGAGTGAGGTCGGACTTGCCTCCATTGACGAGGAACCCGAGCCGCCATAGCAGTGCCAAAAGGCCATCTCTGTCCTTCTCCAACGCTTGAACCCCTTGGTTCTGTAGGAGTAGATCGTCTAGGTAGTTGGAGGCTGGGCTGGAGGCCGACCGTCAAAACCTGGACATGACTCCATATATGATCCTGGTGAAGACCCACGGGCTGAGGTTGAGTCCGAACGGGAGAGATTGAGTCCGAACGGGAGATCCCGAAACTGATACAGGACCCCGCGGAAGGCGAAGCGCAGATACCACCAAGACGACGAGTGTATGGGTACGTGAAGATAGACATCCGCTAGATCGAGGCTCACGGTGAAATCCTAGGGTTGCACTGCCACCCGCAAGGCCCTGGCTGTCTCCATCCGGAAATGTGGAGCCACAATGTACTTGTTTAACGCCGAGAGGTCTATTACTGGCCGCCACTTGCCTCCTGGCTTGGGAACGAGGAACAGCCAACTGTAGAAGGCTGGGGTGTCTTGTCGGTCGACCACCTCTGTGCCCTCATTCTGTAGTAGCATTAACACCTCATCGTGAAGTGCTGCGGCCTTGTCCTGAACCCCCGGAACCCGAGTCCACAGGGGGGAGTGTCGCAATGGAGGTGAAGACTGGAAGGAGACCCTCAGTCCCTCCATGATGGTCGATACCATGCGCTGCTGTAGAGGGCTAATCTCCCGCTGACCGGAGACCCTACAGGAGTCAGCGGGAGGACGAGAGGCCGGTCAGCGAGCACGCCACTGGCCCAGGTAGGGGAGGGTGCGGGGAAAGCGCGCGAACGCATGGGCAGGGAACGGGTGCCAACACGACCCCTGGGGGGCCGGGAGGCAGAGGTCTAGTGAAACGCTGGACGCGACCCACTGCTCTGTGGGCCAACTGAAGCGAGATGAGACTGATCCTGCAGGGGCTGGCCATAGCTCCTTATTCGCTTCCTTTACCTTCTGCCACGCTGGTCTAAATAACAGCTCCCCGCCAACGCCTGGTGCAGTTGCGTCTTCACCAAAGCTGGGAGTGCGTGGCAAAGTTCGAGCAGCTCGTCTCTACGCAGAAGGTTGCAGTTGACCGCCGCCACCATGGAGTTAGCCGAGGCATGGAACACCGCCCTATTTGCCACCACTAGTACCTTGTGAGCATCTCTAAGCTGTGCCGAAGCGGAGAGATCCCATGTGTCTTCCAGGCATTTGGTTACCGACTGCATCGCCATTTCCAGGAATCCCGAGCATGCCAACATGTTGCGGGCGAAGGACGTCGTCTTGTCCATGGCTCTTGCTACCTGCGTCCGCGGGCCGCGCAGTGGCCCTGACTGTATCACTGTCCACAGCCGGAAGAGGACAGGAAAATGCCTGGGAGTGGCCTGCATACCAGTCCTGACGAAAAGTTATGTCCATCCCCGTCGGCCACCGGGAGTCCGAAAGGAAGCCTTGACTCCCAAAATCGTCCTGTAGCAGGCACGCTGAGAAAGCTTCTGCTAGGTCTCTGAAGCCCAGTGGTTGAGGTAGAGACTTAAATCACTTGGGCTGTCTGGGAGTGTCGACCATCGCCGAAGCCTTCCTCTTAGTGGGCGGAAACAGGGGGCAGCACTCCTGTGGAAGGAAGCATGCAATGAGCCCAGAGGCCTCATCCAAATAGTGACGAACCTGTCCGGTAGGTGCCGTGTCAACTGCTGCAGGCAACGACGGCGAGTTGCTGGGCGAAGATGGCGGCACGTCGCCTACGCCCAAAGCTGATGCCGAATCCTCCGGGTGAAGGCTGAGCACCTCCTGACCATCTAGCAGGATCCGCGAAGGCGGAAGGGTCGCTGGCCTAACTGTCGATCGCGCAGAAAGGACGGAGGAATTCCCAGTAATCATCGCTGACCGCCGCAGGGGGCCAGGAAAGCGCCGAGGGGAAGAGGCTTGCGTACCACTGCTGCTACCTGAGCGGCTCCTGCGTCAACTTCGCGGGCGCCTCAGCCACAACGTCGACCCATCCCTGGTTGGCCGAGCTGGCGAAGGGCTAACCCTAGGGGGTGCAGCCGCCCGATGTCGCGAAACGGTTTGCCGCGTAACTGATCATGACCACCGATCCATGGAGGAGGAGAGTGAAGACGTGTCATCTCGACGTGAGCAGTGTCTACTGCGCATCGACTCCTTACGCGATCTCTGCTGAACTCGTCTGCTCAATGTTCCATCCCTATCCTCCTGTACGGCCACCCTAGTAAGTTGTGACGCTTCCGCCCCCAAGGGTCGAGGCGGCCGAGACTGCTGGGTGTCGCTCTTCCAGCTCCTACGACGAGGATAATGCGCTTCACAGGTCCTATCCCGAGGGGGAGGCACCTCTCGTCGGTTGGCTTGGCTGACCGAACGTCCGTCCTCAGGGGGTAGGGCTTCGGTCCCGAAAACATTGCCTTGTCTTAGACTCCCATCTCGGCTCCCATTCTTATTCCGCGGGGCCTGAGCTCCGTATGCGGATACATACTTAGGGGATGAATCCCGTCGTGGGCGGTCTTGAATATCCGGGGCCTCAAAGAGGCGGGGTGGAGCTCTTGTGTTCATTCTGTGGCTCTCTTTCCTGTCCCTTCCTGAGAGGTGCGTAGTAGACGCGGCCCGGTGACGGCGCTGGTCCGGCTTAAGGTGGCGGGCACTATCCTCTCAGGGCGGGGAGGGGGGGGGGGGGGTCCCCGCTTGGGCTCTCTCTCTCTGTCTCTCACCTGAGGGGTGATAATCTCGCCCAACACCTTTACTGCGGGGGGACCAAGCTCCGTATGCTGACACATACCTAGGGTACGAACCCCGTCGCTGGCGGTCTCGCATATCCGGGGCCTCTACGAGGCAGGGTGGAGCTCTTGGTGCCCGGGCTTGAATGGGGGTCACGCCCCGATCAGTACTGCTAGGCTCATTCATCCGCTCAGGGTGGAGCAGCGTTGTCTGAGGCATCGGAGGGGGTAGTAGACCCATTTTAAGCACCGATCTGTATGATTGTGCCTTCTTCTGCACGGCTGTATTGTCCGTTTTAGTCATCAGCTGTGTGAGAGGCGCCAGTCTCTCCCGCCGGTAAAACGCCCACAGCTGCGACCATCTTTCTTCCTCCCAAGTCACGCACTTGCCGCATGTCTGACCTGAGGAGCAGCCCAAGCTGGGTAGGCAGACATCACGGCCGTCGCTAGGCCACTGGAAGGCGCCACACTTGGTGCAGGTCCGTACCTGAGCACTTGTCATGGCTCAAACCGGTAATCCCACAGAAAACGCAACACCAAGTAATCCACAGAACACATAGATAATCCAAGCACAATACACAATGCACCACACGTCCACAAATGTCCGTAACACAAATAATCCAAGTATCCAGAGAACACAACGGTAATCCCACCATCCACAGCCAGAGCACATGAGATGCACACAGCCTGTCCTGGTGAGCTCAGTGAAGATACTGGCGGGAAACGGTGAGCACGCCACCGGATAGGGAGGCAGGAGAGGCCACTCAGGGTATCCTGATAACGACACCCCTTGTGATTGCCTCCCCTGTCGTGAGGTACACGAGTTTTTTGGGCTAAAATTGTTAAGCTAAGCGAAGCATTCCTAGTAGTAATGCCGTCAGTAATGATTTTGAGAAAATAAAACATTGTGGGTGCGCAGCGGCACTGTGCACTTTACAGCCTTTGTCTCTGACAGCTAGAAACAAAACAAAATGACAGCAGCGAGTCGTTTGATTTTTTCAACCTTCTTTTTCATTTCTGCGACATCAGGTCACTCTGAGGTAAGAAGATGAGCTTCCCTTTCCTAGTCTGTCAGCTGAGTGACAAATGTGTATTGCTATGTGGAAACGTTTGTCTTATTTTCTGTTGTTTCGCGCAATATCTCTTTTTTGACACCTTGCCCATTTTCGTCCTATCGATAATCGGACTCAGTACCTCAGTTAATAAGGTCACGCCTGCTTTCCATCATGATCGGTTGATCAATGAGCATACTGAATTCAACGCTCGGTCACAGTTTACCATAATTTTCTGGCTGGCCACACCAGCTCGCAATTTGAAGTTTTCGCTTCATTCAACCATTAACCTACTTTTACATGCGGGCCAGCGTGGATGGTTCACATGATCGCGCATGTTTTCCCTGTAAACCGCACATCATTGTCTATTGTCACTTCTGCTCTCATCCTACTACTCAGAACGATGACCCTTGTCATGATTATCGGGCACTCACATGCCCCCACCTTGGTCACTTGTTCATTCATCAGAAAGGGTGCTCTAATATTCAGGAAAACTTCAATGTGGCGGACACACTGGTTGAAATCTGTGTGTTTGGAGGAATGAGGAGCATGCGGCTAATGGACAGCATCGAGTGTTTTCAGACTGAGTGTGTTATCCTCATGGTTGGAGACGATGAGATCCACACTGCTGACACAGACGAAGTGTCCTCTGGGATTGTTGCTCGAGCCACAGTATTGCAGCGGCGGCACAGACTACAGCACGTTTATATGTCAACTCCTTCCCTGCTACCTACCTCCAAGGAGTAATATGGTGTATGATACTAACACGTGTGACATGAACCTCAGAATCTTGCAAGACTGCTTGCGACTGCCTACAACACAGCTTCCTATGCTTCCAATGCGAGAACACATAAAAGTACCCAAGTACCACGAAAGCTGTACTTGCTGGACAGGGTACACCTCATGGACGAGGGATACCGTGCACTTTATAGAGCAATGTGAGGTATTGTCATCATGGCCACATGCCTTTGATTACTGGTAAGCAAAAACAAAACAAAAAACAAAAGAAAAAAGAATAAAGAGAGAGAGAAGACATTAATTTAGGCATGAAGATGCATCCTGCCCAGTAACCTTGTAATATTTTACACATGCCTGCAATGTTTCCGCTCATATCATCTTCCCACAATTTTTATAGGGCATGCATTCATTACAAAACAAATTTAAAAAAAATAAAATTCAATGGAAAAAGCCACAAGAAGAAATCGGCCAAATGGGGATTTGTCAAGTCCGTGGGAGGAAGCTGCTCCGCTGTGCACCAAGACTGGAACACGCGCCACTTTCCTTCGTAGACATTATGAGTGGAAGTCCTCCTGGCTGAAGAAATCGCTTCCACTGCAGCACCCGAGAAGCCTCTAGCAGAGAGGGCCTGCCGGACAACCTCCAAGCGTGTAAGATCAGCCGCTCTGGACACGGGTGGAAAAGCTGTTGCCTGGGCTGCATGAGCATAGTGGGAAGAACCAGGGGATGATCGGTGGCAAGCGCCAAGAAGTCGGTGGTCCAACTCTCGGACCAGTTGAACGGAGCGACTAGAATCAGAATCGTGTTGCTGTCCCTGAGTTTCTGTAAGATCTTGGGAACCAGCACTGTGGGAGGAAAGGCACACGCCAGAAGTCCTTCCCAAGGTATGGACAGCGCGTCCACAGCCCAGGCGAGTGGATCCGGTACGGGAGAGACGAACAGGGGAAGCTTCTTGTTCCATCTCGTGGCAAAAAGATCGATCATCGGCTTCTCCCAACGTGCACAGATTAGCTGGAAGATATCTGGTCGTAGGGACCATTCCGTGTGTACCATCTGACCTCGACGTGAGAGAGAGTCCGCTAGCACGTTGAGATGTCCCGGAATGTGCTGTGCCCTTAGGGTAATGTCCCGATCCCTGCACCAAAGGAAGACTTGGTACACAAGCATGCAGAGTGACGGAGAGCGTGTTCCCCCTTGGTTCTGAATGTAGGCTACAACCGTCGAGTTGTTGGAGAGTACCAACACCTCTGTGTGCGTGAGTCGATCTTCCCACATTCCGAGCGCAAGCCACACTGCTTTCAACTCCTACCAGTTGATGTGATTGCGTGACTGTTCCTCCACCCAAGTACCCGAGGTCTCGGCAAACTCTGGCAGCAGGTGGGCACCCCAACCTGCGTTGCTCGCATCCGTGCAGATGGAAAGCTGCGGAGGAGGGGAGAAAAAAGGAACCCCCGATGCCAGCCAGGTACTGTCCGTCCAACGCTGAAGATGCGGCCGCACTAAGTGCGTCACCGGTACCAAAGTCGCTTGATCCCTCGAGAAAGGGCGCCAATGCAGACCTGTTTACCCCCTAAAAACCAAAGTGTAATCCATGCAGTTGAAAAGAGTAATCTGAGGGTCAAACGAGGAATCTGAGTAAACGGCATACGGCATACGCACACACTCAAGAACAAACTCACAATACTTAATTAAGAACATAATTACCAACTAAATAAACTAAATGCGCACTAAAAAAATAAACTAATAATAAACAAAACCACAACAAAACAATACACACAATTTATAATAGACTTCAAACCTTTACAAAGACTTACAGCGGCAAAGCACACGTGTTAATTTACTCCTGCCAAATGGAGTTCCAGCGGAGAAGTCATGCTATGGCTCAAAGTAGTCAGCTGTACCTAAAGCAATGAAACTAAAGTTCCAATGGACAGGCTTGACACAGTTCAAATTGCTCATAGAAAGTAGAACTTCAATGTTATTATGAACTCACACACAGATCTCTGATGACAGGCATTGAAAAAGTTCTAGATGCTCATAGAAAATAGAATCTCAGTGTCATTATCTGCTAGAACTCATCACAGACACAGATCCGATGACAGGAACAGCTCAAAATGCTCATAGAAAGTACAACTTCAATGTCATTATCTGCTAGAGCACATCAAGGCTTCCAGCTGTTGCTGCTTCAGTTTCTCATCGCTGGCAGCGCACTCAAATTGCTTATGTGAAGTTATTCCCACATGTCGAGTACACTCAAACATACCGCTGTGCTGGATGCTGAAATCCGCTTTGCACAACGTGCAGTGCGCATAACCAATTCCCTTTCTTGACGATACGAGGCACGGGTATTTCTCGTGATATCTTGCCTTATATTTCTGCAAAGCTCTTTTTTTTTTGTTGTGGTCGCTGTGTAAGACTTTACAATCCGAATCGCTGTCAGATACCTCCGTTTCGTGTGCGCGTTTTTCGCTCGCCATGTTGTCAGTCGACTAGAAAATTCAAACCGGAAGATGGAATTAATGTAAGTTTGTTTATATCTGATTGGCCATTCTTCAAAAGCAAAGGGCAATCCAACCAATCAAAACACGTAAGAAGAAAGTTAGGCGGATTTTACCGGCGAAGAACCAAAAGTACAATTTACAGATTGAAAACGATGTTGACGCTGAAAGTGGAATCTTAGCGATGCAAAACGCGTAATTTGAAGTGACAACCCGTAACAGCATAATGAGACCCTCAAAAGGGGAATTTATTACGCTCAAAGCGTAAGGTAAACAGGTCTGCCAATGTAGAAGCAAGTGAAGCTGAATCGGGCATGTGTAGAGTTTTCCTAGAGGCAGAAACTCCGCTGCCGCACTTAGAAGACCTAACAGTTGAAGCCAGCTCCTGGCCAGGATCGTGTCCGCTCGTAGCGCTCCAAGCGCCACTTCCACTATGCCCTGAATCCATAACACTGGCAGTCTCACACAATTGAGGTCGGTCACGAATTCCATCCCTAGGTGGACGAACCGACGTGACAGTACCAAATCGGACTTTCCTCCATTGACTAGGAAGCCTAGTCGACGGAGAAGAGCCAGAAGTGTGTCCTTGTCAGACTCCAAAACACTGGCTACCTCGTTCCGCAACAGCAGATCGTCCAAATAATTGGATGTCAGGCTGGAAGTCGATTGCCGGAACCTTGACATCACCCCGTCCACAATCCTGGTAAATACCCACGGGCTTAGGTTGAGTCCGAAAGGAAGGACCCGAAACTGGTAAACTGTCCCGCGAAAGGCAAAGCGCAGATACCTTCGAGACGCAGGATGGTTGGGCACATGCAGATATGCGTCCGCCAGGTCCAGACTCACAGTGAAGTCCTGTGGTCGCACAGCCACCCGCAAGGGGGGGCCAAAATGAATTTGTTCAGAGCCAAAAGGTCTATAATCGGCCTCCACTTCCCGCTCGGTTTGGGTACAAGAAATAGTCGATTGTAGAATCCCGGAGAATCGGGTTCCACAACCACCTCTGTGGCTTCCTTCTAAAGTAGTGCTGCAACCTCGCCTTGCAAGGTTGAAGCCTTGTCCACCTCTCCTGGTTCTCACGTCCAAAGCAGTGCGTGCCTCAATGAGGGGAGGGGGGGGGGGGGGGAGACTGAAAGGAAATCCGAAGTCCCTTGGAGACAGTCGACAGAATCCATGGGTCGTCCGAGAACAGCTGCCGCCACTCGCTGCCGTACTGTGCTAACCTCCCGCTGACCGGAGACCCAACAGGAATCAGCGGGAGGGTTGGAAGCCGGTCAACGAGCCCGGCCGCGCCCTCGATTCCGAGTGGCTCTGGACCAGGAATTGGAGGGTGCAGGGAAAGGTACCGCCTCGGCCACGTCCTGGGCGTGAGGAGGAGGGTCTAACTTGGCGCAGTGCACGACCCACAGCTCTGCGGGCTGACTGAAAGCGGGCAGCGACAGTAGCAGCCGGGGCCGGCCAAGGCTCCCTGGAGGACTCCCTCACCGATTGACAAGTAGGTCCAAAAAGCAGAGGACCTCCCAGAGGTGCCGCTCGCAGCTGTGACTTTGCCGAAGCCAGCAGAGTAGGGCACAGTCTCAAAAGCTCGTCCCGTTGCAACAAGTCGCAGTTGGAAGCTGCCGCCATAGAGTTCACCGACGAATGGAAGGCCGCCCTGTTTGCTGCCACTAAGACCATATGTGACCTGTTCCCACGAAAGGGACCATAAGTCGGAAATTTTGAGTTTTGAGATATTTACACCATTACAATCTACTAGCAATGCAAATTAATTTGATGCAAAAACTATTGTTGTAGACCTGTTATGAAGCGAGAAACATGCATTTAAAGTTGATCACTTGAACTGACCCAAGATGACCCCCTGCACCCTTTTTGGCCTGTAGCTCCATTCGGCCAAAAGCGACTTAAGGTCCCTTTTGTGGGAACAGGTCACATATGGATCTCACGTAGGGGAGCTGACGCTGAAAGGTCCCAAGTGTTCTCCAGGCGCTTAACCAAGGCTTGTGTTGCCAACTCCAAGAATCCTGCACAGGCGAGTGAGTTACGAACCAACACGGCCGTCTTATCCAATCCTTTATTCATCCAACGCGAAACGCCGGCCTGTACCAACACGTCCTTATCCACTGCTGGGAGTGCACAGGAAAAACTCTGTGAGGGACCAGCATACCACTGTTGTCGAAAGCAAGATCCATCCCGTCAGGCCACCGTGCATCCGAAATGAAATCCTTATCTCCAAAGCCGTCCGATCGTAGGTGCGCCGAAAACGCCTCCGTTAGATCCCGGAATCCCACCGGCTGAGGAAGGGACTTGGACCACTTCGGCTGTCGAGGCGTGTCCCCCATCACCGTAGCTTTACTCTTCACAGGTGGAGATGGAGGACAGCATTCCGAAGGCAGAAAAGTAGCAATAAGACGAGACGCCTCCTCCAACGAATGACGAGTAAGAGCCGAAGGAGTCACATCCACCGAAGCCGCCGAATGCGCAGAATCTCCATGCGGTGAGGTCTATCGAACGTCATCCTCTCCCAGCGCAGAAACGGAGTCATCCGGGTGAATACTAAGAACCTCCTCATCCCTCTCCTCGCGCTGAGGAGCAGCAGTCAAAGTCAGCGGACGCCCCGTGCGCCGTGGCGATTCTGGAAGAAAACTGTTCCCGTGGCCCGCGGTCCGGCTGTAAGAGTCATGCCGACGTCTGAAAGAAGTATCCTCCATTCAAGCGCCGTCTTCCGAGTAATCTCTGCACGGAAAAGGAGACCGCTTCTCAGCTTGCCCGTCATACCTGCGAGACCGATCCCACGATCTACTGCTCCCAGCCGCAGTCTCACTAGCCCAACGTTGCGATGAAGATCACTGCCTTGACACACTAGGACTTGTCCGCCAATTGGGCAAAGAGGAAGGGGAAGACGAAACGTTACCATGCGCTCTGTGTCTTCCACACGCCGCTTCCTTGCTTGATCGTTCCTTGCGCGATCGTTCCTTCGATCGCTCCCTTGAACACCTCCAACAGGCATCATAATCAAGACTAGGGTATACATACTCAGGCTCCTGCCTTCTGAAGGATCGCCCGTCATGTTGATCAAAAGCACTGCTTCTACTCCTACCGCGGGGGCGGTTGTCAGTGCCTGTGGGGCGCTCTCCTTTGCTCCACCCTCGAAGTGGAGACCCCGTAGGATACTCTCTTGGCCTGTCTTGCCGGCGACTCACTCTCCAATTCCCCTCTGAGCTTTGCCTCTCAGTAGCGGGCCTGTCGTGTCGTTTTGTCCTAAGGCAAGAAGGCTCAAACTGCCTCAGAGGGGTGGTCCCCAGCGTCTGCTGCCGAAGTTCTCTGTCTGCCAGGGGGGCAAAAACGAGACCCAAAATACTCCATGCTGGGAGACCGAGCACTTCCTGCCTGTTTAACAATAGGTGGAGGACCACGAACAGGCGAAATTCTTGCGGATTTATGGCTCTGAGCTCTCGGTGCTATGCGAGATGGCGAGTCTCGTCCGCTGCCTGTAGTTTCCAATGCCCGCTGTGGACGTGGCGGCTCAATAATAGGCACCGGAGTGGGCAGCAGTACCCTCTTTTGCGCCGACAAGCACACGATGTCCGAGTTAGCATTCCTCTGCTTCATATCAGCGGATGTGGTCAATATCAGCTTGCGTGCAGGTCTCTCCCTGCGGTAGAATGCCCAAAGCTGCGACCACTGATCTTCCTTCCACGCCGCGCAACAAGTGCAGGGTCGACTGGAAGAACAGCCCGAGCAGGGAAGGCAGACATCGTGAACATCACTCGGCCACTGGAAGTCGACACACTTGGTTCCCTGAACACTTGCCATGTCCTAAGTCTGTAACACCAAACAATTCCTGCACCAAGCACACACACAGAAGAACCTTCCTTGTAAGCTTTCCTTCTTTCCTTTTTTCTTTTCTCTGTTACTTCTTTTTTTTTTTCTTTTTTTTTCACAGTAAGTCCACGTAAGAAGAGTTCACCAACTACCGATGGAGCACAAGTGTACACGACCGGTCTGACTCGGCTAAGCTTAGATACTGGCGGGAAAGGGTTAGTGCCAGCTCCCTCCCTCTCTCCACCTTCAACTCGACAACACCCCCATCTCCCTCTCTGACTCAGTCAAGAACCGTGGCGTTATCCTCGATTCCTCTCTTTCCATGACCAGCTTCGTCTCCGCCACGGCCCAGGCATGTTATTTCCACCTCCACCACATCCAGGCATCAGAACTGTTCACCCAAAAAAAATCGGAAAACGGCGATTTTGAAGAATTGTAGAGTTATTTAAAGCCATTTCCAAGTCAAAAGTGTTATTAAACAGGGGCCAGGAAAATCGGAAAATCGCCGAAAATCGGACAGTTCTGATGCCTGACATCAGTCAGATCAGAAAATACCTCACTACTGAAGCTGACACCAAACTCGCTGTCTCTCTCATCTTATCTCACATTGACTACTGCAACTCTCTCCTTTCCGGCCTTCCTCACTCCACCACTCTCACTCTCCAGCGTGTCCAGAACAATGCTGCCCGCCTGGTCCTCAGAAAGAAAAAATCCGACCACATCACTCCCCTGCTCAAGCTCCTTCACTGGCTCCCCATCCCCCAACGCATCCAATACAAGATTCTGTCTCTCTGCTACAAATCCCTGAACAACTACGCTCCTACCTATCTCTCCAACTTACTTCACCCCTACACTCCTTCCCGCTCCCTCCGCTCCGCCTCCGACCCTCTCCGCCTCCTCATCCCCCGCACCAAACTCAGCACTTTCGGCCCCCGCTCCTTCTCAGTATACGGTTCATCCACCTGGAACACTCTCCCACTCTCTCTCCGTCAGAAACACTCTCTCTCCTCCTTCCAGTCCGCCCTCAAAACTCACCTCTTTCAACAGCTCTAGCACTATACCACCACACTCCCCACCCTAAGCAGACTGTCGTAATGTATTTCACTATTTGTGGTATGTGAGTCGTCTAAAGTGTGCACATGCGTGCGCGAGTTGTGAGTGCGCGCTTAGAGTTATAATTATTATAAGATAAGCGCATTATAAATACTGTAATTATTTTTAATTATTATTATTATTAGTGCGCCACCGGATACGGTAGTACAGGAGGCCACTCGGGAGTGTCCTGGTAATGGCACACCAGTGACTGCCTCCCTTGAGTGAGTATCACAGTAAGTTTTTGGGGCAAAAATTGACATGCTAAGCGAAGCTTCCAGACAGCAATGTCATCGGTAATGATTTTGAGAAAATAAAAAAAATCTTAACAAAATATCACTGTTCTGCCATATTATGTTTTGTCAGGAAAAGACCAGCATACTTGCAAACAAAGAACACCCTTTTTCCCTACTTCACTGTCCCTTGAGAGGAAACAATAGTTGCTTCTCTTGGGGAAGGCGCATCACCACAAAAGCAGAGCCCACGGCCCTACCTAGTTACATTTTTAGTCCTGAGAGAAATAACAAGTAGAGATTCAACAACTTACTGATGGAAGCATTGGTCTCCTCAAAGTCAACAAGCTTCAGCTGCAGATTTCCCTTCTCTTCTTCCAGCTCTGCCACTCGGTTCCTGAGGGATACCACTTCATCTGCCAGCTCACTACCCTGTAATATTAAAATAAGCGAGTCAAGATTTTCAATATTGACAGAGATACCTTGTGTCTGCTTGCAAGACAGATTCTCCTAGACCCTTGTCAGTAACAGTAAAAAAGTGTGTGTTTACCAATATTTTCAATTTTGACAGAATATTTTGTATGTGCCAGCAGATATCCCTGTAGCAGTAAAACAGTTTGCTTGTGCTGAGATTGTGACACTTGCAAGTAGTATCCTGTATGCGCCTGCAAGACAGTGACTCTGATGAAGCTCTCACATATCGCTACCCAGTACACAAAGGTCCTCGGGCCCATGACGGCCGCAGTGGGCCTGCGCATGGCTGTGCGTGGACCTACTGCAGCCGTCTTGGATCCGAAGACATTTTGCTACTGTGGTAGATACTGAGGTTGACCAGTATATCAAATGTACATGCCTGACAACAAATTACTTCCTTCACTCATTCCCTTCCACATCATTCACCTTGCGAAGTTCCTCCAACTCCTTCTCCAGAGCCTTGATCTTGGACGTCATTTGAGCTTTCATCTTCAGCATTTTTGTTTCGCTCTTGGTGGCACCTCCGCTTTCACCCCCACCATCTTCTGCCAATTTCTGTGCTTTTTCCAGTTGTGCTGTCCGTTCTTTCAGTTCCTCCTGTAGCCGATCCACGAGAGCCTGTAGGTCCGAGGTGGGAGGAGTGGTAGTACTGTTGGCTGGCAAGCTGTCAGCTGGGGTCTGGCCCTGCGCTTTTGACTCTACTGCCTGTTGGTACCTCTCCTACAAGACAAATAAAATCAAAATGACCTCCTCTGTGCATGCATCTACCAGTACTGTTTAACTCATTCATACACAAGAATGACTTGCAACTTCTGCAGGAGCCTAAATAGACTGTGTACCAACTACAAGAAACGAATCGGCCATGAAAATTGTAATCCACTGAATAGTTCCAGACATTTAATATTTTAAACAGCTTCTGACAAATTACAATCAGACTAGACACGCATGTAATGATGCACATGTAAAGACACATAGGCACAGTGAATCTAGTATAAATCCTCCAAACCATAGGTGTAAAAGATGTAATAAAGTAATGACATAATATCACTTCTAGAGCTGAAGTACTGTAAAACAGCAAAAATAAGAATGCCAAAGACTTTATGGCTCACATGCATGACCAATCCACATGATTAGTCTGACCTTTGCCACCGTGACCTTTCCCATATGTCACTGAAATAAGCAAGTGATCAATTGTCTTAACATAAAGCATCTGTACCAGGAAAAATCCACATTTTGTCAAATATACATTTCTCACAAATCTGTCAGACACCATGACCTTTGACCTGTGCAAAGGGGTCAACTAAATTAGTATGCATAGAAAGGTCTTATCATCAGCTACCTTTGTGCCAAGTTTGATTGGAAAGTTTGTAAAAATGGTGAGGAAAAACAATTCTACCAAAACATTGGCTTTTTTTTTTACCCCTTGCAACCCTAGACGTTTTTTTTATGGGTCATCCAAATAATTATACATAAAAAGGTCTTACCAGCATGTATCTTTGTACCAAGTTTGGACTTGAAGTTGAAAATAGCAATTGAAAAATTCTAATTTTGTCAAAATATGGATAATTTTTACCTATTTCTGGTCCCCTTGTGACCTTGACCTGAAGTCACAATTTCATATATTTAGAAATATCTTCCCACAAAGTATTTTTGGGCCAAGTTTGAAGACTGTGGCCTGAATAGTCTCTGAGAAAATGGCAATTTTAAAGTTTGCCATGGACGACAGCAGACAGACAACCACTGGCCCAGAACATAGCCTCACATATATGCTTTGCACGTGAGCCAAAAAAATGACAGACAATTAGAATTTAGCAGCACAAAGACAAAGTCACAATTTAGAAACATCATCATCACATTGTCTGTTGGCTGGTCTGTGATTTTGGATCTTACAGCTTGCAGATCCAAATCACAGACCAGCACACAATCTGTCACAGTATCTGAAAAACAAACCTGCAGTGAGCTGTACTGTGAAGCTGCCTGTGAATACGCATCCTCTAGCTGGGTGAGTGAGGATCTCAACGTCTGAATTTGAATCTCCTTTTCGGACAGTTCGTACTCATGTTTCTCTCCCGCATTGCGTGCCTTTACTTCCAAGCGTTGCTTTTCCTCCCTCCACTCGTGCTCAGCATCCACAAAATTGGCCTGTAGCAGCATCAGCTGTTCAGAGGTCACCTGCATGGAGAAAAGAGTGGCGATAAACCCCCTTATGCACACAGACACAAGCCTTTGGAGGTTACCCTCTTGTGCATGCGGCCAGCAGCACTATAAACCCTACCAGTGGCTGCATTTACCAGGCAGTGAAGTCAAACATATTTCACTAAAACAGTGAAAGTAACACTTTATTTCCAGCATTCATCCTGCATAACACACACACAATATAAGAGAAGAGTGTTAGTGATCGAGGAAGAAGAAGAGAAGTGTTCACCCATTTAGCCCCAACGCCCTACATCAGGAGGTGGATTGACCATGATAATTCAAGGGTAGTGCCAGATTAGCTTGGCGCCTGAGGGCACCAAGCTAAATTGGCATTACCCTTGAATTATCATGGTTTATCTATAGAGAATGGAACTATGGGCGGTTTTGGACAATTTAT
This sequence comes from Semisulcospira habei, assembly GCA_036245525.1. Classification (NCBI taxonomy): domain Eukaryota; kingdom Metazoa; phylum Mollusca; class Gastropoda; family Semisulcospiridae; genus Semisulcospira; species Semisulcospira habei. The sequence goes on from BTPG01000006.1 coordinate 140,971,612, forward strand.
ATACACCCTCTAATTTCATTGTTTTTGACCACAAATCGCTCATCTAATAACACACCCCGTTTTTCCCATATTTTCTTTATTTTTTTCAGTAAAATAAAGATTTCCAAATTCAATGACATTCATGACTAAAGCAAAATTAACCCCCGAGCAAATTAATCCATCGATTATGTAAGTGTGTTCATTTTGCAACGCGTATTTTATTGATTACTTAGCCAATTATGGGTATTTCAGATAGACGATTGTGGGCGCCGGACATACGCGCGCACTTACAGGGAGCTAACAGCACACACTCACACATACACACAGCAGCAGTTATTTCCCTTAGAACTAAACACGCGACACGGTTTGTTCACGCCCCGCCACTGAACTCTGCGCGCGCACCGCTCAGTAGTGATGCCTGTCACCTAGGACAACAGCGCTGTGTCGTTTTGCCAAACACTAACCGGTCTTTTCTACCTTGTGTGTAGAGCGAGACAGACGTGTTTCAAAACGTGGCAGAATTCTTAACCGGTGATAGCACTAAATCTTGTAAAAATATACTACTTGGAGATCGGTAAGTGTCGCCGTTACTGTCATTTTTTAGTGTAATTTGTCCCGAGTCAACGCTGACTAGCGTATGTTACAAAAATACATAGTGACTGTATACAGGACACTGACGAATAGTTTGTCGGTAGTTTGCGTGTTTAATTTGTGATATATAGAAACAAGAAAAGGCCTTGCGGTTGCCTTCTGAGTGCGCTTAGAAAGAAAATCTTATTGTTTAATTGTTAACCAGGCTAGTAGTACGCGTTTTAGAAAATGAATTGGGTTGAGGAAGACCGATTGATCCTTCAATCTCACTTAGATTATCATAAATCAATGACGGCTTTCTTAGAGTCTGTATTAGCAAACCAGCCTGTATTTTGGACAGCGAACTCAATACCAAAAAAAAAACAATTGGCAATTTAGCCGACGTTCTTGAAAGAAAAACAAAAAAAGAGGTGAGTGATCCAAAAGATCTTCATCTATATTTAGAAAAAAATATTACAAATAGATCGCTACCAAATGGTATTAGAGTAGATGACTGTAATTTACAGGGATTTACATTGGCAACAATAAAACCGCATTTAGTTAATGGCTACACAATAATACAAGAAACAGAAAAAAAAAACTTGATGTCTGCTATTTACTATGGAGAGTGGCTAATCGTGGGTGCAGAAATCCATAAAAAACAAAAATTACAACATGAAACAAACTTGAACTGGACAGATTGGTTAAAAGTACACATCGGAATTTCAAAGACTTATGCTCATCAGTTGAGTGTTTTAGCCAGGTTGCTACGAGGGTACCCAAAATTGTATTTTCTTTCACTCTCTTTCCGAAAAGTGTTTAGTTTGCGGAAGCAAATTGAACAAATGTTAAAAGTACAGGAAATAGCCAATTTTTGGAAAAACCTCTAACGCTGGTCCATATCTATGATTGCCTGTTTGTTTTGTTTGTTTGTACAAAGGCTCTAATGCGTCTTAACAATTCTGTTTGAATCACGTCTGAGACATTTTATCACTTTCGTTTTGTTAACTGCCTTAAGTCCGTGTGATCATCACCGAGCAGGCCGCACTAACAAGGAAAAATGAAAACATGTAACTATTAGTCTGTGTGAGTGATTAATCACCGAGCAGGCCGCAAACAAGAAAAATGAAACATGTAGGCCTAATTGTAACTGTAAGTCTGAGTAAAAACATTACTGAGTAGATCACAAACATTACAAATGAAAATGTGTGACTGTAATTTCATATGTGATCTATTACCTAGCAGATCACAAACAAGACAAATGAAAATGTGTAACTGTAAGTCTTTAAGTGAGAAATCACAGAACATACCACAAAAAGGCTGTACGTCTGAGAGTGTGAAATCACAGAACATACCACAAAAAGGCTGTAAGTCTGAGAGTGAGGAAATCATCAGACAGGTTACACGTAAAGTGGCTTTAAGACTGAGAGTGAGAAAATCATCGGTCAGGTCATAAAATGGACAGAGTGAGATTTTGTCTGATGTGTGACAAACATCATAATGACCAAGTCGCATGAGAAGCTAATGTTTATATGTTTGTTTTGTATTTGTCTCATCATAAATGTTATGGACCAAGTGTGAGGTGTTTCACCGCGCTCATGCAAGTAGCTTGCTTTTTACAAGTGAATTGAAACGGATTTTACATAGGTTTTAGCAACAGGACTGACGGTGGGGTATACCTGTAGCACCCTGGCAAAGAAAGATGATTTTGGCTTTGTATCTGAATAATTGATTGATTGATAACTAAGCACCCTGGACAAGCCTTCAAATCGTGGTAGTTGTGCGGATTTAAACCTTACTAAGCCATATGCTGTGCCGCACCCGTGAAAATAGGTATAATGATCTCACGTAGCATTAGTGACGGGATATATTGAAGGTGTTAACAGAATATTGAGCCTCTTAAAACAGAGTCATTTGTGATCATTTTCATGTCGTCGACAACTAAGAAATGATAGACGGAACACAGAGTTAAATGACTCTGTTTACAAGGACCTTAGAGAAACTGTGTAATCTCATGCGATCATGGTAACCAATGTAAACAAGTGACGTAGTACGATAGAAACGAGTTCGACACTGTCGAACTGGTATCTATCGTACTATGTCACAGGGTCTTAGTAACGGGGTGAAGTGCGCAGTGTCGATTTGTGTATACAGTCGCGGCGCATACAACTGAAATGCGGTGAAGTTTTCTGCGGGCCGGAGACTACAATATTCGTGCATTCTGAATAAAGATTTTGTGTCTGTCTGTCTGCCTGTGAGTGAGTGCGTGTGTAAGTGTGCGTGTATGTACGTGTGTATGTGCGTGTGTGTCTGTATGCGTATGTGTGAGTGCATGTATGTATGTATGTATGCGTGTGAGTGTTTGTGTGTGTGTGTATGCGTGTGAGTGTGTGTGTATGCGTGTGAGTGTGTGTGTGAGAGTGCATGTGTGTGTGAGAGAGAGTGCATGTGTTTGTGTGTTTGTCTGTGTGAGTGCATGTGTGTTTGTGTGTGTGTGTGTGTGTGTGTGTGTGTGTTTGCGTGTGTGCATGTGTTTATATGTGTATGTGCGTCTGTGTGAGTGCATGTTTTTTGCGTATGTGTGCATGTCTGTCTGTCTGTGTGTGTTTGTCTGTGTTTGTTTACCTATACGTGTGCATATTAATTAGTTATTAGAGATAGAAGAATAAACATTCCAATACCATGTATACCATTTTTTTTTGTTTTGAGTCAATGCTCACATATACATACACATACACACACACACACACACACACACACACACAAACAAACAAAAAAACAAAAACAAAAAAACATTGCTATATGCACTTGATAACAAATTATTAAAGTTACCTACAGATACTTGATAACAAATTTCCAAAGTCACTTATAACTGACAAATAACTTTACAGGTAACCTTTTAAGATCCTATAATTAGTTATAAGTGACTTAAGTCAAAAACTTATAAGAACTTAAACATAACAAATTGTAAGTTCCTGACTTAAGTCACAACTTACTCAGACAGATTTGTTAAGATACAAGGGCAATGAAAAACTTTTTTTAGTAATAGTCTGGTGGTGGAGCTGATGGGGTTAAATAGTTAGGTGGCATGACATCTCTCTGTGAAGTGTATCACATTATTAAACGATTACCAAATCTGATTTTTATTTGTTTAAAAGATTGTGTAGCTTTTCTGTGGTTTCCTGTACCCCTATCCTTTTTCCCTCTGCTAAAAAACTAGCCTTCAGTTCTTCAACATTCACGGGAGACTGACTACGCATTTTATTTTGTATTTCAGATTTCATTTGTTTGTAGTTATTTAAATCATCCTGGACTTGCTTAAATTCTTCGTCACCAATAAAATTGTCCTGCAACGCTTTACTTATAATAAGTTTAAGACTACTCAGTTTTGCACTTGCCAGCGTACTCAATGCTTCATGTTTTTCTAACTTTGTGTGAAACCTCTTGTTTATGGCATCCAAACCAAAGCAAGCCAGTCCTGTGGCATGCTAGCTCCTTCCAGTCCGATACCAACCAAACTTCCAATTCCAGTTGAAATCAATACAATACCCCCTACAGAACAACCAGCTAAAAAAGCGCCAACAGCCATTGAAGTATTTTGAACAGAATTGAAAATGGTCTGATACCTCCTTTTGCACCTAGTGTACCTCGCCTCTTCACTTTCCAAATATTTCAAAGCTTCTGTAATATTTATTAATCTGAATGCGTCTGCCGGTAATGTTTTATCTGATGCAATTGGCACAGCTGTCGCATGTGGATCAAGCGCAAACGACGACACAGCCTCAGGCGCAAGCGTCATCGGTAGTTGTGGATAGAAGTTTACCATATTTTTTTTATTGTCAAATATTTTTTATTTAATCAGCAATTACATTTTGCAACTCATCAAAAGTATACAATATGCTGGCATAATAAAATGAAACAAGATCAATGTGTTCAAGGTTTATGTAACTTAGACGAACAAAAGTTGTTTTGTCGATTGATTGATTGATTGTACATTGCTTAACGTCCCGACAGCAACAAGGCTTTCTCAGGACGTGCCTGCACTGCTTGTGAAAAAAAAAAAAAATAAACGATTGAATGTATGTCGCCAGCCGGTCAAATACATCAAATAAACCTAACACATGGGGCCTAAATAAAGCTAAGACCATTTAGCAACACACATCCAATATCAAGAGCTACAGGCAGTGCAGACAGTAGGGAGAGTTTTAAAAAGGCAAATACAGGTGAATGGACAAAGGGTAGACAGAAACACATGCCCCAGAATAGAGAGAAAAACCCACCCTGTGGGGCTGACCAGGGTGACCCTGGGAACTAAAAAATACCTAACCCCACCAAAGTCCCCCAGGGCAGACCCGGGTGGGGTACCACCACCTTGACAGCGGGAATACTGCTCGAAACATTAATAACATCTACATTTTTTGTAATAGCAATAAAGACCTTTGTTGATTCTGTTACTGTTTCATCCCATGTAAGTTTGATTCCTTGTGCTATATTTGCCTCTTTCACAGAAGCTATAGATCGCAAGATAATTTCAAATACTATTGTCGCTTCTCTAGCCACGACTAAGCTTGCTGGCATAAACACAACAGAAGTATCTGATCTTCCCTTTCTAGTTGTAAGAAGATACCGTCGTTTCTCATAATTTTCAACTTTCAGTTTATCTCTGCTATTGTTGTCTGGGGCAAAACTTGGAACAAGGCTTGCAATCAGCGGCCCAGAATTAACAACCTTCTTAAACACTAAGGCGCCTTCGTCATCAGTGTATACATAAGGACTAATAAATTCAATCTTTATGTCCCAGATAATTACGGGTGCTGGTGTCGGCACAGGTGAAACAACCCACTTATTACCCACATGTATTAAGTTGTAGGGCACGTTATTTACTGGAGTAGGTACAGTAACATCACGCAGCTGACCAAGTTTAGGAATCTGTCTTTCACCGTCTTTCATGTCGACAATTACTTTCCGCTTGTACATGCCAGTCGAATCAAGTTCAAAACCATATATTTCTCCAATTTCCCCTTCCTTCTCAAAATCCTGTACGTCTGCCAAATCTTTCAACTCTGTTACTGGACATGCAACTGGTATGATTCTCGGCTTTGGACCAAGGCCACTCATTTTTATAAACAAAAATAAAATTATTTAACTTCTAACACTACACTAAAATCATGCATTACAACTGGTTTGTCATCCTGATTAGTTACAGATATACTCAGCGACTCAAAGAAACTAGAACCTAATTTCTTAAACTGCGCAGGAAATCTAACAACCACACTTTCACAATAGGGTGCAGTTCCAGTTGGTAAGCATTTCAACAAAGTTGAAGGCTTTCCATTGTGAACATTCTCAGTTGTGTTCAGTTCTTTCAAATAAACATTTAGTACTGTATGTACTGACAAATGAACAGGATATTTTCCAGTTAATTTTCCATCAATCATCTCTATTTTCCAAAGCTTTGTTTTAGCTTCAGTTTCATTTATTAAACCAAGTAATAATAGAAGATCATCTGAAAATGTTATCCTACGCTCAGAAGAAAATTCTAATGTAACAAGTAAGTTAGCTGGATTTAAAGTTGCTTTAATTTTTATTTTACTTTAAAACCAGTTAGCTAATGTACAAAAGTCATAATACCCAGATGTTATTTTATGGTTCTCAATAGGAGAGGATTCATTACTAACAGATACATAATAATTTATATCATCTGTTACATTAAACCATTTTACTGTAAAGAACATTTCATGGATAGCTACAGCCTTGCTACCATCACGATTATCAATCCCATTAGTTAACCACACTGGTTTGCTTGTGTCAAGATTTGTTAAGGTAATAAACATTTTTATTATCTCATAAAAAAGAAGGATGGAATTTAAATCACCAACAAGCGTTACTACAAACGCATTTCAATTTAATGTGAATGCCAAATATAATGTTGCACCTACTTATGAACAGAAAATAATTCAACTAAATCAACTTGATATTGCTGTATCAGAACAAGATTTATTTCAAGTGAAAGTACCCAACCCGTTTGACCATTATATAAACCCTCCAATAACAGATGATGCTACTGCAAGAAAGTGGTCCTCAAGTCCACTACAGATGTTTCAAAACCAACTCAACTTTGCCATCCTATGTTCAACTACAGGCTGTGGTGTTTCATTTACAGACCACTTGAATCACTCAAACAAACTGATTAGGTCTGTGTATCGTTTCCATGTTTATTACCAGCTTAGAGGTATTTTGTCAGAACTGCATACACCACTGCCCACTGAATCCAGTTTCAACAGGTATAACAACCCCATGGGTATGAAAGCATTTGAACGCATATGTACTGAATTTAACATCAGTCCCGGGTATGACTTCACACAAAAACTTGATGATCACAATGGTATGGGCACATTGTATTACGCTTTGAGTCACATACAATACCCACAAGATTATTACCCTGGTTACACTTCATTTTCGTCAAAATCACAAGTCTGGATAGGTTCCATTGAGCAGAAACAGTCTAATGCGTGGACCACATTTATTTTAGACAAGAGTGACGGGTTTACTCAAGCGGGAGTCGAGCGCGTCAATGAGTCAATCAGAACATATGTCTGGTGTTTACTAGGAGCACAATCATTAACAAAATCGAATATTTTGAATGGAAGTGGTAAATTTGAAGCACAAAAACAACTTCTTGCTAATCTTGAGGATTTAATTAATTCAGTGGTTGATCTCCCATCAAGCATACAGCGTTACCAAGACGTTCTCAGATATGTGAGATCAAAAGTTGACTGTAGTTGGCATCGGGTTATACATGTTGCCATCTGACCTTCAACTCCAAATGGGTACAATAACAAATTATAATAATGAAATCATTGTTGCTGGTCGTGATCAAAAATTAGGACTCAATCAATCTGTAAACTTGGGAGCAACAACCACACATGTACAGTCATTAAAATTATTACAGACACCTCCGGTAACACCCCCGGCCCCAACACCGGCACCCATACAACCAGTACAGTCAGCCCCGGACACACATGAGTCAGAGAAAACTGCATTGGTAATAGGTCTAACGGGGTTAGGGGTTTTACTTCTTTATCTGTTTCATTAAATAACCCACCATCAACCCTCCTACTGTAACCAAAAAGACCCACACATGTTCTGCCATAAACCCAACTACCTTTGCTGCTGTAGTAATCATCCAACTGACAACTGTGCCAATTATGCCAGGCAAAGCATCTATTGCTTTCAGAGCCAATTTCTTAAGTAGATCTGATATGTGAGACAACTGTTTCTTTACCCATGACTGTAAATCTTTTGGGTCAGTTGGGGCCGGTGGACCTGGCGGACCTGGCGGTGCCGGGGTTGCACCCCCACCACCGCTTGCGCCCCCACCACTACCAGAGACAGCTAACACAACAGTACTGATAATAAATCCAAGAGCAGTAATTAAACTAGCAATTGTGATACCTTGTTCTCTGAAAAGTGTTTTCAATCTCTCAGAGTAGTGTCTTCGTGAAGTATTTTCTGAATAGTTTCTCTAATTCTGTTGACCTGTGTTTTTAGTTTTTGTCTTCCAATACTAATTGTTTCTAACCTTCCAGATCTTTCTATCTGCAAATCATTTAATCTGTGTTGGATTCTTTCTTTTATTTCTGTGTCAAGATTCCCATTGTCTGCGGTAGCCAGTTTATCTTTTTCACGTTCTATGTGTTTATCAAGCTCACCCAGTTTGGCAACATTGTTTACCATCTCACCTCTTATTGTCTGCAGTGATTTATCCAACCCTATAATCTCCCGCATTGACAAAGGTGGGTCATCTATTGTTTTCATAGCATCGTTTATTTGCCCTTCAGTAAATGAAGTTTCTTGTAATTGTATCACTGTGTTTGCTATTTCTGGTAGGCTTGTTACAGGTGCCATTTCAATTTGTTGCCCTGTTGGCAACTTTGTTTGTGTGTCGTGAAGAACACTAACAAGACGTGGCGTGACAGGAGACCCCCCAATACCAAGGTACCTTGCCAACCCAGAGTTACCACCAACTTCACCTTTAATTGTACTTAAAGCTCTAAACTTAGAAGGATTGTTTTTATGTGTTAGATTTATTTTCCCTCTGTCTGTATTTACGAATAAGTGTCCTTTATCATATTCAAACTGATTAGGATCTATTACATCTGGACGCGCTCCAACACTGTCATAAAATGAGTTTACTTTATCTTTTAACAGTTCATGATACATACTACTACTAGTTACCATTCCAGTCATATATGTGATACTGGTATCTGAGGCATCCATGACATCCATTTCAAAATCTTCATGATTAAATCCTCCCGCTGCCATTGTTTTATTAATTTATTATTTTTTATTGTGCATAATAAAAATGACACAGTCTTACGGATCAAAGTTAGACCCATACAGAAAACTACGTGAGCCTCTTGGTGTTAAGGGCATTAGACAATCAATCGTCATCACAAACAATCCAAGTACCATAGACCAGAACCAAACACTTACAGTCAAGTTTCCTAACCTAGGTCCCAGTGATGTTATTGTTCCTGGCACTGCACGCCTAGCATTTAATATTGAACTTTCATCAGACACAGACGTAAACAGAACACTGGTTGACAATCTTGGCAGAGCAATTGTTAGAACTATTAAAGTAAAACTTGAAGGACAGGAAGTGTTTAGTCTTGATGATTCCGATGTATTTTACTGTTACAAAGATTTGTGGCTCACAAGAGAAGAACGAGAAGATCGTATTTACCAAGGCATACAGTCTGATAATATTGGTAAACTTCGAATCGATGCTGGAGATAAGGTAACTACTGGGGTAGCCAAGGAAGTTATTATAGCAGAAACATATGGAACCAGATTTGACATTCCACTTGAGTTTGAAATCCTAACAGCTCATTTGCCTTATTATCAAGGAGCACTGAATGACCGTCTGAGCTTTGAACTAACTTTCAATGACTACTCCAAAGTTATAAAATCATCTGATCTCAGTGCAACATATAAGATTTCTAACATTTCTTTGGAATACGAAATTGTCACACATACTGAACTAGCCAGACTCATTCAAAATCAATACCAGTCAAGACTTCCAATTTATTATGACCGAGTGATTAGACATAGTTTAATCAATAAAGACAAGAGCGACCCAATGTGGAACATAAACTTGAACACAACTGCCAGGTCACTGAAAGGTATACTTATGTTGTTTGTTGAACCGGCGGCTCCAAACAAAAGGGATTCAGAAAAATTCTACAATCCAAAGATTACACATTTGTCTTGTACAATCGAAGGCCGTCCTAATCAAGTGTACGCTTCAGGTTTGTTACCTTATCAACACTACGATGAGATCACAAAGTTTTTTGCGGGTGGAAGGATTAGAGATAAACCTGCAAACATTGCGTGCAAAGATTTACATCTGTATGACGTAAGGATTGGTCAATACCCTACAAATAAGTATGCTCTTTGGTTAGACCTTCGTAGTACGGACGACGACTACCTTCATGGGTCAGGTCGAACTGTTGAGAACGGCAGTGATGGAATAACAATTCAGATACAAAAGAAGGTTGAAACTGCTGCAGCCATAAACATATATTTGTATTTGATTTATGATGCACAACTCAATATTGCAGAAAGCAGACTGAGTGGACACATATATTAAAATTATATTGTGTATTAAAATGAACCGGAGCTTGATGACCCTTGACCCACACTGTGGATTGTTTTGTGGTGCCACAGGGTGTGGGAAAACTGAATTTGTTCTTAACCTATTACAAACAAGATACATACACCACTTTGAAAACATTGTAATATTTTGTCCTACTATTAAACACAACAAAGCTTATCACAACCGTTTATTCATTTGGACTGACAACAACATTTACTTAGTTGACCCTGAGAAAAAACTGAATGACTACCTACAATATTTTTACAAGCAATTTGAAGGACAGCCAACATTATTGTTGATGACTGTTCTGCAGAGAAAGACATTGTCAAAAAGAGAAACACATTAGCAGAACTTGCTTTCAGTGGCAGACACGCAAATGTCAGTGTATGGATTCTCACTCAGAAATATAATGCTGTACTGAAAGATTTTCGAGAACAGTTAAAGTTTATCTGTTTGTTTTACTGTAAGGATCATGACAGCTTTGAAGACTGTCTCAGAGAGAATGACGTCATCCCAAATAAGCATGAACGTGATGATGTAAAAAATAAACTGAAATCAACTAAGCATCTAAAGCTCATTTTAAAGACAGATCAGCCCACAGGGTATGGGTTAGTAAATTAATTTATACATTTGTTTGACCAATAAAAAATGACAGACGGACAAACCCAAGTGTTTGATTGATTGATTGTACATCAAAGATGTTATGCACTTTACTGACTTAAAATCACGTGTTTGAACCCAGCTTTAAACTCTCAACACCGTTAATAAGAATATACACGACGTATAATGTTACTTTGGAATATTCAGATGGATTACCACGTTATGATTATGAGACTGTTGATCTTAAGACAAATGCTTTTAAAGTTTATAATGCTAACAGTGGCCACTTGCGTTGGTTTGAGGTACTGTGTGAAGACATATTTGATCAATTAAGAAAACTACATTGTTATATTGAAAGTGTTATATTCAATAAAGTGATATTACATCTGCAGGTCAAGACTTCAAGTCAAACACCAGGGAAGTGGTTGACTTGTTTACCATAACTACAGATAATACAGTATTACATATGGTGTGTCAGTGGTAATATTTTTTCATTTATTATTTTGTCCGACAAATAAAAATGACGGACAATGTTCAAAACCCATCAGGCTCATCAAGCTTAAGAAACGTGTTTCACACAACAGATTTGCCTATATCCAATACTAACAATGTCTATGAATCGATAGAAAACTCTTTTTCTGTCATACAAGATAATCTTCTCACAGGCAGTGTGAAGATTCAGATTGTTGCTAAAATAGAATTCACTAGAGTGGACGGTGAAGTGATTATATCTTATATCTCTACAAGACAACACACAGTTAACACAAGAAGGGAATTAGAAAACATGTTTAAAGACAGACTATTACCTGACTTCCTCCAGGCAATTGACAGTGCGAAAATGAAGGGGTCTGGTTGGCACAAAGGACATGTACATGAACTACAACTAAAGCAGTCAAGGTATCATCCTATATTAGGTAAATCATGGTTGCCACTGCCAACAGAGGTTGCAAACAAAAAGGCTGTCGTCAATATACAGAACAATGACAATTTCTGTTTCATGTGGTGTGTGCTTGCTAAACTGCATTATGTAAAATCAAAACCTGAACGTGTATCTAACTACTTTAAATTTGTAAATGAACTCAACTTTAGTGGCGTTGAGTTCCCTGTTAAAATAGAGGACATTGACTTATTTGAAAAACTAAATCCTGGTATATCTGTAAATGTGTTTGTGTGGGATAATGAGTCTGTTGACAAGTTACAACCCATTAGAGTATCACCACTTGCTCCAACCTATGGTCAGTCAGAAGATAAGCATGTTGACATGTTATTAATTGGTTTCTTGTACATTGCTTAACGTCCCGACAGCAACAAGGCTTTCTCAGGACGTGCCTGCACTGCTTGTGTAAAAAAACACTAAACAGAACATTGAATGTATGTCGCCAGCCGGTCCAATACGTTAAATAAACCTAACACATGGGGCTAAATAAAGCTAAGACCATTTAGCAACACACATCCAATATCAAGAGCTACAGGCAGTGCAGACAGTAGGGAGAGTTTTAAAAAGGCAAATACAGGTGAATGGACCTCGGGTAGACAGAAACACATGCCCCAGAATAGAGAGAAAAACCCACCCGGTGGGGCTGACCAGGGTGACCCTGGGAACTAAAAAGTACCTAACCCCACCCAAGTCCCCCAGGGCAGACCCGGGTGGGGTGTTATTAATTGGCCCTGCCGGTGATAATGATAACTTTCACTACACAATTATCAGATCGATTGATTGATTGTACATTGCTTAACGTCCCGACAGCAACAAGGCTTTCTCAGGACGTGCCTGCACTGCTTGTGAAAAAAAAAATAAACAGAACATTGAATGTATGTTGCCAGCCGGTCAAATACATTAAATAAACCAAACACATGGGGCCTAAATAAAGCCAAGACCACCTAGCAACACACATCCAATATCAAGAGCTACAGGCAGTGCAGACAGTAGGGAGAGTTTGAAAAAGGCAAATACAGGTGAATGGACAAAGGGTAGACAGAAATACATGCCCCAGAATAGAGAGAAAAACCCACCCTGTGGGGCTGACCAGGGTGACCCTGGGAACTAAAAAATAACTAACCCCACCCAAGTCCCCCAGGCCAGACCCAGGTGGGGGACAATTATCAGAAATATGTCACGTCTAATTCATGGGCATACAACAAAACATAATGGCAAACAGGAAGTGTGTAAGAAATGTTTACAAAGATTCTCTTCTATTGCAGTAGCACATAAACACGTCCTGCATTGTAGGTCGGCTGATGACATACAAACTGTACTTAAGTATCCAGATCCTGGTAGTCAAGTATATTTTAAGAACTATGGGAATCAACAAAAGCTGCCGTTTGTAGTGTATGCTGATTTTGAATCACTGGTAGTACCATATGAAGGTCCTGTTCCAGAGTCATTACCAAAGACTATAAAACTAAGTGACCAAGTGGTGTGTTCTTTTGGATACATTATTGTTAGGTCAGACGGTCAGCATACCGAGCCTGTTATCTACAGGGGTGAAAATGCAGCATGTCTGTTTTTAACAGAAATGAGACATCTGTATAGTCAGGCAGTACAGTATCTCACAACATGTCAGATGCCTTTGGTAATGACAGAAGAAGACAAATTAAAATTTGATACAGCTGAGATGTGTTGGATTTGTGAACAACCTCTGGAGGGTAATAAAGTTCGTGACCATGATCACATAACTGGGCGTTACAGAGGTGCTGCACATAACAATTGTAACTTGTTATTAAAAACAGATCCTAAGACATATAAGTTACCAATCTTTTTCCACAATCTCAAAGGATATGATTCACACATTATCATGCAGGCTGTGGATGAATCTTACAAAAACATTAGTTGCATTGCCCAGACAACTGAAAAATACTTAACTTTTAGGTTAGACAAATTAGCATTTTATGACTCTATGCAACATTTGTCTTTAGGGTTGGCTAGTTTGGCAGAAGGACTGACTGAGTATCCAATAACAAGTAAATATTTTGAACCAGACTTGATTAAAAAAAGGTGTTTATCCGTACGAGTACACTGATCACTGGGTTGTGTTTGAGGAAAGGAGACTGCCACCAAAAGAGAAATTTTATTCCACACTTAATGGTAAAGGTATTTCTGACTCTGAATACCAGCACGCACTTGATGCGTGGGATAAACTGGGGTGTCAGACAATTGGTGACTACCATGACCAGTACTTGAAAGCTGACGTTTGTTTGCTAGCAGATGTATTTGAAAGTTACCGTGAAAAGGGTTTGTTACACTACAAGCTTGACCCTGCTTGTTACATAACTAGTCCTGGCATGACATGGGATGCATTTTTGAAATCCAGTAAGATATCTATAGACCTGTTGTCTGATCGTACGATGGGTGAAATGGTGGAACGTGGATTGAGGGGTGGGATAAGTATTGCAGCGAACAATTATGCAAATTAGGTTATTTGGGTTTAACGCCGAGCAGGCGACCAAGGCCATCTCACGGCGGGATGGGTAAAAATCTGGTCAGCCAGACTAAAAGCAAGGTCTTAAGACAAGATGTAAATATAGATTAAAAATCTCAGGCTAAAATGTCGCACATGTCTGGAAAAGAAACGTCTACAGACTCTCAAAAAGGGCAAATAAAAAAATTCACATAGTCTATGAATGCTCAGATCTTGTTAAAAATATTGCATTCTCTCAAAAAATTGAAGATTTTGTCCGGGGGAACATCCCGGAACAAAACCTTCAAGGAGTCTGCTGTGAAGTGTTTATATCTGGTGTCAATTAGGTCAGCACAATACAGCAAAAAGTGTCGAACAGAAAACTGCTCATCACAGGCAAAACACCATGGACGCTCATCCTGTTTAAGTAAGTAAGAGTGCGTAACATATGTGTGCCCGATGTGGAGCCGAGCAAGGACAGTCTCCTCACGGCGGCTGCCGCAGCGGAAAGGTAGACTGTCAGACAACTTAGGAAGAGCTTCATGAAGCTTGTTCCCTTCCTCTTTGTCCCACTCGGACTGCCACTCGCGGGCTATGTACGCACTAATAACAGGTTTAAAATCACTATAGACAGTCTGTGTGTCAGGGACAGGGTCACTGCGGGCACTGTTGGCAGCAGAATCTGCGATTCTGTTGCCTTCGATGCCCACATGGCCTGGGACCCAAATAAAAATGATGTCATAATATTCCTTCATCAAGTCCGCGTAAAGCTCTCGAATCTGCACCAGCAGTGGATGGTCTGTTCCCGCGCCCTGAAGGGCCTGCAGGGCAAAAAGAGAGTCAGACAGAATCAGGAAGTTCCTTTCCCGAGACTGATAGGCATGCTTGAGTGCTAGCAGAATGGCCTGCAGTTCTGCACTAAATACAGAGGAATGGTCAGGGAGACGGAGCTTAAATGGGCGTCTAGGATGGCGAGAGGACACTGCAGCCGCAGCCACTCTTCCATCCTCAGACTTGGACCCATCCGTATAAAGACGACAATAGCCAGGAAAAATTGAAAGGAGTTCATTGAGGCTCTGTTGGTATATGGCTGGTGGAGTACAATCCTTCTTGTGGGCAGTCAAGTCCAGCAAGATGTCAGGAACTGGTAGTAGCCAGGGTGGAGTGACGTGTTGCAGAGATTCCGAAACTTTGTCCAGGTCCACTCCGGCCGCCTGCAGATGAGGTCGGACACGCAAGGAAAGTGGACGGACAGCTCCCGGATGGGCATCGTAAATCTCTGCAAACGACGGGTTAAAAACACAATCATAGGCAGGATTTTCTGGATGGGCCTTCAGCTTCAGAACGTAGCTGAGCATGAGGCAGATGCGGCGGAGCCTGAGAGAAGGCTCCCCTGCCTCTGCATACAGACTGGGAACTGGAGATGTCCTGAAGGCTCCCAGACATATGCGCAGACCTTGATGGTGAATTGTGTTCAGACGCTGCAGAACAGACTTGGAAGCCGAGCCATATACCACAGAGCCGTAATCCAGTTTGGACCGAACAAGGGCCCGGTACAGTCGAAGTAAGACGATGCGGTCTGCACCCCAGTCAGTACGACCAACGACACGAAGAATGTCGAGGGCCTTCCGACAAGAGGTTCTAAGGTAGTTAACATGGTTGCAGAAGGTCAATCTTTTGTCAAAGATGACCCCCAAAAACTTAGCCTCTTCAGCCACCTTAATTGGCACTCCAGCAATGTTCAGGCTAGGTTCTGGAAAAAATTTCGTCTGGTTAGTAAAATGCACACAGACTGTCTTGGAGGGCGAGAATCTGAATCCATTGAGAGACACCCACCCCTGGATGCGATCAACGCACAGCTGCAAGCGCCTCTCAAGGGACGCAAGTCCTCGACCTCGTGCACACAAAGCAAAGTCGTCCACAAACAAAGAGCATTCAGAATCATCCTTGACGGCCTTTACAATGTTATTTATTTTAATGCTAAATAAAACAGGAGATAGAATACTGCCCTGCGGGACACCCATCTCCTGTTCAAAGGAGTCGGAGAGGGTGGAGCCCACACGGACATGGAACGACCTGTTGGACAAAAAATTGTGAATAAAAACGGGCAGATGCCCTTTAAAACCCATGTCCAACAAATCAGACATTATACCATGCTTCCAGGTAGTGTCATATGCCTTTTCAAGATCAAAGAAAATTGCATAGACATGCTGCTTGTTGACAAAAGCATCTCGGATAAAAGACTCAAAGCGGACTAGATGGTCAGTTGTACTACGGAAGCGCCGGAAACCGCACTGGAGGTCTGTGATGAGACCCTGTGACTCAAGATGCCACACCAGTCGGGCGTTGACCAAGCGTTCCATAGTTTTACATAAACATGATGTCAAAGCTATTGGCCGGTAGTTGCCCGGGTCGGAAGGATCCTTACCCGGCTTGGGAATTGGCACAACCACAGCCTGGCGCCAAGATGGCGGAAAATGACCGGTTATCCAGATATGGTTAAAGGCCTTGAGAAGTACAAGGAGTGAATCCTCAGCAGATGTGTTATGAGCTGATAATGGATGGTATCTAATCCAGCAGCAGAGTCAGTACATTTCTGCATGGCTTGCTGCAATTCTGAAAACGTAAAAGGGGCATTATAGTCTTCCAAGTTATCCGATATAAAATCACAAGCACAAGATTCTCGCTTCTCCTTCTCTCTCTGGAAGAAAGGTGAATAATGCTCTGTTGAAGAATTATGGGCAATGGTGGAGGCAAGTAAATTGGCCACAGCCTTTTTATCTGTGACCAAACTGGCACCATCTCTAAGATGGCCGACAGAAGCCGAGCCACCCCTGCCCCTAATTCTTCGAACAGCCTTCCAGACTTTTTGGGACGGAGTCCTAGAAGATAAAGATGAGACGAAGCGTCTCCAGGAAGCACGGCGTTCACGTTTAAAAATATAACGGGCTTTCGCCCGCTGTCTTTTAAAGGTTAAAATATTTGCTTGCGACGGATTACGAAATGCACGTCGCTGAGCAGATTTGCGCATTGTTTGGGCCTTGCGGCACTCTTCATTGAACCATGGTACTCTCGGCTTCTGAGGGAGTGATGTGGAAGTTCTAGGGATGGTTTCACCTGCAACCTCCAACAAAATAGAAGTAAAACAAGAAACAGGTTCTTCAGCTGACATGACCACCTCCTCTGTAAGACGAGACTGACAGAGAGAGGCAAACAGAGACCAGTTAGCTTTCTTGAGATTCCAGCGCCCCACCGGCGAATCCTCCTCACAGCTGACCGATGACAGGACTACTGGGAAGTGGTCACTACCACACAGGTCGTCGTGAACCTTCCAGTCAAAGTCCAGCATGAGAGAAGGATCACACACAGTGAGGTCTAGAACAGAACTAGATCCGGAACCTGAGTTAGAGTATGTAGGTGAGCCATCGTTAAAGACACATAGGTTAAGTTGAGAAAAAACATCTTCTAACATCTGACCTCTGCCATCATAGTGGTCACTACCCCAAAGGTGAGCATGACCGTTAAAATCCCCCATGAGAATAAAGGGAGGGGGCAGTTGATCTACTAAGTGAAAAATATCATTGCTAGACCCGCAGTGATGGTGGCAGGTAAATACTGCATATGGTTATGGTCTTTTTTAAGGTAACCCGAGCAGCGACAGCCTGAAGACAGGTGTCGATGCTAACGGGGCTACATAAAATTTGGCTACTAATGAGAAGAGCCGCTCCACCCGAGCGCCTCTCCGAATCAGAGCCTTTATGTATAACATTAAAACCATTAAAAGACACAGGGTCAGAAGTCTTCAGGTAAGTCTCCTGAAGAGATATGACTGAGGGGTTATAGAACTTGACTAAAAGACGTAATTCCTCAAAGTTAGCTCGAAAACCACGACAATTCCACTGAAGCAAAGAGTCCATGATTAAGTCTGATCTGGGGGTAAGGAGTTTTTCCACCCTGTTTCCTTTACCTTGGAAGGAGTTGAAGAAACAGAGGGGGGCCGGCTCCCGGGCCTCCTCTGGTTCTTCGGAGAGGAAGGGGGTGGAGCTGCCGCAGCATCAGCAACAACAACTTCCACTCCCTCCATCCGCTCCTCCAGTGCAGCATATTTGTTTTGAAGGGGCACATCTGTGTTCCCCTTCTGGGCCCGTGCGCACAGCGGTCCCATAGATTTCTTAGACTTCTGGTCCTGGGCAGCGTTCCTGCCGCTAGAGTTAGCGGCCTTAGAAGGCTGACCAGAGCCAGAAGCCTTTGGAGTTGACTGACTAACAGGTTTGGGTGGGGGCTGAGGCTTAGGGGCAACAGAAGGCGGCACAACCGGACCGGCAGTGTCCGCCTTCTGCGTTCCCTGGCTCCTTGTCACCACCGGAGGAGGGTCACTCCAGGGGCGAGATGAGCCGAGGCTCTGCCCCCAACCAAGAAGTTGGGGTCTGACATGAAAAGTCTTTGGTGGGGCGCTTGCCTGCCACCGCTGCACTAAAAGTATACACTGAGGTGTTAGAGGTTGGGGCAGCCGCAGCTGCACCAGGGCCTTCAACCAGTTTTTTGGCATCCAGAAAGGACAGCCCCTTCTCCACACGCACCTGCTGAATCCTGCACTCGGATATCCAACGAGGGCATTTCTTATCCGAAGCCATATGCGCCCCCTGGCAGTTCACACACAGGGGGGTGGCTGTGCAGGACTCAGCAGAGTGTCCGGGCCTAGTGCAACGGGCGCATGAAGCCTCTGCCTGATGGCATGTCTTCTGCCCATGGCCATACTTTTGGCACTTAAAGCACCGGAGGGGAAGAGGGACGTACTTTTTCACTCTCAGGGAGTAGTAACCTCCCCAGATGGTAGTAGGAGGGGTGGGGGTGCCAAACGTCAGGATGATGGTAGGGAGACGGATCTCCCCACCACCTCGCTTGGAAGCGAAGCGCCTGACGCAAGTCACCCCCTGAGACTTAAGGTTCCTTACAAGTTCATCTTCTGACAGTTCTGCCAAAGCTTGATCTTTGATTACGCCTCTTGACGAATTCATAGTTTTGTGGGGTGTGACTTCCACAGGAGTGTCTCCGATGGAAGAGAGCCCCAGTAGCCCGCTGGAGTGTGCCCGAGTACGGCACTCCACCAGCAAGTCACCAGACCTGAGGCGCTGGGCGTCAGGCCTGCCAACACGGCTCCTGAGGGTCTCCCCCACCAGAAAAGGATGCAGCTTGGTAACTGGTTTCTCCTTCACCTTGCTATGGACAATGAGGAAGTGAGGCCATACGGCCGACGCCTGAGGCGTCGCTTCCTCACAGTCTGAATCACTGTCATGTGCAATGTCGGTGTCTATGCGCCGTTTCTGTGCTAGTTTTGGTTTTTTGGTTTTATCCATATTATATTAGTAGAGATATTCATCCCCCGGGGGTCCCCGCCCGCCACCGAGCCCAACAAGGGAAAGTGCAACTGTCGGCGGGTCTCCAGCCGACGCACAATGGAGACTGCCCGAAAGATATACTCAAGGGGGTAAGCCCGATTGAACCGTTTGAGCCACCGCCTTCTATCACACCGTTGAATGCAGGGGAATACTGGCGTAAAGCACCTAATCAGCAGCAGAAACTATAGCATGGTGCTCCGTATAGCAACCCGCATGTCAACAGTGGGATAGGGCTCAACGTGACAAGAGCCGATTGACTAGGCCGGTACGACTAGCCTCCCGTTTAGGTAGAAGTCAAGGCCGAAGTGGAGTGTTGGCACCAGTGAGCCGCAGCCCAAAGGGAACCTCAGCCACCAGGATCCTCTTCTCCCCCGACACGGGTCTCCAAGCACGGCAAACACTTGGGATCCAAAGGACCAAAAAGTCACGAGTATTTTTAAGGACCAATCCAACATGGTACGACCTAGGTTAGCACAGCTCCTTAAAAACCGGACCAGTGAAAAGGCTGAACAACATATCTGCTGACATCAAGTCCTAATCCTGGACAAAGATGGCACCCGTCCGCTAGCCCACTCAGTCAGGGACTGAGCGGACTACCCACCTACGCCACGTGGAGGCCGGTGCCGGGTAGGCGAACAATTATGCAAAAGCAAATAATAAATATCTGGATGACCTTGGGTTTGACCCCTCAAGGTCAAGGTCATTCATTACCTATGTAGACGCTAACAATTTGTATGGCTGGGCGATGTGTGAATTATTGCCCTTGAAAAACTTTTGTCTGTATGATTTGTCACAGTATGACATAACAGAGTCAGGGTTAGCAAACAATATTATGAATCTTGATCGAAATGATGCGAAGTCGACCTGGAGTACCCACACCATCTACATGATTACCATAATGATTATCCGTTGGCAGTTGAGAAAATGAGTATGACAGGAAAAAAAGAAGACACTAAACTTGTGCCAAATTTGAATGACAAATTCAATTACGTTTGTCACTATCGATTGTTACAGTTTTACATCAGACACGGGTTAGTACTAAAGAAAGTTCACAGAGGAATTCAATTTGATCAGAGTGCTTTCATGAAAGATGATATAATGAAGAACACAACATTGCGTGCCAGAGACGGCAACACTGCATTTGACAAAGACTTCTTTAAGCTTATGAACAATGCCTGTTTTGGCAAGACAATGGAAAATCCTCATCACCGCAAAGATGTGAGACTTGTCACAACTGAATCAGGTGCAATTAAACTTACAGGCAAGCCACAGTACACGGGGTACAAAGAGTTTCATTCATCATTGTATGCAGTGTCACTCAAAAAAAAGATTGTTAAACTGGACAAGCCAGTATTCATTGGTATGGCAATTCTTGAGTTGTCAAAACTGTTGATGCTTGAATTTTATTATGATTACTTCAAACCAAAATATCCTGAGTGTCGTCTGCTATACACTGACACTGACTCTATGATCATTGATGTGTGTACTGAAGACTTTTATGAAGACATGAAAACAGAATTACACATGTATGACACGTCTGACTACCCAAAAGATCATCCACTGTACAGCACACAGAATAAGAAAGTGCCTGGAAAGTTTAAGGATGAACTGAATGGTGTGCCTATAGTTGAGTATGTTGGTCTGAGATCAAAAATGTATTCTATACTGCATCAGAAAGGTAGTCAGTCGAAAGCCAAAGGAATAAAAAAAAAAACAATAAAAAATAAAGACATTCGTCATGAACATTACAAGCAAGTGTTAGATGGTGCATTAATGCCTGATTATCCAAACAAGTCACTGAGATCAAACAAACATAATCTTGAAATAATCCAAACACATAAGAAGTCACTTGCAGTTGATGACACGAAATGTGTGTTTCACAGTAAGGAAAAAGCTTACGCACCTGGACATTACAGGCTTAAGTTATCTGAAGACATAGCCGATAAACTGGTTGAAGAATTAATCGATGAGTTAGTTACTGAAATGAGTAACGGTGTCTGGGGGAATAATCTGTAATTCTTCTCTGACAAATGCCCTCTGTGGCGCAGGGTCATACAGATAATATATTGTTGCGTCAGGACCGGGGACTATTTTTTTTATATTGTGTACAGACGTTGACCAGATGGGGTCTGTCGCTCTGCGCTTCACGTCGTTCTCAGCCTCCCCTGGCTGATATAAATATCTCACCTGTTTAGTAAATAAACTTGTGTCGGGTGCTGGGGTTGGTCCTGTTTTTGGCTCTGCAATTGTTTTCAATTTAATAGCATCAACAGGCTTTAAGCGTAAGCCATGACCTTCATTGTTCATTGCTTTTATCACATGTGGTAATCTCTTTACCCACTCAGTGTTCCGGGTGTCATGCATGAGTTCCTTAGAATACTGGTAACTGAAAAGTCTCTCTGATAACTGTCTGTTAAAGTTCTCTACAATTGCCTGTGATCTGTGTACACCTGGAATGCCTCGTCTGACTATTACGCCATGCTTCGCAAATAACTGATTAACTGCGCCCTTAAATTCAGATCCATCATCAACCTGCACTAGTCTGGGGTATCTTAAAGGGCCTTGACTATATATTTTTGATAATGCTGTAGCAACTGTTGTAGCTGTTTTGTCAGATATGGGTTCAGCGTCTTTATACCTTGAAGCAATGTCTACGACAGTCAAAGCGTACTTGTATCGTTTCTTTCTTATTGTATCATGTGGTAGGAACAGGAGGTCCATTTGACGTGTGTCATTGGGGGTAGTGTTTTCAAAATGGGGTCTAGATATCTTTCTTGGAGCAGGAAGATATATCTGCCAAATTGCCTGTCTCTGTAACCATTGTTTGACTTGATTGAGTGTTATATCTCCGCCCACAGCGGCATGTAATTTCTGAATAGCTGTTGCTCCTTTCCAATAGCCTGATGGGGAGTAATATATTTTTGTTAGTTTATTTTCGGCTGCCATTTTTTCTAGCAATATAAAGACCAGTAAAAAATACAAATGTCATTCCCACTAGAACAAAGATTATCTCCCCGTTTCTTTGTTGTGTACTCGGTTGATAGTAGTCACTAAGTTTCGGTTTTGGGATAGACATGTCTTCACCCGTGACAAGAAAATATTCCCTGATTGCTTCGTCTGTATTTGAAAATGTATGCTGTGCGTGGCCTTCTAGCCTCAGTTTTTCATTAATGAAATCAAGTTTCTCAATTCTATTCTTTTCATAATCTTGTTGCGCTTGTGCAAGTTTCTCTGATGCCTCATTGTGACGTTTCATTTCTTCTGCAGATTCCTCTCTGCCTACTTTTGAAAAGAGATAATTTGAGCCGCTAAATGCCAGGGCGTTGACCATCGCGTCTCCAATTATTACTGCCAAAGTCGCCATATTATTTTTATTTACATAGATATATTTTCGGGAATAATTCCCTGCTTGACAAGAAAATCTTTTGTCGCAATCGATGCTGTAACAACTACAATTAGCTTAGCGCTGTCTTCAAAGTCTAATCTACTCAAGACTGCTGATTTCATTTTGAGTAGATTTTTTCCCAGCATAGAATAAGCTACTGCTAGTCCGCTGATTACGGCAGAATGATACACAAGGTTCATTATGTTCTTTGTGTCGCTCATTTTCTAAGGCAATAAAAATTTAAATAATATCTTTATTTACTGCATATAAAATGGGTCAACGGCTTTGGGTGTTACTAGTAATGTGGCGACTTCTGGTTTTGTTTTTGGAGTGTCTGTTTTTTTGGTCACTGTACGAGTCTGTGGTTTGTATTTTTTTATAATTGATACCCTACGTAACCAAATCCGACAACAAATCCGGCAATTATATATTTTGTTGATTGAGGTTCGGGGTCAGGGTTATGGTCAGGGTTAGACTTAGTTGTTTGTCTCTCACTTTGTTGTGGGTGTGATAGTAGTGACACTGGTCCTGACGGTCCTGACACCTGGTTAGTTACATGAACCTTTTCTGTTTGTGTTTGAAGCTGTAATTTTTTCTGCTTGTTCCATTCGGCTAATCTTTTTCCTCACTCAACGCGGCCTGGACTTTTAACCTTAGTCACAGTTTGAACCTGTGTCAAAACAGGGTCGGGGTTCAGTTGTGGAGTCGTCTGGGTTTCGTCCATTTTCTTCTGCAGTAAAATTTAATTTTGAAAAATCAATATGACTCCCAGTAACAAGTAAGGTTACCACAGGTGCAAGGTAATTTCCAAACTTGTAAAACATGAGGCATGCTAATTTACCAATTGAACTTGAAACAATAGGATTGCTTTCAAGGTCGTGTGATAGGCTGTCACTATCCACAGGTAGAAAGTGACTCACTGCTTTTGTGTATAGGCATGCAAGAGATCGACTCAAATCACGAGTCATTAGTGAAGCAATGTGGTTTTCATATTTAGAATGAAGCTTGATTAGCTCGTCAGCGGTGAGAGATTCAATATCCTCTGTCATGTATTGTTTTCCGAGATACATCTTTGATTTGCCTGACACAACTACAGAAAGAAGGCGCTGTTTTTTCGAGTCTAAGTCTTTGTTTTCTACAGCATTGATATCATTTAGAAGAAGTAATTCGTCTTGATTCATTTTATAATAAAAAATATTAATTTTAATGTCATTGAATTTGGAAATCTTTATTTTACTGAAAAAAATAAAGAAAATATGGGAAAAACAGGGTGTGTTATTAGATGAGCGATTTGTGGTCAAAAACAATGAAATTAGAGGGTGTATATAAATTGTCCAAAACCGCCCATAGTTCCATTCTCTTCTATCTCCTGCAACTGGTACATAGCCGTTAGGTGACACCTACAAAATTTGGGAAATGCTGCCCTTGGGGTTAAATGGATTAAGAAATGTCACAAACTTTTACGGTGAGAATGTTTCTAAATTGGACTCAACTTAAAAGTGCAGAACTTGGACACTAGATTTGCTTCAATAAAACTGTGTCATAGTAGTAGCACCTTTCTTTTTGAGGCATAAGCTGTATTATATATTCTTTCACTGGAATATGTTTTGCAAAGACGGATGTAAACACCAAGCTAACACATTAATCTTGATAACATGACCGTAATAACATACAACATAACAGAAGAAGTGAAAAGTTGTCTGACCTATGAGAGAGGTCACTCAGACCGTTATGTTTAGAAAGGTCTCACTACAAACTATCCTTCTGCAACAGCAAAATTTAAGCATTTTTCACACATCTGTCAACCCGCCATGACCCTTGACCTTTGCGATGAGCTGACTAAATTATTATGCATAGGAAAGAATTATCATCAGCTACCATTATTCCAAATTGAATTGAAAAGTTTGAGTAAATGTTGATAATACATACAATTCTATTAAAAAAAAAGGCATTTTACACACATCTGCCGATCACTTGTGACCCTTGACCTTTCCGAGGGGTCATCCAAATTAGTATGCATAGATAGATCTTACCATCAGGTATCTCTGTACCAAGTTTGGGTTTGAAGTTGTGAATAGTACAGTGGAGTCAAGTTATCATGAACTCGCTTTACACGAATTTCCGGTTAACACGAACCGTTTTTGCATTCCCGGCCGACGGCCTTCTTATTCTGTATTAAAATTTCACTGATAACACGAAATGCTTAACACAAAATTTTGCTTTACACGAAGCTGGTTTCGGTTCCCAACCAGGGCAATTTCACTATTATTCACCTGTTTAACACGAACACAGATTTCATTCACCGAAAACCAATTCACGTGTCGCTCTCGTGCTGTACAGTCTGTGTAGTACACATGACAGATCAGAGCGAACTCTAGTCTGTGATTGACTGAATAGCCTTCGGCTGTTGTAATCCGTCTTCTCATTGGCTAGCGTTTCTGAACTGTATTCATGTTGCATCATTCGTGTACCAACACAACCCTTTTACCGATGCGGGATTGTACTTCAGCCTGTGTTGCTTTTTTACATGATGAATTGTAACTTACAATGGATTTTACCTGATGGATTTTACATTAAATACTCGAGCTGAACACGTTTCCTTGTGTTTTCCTAGCGAGCTGAAGGTATGTAAATAAAGTACGATAATGTGAACTTTTAACCTCGTACTCTTTCACGCACACATCTCTTACACACTTTCTCCTTGAGGGCTGTGATCAATTTTGAGGCCATATTGGTTAACACAAAATACTTTTAACACGAAGTGATTTTCCGTGTCCCCAGAAATTCGTGTTCAGCGGACTCCACTGTATTTGAGAAAAAACATCTTTTGTCAAAATATGGCTATTTTGGATCTATTTCTTGGTCTTTTGTGACCCTTGACCTTTCCGAATGGTCAACCAAATTAATATGCATAAAAAGGTCTTACCACCAGGTATCTTTGTACCAAGTTTGGGTTTGAAATTGTGAATAGTATTTGAGAAAAAATAAATTTTGTCAAAATATTGCTATTTTTTACCTATTTCCTGATTGCCTGTGACCTTGACCTTTATGAGAGGTCACTCAAATTGGTATGTTTAGAAAGATCTTGCCACAAAGTATCCTTGAGCCAAGTTTGAAGACTGTGCCATGAATAGTCTCTGAGAAAATGCCAACGTTAAAGTTTACCACGGACGACGGCGGACGGACGACCACTTGCTCAGAACATAGACTCACTTTTGCTTCACACGTGAGCCAACAAATAAAATCCTCCTTTTACCTGCAGCTTTTCCCTCAGTAATTTGATGGTCTCCCTATTTTCTTGCATCTCTTTCTCACGATCACTCCCCTCCTTCTGCAGTGCATCGATGACCTTGACCTTGCCTTCAAGGACATCGTTGGTGTCCTTGAGCTTTTGCTCAAACATGCGGATGATCTCATCCTGGATGTTGACCTCTTCTTTGGCCATGATTCGCTGGATGTCCTGCTCATGGCGTTGGAGGATCTCCCGAAGATCATTCTCTCTCATGGATATCTCCTGTAAAAATGATTAGAACAGATTATGGTCGTCAAGCAGTCAACATGTTTATCTTTAAGACAGCCCATTGGCAGATCGGCTGGATGATAGTGCTAAATGAGCTTGGAGCCTGGGAAGGCACCAAGGCACCAAGCTAATCTTGCACTATCTTTGAACAATAATGACAGATCCATCTCCCACAGTTTATACAGAGACCTCCCAAAGTTTCACAAGTTATAATAAGGTGTGACTGTTTAACTCATTTAAGAAGTGTCACATACAGATAAGTAGAGAACAGCAGTGTACCCATATACAGCATGTCTGGAATGAGTTAACCCTAAAAGTTTTATGGATATGAGATCTTATCAAATATTGTTTTATACAACTGGTGTGGCAGGTGAATTTACTAAGACACTTCAAGGCATACATCAACTCATCAAGCTAATTTGGCACTGCACTTATACTATCACAAACCATCTCCTCTTGTCAGGACTGAATGGATTACCTACACCTTCCATCCTACCTTATCCTTTTCCTGGATGGTGGATTTTAGGCGCTTGGATTCTGCTTCCAGCTCGGCCAGTGTCTCCTCAAAATACTTTTGGGTCTCCGTTAGCTTGGTGTGGAACCTCTCCGTCTCGGACTTCAGTTGCTGCTCTGTCTTGCGCAGCGTCTCCCTGGTGAGATCAAAAGCTTCCTCGTTGGCCTCAATTTTGGCTGTGAGCTTGGTGATAAGCATGGCTTGGTCCACGACGCTCTGCTCACGCTCTTTGATGGAGGCTTGGAGAATC
Organism: Semisulcospira habei; assembly: GCA_036245525.1. Taxonomy (NCBI): domain Eukaryota; kingdom Metazoa; phylum Mollusca; class Gastropoda; family Semisulcospiridae; genus Semisulcospira; species Semisulcospira habei. The sequence continues at coordinate 140,998,885 of BTPG01000006.1, forward strand.
TGTAAGAAAATTTGTATTTAGTACTTTAAAATGTATTCGCTTCCTCTTAGTTTTTATGTCATAGATTTTGAGAAGTTTAGTCAAATTTGATGTAGAGCAAATTCAGCGCCGCACTTTATAAGAATTGTTTCTTATTTTATTAGAAATGTAATAGACATGTTATGAAACAGCAACTGTGAATGTGATCTGATGATCATTTAGAATAATTCATTCGCCTTGATTACAGTCAGCAATCTGCATATGTATGCTGATCTGTGTTTCTGGACTGTGACAGTAAATAAGACCTATAATTAAAATGTTGACTTACAGCCCATGTGCTGCAAAAATGAATTTTTCTTTAAAATGAATTTTTTCGAAAAACCCTTACCGATGGCATTACTGATAGGAAACGTTACCTAGCTAGCATAATTTTAGCCAAAATTTGGTTGTGTCCGTATAAGGGAGTGTTGGCAGGTGAGGGCCGCTATAGCCTAGGCAGTAACCTAAGTAGCCTCTCTTCCGCCCGATCCGGGTACGAGCTCACCCGATATTCCTCAGGTGGTTTCTTAGCGAACTGGCGGCAAGCGGGACAGGTGGGAGGGACCTTCGAGTAATACCATCAGTAAGTATTTTTCGTAAAAATTTATTTTAAAGAAAAATTCATTTGTTTCCTCAAAACACATTACCGATGGTATTACTGATAGGAAGAATCCCGAAGAGGAGGTGAGTGCCGCTATAGTGCCCCTAACCAGACCTGCCCTCCCAAAGCAAACTCCCGATAATTTTAGCTAACTCCGGCGCCTATGGTGCCGGGAGGGAGTGTTGCGCCGCTGCGATGTCTCCCACCAGCGAAAGGTTCTGCCACTGGGCAGAGAGGTCCCTCAGGTAGAAGCGGGCAAAGGTAGTCTCAGCTCACCATCCCACGGCCGCCACAATGTCCTTGACAGCGCAGTTGCGGTCGAATGCGAGACTTGTGGCCATAGCTCTGACCTCGTGTGCCCTGATATTCATACGTTTGGCTGCATCAGGGGCAAGGTCCTGGTAGGCAGAGCGAATCACCCATCGGAGCCAGGAGGAGATGGTCTGGGCTGAGATGTCACATCTACCTGGGGACAGAGGGAGAAACAGGCGGGTGCGTCCTCTGCACAGAGGCTTGGTCCGGTGCAGGTACACACATAAGGCTCTCACCGGGTCCTGTTGTCTGGTCTCCCCGGGTGGAGTCTGTCACTCGTAAAGGGCAAATAGTCATCAACTGTGGGGCAGCCAAAGGTGACCGCATCTTGGCCAGGAAGGTCGGTTCAGGTAGCAGTTGTATGGAGCCGTCCGTCCGGAACTGCAAGCAATCTGGGCGTGTCAACAGCGCGTGAAGTTCACTGACCCTGGAAGCCGTGGCTAGGGCTAACAGGAAGCACGTCTACCGAGGCCCATCCGGCATGTGCACCAACCAAAGCGGTTCAAAACGGTCCGAGTTGAGCCATGAAAGCACCCATGGTAGATCCCATCTCGGCAAAGCGAACGCAGTGCCAGGCTTTGCAGACCGAAATGGGCCATCAGATCGGCGAGGTCTATGCAGCTACCAGGGTCGGGCCAGCCCAAGAGCCGGAATGTGTCGGCAATCATGGCGAGGTAGCCCCGAAATGGTAATTGGAGCCAGTCCCTGGTCGTTGAATAGCCAGAGGAAGAACTCCGCCAGCTGGGGCATCGTCAAGTCCGTGGGGAAGAGAAGGTTGTCCCCACACCAGTCACACAGCACTCGCCATTTTCCCTCATAAACTCGTCTGGTTGAGTGTCAGCGGGCTGCAGCGATAGCATCCACTGCCGAACTAGTGAAGCCTCTGCTGGAGAGGGCTTGCCGCACAATCTCCAGCTGTGGAGGAGGAGACGTTCTGGGCACGGACGGTACAGCAGCTGTCGCGGTTGCTTGAGCATCGTGCATACAGTGGAGAGCTGCAGAGGAGGGCACGTGGCGAGGTTCAAAAGGTCTGTGGTCCACGACTTGGTCCAGCAGAAGGGGGCCACCAGGAACAGGACCATGTTGCAGCCGCGGAGCTTGAGGAGGACTTTCGGCACCAGCACCGAGGGAGGATAAGCGTAGGCGACAAGTCCGTCCCAGGGGATGGATAGCGTGTCTACTGCCCCAGCTAGCGGGTCTGGAACCGGTGAGACGAACAGCGGTAGCTGGTGGTTCCACCTCGTCGCGAAGAGGTCAATCATGGGAGCCTCCCACCTGGTCCTGATCATCCTTAAGATGTCCAGTTGGAGCGTCCACTCGGTGTGGAGTAGCTGGCCACGGCGCAATAGAGTCGGCTAGAACATTTAGATGTCCCGGGATGTCTCACACGAAGAGCGATGCCCCAATCCTTGCACCCGCGGAGCACCTGGTAGAGAAGGATGCACAGCGAGGGAGAGCGTGTCCCACCCTGTCTCTGTATGTAGGTGATGACAGTGGAGTTGTCGGACTAGACGAGGAGCTCCTGGCACCGGAGTTGAGAGTCTCACGTCAAAATGGCCTGCCATACCACCTTCTGCTCTAACCAGTTGATATCTGGGGGCCAAAGACCGGAGGCTGTGGCGAACATCGGTAGTAGTGAGCCCCCCAACCGGCGAGACTTGCGTCGACACCAAGTGACAACCGGGGAGGCGGTGATTAAAGTGGGACCCCCGTAGCAAGCCAGGCGGGGTCCCCCCAGCGCTGAAGGTGAGGACGTAGCATCAGGGGCACCGGGATCAGGGAATCGATGTCGTCCTTCGAGGGTCGCCAGAGTAGGAGCAGGTGCAGCTGCAGTGGGTGGCAGTAGAGGCGTCCTAGGGGCAGGAGATCCGCTACGGCGCTCATCTCGCCCAGGAGTTGTAGCCACAACCGGGCAGTGACAGCGTCCTCTTGCGCTACTTGCCGTGCCAGATTCCCCAACTTCTGGAAACACACCTCCAGGAGTTACACTTCGTCGATGTCGGTTCGAAACTCCATCCCCAGGTGTACGAAGCGGCGCGACGGCAAGAGGTCGGACTTTCCCGCGTTGATGAGGAACCCAAGTGTGTCGAGCAGAGCGAGGAGCGCATCCCGGTCCTACTCCAAGGCAGAGTCTGCTTGGTTCCTCAGGAGAAGATCGTCGAGGTAGTTCGAAGTGGGACTGGACGACGTCCGTCTGGCCCTGGCTACGATGGCGTCCATGATCCGGGTGAACAACCACGGGCTGAGGTTGAAGCCAAAAGGAAGCACGGTACTGGTAGACTACACCGGCAAAGGCGAAGAAAAGGTAGCGTCTGGCCGCAGGATGCCTGGGGACGAGGAGGTACACATCCGACAGATCGAGACTGACGGCAAAGTCCATGGGCTGCACTGCGGCGCGAAGGGCTCGAGCGGTCTCCATGCGGAAGGACGGAGCGACTATGAACTTGTTCAGGGCGGAGAGGTCGATGACTGGGCACCACTAGCCTCCCGGCTGGAGAACCACAAAAAGGCGCTGTAGAAGGCTGGGGTGTCGTGTCGCGTCACCACCTCCGTGGCGTTTTTCCGTAGTAGAGCGGCGACCTCGTTGCGAAGCGCGTCGGCCCTGAGCTGATCTGATCTGCACCGCAGTCCAGAGGGGCGAACGGCGCAGTCGGGGGGGGAGGGGAAGGGCGACCGGAACGAACGTTGTAGTCCCTCGCATACGGTCGAAGGAGCCACAGGTCGTCGGGAAACAGCGATCTCCAAACGTCGCTGCGACATGTGAGCCTCCCGCCGACAGGAGACCTGGGAGCGGTTGGTGGGGGTGGTGGAGGAAGGCAGTCAGCGGGCCCTACCTCGCCCGAAGGGACAGCAGGCCAAGCAGGGGCAGGGGCCTCCGTGGCATCGGGGGTAGGGAGTGAGCGGGGACGACCAAAAGCCAGGGTCCGGGGCGTGCAGGACGGTATCTCGGTGCATCAGATCGTAGTTGCAACCGCAGCCATGGCGTTAACAGCGCTGTGGTAAGCGGCCCGGATGCCGGAAACTGCCAAGGCGAGGATGTCGGCCAAAACCGGTGAGATGGTAGGATGCCAGGCCTCCTCAACGCGACGGACGATGGCCTGCGTCACCAGGTCCAGGAACCCGCAGCGGCCAGGGATGAGGGAAGCTGTCTGTGAAAGTCCCGAGTGGAATCACGTCGTCGAAGAGAACCAGCACAGGACAGCACCGGAGGGTTCACCGCCGGGAGTGGGCAGGCGAAGCTCTGCGAATGTCCCTTGTACCACCTCTGACGAAAGGCCATAGACAGGTCCATCGGCCACCTGGTGTCAGCAAAGAAACCGGTGTCTCTCAAGGCGCCCTGAAGCAGGTGAGTGGAGAAGGTGTAGCGAAGGTCCCGGAACCAGGCGATTGAGGAAGAGACTTGGAGCGCTTGGCCTGGTGCTCGGAGTCCACGAAGGCAGAAGCTCTCTTCTTGGCAGGGGGAGAAGGAGGGCAGTCTTCCGCGGGAAGACACGTCGCGATGAGGCGAGTCGCTTCATCCAAGGTCCGAAGAGTCTGAGTGTCTCCATCCTATGGCTCAGCGTAGCTGGTGGCGAATCCACTCATCACGGGACTGCGAGCGTCGTAAAGGGGAGGCGCCATCGACGCCAAGCAACGCCGAAACGGGGTCCTCTGGAGCCAAGCTGATGGAGTCGTCCGTCAAGTGCGCGGGAGGGACAGGGGCGTCCAAATCCTCAGCATGACCGGTGGTCGCAGGTGCAGCGACGACCCAACGAGAAGATAGAGCAGTGCTGGAAGGGGTTCGTCTTCCACTGTGGTGATGCCGCGAGCGGAGAAGCCCCGGGGAATCCTGCGAGGTCTTGTGTAAAGAGGCCAAACTACTAGAAGCAGACCAGTGGTCCCGAGGGGAGCGGCTGCGACGAGGAGAACGGGAAGGTCTCGGTGCGTACTGTGTCTCGTCGTTAGCACGGGCCATGGGCGACGGCTGTCCCGCGAAGTCCGGGAGGAAGAGCGCAGTCTCGGCGGCTGGTCCCGCGAACTCGAATGGTGATGAAGATTCGTAGTCAAGCCGGTTTTCCCATCGCGTAGCGGCCCATCGGTACTGGTATGTCGTCGTATGCTCCTCTCGTGTCTCCCGTCTCTGTGTAGCGAGCGAGCGCTTCTGGAGTCAGACGAACTGTCCGAGTGTGGCCAAGGGCGGGGGCCGGGGTCCTGTATGGGTCGTTTCTCGCCTCTCAGCACTGCGTCTGGAGTGTGCTCTCGTCTCTACGATCGGGGCGTGTGGTCGTGGCACATCATCACTGACCTGGGAACGTGACGTGGTACGCACAGCTCTCCTGTGGTGCTCACGGTCCCTGGATGCAGCAGGCTCGTGCCTGTTTATCCTGTGTCAGGAGCTGGCACCAATCCGTGTAGGAGCTTGTCTGGCCGTGGACGCTCATCACTGACCTGCGACCGAGAAGCCGAGCGATCGTCTATAGGGGCGAGATCCCGTCGCGCGTGCGCCTCGTGTCTCTCTTCCCGAAGCACCGAGCGTGACACCTTCTTTCTGTCAAGTCTGTGTTTCACCGTCTGGTCTGGTGCTAAGATCATCGTAAGAGCGTGTGCCGACGTCTGCCCGGAAGTAGTAGGATTGATCCGATTCATCACGGTCATGGGTGGCTTAAGAGCCCCATCCAGTGGTATTCTGCGCGGTAGTAGTTGTACTGGTCCAATTCGTCACGATCATGGGTAACTTAGTAGCCCCATCCGTGGTATTCTGCGCATTAGTCGTTCTACTGGTCCGATTCAACACGGTCATGGGAAATTTACTGGGCCCATCCGTGTATTCTGCGCGTTAGTAGTTGTACTGGTCCAATTCGTCACGGTCATGGTTAACGTAGTTGCCCCATCCGTGGTATTCTGCGCATTAGTCGCTCTACTGGTCCGATTTATCACGGTCATGGGAAATTTACTGGGCCCATCCGTGGTACTCTCCTCGCGCTGGGAACATATGGCGTTGAGGCGCGTCCCCTGGGTGGTGGATAGGGGGTCCCTCGCGAGAGGGGTGCACCGAATGAAATAAGGTGCCGTGAACCAACATGGTCTAAGGGAAAGTGACCCTGACAGAAAACCCCTGGTCCTCCTAGTAAGGGGGTTGGGCGTGGGGGTAGCTTCCCCACCCTGCAAAAAAGGAAATAGCTACAAAAACGCCGACGAAAAGACAAACAGTAATTCCTTTCCTGGAGGAGGAAGGTTCTTCTACCAGAAGATTTATGACATCCTGTGGTGAAAGCCGGAAGTCTTCGGAAGCCACAGGACCGAGCCGCCTATCTCTATTCAGGGACACAACCATGGGCACATTGAGTGTCAAGACCATGTGCCAGAGCGGCAAGGCCGCCCAGATAGCAGCGGAAATGCAAAGGTACAACCTTTCCCTGCTAGGTATCAGTGAAGCCAGATGGACGCAGTCTGGCCAGAAAAGGCTATTAGGTGGGGAGATGATTCTGTGTTCGGGTCATGGGGAGGAGAATGCCCCCCATACAGAGGGTGTAGCATTCATGTTGTCACTGGTGGCACAGAGAGCGCTGATGGGCTGGGAACCTCTTGGGCCAAGAGTTATCACGGCGGCCTTTGGAGCCAAGAGAAAGATCAAGCTCAACGTCATCCAGTGTTATGCGCCCACTAATGACAGTGACGAGGAAGAGAAACAAGAGTTCTACGACCGACTCCTGAGTGCTGTGGACAAATGTGTGGAGCGAGACATCACCATCGTCATGGGCGATTTTAATGCCAAAATAGGGGAGGACAACACCAGATACGAAGAGGTGATAAAAAGACAGGGACTAGGGGAGATGGTTGAGAACGGGAAAAGGTTTGTAGACTTTTGTGCTCTAAACAGACTTGTCGTTGGAGGCAGCATCTTCCCACACAGAGGAATACACAGGGCAACTTGGGTCTCACCTGGCCGTGCTGCAGAGAACCAGATGGACCATATCTGCATTAGCAAGAAATTTAGAAGATCCCTTCAAGATGTTCGAGTGAGGAGTGGTGTCGAGTGATGTCGCCTCAGACCACCATCTGCTTACCTTAAGAATAAAGCTTAAGTTAAGGAAAGACCGCACAGAGACAGCAGGAGAACAGCGCTATAATGTAGGCCTCCTGAGAGAGACTGGAGTGAGAGAAGAGTTCAAACTGGTGCCGTCCAACAGGTTACAAGCGCTACAGGAGCTAGTAAATGAAGAGGAGGCGGTCACCACAGAGCAGCAGTGGAGGGCAGTTGGAGAGGCACTGAACTCAACCTGCAAGGACACTGTAGGGTTCAGGAAACGCCATCACATGGACTGGCTGTCGGCACGGACCTTGAAGAAGATGGAGGTGAGGAGGCAGAGGAGGGCAGTTGTCAACGGCAGTCGCGCGGGGGCAGCCGGGACAAGGGCGCAGGAGGAATGCTCGGAGGCTGGCCGCGGGGTGAGGAGGAGTATCAGGGCAGACAAGAGGGCCTAGACAGACAGCCTGGCAGCAGAGGCAGAAAAAGCAGCAGGCAGCGGCAACATGAAACAGCTCTGCGACGTTGCCTGAGGATTGTCGGGCAGGTGTGGCCATACAGAGGGACCAGTGGAGGACAAAGAGGGCAAGCCTATTGCAGACGGAGCAGGCCAGCTCGACAGATGGGCCAAGTGTTTTGAGGAGTTGCTAAACAGACCCAGCCCACCCGCCCCCCAGACATCCAGCCGGCAGAGACCGACCTACCCATCAGCTGTGACAGACCCAGCCGGGAAGAGATCAGAAGAGCAGTGGCATTTTTGAAGAACGGCAAAGCAGCAGGAAGTCGTCGGCGAGGTCGTCAGAGAAAGAGTTGGGTCGCAAACATAAAAGAATGGACCGAACTCGAGATGCCAGACTTGCTTGCCACCGCCCAAAATAGAACTCAGTGGAGAGCACTGTCTGTTGCTGCTGCCTTTCAGTCCCCCCAACGCCCAGTTCGGGCAAGGGACTGATGATGATGATGATGAAAGCAGCAGGGCCAGATGGCATCCCAGCAGAGTCTCTGAAAGCAGACCTAGAGACAACAGTAGAGCTGCTGTACCCACTGTTTGGAAAGATCTGGGAAGAGGTGATGCCGACTGACTGGAAGGAGGGGTACCTAATCAAGCTTCCCAAGAAAGGCGACCTCAGCAAGTGTTCCAACTACAGAGGAGTAACCTTGCTGTCAGTACCAGGAGAGGTCTTCAACAGGGTCGTCCTGGAGAGAGTGAAGAGCTCCGTTGACCCCCAGCAAGCAGGATTCAGGAAAAACCGATCATGTACAGACCAGATCGCCACTCTCCGCATCATCGTGGAACAGTCTCTGGAGTGGAGCTCCCCACTGTACATCAACTTTGTGGATTACGAGAGAGCATTTGACAGCGTGGACCGAGAGACTCTGTGGAAACTCCTACGACACTACGGTGTACCTACAAAGCTCGTCTGCCTGATCAAGAGCAGCTACGATGGCATGACATGTCGCGTGATCCACGAAGGGCAGTTCACCAGGGAGCTCCAGGTCAGAACCGGTGTCAGGCAGGGGTGTTTGCTTTCTCCGTTCCTCTTCCTACTGGCCATAGACTGGGTCATGAAGAGGACCACAGAGCACAGACGAAGTGGAATACAGTGGCCACTGTGGACACAGCTTGACGACCTCGATTTTGCAGATGACTTGGCTTTACTGTCCCACACTCATCAACAAATGCAGGACAAGACCACGAGGCTTGCTGACATCTCGTCTCAAGTGGGCCTCACCATCCACAAACAGAAAACAAAGACAATGAGGCTGAACGCAACCAGGGAAAAACCAGTCTTGCTTGCTGGCACCCCATTGGAGGAGGTGGAGTCATTCACCTATCTCGGGAGCATCATAGACAAAAAAGGCAGCACTGATGCAGATGTCAGAGCACGAATCGGTAAAGCCAAAGCAGCCTTTCTCCAGTTGAAAAAAGTGTGGAGTTCCAGAGAGCTGTCACAGCGCACCAAGGTCCGGATTTTCAACTCTAACGTAAAAGCAGTTCTCCTATATGGAGCAGAGACTTGGAGATTGACAAAAACCACAGTCAACAGAGTACAGATCTTCATAAACAGTTGCCTTAGAAGAATTTTGAAAGTCCACTGGCCAGGGAGGATCAGCGACATCAGACTCTGGGAGAGAGCAGGGCGGATAGCAGCGGAGAATGAGGTTGGGCGAGGAGGATGGGGATGGATTGGTCACGGTCTGAAAGGGCCAGCTTCCAGTGTCACTAGGCAGGCATTGTCATGGAACCCCCAGGGAAAGAGGAAATGAAAAAGGCCGAGAAACACCTGGCGTCGAGACCTCCAAGCAGACATGAAGAGACTGGGAACCACCTGGAGTAAAATCAAAGGAGAAGCACAGGACAGAGTCGCTGGAGGTCTCTCGTCGACAGCCTATACCCTGGCAGGGGTGACAGGCGTAAGTAAGTAAGTATCCGTGGTACTCTGAGCGGGAACTGATGGCTGCTCTTGGGTAGGTGTCAGGCATTTACGGCGGTAGAATCCCCACAGCTGGGACCATCTCTCTTCCAGCCAGGGGGCACAAACAGCACAGGGATGCGTTGACTCACAGCCAGAACAGGGCGGGCAGACTGCATGCTCGTCACAGGGCCACTGAAAATCGCCACATAGCGTGCAGGTACGAACCTGGTAACTGCAACACAGAGGCCATAATGAAGACCGAGCGAGCGTGGCCTCCGAGGCTGCGCAACAATAATTACGCGTGCGAGGGTGAGAACGAACTCAATCAAGTGCACAGAGCGTGCCTGGCGCTCTTTCCTTCCCTTGAGCAGGGCAGTAACTGAGATATTACCTGGCCATAACGGTGCAAGAAGAAAACTCACGCCGGTCGAAGCGACGTCCTAAGGTGCCACGGGACTCACAGTCACCATCCCGGTCAAGGCCATCCACAGGCACACCAAGTCCAAGTCACGCCGCACAGGCCAAAGTTTGAAACAGTACAAGGCACAATCCAAGTGAGCTCCAAGCTAGCACAACCACACAGCCAAGTCCCAAAACGATGCAAGAGCAGTTCAAGTAAGTCACAAGACGACCGGTCACATCCACACAGTAAGATTTGGAGAGCGATGTACGAAACACAACCGTCTACAGGCTAGCTAAGAAACTAACCAGCGTATAGGATGCTCATCGGTCATTGACGCATACAAATTTGAAATGACGCATTGCACTGTCAGTGAGCCAGTCATATGACTTATTTATTTTTTAGACAGTCACTGATACCCGCGCCGAGTTAGTTGGCCAGTAGGAGAGAGAGAGAGAGCTATGGCCAGCTAGCATGATGCTCTAGAGCACTGTAGGCCTACACAGTCAGTCCTCAATGAACAGAGTGAATCCAAAAATTAGGGAGGCGGGAGGCCAGCTGCCAACAGTGATGGGTGACACTTGCCCCCTCTCTCGAGCAATGTAAACAATACTGCAAGCATGGGCCCTGACTAGGTACAGGTCCAACATGATGCAAAACGCTTTCCGCCTGTAAGAGGCATACATCCTCATCAGTCCCCAAGGCTGCATTAAGTCTCTTGTTGGTCTCATTGATGCTGATTTTGATCCCCGGAGTCGGTATGTGAGTGCCGCAGTGGACTGGGTCTAGATGTCTGTAGCCAGTTTTTTTTCACAAAGGTCAGCAGTTCATGTATTCATAATAGATGTGTATAGAAGCAAAGGCAAATGGCTTTACTGTTGTCAGTGCTGCCGGTTCGAAATTTTTGCAGAGATATGCATATTTTTACATGTCCAAAATGTTGTAATGTAAGATGTTTTAATTGATGTACCAGTGATCTCTCGTGCTCACACATATTTATAACCTTCATTCTTATTTCATGGTTACACAATCAGTAACTCAATCTTGCTTGTTCACGTCTTGTATTTGAAGTCCACATCATGTAATTACTTGTATACTGACAACCACAATCTGTTTCTTGCTTTGTTTGTTGTTTTCTAGGAGAGGGCGGAGGGAGTGGGTGTCTATGACAACTTGACAAAATGTGTTGTGGTTGATGTCCTGGACACTAAAGCTTGAATCAGTTCTGCCAGAAAACTGGTTCTTGTTGCTGAAAAGCATTGTGCTCTTGACTGTAGCAAACAGTAATTCAGTGCTTGCACGTACGTTTACTGAAAAAAAGCATATTATATGTAATTTAAGTCATTAAACGCAAACCTTAGATTGCAAAATTGCAAAAAAAGAAATAGAAATCTGAAATTGCCAAATATACTTGCCTTTGGTATTTATACACAAGTATAACACTTATAGTTGGCTGCGTGATGAATGTAACCAGTGCAAGATTGAGTTTCTAAAGTCTGCAAGAGGCATAGACGTTTAAAAGTTCTCCACCAACTAAGGGTCGTTATGAGAATCTATGCATATTGCTTGAGATTTTATCTGATAGTGTACACTCAAACTGAGGGAGTACATGCGGATTAAGTAACGATTTATAATACACATCTGCAAGAGGCACAGATCCTCATGAGTCACCTCTGCCCACGGATTCATGAAAATCTACGCCTCTGACTGGTGCCATTCATGCTCGCGTTTCTCAAACTGAATCTAACTGAAAACAACCTTGACTGTAAGCAAGCATCGTGAAAACGTAGTGAGAGTCTGCACTGAACAGTGAGAGTCTGCTGGCCAAGTTACCAAGATGTCTTGACAAGTTTGACAACTGAGCAGACTATTAGACCACGCCCACAAACGTCAAGTGTGATTGTGTGATTGCGGTAGAACTGTACATCGCAGTTGATAACTTTACAGTAGCCCGTTCGACGCAGTGGCTGCGTTTCGCTTTGCAAGCACCCAATCAATTTCAACCTTTTCTCGTGTGGCTCTCAAAGCCGCTGTGCCTACTGAACAGGCTACAGGTGTGACCAAGCGTGCGGCTGTGGAAGGATGAAATTAGTTCGTTAAAAAAGGGTGTTATTTATGCAAACGTATTCTCTTCGTTCGTTGTACACTACTTTTTACTACGCTGACAACATCCGTTTTTTTGCTGCTGACATTTCAAATCGAAAATGACGAAAACGTGATTTTCTGTTGACTTATGGATTTTAAAATGACCTATTTATTTTATGTTTCTCCGGTCATATGACTTATTGACTGCAAAACTTGACCTAATCACTGAACTAACTGATGAATATCAGGCGAGCTCGTACCCGGATGGGGCGGAAGGAAAGCTACTCGGGTTACTGCCTAGGCTATGGCGCCCCTCACCTGCCAACACTCCCATATACGGCTATGGCGCCCCTCACCTGCCAACACTCCCATATACGGCTATGGCGCCCCTCACCTGCCAACACTCCCATATACGGACACAACCAAATTTTGGCTAAAATTAGGCTAGCTAGGTAACGTTTCCTATTAGTAATACCATCGGTAATGTGTTTTGAGGAAACAAAATATTACAAGGATCACTTAACTTTCAAATTAGCATCAGATGCAAAAAAAAAATTCACAGACCTCCACGACCCTGTCACGACCTCTGATGACTTCCTGCTTTTCTCCAGCCAGCTCTTGCAGGTCCATGACCTTGCGGTCCTGCTCAAGGATTTTGTTGTTCATCTCCATGATCTTGCGATCCTTGTACACCATCTGGGCATACATCGCCTGCACCTGGGACTAATAACAAACAAATAATCCATTTAACCTCTTTCCTGCCAATGTAAGTACATTTTTGTTTCTGAAATCTTTGCTCATTCAACAACAAAAGCTAGACCCATAATTATGACAGACATGGAAACAAACTGGTCTCAGCATCAGCCTCCACAGTCATGGGGGCTCATGAAGATGTGTCTCTTGCAGTCGGATCATGTTCACTTTTTCATTTTCACAGTCACTTCACATGTATTTGAGTCCCACCCTGTTGAGCTGCTTTGGCGTTCCACAGGTGTCGGTCTTGGGGCCTGTTCTTTTTACTTTGTATACACAGCCCCTGTCGCATGTCATTGAGTGTCACTTTGTTTCTTATCATTTATATGCAGATGATACAGAATTGTACAAACACTCCCTTCGCGAACATGTTGATCGGATGGTGCAGTCTATGGAGGCTTGTATTTGTGATGTTCAGAAGTGGACCACACAGAACAAGCTCCAGCTGAATGGTGACAAAACTGAGTTACTCCAAATGACGTGCTCCTCTACGTGCAGTGCTGATTCTTCCGAGTCAATGATGGTGGGCGAGAGCGCCATCTCCTTTTTTAGCTCGGCCCGTAACTTGGGTGTCATTTTTGACAACAGGCTGACAATGAAGGAACAAGTGAAGAAAGTTTGCCAGCTTGCCTTCATTTAACTCAGAAGGATCAGCACTGTTCAACATCTGACTACTGAAGTTACCAAAACACTTGTTACCTCCCTTGTGCTGTCCCGAATAGACTACTGCAATTCCCTTTGCAATTCCCTTTTGTCCAGTGTTCAGCAAAATCTTCTTGACCAAATCCAGAGAGTCATGAACTGTACTGCACGTCTGATTTTTCATGTACCGAAAGGTGAACACATTATGCCTCTACTAGCTGATTTGCACTGGCAGCCAGTTTCATACAGAATTCAGTATAAAGTCTGTGTTATTTGTTTCAACATCATTTCTGGTTCTGCCCCTCCTTACTTATCTGATCTTGTCTAGCTGTATACACCGTCCCGCTCATTACGCTCTGCTTCAGACACACGTGTTTTCCATATCCCTAGACGTAATAAGGTCACTCAAGGTCATCGTGCATTTTCGTATTTTGGTCCCATTACATGGAACGCTCTCCCAGCTGATGTGTGTCCATTTTCAAATCCAAGCTTAAAACACACCTTTTCTCTGTTGCATATATGTAAAGACCATTAAAATTTTTGTCTGCCGGCTCATCATGTGTGTGTGTGTGTGTGTGTGTGTGTGTGTGTGTGTGTGTGTGTGTGTGTGTGTGTGTGTGTCTATGTGTGTGTGTGTGTGTGTGTGTGTGTGTGTGTGTGTGAGAGAGAGTTTTCTGCTCCTTGTAAATCAATGTATTTTTGTTGTTGTATGTGCTTGTTTTTGTATTTTCTTTTGTGTTTCATTACTGTGATTGTAAAGCACCTAGAGCACCTTGGTGATTAGGCGCTATACAAATTACCTTTATTATTATTATGTATTTGCATTTGTCACTACAAGTATTAAATTACAAATCCTGGCATGCATCCAATCACAATCTGTACTGTACAGTTTAAATTATAAATCCTGGTGGCATCTAATCACAATAATTCTGTTTAAATTTCACAAACTATTTTGATCATCATAATGCTCCAATTTTTAAAAGTTATATTCTGTCAATCTGTGTCTGAATAAAAGAAAGAATGAGAAAAGTAGTATGGATCACTGGCTTACTGCCCAATTTAGTTATTTTTCAATGATGCATTTATTTCACACAATTCAGTCAATCATTCATAATTTATTTGATGATCAAACTCATAGTGAAAGCTAATACATTAAACTTTGGATATAACACAAAATGGGATGAACCATAACCTACAAAGTCCCTTCTATATGAGAGCTGTCCTCGCTGTCAACGGTCTCTACCTTTTGTCTTTGACCTGATTCTGATGTTGAATTATCTCATATTGAAAAAGTCTTGCGATCTGCCAATGCGTCAGTGAGTTCTATAAGGGGCGCAGGACATACGCGTCATTGATTTGTCAAACGTCATTTGTTATGACGCAAGTTTTAGTTTTTACGTAATTTTATATTTTACGCCATATGAGTTTCACTTTCGCTTCACAGGCTTAAGAAAATGGTGACAAAACTAGAACTTCATGGTACAATTTCAGTCTTGCTATAATTTGTGTGAAAGCAGGTTGACTTTACCTAGCTATATGATATACTTGTCCATCAGTTGCATAGCAGAGATCCGTATCAGGATAGGTACAGCAACATCCGCAATGGCCAGGCTGGACAGGATATGGCGAAGTAACTCCATCAGCTTCACCATCAAGTACAGGCTTTACAAGTCCCTCGTAGTGTCTATTCTACTCTACGGCTGTGAGACTTGGACACTGCTTGCAGACTCAGAAAAGAAAATCCAGGCCTTTGAGAACAAGTGCCTGAGGAAGTTGCTCCGCATCTCGTACCGCGAGCACAAGACCAACGAATATGTACGGAGCATCGTCACTTCCCTGGTGGGCCCACATGAACCCCTTCTGGCAACCGTGAAACGGCGCAAGCTTGCTTGGTTTGGCCACGTGACCCGACACAACACCTTGTCCAAGACTATCCTCCAAGGCACTCTCGAAGGAAGTCGTCGGCGAGGTCGTCAGAGAAAGAGTTGGGTCGCAAACATAAAAGAATGGACCGAACTCGAGATGCCAGACTTGCTTGCCACCGCCCAAAATAGAACTCAGTGGAGAGCACTGTCTGTTGCTGCTGCCTTTCAGTCCCCCCAACGCCCAGTTCGGGCAAGGGACTGATGATGATGATGATGATGATATACTAAATACACATGTCACCTGCATGCTCTTCTGAAAGCGTGTCGATGTGTGTGTGCGTGTTAGTGCGTGCATGCGCACACGCTCCAAACATCTCCAAGAGGCTTAGATCCTCATGCGCCTGGAGGGCACATGAGGATCTATTCCTCCTGGAGATGCGCGCATGTTTGTGTGAGAGAGAGAGAGAGAGAGAGAGAGCCGCGCGTGAGAGAGAGAATGATGTCATATTTAGTGTATTATGTCAGTGTCTGCGTGGTGATGGAGGTTGCCTCTTTTACATCACTGCCACTGTCTGACTTTCTCTAGACGTCCAGGTTTTTAGTGTTTTAATTCTTTTTTGAAAAGAATTGATTTTTACTAAAGAAGGTGACAGGATACAAAGCTGGCTAACGAACTCATCCAATGTCTTTCTCCGAACTAGCTATATGCAAAAGTTCAAGTAAATATGACAAAAATTACAGACTCTAATCTGGGTCAACCGACTTCCTATAAACGGTTGTTTATGTCTTCATGAGACATTCAATTACAATATGCTCAGAGGCTCTCTTAGCCACCCACTTAAGAAAGTATTTCGCCAAGTTTCAAGCTTGTGTGTACAGAAATATCGGAGATTCTCTTGTTTACATACATACGCACGCACAAACATACTCAATTTTAGCCTAAGAACCTGTTGTGTTACAACACAACCCGGGAGGCACTCGGGGAACCCCCATAGGGGCCGAGAGTTGTCTCCCATTCATGCCCATCCAGTTCTGAGTCACGTGGTGACCAACCAGTCAAAATACTTAGCTCACCAGCGGCAAGCGGGGCAGGTGGGAGGGTCCTCCGATTCATGTCATCGGTATTTGTGACCTGCTCCCACATTTGTGGGAGCAGGTCACATTTTTCCAAAAAATACATTTTAGAGGAAATATTCATTTGCTTACTCAAAATACATTACCAATGACATGACTATGTGGAAGAATTGCGAGAAGGAGGAGGGTGCCACGCCCTAAACACCGCCACAGACGGGTTAAGTCAGAGCCGTCCTCCCTGCTGCAAACTCCCGACAATTTTAGCTAAGTGCGTATCTACGGCGCCTGTGGCACTGGGAGGGAGTGTTGCGCTGCGGTGATGTCTCCCACCAGAGCCAGAATGTCTCACTGGCCTGCCAGATCCCGGAGGTATAAGCGGGCGAGGGCCGATCCTGCCCGCCAGCCCACTGCTGCCACGAAGTCCTTGACAGTGCCGTTCCGGACGAATGCGATGCTCGTGGCTCGTACCTCGTGTGCGCGTATCTCCAGCCTCTTTTCTCCCTCCAGGAAGAGGTCCCGGTAGGCGGACCGTAAGACCTAGCATAGCCATGAAGAAAGTTTCTGGGCTGTTATGTCAGGTCTGCCTGGGTTCAACGGCAGAAAGAGGCGAGAGCGTCCTCCCCGGACGGCTTGGATCTGCGTCGGCAAACGCGTAGGGCGCGCACGGGATCTTGTTGCCTGGTATTTCAGGGAAGTTCATATCTCTCAGCGGCCGTAAGGTGATAACCTGTGGCGCTGTCAGAGGAAACCTAGTCTTGGCAAAGAAGGCAGGGTCCGTGAGTAGCTGCACGGAACCATCCGTTCTGAACTGCAGGCAGGCAGGCAGGGCGCGCTGACAGCACGTGTAGCTCGCTTACTCGGGCCACCGTGGCAAGGGCCAGCAGGAAGCATGTCTTACGAGTCACATCCGCAAAGCGGTCCAAGGGCAGCAGTTCGAATCTGGCAGAGGTAAGCCACGGCAGTACCCACGGAAGGTCCCAGCGAGGAATGAGCGAGTGGGGAACTGGACGCTGCAGGCCGAAGTGAGTCGTAAGGTTGGAGAGGTCTTTGCAGTTGCCGGGGTCCAGGCGGCTGAGGTGCTGGTATGTGTCGGCAATCATGGACAGGTACCCCCCCGAGGGTGATAGGGGCCAACCTTGGTCTCTGACGAGCCAGAGGAAGAAGTCCGCGAGCTAGGGATTCGTCAGTTCGGTGGGGGAGATGCGCTGGTCCTCCCACCAGGACCACAGTACTCGCCATCTTACCTCGTAGACGCGCCTAGTCGAGGGTCTGCGGGCTGTAGCGATTGCTTCCACTGCTGCACACGTGAAGCCTCTAGCCACACAATCTCCAGGCGTGAAAGAGGAGACGTTCTGGGTACAGGTGGAACAGCGGCTGGCGGGGTTGCTTGAGCATCATGCTCGGCGCGGGTAGCAGAGAGGGAGGTGGGTGGGGAGGGGGTGGGTGGGTGGGTGGGTGGGTGGTGGGTGGGGGGGGTGGGAGGTGGGGGGTGGGGGTGGGTGGGGTGTAACTGCAGTGGGCGAGAGTAGAGACGTCCTAAGGGGAGCAGGTCTGCTGCGGCACTCATCAGACCCAGAAGCTGAAGCCACTGCCTGGCGGGGATCGCCATCGTCTGGGACACCTGCCGCGCTAGATTCGCCAACTTCTGGATGCGTTGCTCTGGAAGCCAGACGATGTTGAGGTCGGTGCAGAACTCCATCCCTAGGTGCACGAAGTGGCGCGACGGTACGAGGTCGGACTTGCACAAGCTGACCAGGAAGCCCAGTGTGTTGAGGAGCCGGAGCAGGGCATCTCGGTCTTCCTTTAAGGCGGACTCAGCCTGGTTCCTCAACAGCAGGTCGTCCAGGTAGTTCAACGTGGGGCTCGTGGACGTTCGTCGGGCTCTGGCTACCACTGCGTCCATGATGCGAGTGAAGACCCAAGGACTGAGGTTGAGGCCGAAGGGAAGCGCGCGGAACTGGTAGACCACACCCTCGAAGGCAAAGCGTAAATAACATCTGGAGGCTGGGTGCATGGGAACGTGAAGATACGTATCTGAGAGGTCCAGGCTGACGCCAAAGTCCATAGGCTGCACTGCGGAACGAAAGGCCCGTGCGGTCTCCATGCGAAAGTACGGCGCGATGATGAACTTGTTGAGCGTTGAGAGGTCGATAACGAGATACCACTTGCCGCCCGGCTTGGGCACTACGAAGA
Organism: Semisulcospira habei; assembly: GCA_036245525.1. Lineage (NCBI taxonomy): Eukaryota > Metazoa > Mollusca > Gastropoda > Semisulcospiridae > Semisulcospira > Semisulcospira habei. The sequence continues at coordinate 141,017,252 of BTPG01000006.1, forward strand.
GCCGGTTGTAGAAAGCTGGGGAGTCGTGTCGGTTCACCACCACTGTGGTGGCCTTCCGAAGTAAGGCAGCTACCTCGCTTTGAGCTGGTCTGTTGGGACCAAGGTCCACACCGTCAAACGGCGCAATGGGGGCGGGGACCGAAAGGAGATCAGGAGCCCCTCGGAGATGGTCGTGAGAATCCAAGGGTCGTCCGGTAGCAGCAACCGCCACGCGTCGCTGCGAAATGCGAGCCTCCCGCCGACAGGAGACCCCGAAGCGGTCGGCGGGGGCCGAAGTGTGAGACAGTCAGTGGGCCCTGCCCCGCCCGGGGCGTCGGGCAGGCTTGGAACAGGTCCTCGGAGGGGGGGGGGGGGGGGGGGGGGGGGCAGAAGCGGAGCTGGCGAGAGGACGGGCGCGAGGGAAAGCCGGAGGTCTGGGAGGCAGACGTCCACCTCTGGTGAAAGGACGAGCGGCGGGTCTAGCGGACCGCAGGGCGCGACCCAGGGCCCTGCGGGCTGCCTGAAAAGGGGCTGGAACAGGGCGACTGGGCCAGATGTCCTTATTAGCTTCCTTGATTGCAAGCCACGTAGGACTGAAGAGGAGCTCACCCCCGAGGGGCGCCTGAAGTAGTTGCAACTTCACGTCGTCAGGGAGATGGCAGGAGCGTAGTAGGGCATTCCGACGCAGAAGGTCACAATTAGCGGCGGCTGCCATGGCGTTGACACAGGTGTGGTAAGCGGCGCGGTTACCTGATACCGCCAGGGCGAGCAGATCTCCCAAAAGCGGCGTGAGAGACGGATGCCAGGCATCTTCGACCCTGCGGACAATGGCTTGCGTCAGGAGGTCCAGGAATCCCACCGAGGCCAGAGCATTACGGATTAAGGTCACTGTCTGATCCACTCCGGGGAGAAACCTACTCGCGGCAGCAGCTATCAAGGACAGGGCTGGGGGGTCCGGTGTCGGCAGGGGGCAGGCGAAGCTCTGTGTGTGGCCGGCATACCAGGACTGCCGGAAAGAAATATCCAAATTCGTCAGCCACCTGGCGTCCGAGAAAAAAACGGAGGAGCCAAGGCGCCCTGCGTGAGATGCGTGGAGAACGCGTCCCGTAAGTTGCGGAAGCCCAGGGGTTGGGGTAGAGACTTGAACCTCTTGGACTGGCGCTCCACGTCGACGAAGGCCGGCGCTTTCCTCTTAAGCAGGGGGGAGGGTGGGCAGTCCTCCGCTGGGAGGCAAGCCGAGATGAGACGCGCTGCCTCGTCTAGGGCGCGGAGGGTCTCTAACCTGTCTGACGCAGGACGGACGTAAGTCTTCGTCAGAGTAAGCAGAGCCAGACCGAGAGGGGCTGTCATCTCGAAGGAGGGCAGAAACCGAGTCCTCAGGGGCTAAACTGAGGGCGTCGTCCTCTACACATGTAGCGTCCATGGCGTCCCCGGAAGAGGTCGTCGCCCTGGGGGGAGACCGTCCCCAAGGGGAGCGGTGCTGCGCGAGGCGAATCAGCGATGGTACCCGTGACGAATTCCGCGGCGAGCTTGAGGCACGTGGACGTGACCTGCCGTCCCTGGGAAAGTGGTTCCGGTGGGGTGAGCAGGAACGCCTGGAGCGGGAGCGTCGCCGAGGGTGGCGCCTAAGCGTGGATGTCGAACGCCGAGAGCAGCGCGGCGAAGACGGGGAAGCCATGCGCGCAGTCAGTCTCGATTACGGAGGGCGAGTCATGGTAGGACGAACAGCCGGTGGCGGGTCGTAACTGGAGCTCGCCCTTGAGGGCCGGCCGGCTAGCAACTGAGACGCTGGAAGCAGTCCGTCGGCGAGGTGACCTGTCTCTCGAATGCGAATGGCGGCGAGTAGCAAGGACCCACTCCGATTGTGGACGGGACTCGTGGTCTCAGCACGTCGTCTACTGCTTTCTGTGGAAGAGCGGGAGTGTGTCCGGCGTGCGCGCTCGTCTGGGCGCAATCCCCGAACATCTGTCTGGAGTGCTGACTTCTTGCCTTAGGAGAGAGTGGCAGGCGAGGCTCCACAACCTGGTAAGCAGCACTCGTCGGGTCTGTGACGGCTGCCGGCGCTGGCGCTTGCTCTCGTATCTCATCTCTCGCCGAAACAGGCGGCATAACTGGGCAGGGACCACTCGGCTGGTCTGTGGTGGCTGCCGGCGCTAGAGCTCGGGCTCGCGGCATAAGCCGCGGCGTTCAAACAGCATGTCCGTCGTGTGTAGGTGCGGACTTGCCAACTGCAAAACATAGTGCACAATGAAAAAAACGAGCGAGCGTGCCCCCACGGGCCCGCAATACGAATCCGCGAAAAAACGAAGTGCAGTGCACGGCGTATGCCGAGGTCCGGCCACAGCTTTACCAGCCAGTGCTGGCGCCTAGCACTTAGTTCGCTTCCAGCTGCCAGCGAGATAAGGCGCCGCGAGGTCACATTCCACTCTCGCCCGCTCATTCTATTTATATCGCTTGCTACTGTGGGGTACACGGCGTGACCGGCGCTCTGCCGCTATAACAACTACCTACACATTTGTATTCATAACACATCTCTGCCTACAGTGACTGTTGTGGAAGCAACATCGTTCAAAAGTTGAAATTCTCACCTACACACTGATACCAAATATGACAACATTACGACTTGCACTTGTGTAGCAGGTTATGGTGAAAATAAAGAGAACGGGAATTTGTTGATATACGATGTCGGTGTTTGTTGTGAAATTGACAAAGTTCCCACAGCCATAACACGAAGACGCTACTTTTCCCAACGAAACACACTTGCATGCATAAGGGTCAGCATGCCTACAGTAAGTATCACTTAGCGGATTTTGGATTTATGGTGGGGGACGAAAGCAGGAGGGTGGTTAATGAGGTCACTGACAGGTCGCGTGTTGTGCGGTACACGGCGTGACCGGCGCTCTGCCGCTATAACAACTACCTACTGGTTTGTATTCATAACACAAATCTGCCTGAAGTGACTGTTGTGGAAGCAACATCGTTCAAAAGTTGAAATTCTCACCTACACACTGATACCAAACATGACAACATTACAACTTACACTTGTGTAGTAGGTTATGGTAAAAATAAAGGGAACGGGAATTTGTTGATGTCTGTGTTTGTTGTGAAATTGACAAAGTTCCCACAGCCATAACACAAAGACGCTACTTTTCCCAACGAAACACACTTGCGTGCATAAGGGTCAGCATGCCTACAGTAAGTATCACTTACCGGATTTTGGATTCATAGTGGGGGACGGAAGCAGGAGGGTGGTTAATGAGGTCACTGACAGGTCGCGTGTTCTAGCATTTCTCGCCCGCAGCCGTCTCGGTACTCCACAGACTGCTATTGCCATCCCGAAATACGATCAGTCCATAACAGGTCACAATATTCAACAGTGTTTTTAAACATACCTTGAGGTTTAACACATTTTCTGACACACTAGACATAAGAACCGTTTTACGGGGAGTAGACGTCGGCGGAATAAAAACTTGTATACCACTATCACCTTCATTAGTGCTGTTATCAGTTCAGTGTTATGAGTGTCACATTCCGCGGATCGAAACGATCGTTTCTTTCCATGCCGGGAACCCCGCTTCGCTGGTCGTCCTCCTTTACCTAGCTGCATGAAGTGAACACACGCGACACATTCTTCAACACTCGTATTTGGATGGAACATGGTCCAAATGTGTTGTGATGAGGCAATATCAGACGCCGCATTTCGCGTTGTCTCCTCGGACACACGTGTTTCAGTCGAGTCTATCCGTTTCATCCGACAATAGCAACTCCTACACATTGTTTTGGAGTGCATCATGTCTTTGTCTTCCTGGATATTAATTCCATAACACTTGTGGATTAAGTGTTCATAATTGATACAAAGAAATGACTTTTTATCCGTGTATCTCTTTTGTGATCTCTCGCCACATATTCTGCACAATGCATTAACTCTCATTGCATGGAACACACCTGTGTGTACACAGACTGTACGCGTTTCATCAGACTCCATCATGATCAAAAGTTAAATCAAAAGTACATTTACAAGGTTGACTGTTAGTGTTACACTATTTCCCAAGAAAGAAACATGGCTATCTCCTCAATAGTATCCGTGTAACTAAGCCCTCTCTTTCCCCAATGCCGGGAGTGTACACCAAGTCGGATGTCTGGAACTTGTCTGTCGACACCTGTCAGTGACCTCATTAATTACCCTCCTGCTTCCGTCCCCCACCATGAACCCAAAATCCATTAAGTGATACGTACTGTAGGCATGCTAACCCTTATGCATGCAAGTGTGTTTCACTGGGAAAAGTAGCGTATTTGTGTTATGGCTGTGGGAACTTTGTCAATTTCACAATAAATTCTTGTTTTCGTACATCAACAAATTCCCGTTCTCTTTATTTTCACCATGACCTGCTACACAAGTGCAAGTCGTAATGTTGTCATGTTTGGTATCAGTGTGTAGGTGAGAATTTCAACATTTGAACGATGTTGCTTCCACAACAGTCACTTTAGGCAGAGATGTGTTATGAATACAAATGTGTAGGTAGTTGTTATAGCGGCAGAGAGCCGGTCATGCCGTGTACCGCTCAGTAGTGCGATATAAATAGAATGAGCGGCGAGAGTGGAACTCGCGGCAGCCTTATCTCTCTGGCAGCGAACTAAGTGTCGGCTATGGTAAAGGCGTGCGGCGCTTTACCCCTTCCTTTTTGTTCCGGACGAAGGCAATAACCGAGGTTTTACCTTGCCATAATGACGAACAGGGGAACCCACAAACGTCGCAGACCAAACAGCGCCCGCGGCGAAGCCCGACAGAAATGGCGGTGAAGGCCGGCTCGACCCAGTCCATGGTCCGTGAGCGGAGACGACGCAGTCTACACAGGCACGACCGGTCCCCGAAGCAGGAACGCCAGCGAAATACACAGGAAGCGTCCAAGCCTAACACGTGGCACGCGGAGGCTAGCAGTAGAGCCAAGCCGAAAGTCAGTACACAGGGAAGGCGCAACACGCTATGGCCCGACTGGCCACAAGCGAGTGAGCACAGTTCACAAGGCGTCGCTGTCTCGTAAGGACCAGCACAAACACCGACGAAAAATGTAAAGGAAAGCGTCCAAAGGAAAGCATCCAAGCCTAACACAAGGCACAGAGTAGGAAACACCTCCAAGAAACTCTAAGGTTCCCACAACGAAGTTTACACAGTCCAAGTTTTCTTAGAGACACCGTCGTACACAACCTTCCACTGTCTAGCAAAGAAACTGACTGGTGAGCTTCCGCTGGGCGCATGCGCGGTTGGGTTGCAAGGGAGGCTACTCGGGTTACCGCCTGGGCTATGGCGCCCCTCACCTGCCATCACGGCCATATTCGTACACAACAATTTTGGCTAAAATTAGTCTAGCTAAGAAACCATTCCTATTAGTAATACCATCGGTAATGTGTTTTGAGGAAACAATTAGAAGATCCTTTCAAGATGTTCGAGTGAGGAGGGAAGCAGATGTCGAATCAGACCATCATCTGCTTATCTTAAGAATAAAGCTCAAGTTAAAGAAAAGCAGCACAGGGACAAGAAGAAGACAGTGCTATAATGTAGGCCTCCTGAGAGAGACTGGAGTGAGAGAAGAGTTCAAACTGGTGCTGTCCAACCGGTTTCAAGCGCTACAGGACCTAGTAAATGAAGAGGAGGCGGTCACCACAGAGCAGCAGTGGAAGGAAGTTAGAGAGGCACTGATCTCAACCTGCAAAGACACTGTGGGGTTCAAGAAACACCATCACAAGGACTGGCTGTCGGCACAGACCTTGAAGAAGATAGAAGTGAGGAAGCAGAAGAAAGCAGGTGTCAACAACAGTTGCACGAGAGCAGCCAAAGCAAGGGCACATAAGGAATACTCGGAAGCCAACCGCGAGGTGAAGAGGAGTATCAGGGCAGACAAGAGAGCCTACACAGACGGCCTAGCAGCTGAGGCAGAAAAGGCAGCAGGCAGCGGCAACATGAAACAGCTCTACGACATTACCAGCAGAGTGTCTGTCAAGTATGACCATACAGAAAGACCAGTAAAAGACAAAGAAGGCAAGCCTATTGCAGACGGAGCAGACCAACTCGACAGATGGGCCGAGTATTTTGAAGAGTTACTGAACAGACCCACCCCACCCGACCCCCCAGACATCCAGCCAGCAGACACTGACCTACCCATCAGCTGTGACAGACCCAGCCAGGAAGAGATCAGAAGAGCAGTGGCATTTTTGAAGAACGGCAAAGCAGCAGGGCCAGATGGCATCCCAGCCGAGGCTCTGAAAGCAGACCTAGAAACAACAGTAGAGATGCTGTACCCACTGTTTGGAAAGATCTGGGAAGAGGAGGTGATGCCGGCTGACTGGAAGGAGGGGTACCTAATCAAGCTTCCCAAGAAAGGAGACCTCAGCAAGTGTTCCAACTACAGAGGAATCACCTTGCTGTCAGTACCAGGAAAGGTCTTCAACAGGATCGTCCTGGAGAGAATGAAGAGCTCCGTCAACCCCCCGCTGAGAGACCAGCAAGCAGGAATCAGGAAAAACCGATCATGTACAGACCAGATTGCCACTCTCCGCATCATCATGGAGCAGTTTATGGAGTGGAGCTCACCGCTGTACGTCAACTTTGTAGATTACGAGAAAGCATTTGACAGCGTGGACCGAGAGACTTTGTGGAAACTCCTACGACACTACGGTGTACCCAAAAAACTCGTCTGCCTGATCAAGAGCAGCTACGATGGCATGACATGTTGTGTGATCCATGAAGGGCAGTTCACCAGGGAGCTCCAGGTCAGAACCGGCGTCAGGCAGGGGTGTTTGCTGTCTCCGTTCCTCTTCCTACTGGCCATAGACTGGCTCATGAAGAGGACCACAGAGCAGAGAAGAAGCGGAATACAGTGGACACAGCTTGACGACCTCGATTTTGCAGACGACTTGGCTTTACTGTCCCACACTCATCAACAAATGCAGGACAAGACCACGAGGCTTGCTGACATCTCGTCCCAAGTGGGCCTCACCATCCACAAACAGAAAACAAAGACAATGAGGCTGGCACCCCATTGGAGGAGGTGGAGTTCTTCACCTATCTCGGGAGCATCATCGACAAAAAATGCATTTTTCTTTAAAAGGTATTTTTTCGAAAAATACTTACCGATGACATGACCTTATGGGAGATGTCTACTACTTACGCAATTCTAGCCTAAGAGCTCGTTGTGTTACCACACAACCCGGGAGGCACTCGGGGAACCCCGAGGGGGCCGAGAGTTATCTCCCGATACTTCCCATCTGGGACAGAGTACCCATAGTCCTTCAGTCAGGATACTTAGCTTACCAGCGGCAAGCGGGGCAGGTGGGAGGGTCGTCCGAGTCATGTCATCGGTAAGTATTTTTCGAAAAAATACCTTTTAAAGAAAAATGCATTTGTTTCTTCAAAAACATTACCGATGACATGACCTTATGGGAGAATGGCGAAAAGGAGGAGGGTGCCGCGCTCTAGCACACCTAAGGCCCCAAGGGCCGTCCTCCCAACCGCAAACTCCCGACAACTCTAGGAAGGTATAAGCGACGGCGCTGAAGCGCCAGGAGGGAGGAGAGCCCCCCCCCGGGATGTCCCCCACCAGAGCGAGTAACCTCGCTAGGCTGACAGAACTCTGCGATCGAGAGCACCTGCGCGCCAGCCCTCCAATAGCCACGATGAGAGCAGCCCAGTTCCTGACGGCTGTGGCGTTCATGGCCCTGCACGTAGCTGATTGGACGTAATTAGCCTCTAAGCTCCCTGAGGGAGGGATCCTGGACTTTGGATCGTATGACTGAGCGTGGACAGGAGGATCGACTGCCCTGTAGCTTCAGAGCTGCCGGGCACGGCCAAGAAGCGTGCGCGTCCGCCCAGACGGCTATGTCGTCGTAGGCATACGTGAGGCAAGCTCAGGCTATCCTGCCTAGTCTCCTGGGGATAAGTCTACCAGCTGGGGTCAGCAGGGTCGGTAGGGGAGAGGTGACGGACGCCGTCCAAGAGCACAATGCCTCGCCAACTTCATCGTAGAGGCGTCAAGTTGGGGAAGCGGGCCGTAGCGAGGCGTCGACCGCTGCCCATGCGCAGACTCCAGCGTTGAGGGTCTGTCGCAAACCGCCAAGGTGCAGAGGTAGGCGCTCCAGCAAGGCGGAACAGTGACCATCGCGGCTGCATGCGGACCTAGTAGAATGCGGGAAGCAGTAGCAGGGGGTCTGTGGCGAGCTGAGGGGAAGGAGGTTCAGGACCGGTGCCAGGGAAAGGGGTGACCAACAGGACGAGAGGAGGATCCTTCCCAGGCTAGGTCAGAGCGTTGGCATCTCGTCCAGGAGGGCTATATCCCACGAAGGCGCGGGGAAGCCAGAGATCCCACCTTGCGGCGAACAGGTCCACTAAGCCATCTCGCCGATCCTCCGAAGGTATCCTCGTGCATACCGAGTGAAGCAACTGGTTCCATCGGGGAAAAGGCTGGCGCAGACCTCCCACGAGCCGACCTCCTAGTCCGTGTCGGATCCAAGCCGTTCACGCTCTTGTCCTCGAGGTCCGGAGGCTAGGCTGGACCTCGAGAAGAACCACGGAAGTAGGGGGCGTAGCTATAGCAGCCGGGCTGCGAGACGACCGACGGAGAGTAGAGCCGACTTCTGAGCAGTGGCTAGGCCCTTCCACCGCGAGCACCGCCGCAGCCGTACCACCTGTCCAAACTCCGGCGTACCCCTGTGCGCCCAATGGGGATGTCGAATAGGTTAGGCACCCGGGAGACGGCGCTGCGCTTTGGTTCCACAGTGTCCATGGGTAGGTTGAGGACCCCCGGTGAATCCAACGGAAAACCGAACAGGAGCGGAGCCTACATCAGCGGTGACTCCTCCTTCGCAGGTGAACCGAGGAACGTTGTGGAGGCCGAGTGCACGGGTAACTGGAGTCAAGGGTCGGCAGCTCCGGAAGAAGGCGCAGCCCAAGATCTGGAGGCGGAGCCGAAGACCACCTGCGCGGACCGCATCCCATCGCCATCTGGCACCAGCGTAAGCGCAACCGAGGTCCTAGCAGCCTCCTCCGGTCTGCTCCCCGAAGTGAAGTCCAGGAACTCCGAAGAACCTGGGTCAGCCGAGCCGTCAGCACAGGGGGTCCTTCCGCGGCCAGACGCCCTACCAGGGGCCAGGAGCCGTCCACTGGAGAACAAAGAGCAGGGTAAGGAGCTCCCCGATCCCACGCAGTGTAGGTTGTTACGGACGAGAGAGGTCATCTAGTCCAAGAAGAGTCAAGAGCGGATCCGCAGCCGGTAGGGGCAGGCAAACTCCCGAGACCTCCCGAGAACCGGTCCCGCCGAGGGAAGCCAACAGCTGACCACTCCAAGGAGGGCGAAGCAAGAAGCTCCGGGAACCGAGAGAAGAAGCGCAGGGTAGTCGAAGCGCCTGTCACGAAGTGCGGCAGCCGCGGCCAACTCCGAGCTGTATCCGAGAGGGCACCAGTGGAGACAGAAGCCGAAGCGCTCGCAGACCTGTTTACCCCCCGTGTGAAGTCAAAACCCTTCCAACTGACTAAGGGTAATTTGGATCTCACGCGTAAAAGGTCACAAGCTAGTGAGTAGTCAGATCTCCAAAGGTGTATATAGTGTATAACTGTGTAGAAAGTGTACATGTAAGTGTAACCCAAGCAAATATGTGTACTTTAACCCCCAAGTGTAGGTAAACAGGTCTGTGCTAGGCGAAGTAACGACAGCGTCCTCCCCGAGGATCCACCGGAGGAGGTCGAGCGTCCAAAAATGGAGCGACTGCAGCCAGGCGCCCTGGGACGGAGCACGAAGAAGGGGAAATGGCTGAGTGAGGGGAGAGGAATGGGATGAACGGCAGCCGGACGCGAAGGGGACCGACGAGCGAGACTGGACAGGATCCCTGGAGCGACGTGAAGAACGGCAACTCGTAAGCACGCCCGCAGTGGAGAGAGCGGAGTGTAGACGTAGAGTGCTCGAGGAGTGACTCCAACGATGGCGAACCGTAGCGGACGAGCATCCCATGGAGCGGTCCCTCCTTGCGTGTAGGAGTTCGAGAGAGGAGGTCCAATGTTGCCGAGAGGATTCCAAATCGTGCCGTGAAAGTGTACGCGTGCGTGAATGTCTCCGCGAACCGAGCTCTATGGCGAGGTGGGCTCGCTGCCGGCGAGGAGACTCCGCGTAGGAGCCAGCGGGCTTTCTAGGAGACGAGCGGGGATCGGCATTGGATCAAGGACGGAATGGCGCACGTCCCTCGGCACCGAGCTCCGTGCCGGTGCTGGTTTTCTGTCTGTCATAAGGTTTGTTCTTGGTGCGTTCCCTCCTAGGAACGACCACATCGATCAACCCACTCCGCGTACTGGAACGTTGCAACCGGCGTGGTGATCTCTCCCCAAGATCGTCAAGGAATCGAGCGGTAAGAACGGAGACTGGAACCTCTGTCTAGCCGGCTGTCACCAACAGGACCCTGTAACCACTAGCAGCCGGCTCAGTGTGTCTCCCGACGAGCAGCGCTGTCCTGGTGGAGCCCCCTCCAGGGAGCGAGGGCGGTGCCAGCATACCCGCTCCGAGCGCGATAACCTGCGCCTCGTCATCGGCTGCCTGGACGGCTTCCAAGCTGACCTTGAGCGGTGTGTGGGTTCCGTACTGTGCGCCCAGCGGATTCCATTTGTGCCGAGACGATGCATGCGTGCGAGAATGTCTCCGCGAACCGAGCTCTATGGCGAGGTGGGCTCGCTGCCAGCGAGGAGACTCCGCGTAGGAGCCAGCAGGCTTTCTAGGAGACGAGCGGGGATCGGCATAGGATCAAGGACGGATAGCGCACGTCCCTCCGCACCGAGCTCCGTGTCGATGCGGGCTTCCTGTCTGCCCCAATGTTTGGTCCTGGTGCGTTCCCTCCTGGGAACCACCGCATCGATCAACCCACTCTGCACACTATACTGACGCGTCCGGCATGGTGATCTCTCCGTCATCTCGTCGGAACTCGAGCGATCGTAGTACCGGGAACAGCAGCCGGTATTTCAGCAGGTCTGGAACCAGTCACAGGTGCCGGGCGAACTCGCCAAAGGAAGCCCCAAGTAGCGCCCAGCGCCGTTTCGGTCACGTGGAGCAGACGTCACACCAACATTCGGAGGTACATCCCGCACATGGTAGACAGACCTTGTGCGAGTCCGACGGTCACTGGAATCCTCCATGTAGTGAGCAGGTCGTCCAGAGACCACTGCAACATATAAAAACCGAAGGCACGCGGGCGTGGGCCTGAGGGATCCTGCCCTGGTAAGGTTAACCTTCGCAACACATCATGCACAACAACTCAAGCATGTCATGACAAGTATAGGCCTGAAGCAAGCGGCAGGCACAGTAACCTTAGTCGGAGTGGCGCCCTCCGCTGAACACCGGCGCTGTACTATAGCGACGGGCCTCCAGGTGCAGCTTTGACCGTAGTTTTATGTTGCCTATACAGGCCATTAATCTCCTTTCGACCGTAATTTGTATTCACATGCACAAGCCTTAGGCAAGGAGGAATTTAACCAAAGAGCATATACTAAAGTGTTCAGGAGACATAGGGCTGTCTTAGCACTCTGTTTCCGTCAGGTAGGTTCGGGTTGGGATGAGGTCACTGGCGCCGGCCCTTAGCTGCCTAGGCGACGGGCTCCACCCGTCCGAAAGCAATGTCCATTTCGTAGCTCTGTTCCTGTAACTTGCGGAACGAGCGCATGCATAAATGTGAGCAGCACCTGTGGCGGCAAGCCAAACTTTTTTTTTTTTTTTTTTTTTTTTTTTTTTTTTACAGCCACAAAAAGGTCATCTTGGACCTTAAAAAACGGCAGCAAGGCGTGGCGACCAGTGGCCCTGCGCTCAAGTAGGCAAACGCCTGACATCCAAGAACAGAAACATGTGATGCCAAGTATAAAAGTGCACAAGAATGTTCACCCACCAGCCAAATCGTGTACCTAATAAGCCCCCGAGTAAGGTAACAGGGCTGCATTACGCAAACCAGGCATTACGTGACCGACACAGTACCAAAGTAAGCGTCGGCTCTCGCCACACTCACCAACGCAATGCGTCAAGGAACTGCTGGAGCATAACACATTCCCCGAACCCCACAAGGTACAAAAAGAGTAGGTGAGGAACAAGTGAGTAGGTAAGCGCCCGAATAAAGTTAGACTTAACTGTCACCGATCTTTCCCACCACTCCCATTCCATTAGAGGTTTTAACCGCGAGGAAAAGGTGCTCTGCATCGCTAGACGCCATCTTGGAAAACGAAGCTGACCACCTGTGGATCTGAGCCGTTTAAGAATGACCGTTCCAGCTAAAAACGTCTCATTCCTTTCCTCACGCGTAAACGCCCTCTTTTGAGAAAGGGAGATTTTGACCCTGTTAAATAATAATGCCACACCAACACGGAAGGAGATAGGGAACGGGCGCGAGGCCCGCCAAGTAAAAGTCAAGAATCTTGGCGCAAAGCAACCGCGCCGAAGAAGACCGCCTTCGAGCCTGCTCAACCAGTGCCCAGCGCGGGGACCGGCCGAGGGCCAACCCAACTACCTTACCTTTTCCCGGAACGGGACCGGGAAAGGGGGGAGAAAATCTCAACCAAGGCACGCGCGGCGAAGTCACAGCGAAGCAGACAGCACAGCCCAGGCCGGAACCAAGAAGCCAAAGGGCAGCTGCCAACGAAAAGGGGACACCAGAGCCACGCGAGGCACAGGGAGGACGGACGAAGAAGAATTCAAGCGAAGAACCCAGGCCGTCGACGACCGGCGACCCGGTCGAAAATCCCAAGTCCGTAGGCTAGAGCAAACACGTCTGAACAGCGTAAGCCTAAGTAGACTGACTGAAGGACTATGGGTACTCTGTCCCAGATGGGAAGTATCGGGAGATAACTCTCGGCCCCCTCGGGGTTCCCCGAGTGCCTCCCGGGTTGTGTGGTAACACAACGAGCTCTTAGGCTAGAATTGCGTAAGTAGTAGACATCTCCCATAAGGTCATGTCATCGGTAATGTTTTTGAAGAAACAAAGGCGGCACTGATGCAGATGTCAGAGCATGAATCGGTAAAGCCAGAGCAGCCTTTCTCCAGCTGAAAAAAGTGTGGAGTTCCAGAGAGCTGTCACAACACACCAAAGTCCGGATTTTCAACTCAATCGTAAAAGCAGTTCTCCTAAATGGAGCAGAGACTTGGAGGTTGACAAAAACCACAGTCAACAGAGTACAGATCTTCATAAACAGTTGCCTTAGAAGAATCTTGTAAATACACTGGCCAGAGAAGATCAGCAACGTCAGACTCTGGGAGAGAACAGAGCAGATAAAAGCTGAGAATGAAATTGGGCGAAGAAGATGGGGATGGATTGGTCACAGTCTGAGAAAGCCAGTTTCCAGTATCACTAGGCAGGCATTGTCATGGAACCCCCAGGGAAAGAGGAAAAGAGGCAGGCCAAGAAACACCTGGCGTCGAGACCTCCAAGCAGACATCAAGAGACTGGGAACCACCTGGAGTAAAATCGAAGTAGAAGCACAGGACAGGAGTCGCTGGAGGTCTCTCGTTGACGGCCTATACCCTGGGAGGGGTGACAGGCGTAAGTAAGTAAGTAACCAAATTAGTATGCATAGAAAGGTCTTACCATCAGGTATCTTAATATCATGTTTGTTTTTGAAGTTGTGAACAGTATTTGAGGAAAAAAAATCTTTTGTCAAAATATGGCAAATTTTGACCTATTTCCTAATCCCATGACCTTGACCTTTAAAAGAGGTCACTCAAATTAGTATGTTTAGAAAGGTCTTGCCACAAAGTATCCTTGAAGTTTGAAGACTGTGGCTTGAATAGTCTGCGAAAAAATGCCAATATTAAAGTTTACCAGGGACGACCCCCGGCCCAGAACATACTCACTTTGGCTTCACACATGAGCCAAAAATCAGCCTCAGGATGATGTGAGTGAACTACAAGCTAAGTTCAATGTAGTAAGAAACTACACCCACCTCTTCAGAATCTCCATCTCCACCAGTGGGACTGCGTCCTATCTGTAGACTCTCGATGGCTTTAGTCTTTTCCTCCAGCTGCTCCGTCAGACTGCTGACAAACGTGTCTCGTTCAGCTAAAACTCGCTCCTTGGCTTCTATCTGCTGCTCGCGGACCTTAATGACCTCATCCTTCTCGCTAATGATCCTCTCCTTTTCTTCCAGCTTTTTCTTGAGGAGTGTCACCTTGCCTCGGCTGGCTTGGGATATGGAAGAATCTTCTGGGGATGTATCTTCTGTTGCTCCCTGTCATTGTACATTATTTTCACCATATCAAATTAACCCATTTAACCCCAACACCCCACAGCAGGAGATGGACTGACCATGATAATTCAAGGGTAGTGTCAGATTAGCTTGGTGCCTAAAGGCACCGAGCTAATCTGGCACTACCCTTGAATTATCATGGCCAATCCAGCTCCTGTGACTGGTACAGTTTTTACACAGTTTTTAGGTACCATCTCCAAAAATTTAGGAAATATGCAATCCAGACCAAAAAGGTGACTGCCAAGCATGTAAAAATGCAAAGAAGTACCCAACAGAGAAATAAAACATGCTTAGAAAAGACAGTTACAACACAATTAAGAAAACAGTTTGGAAATGCTGCCAAATGGGTTGAGAACAGACTAACTGTTCTTTGTGAAATAAAGCAGAACCTGTTTTGAGCCACCGCCCTTATGAGAGATCACCTGTCATTAATGACCACCACTGTTCTTTAATGACAGGTGACACTTTTTGCCCTTCAAGACTCCTCCTGAGGGAGCACCTGTTATGTAAAATTTGCTTATCACACTATGAAGGCTACATTACAGATTAAGAGATAGATCAACCATTTTAGCTCAAGGGTGGTGCCAGAATAGCTTGGCACTCAGGCGCCAAGCTATTCTGGCACAACCCTTGAACTATCATAGTCAAATGTATTTCAAGCAATGGGTGAATCAGGATGAAAAGGGTTAAGACCAATTCTTTTTATGCAAAAAAGTGGTTGTTTAAAATAGGTTCTACTGTTAAAAAAAAAAAAAAAAAAAAAAGGTTATTTCAAAGTCCAACAGCCAGACTATTTCATTGACATGCAAGAGTCATAAATTCTCTTCGCAAGAGTCATAAATTCTCTTCAGCCCCTGCAGTTGCAGGGGCTCAAGAGAGTTTATGCCTCTTGTGGGCAAAGATTAGCTCCAGCTGCATCCTCAAACAGGCTTAATCCTCTTGTACATGCCTCCACCACTACTGTAATCGGTACTGGTGGCTGCTTGCCCAAAGGGGTGCAAAGTGTCATAGGCTGGATTATAACGCTCAACAGTAACTAAAAAAGACTAAGTACGCACTTTCTCACTGTCTTCTGCCTGTGCTTTCTTGGCCCCCTCCAGCTTGGACATTTTGGCCTGCTTGGCTTTGTTCTGTAGCTTCATTTTTGAAAGCTTGCTGCTGGTCTCCTGCATACAAAGCACAACTTTAACCTATTTAGCCCTAACACCCTACAGCAGGAGATTGAGTGACCATGATAATTCAAGAGCAGTGCCAGATTAGCTTGGCGCCTGAAGGCACCAAGTTAATCTGGCACTACCCTTGAATTATCATGGACAATCCACCTCCTGCAAATGGTGCATAGTTGTTAAGTAACACTTCCCAAATTTGGGGCTAAAAGGGTTAAACTAAACTGCTGTATTATGAGTATTCAACCCCTCTGTTCAGGCAACCAATGGGGGCTACATACACAAGGGGGTTAAATTAAAAGCATGTTAACCCATTTAGCCCCAACACACTACTGCAGTAGCTGGACTGACCAAGATAATTCAAGGGCATGCCAGATTAGTTTGGCGCCATTAGGCGCTAAGTTAATCTACAACTACATTTGAATTATCATGGTCCATTCATCTCTAGTAACTGGCTCATACTGGTCTTTGTTGTTAGGTGACACCTCCAAACTTTGGGAAATGCAGACTTGGGGTTTAATGAGTTGATAATGTTTGCAATATATACTGTTTACAGAAATCAAGTGACTGGAAAAAAATGCCAACACAAGATGGGACACTAAAGATCACAGGCAACTAAACCAAGAACTAAGAATTGTGATCACCCTTTTTGTTCAACACCAGGGTAGTCACATAATTATTGTTTAACAGTAACACATAACACTTTCCCCCACAATGTGCCACCCCTCCCTTCCATCACTCTTCATTTGTTTTCTCAAAACACATTACCGATGGTATTACTTTTAGGAAATGGTTCCTTGCTAGTCTAATTTTAGCCCAAAATTGTTGTGTACGAGTATGGTCATGATGGCATGTGAGGGGCGCCATAGCTAAGGCAGTAGCCTCCCTTCCGGTTCAACCACGCCTGCGCTCAGCGCTTACTACTCCAGTCAGTTTCTTTGCTAGTCGGCAGTAGGTTGTGTACATCTGTGGCTCTCTACGTTCTGACGTTTTTCTTCGGTGGAAGACTGGTGTTTCGAGGATTCCTAGGAAGGAAAGAGAAGAGTTTTGTGGCCTTTGGGCGTGGACACTTTCGTGTGGTTACGAACTTCGGCGTACCAGTTCTCAGACGACGCCTTGTGAACTGTACTCACTAGCTGGCCGGTCGGCTTAGTGTCCTCCTAGGCTTGTGCCCTATGGCTTTGCCCTTGGCTAGCTTCGTGGACTTGGGTGGGCCTGGTTGCTACCTGGTTGCTGCCTGTGACTCGCGGTGCTGTTCCTACTTTGCCGTACTAGTTGACTGTCGTCTCTGCGTCCTACACCGTTCGCAGCCCTTGGCTTCACGGAACCGGTCTTCGTCGCCATTTTGGTGGGACGGTGCCTGGCTACACTGCGTGCCTGTCCTTTTCGTGCCTTTTCTTTTGCATTATGGCAAGGTAAAATCTCGGTCACTGCTTCCGTACGGCGCTCAGGGGAAAGGGTAGAGCGCCGTGCATCAGCATACGCCGTGAACTTTTCTTCGTTCATTCCACTTCGTTTTGCATGCCCGCGGGAGGCACGTTCGCTTGCATTCGATTGTATGCTTTGTTTTGCAGTTGGCAAGTACGTACCTGTTTCAGATGTGGACAATGCCAGTGGCCGAGTGACAGACTTGAGTTCTGCCTGCCCTGTTCCGCCTGTACTTCTGCGCTTCCATGTCTGGTCTGCGCCCCCTGGCTGGAAGAGCAGGAGACTCAGCTATGGAGCCTTACCGCCGCTAACGGCAGACACCAGCACGGATTAAGGGTCAAACACCGGTAAGACCCACAGACCAGACTAGTGGTTTTTACCTGGTGTGAGGACAGTCAACGCCGCAGCTTAGGTCGCGAGCCCGTCCTCCTGCGCCGGCAGCTAACACAGACCTGACTAGTGCACGCTGTCCGGTCGCAGATACAAGAGCTAAGCTTCGAAACAAACCCTCTTCTCAGAAAAGAATGACACACTGGTAAGCCCCACAGACCTGACTAGTGGTTCTTACCAGACGTTAGAACAGTCTACGCTGCGACTTCGGTCGCAAGCCCGTTCTACTACACCGGCAGCTAACACAGACCCGACTAGTGTATGCTGTCCGGTCGCAGATACAAGAGCTAAGCTTCGAAACAAACCCTCTTCTCAGAAAAGAATGACACACTGGTAAGCCCCACAGACCCGACTAGTGGTTCTTACCAGACGTTAGAACAGTCTACGCTGCGACTTCGGTCGCGAGCCCGTTCTACTACACCGGCAGCTAACACAGACCCGACTAGTGTACGCTGTCCGGTCAGATACAAGAGATAAGCTTCGAAACAAACCCTCTTCTCAGAAAAAGAATGACACGCTGGTAATTCCCACAGACCCGACTAGTGGCTTATTACCAGTTGTTAGAACAGGCTACGCTGCGACTTTGGTCGCGAGCCCGTTCTACTTCTACTACACCGGCAGCTAACACAGACCCGACTAGTGCACGCTGTCCGGTTCGGTCGACTTCGTCGACACGAGATATTTTTCAGTAACACAGGCGACTAGTGGTTCTTGCAGGCAACAGAACAGTCAACGCCGCGACTTTGGTCGCGTTCCCGTTCTCCTACACGGGTAGCAACCACAGAACGACTAGTGGACACTGTCCGGTTCCGACGATTCGTCGACACAGGATATATTACAAGAACACTCAAGGCAGCTTCCACAGACCCACCGACTGGACTCTGCCCGGTTCCGCCGACTTCATCGGCACGAGTAACGACGCGGGAACAGGTTCATCACCGGTAGCTGTTTTTACCCTACGTTACTGCTTACAAGAAGGTGGAGCCTCGTCCTCAGTGCTTTTTACGAAAACAAGAGGTCAGCGCTCCAGACAGGACCTCCCCGAGGGGTTCTGGTCCAGTTGCAGTGCTTCGGCGATAGATAAGCTACGAGAGAAGAAAGAAAACTTCTTCGCCGGTAGCAGGTTCAGACCCGACAGGACGGCTCTAGCTACACTTCTAGGGCAAGAACGCAGCACTACAGTCAGGATTCCGGGTCCGCGCTCAGACGAGCGCGCTAGCCGGACGCTCTCCCGCTCTTTTACAGGGAGCAGTAGTCGATGCGCTGTGTGCAGTCGGGACTTGGAGTCCCGTCCTCCTGCGGAGCAGCTCTTCATTTTTCGCCGCCTTACAAGTCTGCAGCCAAAGTAAGGGCACAGGGGGAATACTCGGAAGCCAACCGCGAGGTGAAGAGGAGTATCAGGGCAGACAAGAGGGCCTACACAGACAGCCTGGCAGCAGAGGCAGAAAAGGCAGCAGGCAGCGGCAACATGAAACAGCTCTACAACATTACCAGAAGATTGTCGGGTAAGTATGGCCATACAGAAAGACCAGTAAAAGACAAAGAAGGCAAGCCTATTGCAGACAGAGCAGACCAACTCGACAGATGGGCCGAGTATTTTGAAGAGTTACTGAACAGACCTAGCCCACCCGACCCCCCCGACATCCAGCCGGCAGAGACCGACCTACCCATCAGCTGTGACAGACCCAGCCGGGAAGAGATCAGAAAAGCAGTGGCATTTTTGAAGAATGGCAAAGCAGCAGGGCCAGATGGCATCCCAGCGGAGTCTCTGAAAGCAGACCTAGAGACAACAGTTGAGATGCTGTACCCACTGTTTGGAAAGATCTGAGAAGAGGAGGTGATGCCAGCTGACTGGAAGGAGGGGTACCTAATCAAGCTTCCCAAGAAAGGCGACCTCAGCAAGTGTTCCAACTATAGAGGAATCACCTTGCTGTCAGTACCAGGAAAGGTCTTCAACAGGATCATCCTAGAGAGAATGAAGAGCTCCGTTGACCCCCAGCTGAGAGACCAGCAAGCAGGATTCAGGAAGAACCGATCATGTACAGACCAGATCGCCACTCTCCGCATCATCGTGGAACAGTCTCTGGAGTGGAGCTCCCCGCTGTACGTCAACTTTGTGGATTATGAGAAAGCATTTGACAGCGTGGATCGAGAGACTCTGTGGAAACTCCTACGACACTACGGTGTACCCACAAAGCTCGTCCGCCTGATCAAGAGCAGCTATGATGGCATGACATGTCGCGTGATCCACGAAGGGCAGTTCACCAGAGAGCTCCAGGTCAGAACTGGTGTCAGGCAGGGGTGTCTGCTGTCTCCGTTCCTCTTCCTACTGGCCATAGACTGGGTCATGAAGATGACCACAGAGCACAGACGAAGTGGAATACAGTGGACACTGTGGACACAGCTTGACGACCTCGATTTTGCAGACGACTTGGCATTACTGTCCCACACTCATCAACAAATGCAGGACAAGACCACGAGGCTTGCTGACATCTCGTCCCAAGTGGGCCTCACCATTCACAAACAGAAAACAAAGACAATGAGGCTGAACGCAACCAGGGAAGAACCAGTCTTGCTTGCTGGCACCCCGTTGGAGGAGGTGGAGTCCTTCACCTATCTCGGGAAGAGAGGGGGGTTGTGGGTGTTTTTGGACAATTTATATCGATTCCAAAATTCCAGGATTTTTGGACAACATATTACCACGCCTTGACGCCGCCCCATTTTTTTTTAGCGCCTCGGCATGTTTGTCTAAATTTCCGTCCGCTACTAAACATGCCACTGCATTATTATTTGAACAGTCACCATTTTATGTACCTCTCAGCAGAGTAATACCATCAGGGGGTTAACACTTGAGTTAATTAATATATTGGTTATGTAAGTGTGTTCATTCTGCAATGAGTAGTTTATTGATTACTTAGCCAATTACAGGTATTTCCGATAGCACAGACAAAAGGGATGTATATTTTGGTTATAAAGCAAAACGACATACATAGTTACTTCCCTTAGACATGACCACGCGCTCACCGCCGACGGCTCCTGGCAACGGTCACGTGTTAGTTTGTAAACACCAAGCCGGTCTGTTCTTTTCGCTAAGCGACTTTGTAGGAGACGGACGTGTTTTGAGGACTGACTTGATTTTCAGAGGTGATATTCAGTGATCGATAAATCTTGAGAATATATACGACGGTAAGATCGATAGTTTGTCTGTTTAATTTGTCACATTTAGAAACAAGACAGGCCTCGCGGTTAGTCTGGATTGCGCTAAGTCTTACTGTTCAATAGTTAACCAGACCGGTCTAGTTTTATTTACCCAGGCTACACTCACTATCATTCGCTCATTTCAAAAATGAATTGGACTCAGGAAGAGGTGTCAATCTTGCGATCTCATGGCGAATACCATGAAAAAATGACCGCTTTCATTCATTCCGTTTTGACCAAAGCTCCGGAATTTTGGTTAGAAAAACCGGAAAAACCGGTGGGAAATTTGGCTGATATACTAAACACTAGTTCGAAGAAACAAAAGGCTAGTAAAGAACCAAAAGAACTTAATTTGTTTTTAAAACAAAATCTGTTTGATGACAAACCGATTAAGTGTCTTAAAGTTGATGAGTGTGATTTGTCTACATTTAATTTAGATAACTTAAAAAAACATTTAGAGGACGGCTACAAAATACTTCAACATAATGAAGAAAAAAGCATGTCAGCTTTTATCTACTATGGAGAGTGGCTAATCGAGGGTGCAGAAATCCATAAAAGGCAAAAAATATGTAAACAAACTAAATTGAACTGGCCAGATTGGCTAAAATTAAACGTAAAAATTTCCAAGTCGTATGTTCATCAGTTGAGTGTTTTAGCCAGGTTGCTACGAGGGTACCCAAAATTTCATTTTCTTTCACTGTCTTTCCGAAAGGTGTTTAGTTTGCGAAAGCAAATTGAACAAATGCTGAAAATACAAGAAATAGCCGATTTTTGGAAAACACCTAACGCTGATCCATAACATTGTTTGCTTGTTTGTTTTGTTTGTTTGTTTGTACAAAGGTTCTAATGCGTCTTAACAACCCTGTTTGAATCACATCTGAGACATTTTATCACTTTCGTTTTGTTAACTGACTAAGCCCGTGTGATCATCACCGAGCAGGCCGCACTAACAAGGAAAATGAAAACGTGTAACTATAAGTCCGTGAAAATGATATATCACCGAGCAGGCCGCAAACAAGGAAAATGAAACGTGTAACTGTAACTGTAAGTCTGAGTAAAAAATCACTGAGCAGATCACAGATAAGACAAATGTGTAACTGTAAGTCTGAGTAAAAAATTACTGATCAGATCACAAACAAGACAAATGTAAATGTGTGATCTATCACCAAGCTGATAACAAGACTAAGTCTTAAAGTGAGAAATCACAGAACATACTACAAAAAGGCAGTAAGTCTTTAAGTGTGAACACACAGAACATACCACAAAAAGGCTGTAAGTCTGAGAGTGAGAAAATCATCGGACAGGTTACATGTAAAGTGGCTTTAAGACTGAGAGTGAGAAAATCATCGGTCAGGTCATAAAATGGACGGAGTGAGATTTTGCCTGATGTGTGACAAACAACATAATGACCAAGTCGCACGAGAAGCTAATGTTTATATGTTTGTTTTGTATTTGTCTCATCATAAATGTTATGGACCAAGTGTGAGGTGTTTCACCGTGCTCATGCAAGTAGCTTGCTTTTTGCAAGTGAATTGAAACGGATTTTACATAGGTTTTAGTAACAGGACTGACGGTGGGGTATACCTGTAGCACACTGGCAAAGAAAGATGATTTTGGCTTTGTATCTGAATAATTGATAAATAAACAGCGCTCTGGTCAGCCCACTTGTAGCACGCTGTCAAAAAAAAAAGGTGTTTATTGGCTTTGTATCTTAATAATTGATTTATTAATAACTCAGCGCCCTGGTCAAGCCTTCAAAATCATGGTAGTTGTGCGGATTTAGTTTGTCTAAGCCATAGCTGTGCCGCGCTGCGAAAATAGACATAACAATCTCGCTTTGCATTAGCGACAGGATGTATTGAAGGCGTTAACAGAATATTGAGCTTTCTCAATCAGAGTCATTTGCTATCATTCTGTGCCGTGGACAACTAAGAAATGATAGGTGAAACACAGAGTTAAATGATTCTGTTTAGGGCCTTAGCATGTTTGTGAACTATTTTATGCGATCTTGGTATCCAACGTAAACATATGACGTATGTCCTTAGCAAATCGTCCGACGGTGTCGGACGATTCGTTAAGGTAAACAACAGAGACTGTTTGTAGCAACCACGCTGACTGAGCACCAAGGTGTAATCTTAACCGCTGGCGGTAAACAGCGCGGCGCAGGCAGTGTCAGTACAGCGGGAAGACCAATACGTCACTAGCTGCAATGCGGAAGTTGCCAGTCTACTCATATTTTATATTTAGCGCAGTTTCGATTTGAGTACACAATCTGTGTATCGCGTGTCATACAACAGCATGGCTAAGCCTGACGGTGTTTTGCGGACGAGTCTACAATATTCATGCAGAATAAAGATTTTGTGTTTGTTTGTCTGTTTGTCTATGCGTGTGAGTGTATGCGTGTGCGTGAGCGAGTTTATAGGTATGTGCGAGTGCGTGTATGTACTTGTGTATGTGCGTGTGTGCCTGTATGCGTGTGCGTTTGTGTGAGTGCATGTGTGTATGTATGCGTGTGAGTGTTTGTGTATGCGTGTGCGTTTGTGTGCATGTATGTATGTATGTATGCGTGTGCCTGTATGCGTGTGCGTTTGTGTGCATGTATGTATGTATGCGTGTGAGTGTTTGTGTATGCGTGTGCGTTTGTGTGCATGTATGTATGTATGCGTGTGAGTGTTTGTGTATGCATGTGCGTTTGTGTGCATGTATGTATGTATGCGTGTGAGTGTTTGTGTGTGCGTGTGTGTGTGTGAGTGCATGTGTTTGTCTGTGCGAGTGCGTACGTGTATGTGTGTGTGTGCCTGTGTGAGTGCATGTGTGCGTGTATGTATGTGTGCGTGTGAGTGTGCGTGCGTGTATGCATGTGTTTATATGTGTATGTGCGTCCGTGTTTGCGTGCGTGTGTGTTTGTTTGTGTGCGTGTATATATGTGTGTTAGAGATATAAAATATAAGATTCCAAGAACATTTTTTTTTTCATTGCCTCTGTGCCAATACCCCCCAAAACATAGTTATTTAAATAATAACCACACACACACATACACACACAAAAAAAAACCAACCAATTAACATTGCTATATGCACTTGATAACAAATTATTTAAGTTACCTGCAGATACTTGTTAACAAATTTTCCAAAGTCAATTATAACTGACAAATAACTTTACAGGTAACCTTTTAAGAACCTATAATTAGTTATTAAGTGACTTAAGTCAAGAACTTATAAGAACTTAAACATAACAAAATGTAAGTTCTTGACTCAAGTCACAACTTAAGTCACAACTTACTCGGACAGATTTGTCAAGATACAAGGACAATGAAAAAACTTTTTTTTAGTAATAGTCAGGTGGTGGTGGTGGTGCTGATGGGGTTAAATAGTTAGGCGGCATGTCATTTTTCTGTGAAGTGTATGTCATTAATAAACGATTACCAAATCTGATTTTTATTTGTTTAAAAGATTGTGTAGTTTTTCTGTGGTTTCCTGAACACCGATCTGTTTTCCCATCTCTAAAAAACTAGCCTTCAGTTCTTCAACATTTACGGGAGATTGACTACGCATTTTATTCTGTATTTCAGATTTTTGTTTCTTGTAATTATTTAAATCATCCTGGACTCTCTTAAATTCCTCGTCATCAATACAATTATCATTTAATGCCTTACTGATAATAAGTTTCATACTGCTCAGTTTTGCACCAGCAAGCGTACTCAATGCTTCATGTTTCTGTAATTTCGTGTGAAACCTCTTGTTCAAGGCCTCCAAACCAAAGCATGCTAGGCATGTAGCAACGCTAACACCCTCAACTGCTATTCCAGCCAAACTTCCAATTCCTGTGGCGAACAGAACGATACCCCCTACAGAACATGAAGCTGAAACTGCACCAATAGCCATAGAAGTGTTTTGAACAGAATTAAATACTGACTTATACCTCCTTTTGCACCGTGAATATTTCGCTTCTTCTCCTTCCAAATATTTCAAAGCTTCTGTAATATTATTTAATCTGAATGCATCTGCCTGTAATGTTTTATCTGAAGCAATTGGCACAGCTGTCACCTGTGGATCAGGCGCAAGTGTTGTTTTAGTCGTCACATTTGTTTCAGTCGGCTCAAGCGTCGGTAGTTGCGGATAGAAGTTTACCATTTTTTTTATTGACAAATATTTTTTTTATTTAATCAGCAATTACATTTTGCAACTCTTCAAAAGTATACAATTTGTTAGCATAATAAAATGCAACAAGATCAATGTGTTCAAGGTTTATGTAAGTTAGACGAACAAAAGTTGCTTTGTCGACCACCACCTTGACAGCTGGAACACTGCTCGAAACATTAATAACATCATTATTTTTTGTAATGGCAATAAAGACCTTTGATGATTCTGTTACTGTTTCATTCCATGTAAGTTTAATTCCTTGTGCAATTTGAGCCTCTTTAGCAGTAGTTACTGATCTCATGATAATTTCAAATACTATTGTCGCTTCTCTTGCGATGGTAAAGTTTGCTGGCATAAACACAACCTTTGCATCAGACCTACCCTTCCTGTGCGTAAAAAGATATCTTCGTTTCTCATAATTTTCAACTTTCAGTTTTTCTCTGCTATTGTCATCTGAAGCAAAGCTTGGAACAAGACTTACAATAAGCGGCCCCGAGTTAACAACCTTCCTAAACACTAAGGCGCCTTCATCATCAGTGTATACATAAGGACTAATAAATTCCAACTTTATGTCCCAGTCAATTGTGGGTGGTGGTGCCGGTACAGGTGAAACAACCCACTTACTACCCACATGTATTAAGTTGTAAGGCGCATTATTTACAGGTGGAGTAGGTACAGTAACATCACGAAGCTGACCAAGTTTAGGAATCTGTTTTTCACCGTCTTTCATGTCGACAATTACTTTCCTCTTGTACATGCCATTTGAATCAAGTTCAAAACCATATATTTCTCCAACATCCCCCTCCTTCTCAAAATCCTGTACATCAGCCAAATCTTTCAACTCTGTAACCGGACACGCAACTGGTATGATTGTTCGCTTTGGACCAAGACCACTCATTTTTATAAACAAAAATAAAATTATTTAATTTCCAACACTACACTAAAATCATGCATAAGAACTGGTTTGTCATCCTGATTAGTTACAGATATACTCAGTGACTCAAAGAAACTAGAACCTAATTTCTTAAACTGCAAATTAGGAAATCTAACAACTACACTTTCACAATACGGAGCAGTTCCAGTAGGTAAGCATCTCAACAAAGTTGAAGGCTTTCCATTGTGAACATTCTCAGATGTATTTAGTTCTTTCAAATAAACATTTAGCACTGTGTGTACTGACAAATTGACAGGACGTTTTCCAGTTATTTTAAGTTTTTTGGTCTTCATTGTTATAATACCAAACTCAAATTCATCAATATCATCTGATCTATACCAATCTTCATCAATATAAAATCCAAGTAAACATGCAAATTTATCTGAGATCCTTAACCAATTTTGTGTTGGAAATTCTAATGTAACAAGTAGGTTAGCTGGATTTAAAGTTGCTTTAATTTTAAAATTACTTTGAAACCATTCAGCTATAGTACAAAAGTCATAATATCCAGGCGGTAAAGCTTCAGTCTTACCATCTAAATTTACTTTATTATATATATCATCTTCTACATTAAACCATTTTACTGTATAGAACAATTCATGGATAGCTACAGACTTGCTACCATCACGATTATCAATCCCATTAGTTAACCACACTGGTTTGCTTGTGTCAAGATTTGTTAAGGTGATAAACATTTTTATTATCTCATATAAAAAGGATGGAATTTAAATCACCAACCATTACCACAACAAATGCATTTCAATTTAACGTGGATGCCAAATATAATGTTGCACCTACTTATGAACAGAAAATAATTCAACTAAATCAGCTTGATATTGCTGTGTCTGAACAAGATCTATTCCAAGTGAAAGTACCCAATCCATTTGATCATTACCTAAACCCTCCAATAACAGATAACTCAACTGCAAGAAAGTGGTCTTCAAGTCCACTACAGATGTTTCAAAACCAACTCAATTTTGCTATACTGTGTTCTACTACAGGCTGTGGTGTTTCATTTACAGACCATTTGAATCACTCAAACAAACTGATTAGATCTGTGTATCATTTCCATGTTTATTACCAGCTTAGACGTATTCTGTCAGAACTTCATACACCACTGCCCACTGAATCCAGTTTCAACAGGTTTAATAAACCCATGGATATGAAAGCATTTGAACGCATCTGTAATGAATTTAACATCAGCCCCCGGTATGACTTCACACAAAAACTTGATGATCACAATGGTATGGGCACATTGTATTATGCTATGAGTCACAGACAATACCCTCAAGATTACTACCCTGGTTACACTTCATTCTCATCTAAATCTGAAGTCTGGTTAGGCTCAATAGAACAGAAACAGTCTAACGCCTGGACTACATTTATCTTAGACAAGAGTGACGGGTTTACTCAAGCGGGAGTTGAGCGCGTAAATGAGTCTATCAGAACATATGTCTGGTGTATACTAGGTGCACAGTCACTAACAAAATCAAACATTTTAAACGGAAGTGGTAAATTTGAAGCACAAAAACAGTTTCTCGCTAATCTAGAAGATTCAATTAATTCAACAGTTGATCTCCCATCAAGCATACAACGCTACCAAGATGTTTTAAGATATGCCAGATCAAAAGTTGACTTTGTAGTTGGCATCGGGTTATACATGTTACCATCTGATCTTCAACTCCAAATGGGTACAATAACAAATTATAATAATGAAATCATTGTTGCAGGTGTTGGTCAAAAACTCGGTCTCAATCAATCTGTAAACTTAGGAGCAACAACCACACATGTACAGTCATTAAAATCATTACAGACGGTAACACCCCCGGCCCCGGCCCCAACCCCGGCCCCAACACCGACACTCATACAACCAGTACAGTCAATCCCTGACACACATGAATCCGAGAGAACTGCATTGGTAATAGGTCTAACAGGATTAGGGGTTTTACTTCTTTATCTGTTTCATTAAATAACCCACCATCAACCCTCCTACTGTAACCAGAAAGACCCACACATGTTCTGCCATAAACCCTACTGCCTTTGCCGCTGTACTAATCAGCCAACTGACAACAGTGCCAATTATGCCAGGCAAAGCATCCACTGCTTTCAGAGCCAATTTCTTAAGCAAGTCTGATATGTGAGACAGTTGTTTCTTTACCCATGACTGTAAATCTTTTGGGTCTGTTGGAGCCGGGGTTGGTGGGCCCGGGGTTGGTGGTGCTGGGGCCGGGGGTGCACCCCCACCACTACCGGAGACAGCCAACACAGCAGTACTGATAATAAATCCAAGAGCAGTAATTAAACTGGCAATAGTGATACCCTGTTCTCTGAAAAGTGTTTTTAGTCTCTCAGCCAGAGTAGTGTCTTCGTGAAGTATTTTCTGAATAGTTTCTCTAATTCTGTTGACCTGTGATTTCAGTTTTTGTCTTCCAATACTAAATTGTTTCTAACTGTCCTGATCTTTCTATCTGCAAATCATTTAATCTGTGTTGGATTCTTTCTTTCATTTCTGTGTCAAGATTTCCATTGTCTGCTGTAGCCAGTTTCTCTTTTTCACGTTCTATGTGTTTATCAAGCTCACCTAGTTTGGCAACATTGTTTACCATCTCACCTCTTATCGTCTGCAATGATTTATCCAAGCCCATAATCTCTCTCATTGACAAAGGTGGGTCGTCTATTGTTTTCATAGCGTCATTTATTTGTCCTTCAGTAAATGAGGTTTCTTGTATCACTGTGTTTGCTATTTCTGGTAGGCTTGTTACTGGTGCCATTTCAATCTCTTGCCCTGTTGGCAACTTTGTTTGCGTGTCGTGAAGAACACTAGCCAGTCTTGGCGTGACAGGAGACCCTCCAATTCCAAGATACCTTGCCAACCCAGAGTTACCACCGACTTCACCTTTAATTGTACTTAAAGCCCTAAACTTAGAAGGATTATTTTTATGTGTTAAATATATTTTCCCTCTGTCTGTATTTACAAATAAGTGCCCTTTATCATATTCAAATTGATTAGGATCTATTACATCTGGGTGGACACCAACACTGTCATAAAATGAGTTTACTTTATCTTTTAACAGTTTGTGATGCATACTACTACTACTAGTTACCATTCCAGTCATATCTGTGATACTGGTATCTGAGACATTCATGTCATCCATTTCAAAATCTTCATGATTAAATCCTCCCGCTGCCATTGTTTTATTAATTTATTATTTTTTATTGTGCATAATAAAAATGACACAGTCTTACGGATCAAAGTTAGACCCATACAGAAAACTACGTGAGCCTCTGGGTGTTAAGGGCATAAGACAATCAATCGTCATCACAAACAATCCAAGTACCATAGACCAGAACCAAACACTTACAGTCAAGTTTCCAAACCTAGGCCCCAGTGACGTTATTGTTCCTGGCACTGCACGCCTAGCATTTAATATTGAACTATCATCAGAGGCAGATGTAAACAGAACACTAGTTGACAATCTTGGCAGAGCAATTGTTAGAACTATTAAAGTAAAACTTGAAGGACAGGAAGTGTTTAATCTTGACGACTCAGATGTGTTCTACTGTTACAAAGACCTTTGGCTCACAAGAGAAGAACGAGAAGACCGTATTTACCAAGGCATACAGTCTGATAATGTTGGTAAACTTCAAATCAATGCTGGAGATAAATCAACGTCAGCAGCCAATGACGTTATTATAGCAGAAACATATGGAACCAGATTTTACATTCCACTTGAGTTTGAAATCCTAACAGCTCATTTGCCTTATTACCAAGGGGCACTGAATGACCGTCTGAGCTTTGAACTAACTTTCAATGACTACTCCAAAGTTATAAAATCATCTGCCACAGATGCAACATATAAGATCTCTAACATTTCCTTGGAATATGAAATTGTCACACATATTGAACTAGCCAGACTCATTCAAAATCAATACCAGTCAAGACTTCCAATTTATTATGACCGTGTGATTAGACATAGTTTAATACCCAAAGACAAAAGCGACCCAATGTGGAACATAAACTTGAACACGCCTGCCAGGTCACTGAAAGGTATTCTTATGTTGTTTGTTGAACCGGTGAGTCCATACAAAAGAGATTCAGAAAAATTCTACAATCCTAAGATTACACATATGTCCTGCACAATTGAAGGCCGCCCTAATCAAGTGTACGCTTCAGGAATGTTACCTTATCAACACTACGATGAGATCACAAAGTATTTTGCAGGAGGAAGGATTAGAGATAAACCCGCAAACATTGCGTGTAAAGATCTACATCTGTATGATGTTAGGATCGGACAATACCTTACAAACAAGTATGCACTGTGGCTAGACCTTCGTAGTACAGATGACGACTACCTTCATGGGTCAGGTCGAACTGTCGAGAACGGTAGTGATGGGATTACAATTCAGATACAAAAAAAGGTTGAAAAAGCCGAAGCCATAAATATATATTTGTACCTGATATATGACGCACAACTCAATATTGCAGAAAGTAGACTGAGTGGACACATATATTAAAATTATATTGTGTATTAAAATGAACCGAAGCTTAATGACCCTTGACCCCCATTGTGGCTTATTTGTTGGTGCCACAGGGTGTGGGAAAACTGAATTCGTACTTGACTTATTACAAACAAGATACATACACCACTTTGAAAACATTGTAATATTTTGTCCTACAATCAAACACAATAAAGCTTATCACAATCGTTTATTCATTTGGACTGACAACAACATATACTTAGTTGACCCTGAGAAAAAACTGAATGACTACCTACAATATTTTTACAAGCAATTTGAAGGACAGCCAACATTGTTCATAGTCGATGACTGCTCAGCAGAGAAAGACATTGTCAAGAAGAGAAACACTCTGGCAGAACTTGCTTTCAGTGGCAGACACGCAAATGTTAGTGTATGGATTCTCACTCAAAAATATAATGCTGTACTGAAAGATTTTCGAGAACAGTTAAAGTTTATCTGTTTGTTTTACTGTAAAGATCGTGACAGCTTTGAAGACTGTCTCAGAGAGAATGACGTCATCCCAAATAAGCATGAACGGGATGATGTAAAAAATAAACTGAAATCAACTAAGCATCTAAAGCTCATTTTAAAGACAGATCAGCCCACAGGGTATGGGTTATTTATTCTTTTGTTTGTCCAATAAAAAATGACAGACGGACAAACCCAAGTGTTTGATGTTACAGAATGCTTCAAAGATGTTATGCACTTTACTGACTTAAAATCACGTGTGTTTGGACCCAGCTTTAAACTCTCAACACCGACAATAAGAATATACACAACATATAACGTTACTTTGGAATATTCAGATGGATTACCACGTTATGATTATGAGACTGTTGATCTTAAGACAAATGCTTTTAAAGTTTATAATGCTAACATTGGCCACTTGCATTGGTTTGAGGTACTGTGTGAAGACATATTTGTTCAATTAAGAAAACTACATTGTTACATTGAAAGTGTTACATTTAATAAAGTGATATTACACCTGCAGGACAAGACTTCAAGACAAACACCA
This sequence comes from Semisulcospira habei, assembly GCA_036245525.1. Lineage (NCBI taxonomy): Eukaryota > Metazoa > Mollusca > Gastropoda > Semisulcospiridae > Semisulcospira > Semisulcospira habei. The sequence continues at coordinate 141,048,276 of BTPG01000006.1, forward strand.
GGAAAGTAGTTGACTTGTTTATCATAACTACCGATAATACAGTATTACATATGGTGTGACAGTGATAATTTTTTTTTCATTTATTATTTTGACGGACAAATAAAAATGACGGACAATTCACAAAGCCCTGGCCCATCAAACCCTGGCTCATCTGGTTTAAGAAACGTGTTTCACACAATAGATTTGCCTATATCTAATACTAACAATGTCTATGAATCAATAAAAAACTCTTTTTCTGTCATACAACAAAATCTTCTTACAGGCAGTGTGAAGATTCAGATTGTTGCTAAAATAGAATTTACTAGAGTAGACGGTGAAGTGATTGTATCGTACATATCAACAAGACAACACACAGTTAACACAAGAAGAGAACCGGAGGTAGAAAACGTGTTTAGAGACAGACTATTACCTGACTTCCTCCAAGCAATTGACAGTGCAAAAATGAAGGGGTCTGGTTGGCACGAAGGTCATGTACATGAACTACAATTAAAGCAGTCAAGGTATCATCCTATATTAGGAAAATCGTGGTTGCCACTGCCAACAGAGGTTGCAAACAAAAAGGCTGTTATTAATATACAGAACAATGACAATTTCTGTTTCATGTGGTGTGTGCTTGCTAAATTACACTTTGTAAAGTCAAAACCTGAACGTGTATCTAACTACACCAAATTTGTAAATGAACTCGACTTTAGTGGCATTGAGTTCCCTGTTAAAATAGAGGACATAGACTTGTTTGAAAAACTAAATCCTGGTATATCTGTGAATGTGTTTGTGTGGGATAATGAATCTGAGAACAAGTTACAACCAATTAGAGTGTCCCCAATTGCACCAACATACGGACAGTCAGAAGATAGACATGTTGACATGTTGCTAATAGGCCCTGCCGGTGATAACAATAACTTCCACTACACAATTATCAGAAATATGTCACGTCTAATTCATGGACATACAACAAAACACAATGGTAAACAAGAAGTTTGTAAAAGATGTTTACAAAGATTCTCCTCTATTTCAGTAGCGCACAAACACGTCCTACACTGCAGATCAGCTGATGACATACAAACTGTACTTAAGTATCCAGATCCTGGCAGCAAGGTTTATTTTAAGAACTATGGGAATCAGCAAAATTTGCCGTTTGTAGTGTATGCAGATTTTGAATCGTTGGTTGTACCATATGAGGGTCCTGTTCCAGAGTCATTACCAAAGACTATAAAGTTGAGTGACCAAGTGGTGTGTTCTTTTGGATACATTCTTGTTAGGTCAGACGGTTTGCATTCAGAACCCGTTATCTACAGAGGTGAAAATGCAGCATGTTTGTTTTTAACAGAAATGAGACATCTGTATAGTCAGGTAGTACAGTATCTCACAACATGCCAGATGCCTTTGGTGATGACAGAAGAAGACAAACTGAAATTTGATACAGCTGAGACGTGTTGGATTTGTGAACAGCCTTTAGGTGGTGATAAAGTTCGTGACCACGATCACATAACTGGGCGTTACAGAGGATTGATTGATTGTACATTGCTTAACGTCCCGACAGCAACAAGGCTTTCTCAGGACGTGCCTGCACTGCTTGTGAAAAAAAAAACCAACAGAATATTGAATGTATGTCGCCAGCCGGTCCAACATGTTAAATAAACCTACCACATGGGGCCTAAATAAAGCTAAGACCATTTGGCAACACACATCCAATATCAAGAGCTACAGGCAGTGCAGACAGTAGGGAGAGTTTTAAAAAGGCAAATACAGGTGAATGGAACAAGGCTAGACAGAAACACATGCCCCAGAAAAGAGAGGAAAACCCACCCTATGGGGCTGACCAGGGTGACCCTGGGAACTAAAAAGTAGTTAACCCCACCCAAGTCCCCCAGGGCAGACCCAGGTGGGGGCGTTACAGAGGAGCTGCACATAACAATTGTAACTTATTATTAAAAATAGATCCTAAGACATACAAGTTACCAATCTTTTTCCACAATCTAAAGGGATATGATTCACACATCATCATGCAGGCTGTAGATGAGTCGTACAAAAACATAAGTTGTATTGCGCAGACAACTGAGAAGTACTTGACTTTTAGGTTAGACAAATTAGCATTTTATGACTCCATGCAACATTTGTCTTTAGGATTGGCTAGTCTGGCAGATGGACTGACTGAGTATCCAATAACGAGTAAATATTTTGAACCAGACTTGATTAAGAAAGTCGCCTCAAGCACCAGACGGCGCAGAGAGGACTGAATGAATGAATTGATTAAGAAAGGTGTCTATCCGTATGAGTACATCAGTGAGTGGGTTGTGTTTGAGGAAACAAGACTGCCACCAAAAGAGAAATTTTATTCTACACTAACTGGAAAAGGTATTTCTGACTCTGAATATCAACACGCACTTGATGCGTGGGATAAGTTAGGATGTCAGACGATTGGTGACTACCATGACCAGTACTTGAAAGCAGATGTTTGTTTGCTAGCAGACGTATTTGAAAGTTACCGTGAAAAGGGTTTGTTACACTACAAGCTTGACCCTGCTTGTTACATAACTAGTCCTGGCATGACATGGGATGCATTTTTGAAATCCAGTAAGATATCTATAGACCTGTTGTCTGATCGTACGATGGGTGAAATGGTAGAACGCGGATTGAGAGGAGGCATTAGTATTGCAGCAAATAACTACGCCAGAGCCAACAATAAATATCTGGACAGTCATGGTGACCTTGACCAGGGTTTTGACCCCTCAAGGTCAAGGTCATTCATTACGTACCTTGACGCTAATAACCTTTACGGGTTCGCGATGTGTGAGTTATTGCCCTTGAAAAACTTTTGTCTGTATGATTTGTCACAGTATGATGTAACAGAGTCAGGGTTAACTAACAATATTATGAATCTTGACCGAAACGACGCGAAGGGTTGGATCTTTGAAGTCGACCTAGAGTATCCACACCACCTACACGATTACCATAATGATTATCCATTAGCTGTTGAGAAAATGAGTATGACAGGGAAAAAAGAAGACACTAAACTTGTGCCAAATTTAAATGACAAATTCAATTACGTTTGTCACTACCGCTTGTTGCAGTTTTACATCAGACATGGGTTAGTACTAAAGAAAGTTCACAGAGGAATTCAATTTGATCAGAGTGCTTTCATGAAAGATTACATAATGAAGAACACAACATTGCGTGCCAGAGACAGCAACACTGCATTTGACAAAGACTTCTTTAAGCTTATGAACAATGCCTGTTTTGGCAAGACTATGGAAAATCCTCATCACAGAAAAGATGTGAGACTGGTCACAACTGAATCGGGTGCAATTAAACTTACAGGTAAGCCACAGTACACAGGGTACAAAGAGTTTCATTCATCATTGTATGCAGTGTCACTCAAAAAAAAGATTGTTAAACTGGACAAGCCAGTATTCATTGGTATGGCAATTCTTGAATTGTCAAAATTACTAATGCTTGAATTTTATTATGATTACTTCAAACCAAAGTATCCTGAGTGTCGGTTGTTATACACTGACACTGACTCTATGATCATTGATGTGTGTACTGAAGACTTTTATGAAGACATGAAAACAGAGTTACACATGTATGACACATCTGACTCGGTGTCCGTCAAGGATGCCTGCTCTCTCCTGTCCTTTTCAACATATTCCTGGAGAAGATCATGCAGGAAACCCTCCACGACCACCATACTTCAATCTCTATTGGTGGCAGATCCCTGTGCAATCTTCGATTCGCAGACGACATTGACCTCATGGCAGGCAGCAATAGTGAGCTCCAAAACCTGACAGACAAACTTTCAAGTAGCGCAGGGTCTTATGGCATGGAGATCAGTACGGATAAAAGCAAAGTGATGATCAACACCACAAGCGACAGCAGCAGCAACATTCACAAGAATGGCCAAAAGCTAGAAGAGGTCAATAGCTTCAAGTACTTGGGAGCCACCCTGTCCAAAGACGGTAGTTGCATAGCAGAGATCCGTATCAGGATAGGTACAGCAACATCCGCAATGGCCAGGCTGGACAGGATATGGCGAAGTAACTCCATCAGCTTCACCATCAAGTACAGGCTTTACAAGTCCCTCATAGTGTCTATTCTACTCTACGGCTGTGAGACTTGGACACTGCTTGCAGACTCAGAAAAGAAAATCCAGGCCTTTGAGAACAAGTGCCTGAGGAAGTTGCTCCGCATCTCGTACCGCGAGCACAAGACCAACGAATATGTACGGAGCATCGTCACTTCCCTGGTGGGCCCACATGAGCCCCTTCTGGCAACCGTGAAACGGCGCAAGCTTGCTTGGTTTGGCCACGTGACCCGACACAACACCTTGTCCAAGACTATCCTCCAAGGCACTCTCGAAGGAAGTCGTCGGCGAGGTCGTCAGAGAAAGAGTTGGGTCGCAAACATAAAAGAATGGACCGAACTCGAGATGTCAGACTTGCTTGCCACCGCCCAAAATAGAACTCAGTGGAGAGCACTTCTGTTGCTGCTGCCTTTCAGTCCCCCCAACGCCCAGTTCGGGCAAGGGACTGATGATGATGATGATGACACATCTGACTATCCTAAAGATCATCCACTGTTTAGCACACAAAACAAAAAAGTGCCTGGTAAGTTTAAAGATGAACTAAATGGTGTGCCAATAGTTGAGTATGTTGGACTGAGATCAAAAATGTATTCTATACTGCACCAGAAGGGAAGTCAGTCGAAAGCCAAAGGAATTAAAAAAACAGCAATAAAAAATAAAGACATACGTCATGAACATTACAAGCAAGTGTTAGATGGTGCATTAATGCCTGATTATCCAAACAAGTCACTGAGATCAAACAAACACAATCTTGAAATAATTCAAACACACAAAAAGTCACTTGCAGTTGGGGACACGAAACGAGTGTTTCACAGTAAGGAAAAAGCTTATGCACCTGGACATTACAGGCTCAAGTTATCTGAAGATATTTGTGATGAACTGGTTGATGAATTAATTGACGACTTAGTTACTGAAATGAGTAACGGTGTCTGTGGGAATAATCTGTAATTCTTCTCTGACAAATGCCCTCTGGGGTGCAGGGTCGTACAGGTAATATATTGTTGCATCTGGACCGGGAATTATTTTTTTTATATTGTGTACAGACGTTGACCAGATGGGGTCTGTTGCCCTGCGTCTGTCGTCATTCTCAGCCTCCCCTGGCTGATATAAATATCTCACCTGTTTAGTAAATAAACTTGTGTCTGGTGGCGGGGTTGGTCCTGTTTTTGGCTCTGTAATTGTTTTCAATTTAATAGCATCAGCAGGTTTTGGGTGTCCTTCATCGTTCATTGCTTTTATCACATGTGGTAATCTCTTTACCCATTCAGTGTAACAGGTGTCATGCATGAGTTCCTTAGAATACTGGTAACTGAAAAGTCTTTCTGATAACTGTTTGTTAAAGTTTTCAACAAGTGCCTGCGATCTGTGCACGCCTGGAATACCACGTCTGACAAGTACGCCATGCTTCGCAAATAACTGATTAACTGCACCTTTGAATTCTGATCCGTCATCAACTTGTACAAGTCTGGGGTATCTTAAGGGGCCTCTTTTATAGATACTAGATAAAGCAGTCGCAACAGTGTTAGCAGTTTTGTCAGATATGGGTTCAGCGTCTTTGTACCTTGAAGCAATGTCTACAACAGTCGGTGCATACTTGTATCGTTTCTTTCTTATTGTATCGTGTGGAAGAAACAGGAGGTCCATTTGGTGCGTGTCATTTGGTGATGTGTTTTCAAAATGGGGTCTTGTTATTTTTCTTGGAGCAGGGAGATATATCTGCCAAATTGCCTGTCTCTGTAACCATTGCTTGACTTGATTGAGTGATATATCTCCGCCCACAGCGGCATGTAATTTCTGAATAGCTGTTTGCCCTTTCCAATAGCCTGATGGAGAGTAATATATTTTCGATAGTTTATTTTCGGCTGCCATTTTTTCTAGCAATGAAAACTCCTGTAAAATAAACAAATGTCATTCCCACTAGAACAAAGATTATCTCTCCGTTTCTTTGTTCTGTACTCGGTTTGTAATAGTCACTTAGTTTCGGTTTTGGGATAGACATGTCTTCACCCGTGACAAGAAAATATTCCCTGATTGCTTCGTCTGTATTTGAAAATGTATGTTGTGCGTGGCCTTCAAGCCTCAATCTTTCATTGATGAAATCAAGTTTCTCAATTCTTTGTTTTTCATACGCCTGTTCTGCCTGTGCTAATTTCTCAGACGCTTCATTGTGACGTTTCATTTCTTCTGCAGATTCCTCTCTACCCATTTTAGAAAAGAGATAATTAGAGCCACTGAATGCGAGGGCGTTAACAACTGCCCCACCAATCATAATAGCTATCGTCGCCATATTATTTTTATTTACATAGAAACATTTTCGGGAATAATTCCCTGCTTGACAAGAAAATCTTTTGTCGCAATCGACGCTGTAACAACTACAATTAGCTTAGCGCTGTCTTCAAAATCGAGTCTACTCAAGTCTGCTGATTTCATTTTGAGTAGACTTTTTCCTAGCATAGAATAAGCTACTGCTAATCCACTGATTACGGCAGAGTGATACACAAGGTTCATTATGTTCTTTGTGTCATTCATTTCTTAGGCAAGAAAAATTAAAATAATATTTTTCATTTACTGCATATAAAATGGGTCAACGGCTTTGGGTGTTACTGGTAATGTGGCGACTTCTGGTTTTGTTTTTGGAGTGTCTGATTTTTTGGACACTGTACGAGTCTGTGGTTTGTATTTTTTGTATAATTGATACCCTACGTAACCAAATCCGACAACAAATCCGGCAATTATATATTTTATTGATTGAGGTTCGGGGTCAGACTTAGTTGTTTGTCTCTCACTTTGATGAGGGTGTGACGGCCCTGACGGTATTGACACAGGTCCTGACGGTGATGACGGTCCTGACACCTGGTCAGTTACATGAGTCTTTTCTGTTTGTGCTTGAAGCTGTAATTTTTTTTGCCTGTTCCATTCGGCTAATCTTTTTCCTGCATCAACGCGGCCTGGACTTTTAGCCTTAGTCACAGTTTGAACCTGTGTCAAAACAGGGTCGGGGTTCAATTGTGGAGTCGTCTGGGTTTCGTCCATTTTCTTCTGCAGTAAAATTTATTTTCAAAAAATCAATATGACTCCCGGTAACAAGCAATGTTACGACAGGTGCAAGGTAATTTCCAAACTTGTAAAACATGACACATGCTAATTTACCAATTGAACTTGAAACAATAGGATTGCTTTCAAGGTCGTGTGATAGGCTGTCACTATCCACAGGTAGAAAGTGACTCACTGCTTTTGTGTATAGGCATACAAGAGATTGACTTAAATCACGTGTCATTAGTGAAGCGATGTGGTTTTCATATTTTGAATGAAGCTTGATTAGTTCATCAGAGGTAAGAGATTCAATATCCTCTGTCATGTATTGTTTACCGAGATAAGTCTTTGATTTGCCTGACACAACTACAGAAAGAAGGCGCTGTTTTTTCGAGTCTAAGTCTTTGTTTTCTACAGCATTAATATCATTTAGAAGAAGTAATTCGTCTTGATTCATTTTATAATAAAAAATATTAATTTTAATGACATTGAATTTGGAAACCTTTATTTTACTGAAAAAAATAAGGAGAAACCTAGAAAAAAACGGGCGGCGTCAAGGCGTGGGAGTAAGCGGTCAAAAAATCCTGGAAATTTGGAATCGATATAAATTGTTGAAAAACACCCACAACCCCCCTCTCTCGGGAGCATCATAGACAAAAAAGGCGGCACTGATGCAGATGTCAGAGCACGAATCGGTAAAGCCAGAGCAGCCTTTCTCCAGTTGAAAAAAGTGTGGAGTTCCAGAGAGCTGTCACAACACACCAAAGTCCGGATTTTCAACTCCAATGTAAAAGCAGTTCTCCTATATGGAGCAGAGACATGGAGATTGACAAAAACCACAGTCAACAGAGTACAGACCTTCATGAACAGTTGCCTTAGAAGAATTTTGAAAATCCACTGGCCAGAGAAGATCAGCAACGTCAGACTCTGGGAGAGAACAGAGCAGATAACAGCAGAGAATGAAATTGGGCGAAGAAGATGGGGATGGATCGGTCACAGTCTGAGAAAGCCAGCTTCCAGTATCACTAGGCAGGCATTGTCATGGAACCCCCAGGGAAAGAGGAAAAGAGGTAGGCCGAGAAACTCCTGGCGTCGAGACCTCCAAGCAGACATCAAGAGACTGGGAACCACCTGGAGTAGAATCGAAGGAGAAGCACAGGACAGGAGTTGCTGGAGGTCTCTCGTCGACGGCCTATACCCGGGTAGGGGTGACAGGCGTAAGTAAGTAAGTTACAAGTCTGCGCCGGCACGCTCGTGGGGACTTCCTATGACCAGGCTTGAGACAAGTACCCCTGGATGGAAGAGTCTTCGAGACCTTTCGGCAACTGCTCATCAGAACGGGGAGTTAGGCGAACCCGTCATCGAGTGAGCTCGATCCACCTTCTTCCATTGGACACGGGCACTGCTAGGGCTACGCCACGCATACCGGCCCACCATGGGCGTTCGGTGTCCAGCCTAGGGACCTTCCCGTTACCCTGGACAGGATGGGACTATGGGGACTTCTGCCGCCTGTTCAGCGCTTCGCATACTACTGGCTCAGCCTCGGCGGTTGCTCGACACTCCTACCCTTCCTGGGCGCCTTATTCGTAGATGCTCGACACCCCGGCCTAACACAGTGACAGGTAACCTGAGATGCAAGAAGAGGAGTTCGTCTCATCTACCCCCGGTTGCGTTTCTATGACTGGCGTTAGGAGATACGAGCGGACTCCCTTGCCCGACTTCCTTCACGCTTACGGGACAGGTCGCCTATTTCCGGGGGATAAGCAGCTTATACTTATGACATCCCGACCTCCTTCTGGGACAAGTACCCTCGGCGGAATGAGATTGATGGACTAGGGGGCTCCCGCAGGGTCAAGCAGTGACCAAGTCCGACCGCACGTCGGGTTACCTCTCCCAGGACTTGCCCGTTTTGCGACTGGTCGATTAGCTCTGAGAGCAGACAGTCTGATTCCGACCCGCTACGTTCTGACGGGCTCTGGGGGTTAGAAGGACGAGCGGACCTAAGTAACTTGGCGGTGGTCGCGCTCGCCGGTCAGGCTGCCACGTCTACGGACTGCTTCCCTCGACGAGGATGCCAGCTGTCTCCCTCCGCCTTCCTCCAAGCAGGAGTGCGGCCTTCCAAGCTCTTGGTATTCCAGCAATTTTCCACCTAAGGTCACAGATAGCACCTTCGCCCCGGGCGAGTCTACGGGTCCAGGGTGCGGCTGCTCGCATCACATGGAGCGGGAACGACTCGTCGGCGGCGGACTCACCTGGTTGGCCTCCCTATTCCTGGCGGCCTCTAGTAGTGTTTTTTGGGGGCAATTGCTGTGATATTTTGGTTGGGTGTACACATCGTGAAGCGCTTAGAGCTTGGGAGGTAAGTTACGCGCTATATGTTAATGATCGTTCCTTTTCTCTTGCAGACTTTGGCGGACGACTCAGGGTCCCGATGTGCCCCCAGAGCCTTGGGATGTAGTATCCCCGGTACCAGGATGTCGCACGTCGGCCTGCGGAGACGGCACTGGACTTCACATGCCCGAGCCTCTACGCAACTCTGTTCCGCGCAGCGAGGGTTGCAGACGCCCGCCACTCGCCGCGGTTAGGGGACTACCTGGCTTCCTGGTCACCGCCACCCACTCTGTGTTACCCTCCTCGTTGGACGTCTTGTCTGCTGCCACTTCTGGGGTAGGGTGCTTCAGGTGCGGCGCCCTCGTCCCCCCGACCGGGTAGGAAGCCGCCTTGGCAGACTCCGCGTGCTCTCTCTGCCCGTCCTCTTGCGTGGAGACCGCCTAACCGTCGCGCCGCAGTGCAGCCTATGGACTTGGTCGGCAACCTGGACCTGTCGGAGGCGTTCTGCTCGTTCCCAGGCAACCCATCTCCAGGCTTCACCTTCTTCGGCGTGGTCCTCTTGGGTCGCGCGCTTACCTTCGTTTTAACCGCAGCCTCTGTGGCTCCTCCTGGTTGGGCTCCTTACAGGAAGCAAGACCAAGCGGACGTCTTCGTTCACACGTCGACCGGCCTACATGCTCTTCTGTTGCGGAACCGGTCGGTGGCCTCTTGGACAAGTCCCGAGTTGCTTCTAGTTCGCCGCTACAGCCTCGGCTTAGGGTCTACGGCGGATTTCCGCAAGCCGTCCGCGTCGACGCAACCCGCTCCAGTTGGGTTGCGCACCTACTTCGTCGTTCGAGACTGCCTCCGGCCGGTGGTTCCGGGATGGCTGTCTCTACACGTCTACTGGCTGGAGCTGAAGGCGTTCTGGCAAGGCCTCCTTGCGGCGGTTTTCACCCTCGCTTCAGGAGCTTCTGGTGCTGTTGGACATCGCCACACTTGTCTTACATCCAGGGCAAGACGGGACCCGCTCTCCCTCCCTCTGCATCCTCCTTTTCCAGGGGCTCCGGTTTTGCTAGGATCGGGACATCTTCCTACGCGTACGTCGCTTTCCGGGTCATCTGAATGTGCTACCGACTCCCTCTCCCGTCGCGTTCAGCTTCTACATACCGAGTGGTAGCTGCCTCTAGTTTTCTTCACGGCAGGCTGTAAGTCACCCAAGATCGACCTCTTCCGCCGCGAGATGGAATCGCCACCTTCCGCCTTCGTCTCTCCCGGTAGAAGAGGAAGCCAGTCCCTCTTCCTGGGCAGTGACACTCTCTACTTTCCTTGGGACGGTCTGGTCGTCTATGCCTTCCGCCGACGGTGCTTGACCCAAGGTCCTACTGAAGCTCAGAGGGTGTAACGCTTTCCAGTTCCGGGTGTCTCCGTGCTGCTGGACCAAGTCGTGGACGACCGAACTCCTGAACCTTGACAGGTACCCCTGCTACCGCTCCCATTTCCACGCATCTGGTTCAAGTACCACGGCAGGCGCGGTACCACCCATGCCCAGAGCTGGAGGTTGTCCGACAAGCGTTCTCCGCTAGAGACTTCTCAGGTACGACAGTGGATGTTTTCGCTACAGCCCGCAGATCCTCGACCAGACGAGTCTGCGAAAGCAAGTGGATAGTTCCCTCTTCCGGGAGTAACGACGGATGTCTCTTCCCCCTCATTTGACATTCCTCATTCCTCAGCTGGCGGATTCTTCCTCTGGCTTTTCGACGGCGTGCAGTTAGTGCCCACCTCCGCGGATAACTGGCCTTGATCGCTGACACTTACAGGCAGCTGGGACGACCCGTCCGGGTTCTTGCAAGGACCTCGCAGATCTGTTGGGCCACTCCGGTCTACTACGTCCCTCTCGACGCTCCCTGCTGCCAAGGTGGGTCCTGCTTGGGAGCTTACCTGACTCAGCTCGCCCCGCTTCGAGCCGTTCCAGCCGGCGAGACTACAGGACATGACAAGGAGACTTGCTTCCTTTGGCCCTCACCTCAGCCTCCACGGTCAGCGAGCTGCGTGCCCTTCGGCGCATTCCGCCTGGTGGCAGTTCCGGATGGTCGGTTCGGTTCTCCTGCTACCCTACCCGGCCTTCCTAGTTAAGACCAGATCCTCTTGACTGCACCTCATTGGTCACCACAACACAGGTAACGGTTACATCACCGGTGAGACCCGTAGTGACTATTACCTGGTGACGGGACTGACAACGCGCAGGTTAGGCCGAGAGCCTGTCCGCCTGCGCCGGCAGCTTCCACAGTACATACAACCAATTAGAGATCCAAGCGCCACCCGTGAGTCCAGACTGCAGGACCCGGTGCAAGCTTTACGTGGGCACCTGCGCCGAACCAAGCCGCTACGCAGGGGACTCACCCGCCTATTCCTTCCCACTTCCCCAGGTAAAATGACATCTCAGCCCAGACGATTCCTCCTGGCTTCGGTCAGTTCATGACCTTCCTGCCGGGAACTCGCCCCTGATACAGCAAACATGAACTTCAGGGCGCACGAGATAGAACTGGGCCGCAAGCCTAGCATTTGGCCGCAACTGTGCTGTCAAAGACTTGTGGCAGCTGTGGTTAGCGAGCGAAGTCTTCCCTCGCAAGCTTCTACCCGAGGGACCTCTCCGCCCAGCGCCAGAACCTTAGTGGTGGGGGACATCGGGACGGCGCAACACTCCCTCCCGGCGCCCTAGGTATCTTTGCTAAAATTAGAGGGAGGTTGCTTGGAGAGGACGGCTCTAGCAGCCTCGATGGCATGGGTAGGGGCGTTATAGCGGCACCCTCCTCCTATTCGGGATTCTTCCTAAAAGTAATACCATCGGTAATGTGTTTTGAGAAAACAAATGTATTTTTCTTTAAAATGAAATTTACATAACCCTGAGGTCAAAATAAATAAATCTTGAGGCTGTCCTGTAAATACCACATAATCACCTCATGAGATCTAGATCAACCATGAATGTTCATGGGTGGTGACAGAATAGCTATTACTGCACCACCCTTGTACTATTATGGTCAATCCTGTTATAGTGAGCCAGGTGCTAAGCTATTCTGGCACCACGTACCAAGCTACTATAGCATCGTGCCTGAACTATCATGGTCAATCCATCTCCTGTTGTAGTGTGCTATGTGCCAACCTATCCTGGCACCAACCTTGAACTATCATGTTCAATTTATCTCCTGTTGTAGGTCTGAATGGGTTGTCAAGTCAAACCACAGATCATACCTGCAGCTCTTTGTCCTTTCTTTCCAAGTCATTATCACGCTGGCGGATCAGTGCTTTAAGCTGCTCTATCATCAGCGTCTGCTGTTCCACTTGCATCTGAAGCTCACTCTCAGCCATCTTGCTGGATTTTTACAACAGCAGCAACAAAATGAGGATCTGTTTTATGTCTACTGCTTGACTCTCGGTCATTTCATCATGAGCTGAAAGCACAAAGAAAACTTACTATCAACAGGTCTAGCGAAGGCACTGTTGGGAGATTACGTTCTGCTTCTTCCCTAGAGCTTCTGATAGCTAGGTTACATAGTGGGGGTCAGCATGACCCTCACATGAAACTTTTCGGGGGTCATTTGGAGACAAATCAAAGGGTCACAACACAATACGGATAGACGATGGACTGATGGTTCAGTACATGTACTCACTTTTGCCAACGCACAAAAACAAAAAAGCTTTTCATAATTACACTGGTACACATAGTCGTTTAGCTCTCTTTCACAAGGGGTGTGTTTGTGTCAAAGTGTTCGTAGGTCTCTGTGTGTATGTGTTACGTTTGTGGTTGTATTATTCTTTGAGAGCATATATGTGTGTTAATCATAGGGAAGATCCGAAATTCATTTGAGTTATTTTGGATAAGAATTACATACCTTTTAGTAGGATTCATTTTCTTTTGCACGGAGACTTGCGATCGATTTTTGTCTTGACGCATATTTTTGATACAATGTTGTAAAGTTTGACCTACATTAGACTGGAAGGTTCGAGCAGGGTCACGATCTTTCTAGTGACCTCAGATATGACATCAAAGTTGTTGACTACATTTCGTAACTACTATTTTATCGATGTTAGTAAAAAGCTGTATTTAATTTAATTTAATTCTAGAGTGTTCCTTTTAATGAATATTAAAAAGTTTTGGTTACGTTTTTTTTCCGATTGTGTTGTGTAAATTTGCTGGATTGTTCTGTAAATCTGTAATAGTATAAAAGAGTGTGTTAGGAAATATGTGTTTATATTGCATGAGAGACGCAGTGTGTCAAAAGTGTTGATGCATTGTAGAGGATACTCGACAGTGTATCAGTCATTCAGTGTTAATGCATTTGTGGATGCATTGTGCAGAGATTGCATCACGGAAATAAAATATTGTTGGAACTGTTACTCCAGTGTGGTCTTTACAACCTTGTGCCACGTGAGACGAGTTTCAGCTGAGTGAAGTTTCTTTACAAGAACCCTACGTGCGTGCATCTGGTGTGATTGTATCATACTACGATTACCACATAACAGTATGTGTTAGTGTACTATAAGTGCATAAAAATTATAGCCTTCATAAAGTTCAGCAAAGTGAGATTGAGAGTGAAAATAACTTTTAAATGTAACTAAGGAGGAGGGGGGGGGGGGGGTGATGGGGCAAGTTCATCCCAAGCAAAAGCAAACTAAGACACTTATTACTAATATTCTTTAATATTAGAAGTCCTGATGTAAAGACTCACTCACTTTCAAAATATATGTCTATGCAAAAGTCAAAATTGGCATACCTGCTTGAAAATGAAATTCATTTCCCCAGTGGGGGACATCCTCATTCTACAACTTGCACATTATCCTGAAAAAAAAGATAATATATACTGTATACAGTACTGGTGGATGTTTGCTCACGAAAGTTATTAAAAGTACCAGTGGATGCATGCACAGGGGAGTAAAGAATACCACATGGACAATGCAGGCAGGGATGGGGAAGTGAACTGACACTTCATTGCCATGTAGTAAAGTAATAGTAGTAGTACTGCTTCTCATCACTCACTACCATGTTTGGCATTTCCACACATTATGACTGGAACAATAAATACTCATGATTATGAACAAATAATAAATAACAGTAAATCGGTTAAGTACAAATAAAGATCTGACAGGTCACGTTACATATTCAAATGAGGTAGTTGAGGCAGTAAGAGGACCAGTGTTTTAAAAAAAAAATCTTCTGCCTTCTTTGGCATTTTGTACAGAGGCAGTATGTTGGAAGTTGCTTAAAATCTCTTGATAGATGAGAAGAGACATGTTTGGTTCTTTGAGTTTGATTCATACCAGTGTTGGCTTAACCAGCTGACTCTTTTTGGCCTAGCTTTAGTTGCCAAGCAGATGGTGATTTGAGGTGTGTACCAGTTTTGGCTGTGCTTGGATGTAGGGTTAGTACAGAATCATGTTGATAGCCACGAAATGAGACAGGTGATGTGGTTATTTCTTTTTTTGATTTTGTGCATGGCAAATGTGCAGCAAGTGGGCGGTAGAGTTGTTTAGGGGATTGAAAAATTAGGAGATGACTGGGACAGGCTAAGACTACGGCATTTTAACAGATCGGACTGCAGGGGAGGCCCACTGTGTACTATGGCCTGTCAACGCTTTGTCTACTAGTAAGTAGTATGAAGTAATTTTTTCTGTATTATAATTCTGCCATTTTGTAATTTAATTTGTAAGAGTTTATTTCTGAATCCAGTGCACATGCTAAGTAAATGGCTTCTTTAAAAAAAATTCAGCGCTAAAAATAGGCAAGCAAACACACTGCAAGTGAAACTTGGCGTGGTGCATCTCGCCATCCGCAAGCAAGCCAAGCAAGTAATTATTAAGACATTCTTTTTCTGTCTTTTAATTTATGCACCTAGGCATCTAACTTTATCGCACTGAAGATTCTGGCACTGTATGGTTCAACTCAGTGAACTGATTGATAACACTGGTCATGTATATGATTTTTTTTTTTTTTTTTTTTTTTTTTTTAATAGACTGATGAGAGGGGTAAATGGGGAGGCCGAGGTGTACAGGCCACAATGGGAGGGAGGTGGGACATGGAATAGGTGGGGATGGTTTGGGAGGGTTAATGACACATGAATCTGTCTGCTGACCTTAAACAGAGTATGCTTGAAATGAAAATACCTCGAAAACATTCTATCAACATGTACTGCTGCATACAAAATAAATTTACTACATAAACTGATAGGTCTACTTCCAGTTCTAACGACAGGCTCATGTTTTCTTGGCAACAATAATCTTTTGGTACAACTGCAGAAACAAGAATTGCTCAAACAGAATAAACCCTCTGCAATTATACTCCACTCCCTAACCGATGCAAGGACATTTCATCAATGTGTTGCAAATAAAGGGACATACCACATCTCAACCTGTTCCTCATATTAGTCGAAAAACAATCGTTTCGTCTTCCATGTTGGCGACACTTGGCAATCACGTGACCAATTTTTGGGTTGTCTACCCTGCTAATCTGACAGTGGTCTCCCCTGTGCAAAATTTTCACGAAAGTGTTTGTTTACCAAATGCAGCGTGTTCGAAAGCATGACATGCAGCACAAACGAACACAAACAATTGTCTTCCATTCTTAGTATATTATAAGACACTTGAAACATACTGTTATTTACAGAACATCTGGTACTTGTACGGAAACTGTTTTTGTGTGCGTTGATCACGTGACCAGCAGAACCATCACAAAGACAGACGTTAGCAATTCCGCGGGTTGTTGTATCAATTTTTTTTAGTGAAATGGAGCCGGACGTTATTTCTTGTTCGTCATTTTTTGACAAGGAGCAGTTTGGGTCATCCTTGAAGGTACTTCGTGTGACAGACAATGTCCGAGAGCTACAGACGATGCTGAGGGACAAGTAAGTAGTGTAGTTGCTCCACGTGTTCCCGGTACAGTGTGAACATGTATACATAAAAATAACCGTGTGCATGTTTGACAATTATAGCGTTGATAGGTACAACTTGTTGCAAGATGAATATTATAGCCATTGTTCAGCCGAAAGCCATTCAGCCGAACATGGGTGTAGTACTCGCAGATGTACACATTTTAAATTGCGCAAACCAAGAGTGCTAGAGGGTTTAGTTTCATGATCCTTCTTTCGGCATTAGTTTTTGACAGATGTCATGACATGTGAAACCTTTTCCTGAGTGTGTCAACGAAAGATATCAGTCTGGTACGTGCCCATTGTTTTGCCATTCAGTTTTGAAATGGTGGTTACAGGAACAGGTTTTCACTTAAACAAGATGTGAATTGTGATGAATCATAACCCATGAAGTCTCTTCCATGAGAGTCATAATCTCATATTCATACCCCCAAAAGTCCCTTTTATGTGCGAGCTGTCCTCGCTGTCAAGGGTCTCGACCTGTTTCTTTGGCCTGATTCCGATGTTGAAATAAGATCTCCTATTGAAAAAGCCTCGCAGATGTGCCAAAGTGTCGCAGTGTCAGTGATCTCTATATAAGGTGCACAGTGCATACATGTTATGTCATTGATTTGAAAAATGTCATTTGGCATGTGATTTTAGTTTTTACTTAAGTTTTATATTTTAAGTGAAAAGAATTTCACTTTGCCTTCTAAAAGTTCTAAACTTGAGAAAAATAAATTTCACGGTACAATTTCAGTCTTGCTATAATTTGTGTGAAGTGAGGTTGACTTTACCTAGATATGCAGCTACTGTACACGCGCATGCTCTTCTGACAGCGTGTCGATGTGTGTGTGCGTGCTTGCATGCATGTGTGTGAGAGAAAGAGAGAAAAAAAAAACTTCATATCAAGGGTATTGCATCGATGTCTGCTTGGTGACGGAGTTGCTGCTTTTACGTCACCGTCACTGTCAAATTTTCTCCAGAAGTCAAGATGTTTTACTTTTACAATTTTTTTTCTGCATAGATTTAATGAACTCATCCAATATCCTTCTCCAATCTAGCTACATCCAAAATTTCCAGTGATTATGACAAATATTACGAACTCTAATGTGCTACACAAGAAAAACACACTTTGTTGTGTTATATATACCACTCACAGGAATACATGCACACAGAAGAGCACAATGAGAGTCATCTTTGCTGCCCAAATATATTTATTGGCAGTCAGGGCCAGAATTTGTAACTTATGTCGAACATCAGGATTGCAGCAGATATCCCGGGGATAGTTATCAGAAGCCACAAACACAAAGCCTTTCCCCCAGTTTCAAGCACAATATTTAACAAACAAAACAGATATGAAGAACAAACTGTGTACATACAGCTTTCTGATGTAATTTACATGATAAAACATGATGTGCTAAACAGTCTGTGCCTGTAAAAATAAAACAAATATTCAAATAAATTTCATCTGTGTACAGGCTGAGTGCATTATTTTAACTCTGACCCTCAGATTCAGTAGATATCCTAACGGCTATGCAACTGGTTGTCCAAAATGGCTCATTTTAACAGTGCCTTCTCCCCCAAAAGTTCTACAATCCATATGTGTTGAATGTCAGGATAGCATCAACAAATGTTGGCACAAGCCTGACATCCGATAAATTTTTTATCATTGCATTATTATGTTATGAAATTCACCTGTTCCTTGATCTCATTATCTTAGGTTTGCGTCGCAACAACTGCACGTGTCCATCAAACGACAAAAATACATCGGTGACCGTGTTCATCCAAATAACTCATTTACCAACTTTCATCGATCAGACGTCAGATTTGCGAGACGCGTTCGCGATCGAACATCAGAGTTGCTACAGCAGCGGTTGTCGCAATAAAATTTGTTATCACAAGAAATCATCTTCATTTTCTAACCTACTGCCTAAAATCAGTACTCGAGTCTCGGGCGATTCAAACTCTTGAAAATGGTCCCTTACAATATTTATAAAATAAACATTTGGCTCATTATATTGTCTATAATTACAATCGAACGTCAGAAGTGATCGAACGTCAGATTTAAGAAAACAGTTGCGACAAAACGTCACGAGTTGTAGCTCTCCATTGACAGACCTGATATTCAAAACAACCACGAATTCTTCATGACCCAGTCTATGGCCAGTAGGAAGAGGAACGGAGACAGCAGACACCCCTGCCTGATGCCGGTTCTGACCTGGAGCTCCCTGGTGAACTGCCCTTTGTGGATCACACGACATGTCATGCCATCGTAGCTGCTTTTGATCAGGCAGACGAGCTTTGAGGGTACACCATAGTGTCGTAGGAGTTTCCACAAAGTCTCTCGATCCACGCTGTCAAATGCTTTCTCGTAATCCACAAAGTTGACGTACACCGGGGACTCCACTCCAGAGACTGTTCCACGATGATGCGGAGAGTGGCGATCTGGTCTGTACATGAATGTTTTTTCTGAATCCTGCTTGCTGGTGTCTCGGCTAGGGGTCGACGGAGCTCTTCATTCTCTCCAGGATGATCCTGTTGAAGACCTTTCCTGGTACTGACAGCAAGGTGATTCCTCTAGTTGGAACACTTGCTGAGGTCGCCTTTCTTGGGAAGCGTGATTAGGTACCCCTCCTTCCAGTCAGCCGGCATCACCTCCTCTTCCCAGATTTTTCCAAACAGTGGATACAGCAGCTCTACTGTTGTCTCTAGGTCTGCTTTCAGAGCTTCTGCTGGGATGCCATCTGGCCCTGCTGCTTTGCCGTTCTTCAAAAATGCCACTGCTCTTCTGATCTCTTCCCGGCTGGGTCTGTCACAGCTGATGGGTAGGTCGGTCTCTGCTGGCTGGATGTCTGGGGGGTTGGGTGGGGTGGGTCTGCTCAGCAACTCTTCAAAATACTCAGACCATCTGTCGAGTTGGTCTGCTCTGTCTGCAATAGGCTTGCCTTCTTTGTCTTTTACTGTATGGCCATACTTGCCTGACAATCTTCTGGTAATGTCGTAGAGCTGCTTCATGTTGCCACTGCCTGCTGCCTTTTCTGCCTCTGCTGCCAGGCTGTCTGTGTAGGCCCTCTTGTCTGCCCTGATACTCCTCTTCACCTCGCAGTTGGCTTCCGAGTATTCCTCCTGTGCCCTTGCTTTGGCTGCTCTCGTGCAACTGTTGTTGACAACTGCTTTCTTCTGCTTCCTCCCTTCTATCTTCTTCAAGGTCTGTGCCGACAGCCAGTCCTTGTAATGGTGTTTCCTGAACCCTACAGTGTCTTTGCATTTTGAGTTCAGTGCCTCTCTAACTGCCTTCCACTGCTGCTCTGTGGTGACCGCCTCCTCTTCATTTACTAGCTCCTGTAGCGCTTGAAACCGGTTGGACAGCACCAGTTTAACTCTTCTCTCACTCCAGTCTCTCTCAGGAGGCCTACATTATAGCGCTGTCCTGCTGTGTCTGTGCGGCTTTTCTTTAACTTGAGTTTTTTTCTTAAGGTAAGCAGATGGTGGTCTGAGGCGACATCTGCTCCCCTCCTCACTCGAACATCTAGAAGCGATCTTCTAAATTTCTTGCTAATGCAGATATGGTCTATTTGGTTCTCTGTAGTATGGTTGGGTGAGACTAAAGTTGCTTTGTATATTCTTCTGTGTGGGAAGATGCTGCCTCCAATGACAAGTCTGTTTAGAGCACAAAAGTGTACAAACCTCTCCCCGTTCTCAACCATCTCCCCTAGTCCCTGTCTCCCCATCACCTCTTCATATCCGGTGTTGTCCTCCCCTATTTTGGCATTAAAATCGCCCATGACGATGGTAATGTCTCGCTCCGTACATTTGTCCACAGCACTCTGGAGTCGGTCGTAGAACTCTTGTTTCTCTTCCTTGCCACAGTCATTAGTGGGCGCATAACACTGGATGACGTCAAGTTTAATCATTTCCTGGTTCTGAAAGCTGCTGTAATAATTCTTGGCCCCACAGGTTCCCAGCCCATCAGCGCTCTCTGTGCCACGGGTGACAGCATGAATGCTACACCTTCTGTATGGGGGGGCATTTTCCTCTTCATGGTCCCCACCCGGGTCTGCCTGGGGGGACTTGGGTGGGGTTAACTACTTTTTAGTTGCCAGGGTCACCCTGGTCAGCCCCACAGGGTGGGTTTTTCCCTCTATTCTGGGGCACGTGTTTCTGTCTACCCGTCGTCCATTCACATGAGCATGTATTTGTCTTTTTAAAACTCTCCCAACTGTCTGCACTGACTGTAGCTCTTGATATTGGATGTGTGTTGCTAAATGGTCTTACCTTTATTTAGGCCCCATGGCGTAGGCTTATTTAATGTATTGGACCAGCTGGCGACATTCATTCAATATTCTGTTTAGTTTTTTTTTCACAAGCAGTGCAGGCACGTCCTGAGAAAGCCTTGTTGCTGTCAGGACGTTAAGCAATGTACAATCAATCCTCTTCATGACCTGAATACAGATCATCTCCCCACTTAACAGCCTTTTCTGCCCAGACTGCGTCCATCTGGCTTCACTGATACCTAGCAGGGAAAGGTTGTACTTTTGCATTTGTTTATCACAAGAAATCATCTTCATTTTCTAATCTACTGCCTAAAATCGGTACTCGAGTCTCGGGGGATTCAAACTCTTGAAAATGGTCCCTTACAATATTTATAAAATAAACATTTGGCTCATTATATTGTCTATAATTACAATCGAACGTCAGAAGTGATCGAACGCCAGATTTATGAAAACAGTTGCGACAAAACGTCACGAGTTGTAGCTCTCCATTGACAGACCGGATATTCAAAACAACCACGCTGGAATGTGGCCCATAATGCATCTATCATAACCGGACGGTCGTAGACCAAAAAAACAAAACAACTTCGTTAAACTTATCAAATAGTTGAACGTCAGATCTTGCGACAAAAACTGGCCGCTCACAATTTTTTTGCCAGCTTAGAAAACTGTGACGGAAAAGTAAATTTGAAGCATATCAAATATTCAACGAAAGCGAAACAACACAATGACGCCATTTCCGGTTTGGGTCAGCGTGCCTTTCGCTAGCACAAGTTCGCAGAAATTAAGATGCTTCTGTTGCGACAAACCTGACGTCCGACAGAGGCTACTTTCAAGAGCAATAAACAAAAGCATGGCTTACCTTCAAATATTGGAAATAAACGGATTATAAGATCAATCTTCCCTGAATATATGGGCATGGTTAGCACCAGGTTTGTTATTGTTGCTTAAATGACTAAGTGCCAAAAGGTGAGCAAATAGTAAATGACCTCTTTTGCTGGAAACTAAAATCTGTTTAAAAAGACATGTGTTGACTTTAACAAGTGGAATGTGTGTGTATATGATTGAAGATATACTGGCAATAATTTATGCACCTAACGTAAAGCTGTTTGGTGAGTATACTGTAAAACGCCAGAATTCACCAATGAAAATCGGCCCGGGAAAGCGGACAACGATTTGCAGTCGGTCTTTTTTTATCTCGCGTGTTTAAGCAACAATAACAAACCTGGTGCTAACCATGCCCATATTAATTCGTCAAGAGGCGTAATCAAAGATCAAGCTTTGGCAGAACTGTCAGAAGATGAATTTGTACGGAACCTTAAGTCTCAAGGATTGACTTGCGTCAGGTGCTTCGCTTCCAAGCGAGGTGGTGGGGAGATCTGTCTCCCTACCATCATCCTGATGTTTGGCACCCCCACCCCTCCTACTACCATCTGGGGAGGTTACTACTCCTTGAAAGTGAAAAAAAAACCTCAGTAATCTCTCTTCGGGAGACTTACCTGAAGACTTCTGACCCTGTGTCCTTTAATGGTTTTAACGTTATACATAAAGGCTCAGGGATGTCACTGGCCGTCGGACACCGGACATAGTCCGATTGACTTGGCCTAATGTCCGATGAACAGAAAGATCAGCAGGACAAATGTCCGATTGTTTCAAAAAGAGGACGTGTCCGATTGTTTTTCCGTTGATCGCGGACACCGCTAGCGACATTTCTTTCCGAGTAGGCTGGCGCTTTGCGGTAGTCGGCTTTACACTGCGCGAGCGAGTGACATGTAGTGTGTTATTCCCGGCAACGCCCTCTGATTGGTTGACCCTAAAGTTCAGCTATTTTTAGCGAAAGCGAGACTGCGCGAGCGAGGGTCGTGTAGAGTGTGATTCCGTAAACGTCGCCTTCTGATTGGCTGCCCCTAAAGTTCAGCTATTTTCAGCTAGGAGGGGTACCACTGTTCAACAGGACTCAGAAAAACCATCCACTTCTGCTGAGTGATCAGCTCATATCAGTTCCACTGAGTCTGAGGGTGTCATTTTGATTTTCAAGTCAGTGTAGCAGCCTACTACATGTAGTGAAGTTTCAGATAAATCTAACAAATGTAGCCTATTGACAAGGCCTTTTTAAAGTATTTTCTGCATTAGTTTTCTACATTTGTTCATCATGTCTATTAGCCACAAAAGTGTGAGAATTTAAATCTTTAACCCATTTGCTACCAGAAACCAGAGCAGGTTTCTGGTAGCGAATGGGTTAATGACAACATGAACAAGTAAACAAAAAAAATAGTAACTGGAATGATTTTTTTTTCTTATACAGTTTCTTACAGAAAGCTCATCTCCTTTTGTTATAGCCTTAGGCTTACTAATCATTACATTTCCGTTTAGTCAGTACATGGTCTAATATTTTTATAATGCTATTCTAGTCAGTACATTTCCTTGCACTGTGAATTCCTTGAAGTGCCAAAATGACAGTTTAGTTTGTGAGTTGTGAGCCTGAGCATGAAGAATTTGCTACCTCTGTTACAAGGCCCTGATATGTTTTTCATGCGAATCTGCGATGACAGTATTATCTGAATGATATAATAACTTGTTCACTTTTCTTTGCCTTTTTACGTTTATGTCCTTTTCGTCAACAGTCAATAAATATCTCACTCAGCCTGTGTTTATGTGGTTTCTGTTTTACTATCAGTTTTGTCACGCGCGAAATGTCCTATTGTTTTGTTCCAATTCAGGACAAATGTCCTATCCCTCTGCCACCCTCCAGGACATTTGTCCTATAGGTGTCCAGCTCCAGTGACATCCCTGAAGGCTCTGATTTGGAGAGGCGCTCGGGTGGAGTGGCTCTTTTCATTAGTAGCCAAATTTTATGTAGCCCCGTTAGCATCGACACCTGTCTTCAGGCTGTTGCAGCTAGGGTCACCTTGAAGAAGACCATAACCATATGCAGTGTTTACCTGCCACCATCCCTGCGGGTCTGTAGTAATGATATTTTTAACTTAGTATATCAACTGCCCCCTCCCTTTATTCTCATGGGGGATTTTGACGGTCACACTCACCTTTGGGGTAGTGACCACTATGATCTCAGAGGTCAGATGTTAAAAGATGTTTTGTCTCACCTTAACCTATGTGTCTTTAACGATGGCTCACCTACGTACTCTAACCCAGGATCTAGTTCTGTTCTAGACCTCACTGTGTGTGATCCTTCTCTCATGCTGGACTTTGACTGGAAGGTTCATGACGACCTGTGTGGTAGTGACCACTTCCCAGTAGTCCTGTCATCGGTCAGCTGTGAGGAGGATTCGCCAGCGGGGCGCTGGAATCTTAAGAAAGCTAACTGGCCTCTGTTCGCCTCCCTCTGTCAGTCTCGTCTTACAGAGGAGGTGGTCATGTCAGCTGAAGAACCTGTTTCTTGTTTTACTTCTATTTTGTTGGACGTAGCAGGTGAAACCATCCCTAGAACTTCCACATCACTCCATCGGAAGCCGAGAGTACCATGGTTCAATGAAGAGTGCCTCAAGGCCCCAAAAATGCGCAAATCTGCTAAGCGACGTGCTTTTCGTAATTCGTCGCAAGCGAATATTTTAACATTTAAAAGACGGTGGGCGAAAGCCCATTTTTAAACATGAACGCCCTGCTTCCTGGAGATGCTTCGTCTCATCTTTATCTTCTAGGACTCCATCCCAAAAAGTCTGGAAGGCTGTTCGAAGAATTAGGGGCAGGGGTGGCTCGGCTTCTGTCGGCCATCTTGGAGATGGTGCCAGTTTGGTCACGGATAAAAAGGCTGTGGCCAATTTGCTTGCCTCCAGTATTGCCCATAATTCTTCAACAGAGCATTTTTCACCTTTCTTCCAGAGAGAGAAGGAGAAGCGAGAGTCTTGTACTTGTGATTTTATATCGGATAACTCGGAAGACTATAAAATGAATGCCCCTTTTACGTTTTCAGAATTGCAGCAAGCCATGCAGAAATGTACTGTCTCTGCTGCTGGAGTAGGTACCATCCACTATCAGCTCCTAACACATCTGACTGAGGATTCACTCCTTGTAATTCTCAAGGCTTTAACCATACCTGGATAACTGGTCATTTTACGCCATCGTGGCGTCAGGCTGTGGTTGTGCCAATCCCCAAGCCGGGTAAGGATCCTTCCGACCCGGACAACTACCGGCCCATCGCTTTGACATCATGTTTATGCAAAACTATGGAACGCTTGGTCAACACCCACTTGGTGTGGCATCTTGAGTCACAGGGTCTCATCACAGACCTCCAGTGTGGTTTCCGGCGCTTCCGTAGTACAACTGACCATCTAGTCCGCTTTGAGTCGTTTATCCGAGATGCTTTTGTCAACAAGCAGCATGTCTATGCAATTTTTTTCAATCTTGAGAAGGCATATGACACTACCTGGAAGTATGGTATCATGTCCGATTTGTCGGACATGGGTTTTAAAGGGCACCTGCCCGTTTTTATTCACAATTTTTTGTCTAACCGATCATTTCATGTCCGTGTGGGCTCCACCCTCTCCGACTCCTTTGAACAGGAGATGGGTGTCCCGCAGGGCAGCATTTTATCTCCTGTTTTATTTAGCATTAAAATTAATAACTTTTGTAAAAGCCGTCAAGGATGATTCTGAATGCTCTTTGTTTGTGGATGACTTTGCTTTGTGCGCACGTGGTCGAGGGCTTGCGTCCCTTGAGAGGCACTTGCAGCTGTGCGTTGATCGCATCAAGCGGTGGGTGTCTCTCAACGGATTCAGGTTCTCGCCCTCCAAGGCAGTCTGTGTGCATTTTACTAACCAGATGAAATTTTTTCCAGAACCTAGCCTGAGCCTTGCTGGAGTGCCAATTAAGGTGGCCGAGGAGGCAAAGTTTCTGGGGGTCATCTTTGACAAAAGATTGACCTTCTGCAAACATATTACTTACCTTAGAACCTCTTGTCAGAAGGCCCTTGACGTTCTTCGTGTCGTTGGTCGTACTGACTGGGGTGCAGACCGCATTGTCTTACTTCGACTGTACCAGGCCCTTGTTTGGTCCAAACTGGATTATGGCTCTGTGGTATATGGCTCACCTTCCAAGTCTGTTCTACAGCGTATGAACACAATCCACCATCAAGGTCTGCGCATATATGTCTGGGGGCTTTCACTGGTTCAGGACATCTCCAGTTCCTAGTCTGTATGCTGAGGCAGGGGAGCCTTCTCTCAAGCTCCGCCGCATCCGCCTCATGCTCAGCTACGTTCTGAAGCTGAAGGCCCATCCAGACAATCCTGCCTATGATTGTGTTTTTAACCGGTCGTTTGCAGAGATTTACGATGCCCATCCGGGAGCTGCCCGTCCACTTTTCTTCCGTGTCCGACCTCATCTGCAGGCGGCCATAGTGGACCTGGACAAAGTTTCGGAATCTCTGCAACACATCACTCCACCCTAGTACAACTGACCATTTAGTCCGCTTTGAATCATTTATTCGAGATGCTTTTGTCAACAAGCAGCATGTCTATGCAATTTTCTTCGATCTTGAGAAGGCATATATGACACTACCTGGAAGTATGGAATAATGTCTGACTTGTTGGACATGGGTTTTAAAGGGCACCTGCCCGTTTTTATTCACAATTTTTTGACTAACCGGTCGTTCCATGTCCGTGTGGGCTCCACCCTCTCCGACTCCTTTGAACAGAAGATGGGTGTCCCGCAGGGCAGCATTCTATCTCCTGTTTTATTTAGTATTAAAATTAATAAAATTGTAAAGACCGTCAAAGATGATTCTGAATGCTCTTTATTTGTTGACGACTTTGCTTTGTGCGCATGTGGTCGAGGATTTGCGTCCCTTGAGAGTCGCTTGCAGCTGTGCGTTAATCGCATCCAGTGGTGGGTGTCTCTCAATGGATTCAGGTTCTCGCCAAGACAGTCTGTGTGCGTTTCACTAACCAGACGAAATCTTTCCCAGAACAGCCTGAACATTGCTGGAGTGCCAATTAAGGTGGCCGAGGAGGCAAAGTTTCTGGGGGTCATCTTTGACAAAAGACTTACCTTCCGCAACCATATTAATTACCTCAGAACCTCTTTCAGAAGGCTCTCGACGTTCTTCGTGTCGTTGGTCATACTGACTGGGGTGCGGACCGTACTGACTTACTTCGACTGTACCAGACCCTTGTTCGGTCCAAACTGGATTACGGCTCTGTGGTGTATGGCTCAGCTTCCAAGTCTGTGCTACAGCATTTGAACACAATTCACCATCAAGGTATGCGGATATGTCTTGGGGCCTTCAGGACGTCTCCAGTTCCTAGTCTGTATGCCGAGGCAGGGGAGCCTTCTCTCAAGCTCCGCCGCATCCGCATCATGCTCAGCTACGTTCTGAAACTGAAGGCCCATCCAGACAATCCTGCCTATTAAACAATCATTTGCAGAGATTTACGATACCCATCTGGGAGCTGTCCGTCCACTTTCTTTCCGTGTCCGACCTCATCTGCAGGCGGCCAGATTGGACCTGGACAGAGTTTCGGAACCCCTGCAACACATCACTCCACCCTGGCTCCTACCAGTTCCTGACGTCTTGCTGGACTTGACTGCCCCCAAGAAAGACTCTACTCCACCAGCCATCAACAGAGCCTCAACGAACTCCTTTCAATTTTTCCTGGCTATTGTCATATCTATACAGTTGGGTCAAAGTCTGAGGATGGAAGAGTGGCTGCGGCCGCAGTGTCCTCTCGCCATCCTAGACGCCCATTTAAGCACCGCCTCCCAGACCACTCGTCTGTATTTAGTGCAGAACTGCAGGCGGTTCTGCTGGCACTCGAGCTTGCTTATCGATCTAGAGAAAGGAACTTCCTGATTCTGTCTGACTCTCTTTCTGCCCTGCACCCCACCCGGGTCTGCCCTGGGGGACTTGGGTGGGGTTAGGTATTTTTTAGTTCCCAGGGTCACCCTGGTCAGCCCCACAGGGTGGGTTTTTCTCTCTATTCTGGGGCATGTGTTTCTGTCTACCCTTTGTCCATTCACCTGTATTTGCCTTTTTCAAACTCTCCCTACTGTCTGCACTGCCTGTAGCTCTTGATATTGGGTGTGTGTTGCTAAATGGTCTTAGCTTTATGTAGGCCCCATGTGTTAGGTTTATTTAATGTATTTGACCGGCTGGCGACATATATTCAATGTTCTGTTTTTTTCACAAGCGGTGCAGGCATGTCCTGAGAAAGCCTTGTTGCTGTCGGGACGTTAAGCAATGTACAATCAATCAATCAATCTTTCTGCCCTGCAGGCCCTTCAGGGCACGAGAAATGACCACCCACTGCTGGTGCAGATCAGAGGGCTCTATGCAGACTTGATGAAAGGATATTATGACATCATTTTTATTTGGGTCCCAGGGCATGTGGGCATCCTGAGAAAGCCTTGTTGCTGTCGGGACGTTAAGCAATGTACAATCAATCAATCAATCTTTCTGCCCTGCAGGCCCTTCAGGGCACGAGAAATGACCACCCACTGCTGGTGCAGATCAGAGGGCTCTATGCAGACTTGATGAAAGGATATTATGACATCATTTTTATTTGGGTCCCAGGGCATGTGGGCATCTAAGGCAACAGGATCGCAGATTCTGCTGCCAACGATGCCTGCAATGACCCTGTCCCTGACACACAGACTGTTTATAGTGATTTTAGACATGTGGTTAGTGCGTACATAGCCCGTGAGTAGCAGTCCGAGCGGGACAAAGAGGAAGCTAACAAGCTGCATGAAGCCCTTCCTAAGTTGTCCAACGGTCCACCTTATCGCTGCGGCAGCCGCCGTGAGGAGACTGTCCTTGCTTGGCTCCACAGCGGGCACACGTATGTTACGCACTCTTATTTACTAAAACAGGAGGAGCGTCCATGGAGTTATGCCTGCGACGAGCAGTACTCTGTTCAACACCTTTTGCTGTCTTGTGCTGATCTAATCGACACAAGGTATAAACATTTCACAGCAGACTCCTTCAAGGTTTTGTTCCGGGATGTGCCCATGGACAAGATCTTCAGTTTTCTTAGAGTGTGCCATATTTTTAATAAGATTTGAGCATTTATAGACTATGATGTTTCTATTATTTTGACCTTTTGGAGAGTCTGTCGACATTTTCTTTAAAAACCTGTGCGACATTTTAGCCTGACATATTTTTAAGGTATATTTACATCATGTCTTAAGACCTTTCTTTTAGTCTGGCTGAACAGATTTTTACCCTTCCCGCTGTGAGATGGCCTTAGTTGCCTGCTCGGCGTTTAACCCAAATAAATAACTAACTGACTGGTACAAAGCCGACCCTTTACTTATGTTTAGACACTGGAACACATCAGTGACCTATTGGAAAGGTCAAGGTCACAAAGGTCACTAATGTGGATTGATCATGCACATGAGCCATAAGGGCTTTGCCTTTCTTGTTTAAAAAGTGATAGCATGTTTTGTATTCCTGTAACCACCATTTCAGCCCAAACCTTGGGCATGTACCAAAATAATATCTTTAGTTGACACAAGAAAAGACTGGCTAGAACTGTTATGACATCTGTCAAAATTAATGCTAGCTGTAACTGCTTGTTTGTTTTTTATCTTTTTTTTTTTTTAATTGTTTTTTTTTTCCTTAGGTCAACATCAAGAAGCGACTTCATCTTCTATGCTGACAGACTTGTAAGCAGAGAAATTTACATTTTACAATTTATTTGTTTGAATTGAATTTTTGCATTCAGGTTTCAACTTCCTGACAACTTTGTAAATCATTCAGGTACCCCACTGATTAAAACTTCAGATGATTTTTTTTTTTAATGGGTCTTGAGACATATTGTTGGAAATTCAGTGTATGTTTTTCCTACTTTATGTTTTGTGGGAATAGTAAAAGTGTTAATCTTTCCATGGCCCTTTAACTTCCCAAGCCAAGAGAATCACATACTAATAATATTAGTATGCAGTAATGATGATAAATAGGAATAGAACTTTACAAGCAGTTGTGTATAGTATTACGTAATCATTTATTTTTCACATTATTAACCCTTTGGGTGTCTGTAGTTTTAGTCGTGATGATTCATGCAGGAATCATCAAAACTAAAACCGCTACTGACACACAAAGGGTTGATACATGTTCCTTCTTTTTAGATTCGTCTTGTGGTTGAGGAAGGTTTAAACCAGCTGCCATACAAAGACTGTGTAATAACCACGCCAACAGGTACTTTTCCTTTAAAGAGATTGAATCAGAAATTTCATTAAAGTAGCTCTGCAGATACTGTACAGTTACAGAAAACATTTACATCACAGCTGCTTTTCCTGAAACATGCATTTTGTGGCTTTCTTCTCCCATTTGGTACTGCATTGCCACCACCCCCACCCCTACCCCACCAAGTCCAACATGCTACCCTGTGCCTTGGGACATCAAATGTGAGTCAAAATTATGAGCCTGTGACAAAACGTCATGCGCGTTACAACTGACATTTTTTTAAGTCAAGAAAACCACACTACAACAGGAAGTTTTGTGCTGTTTGTGATTCCCCTTTTGAAGATGTTGGAATGCTTACATTTCTCTCATAAATTTCCTTTTCACCAAAATGACTAATCTAAGATGATTTTCATGTGTATGTCCAACAGTATGTCCTTTGTGACAACAAACATTTTTTTCTCTAAAACCTGAGTGACAAATATATTTGTATTTCTCTTATTTAAGGATTATGACTAAAGAATTTTTTTTGTTTTGTGTTGTTTGTTTGTTTTTTTTTTGGGGGGGGAGTGGTAATCAAAGAAATTTTGTTGTTGTGATTTAATTAACTGAGTATGTCCACAATAACAACAGCGATAGTCAAAGAAAACTTAATTTCAAAAGGAATAAAATTTGTTTCATTCTTATATCTCGGAGAACTGGTTATAACATTGGTTTCTTGTGAAGGAGAATATTTAAAAAAAGAAAAACTGACTTGTTATTATCATATTTATCACCGTATCTCCACCATAAGGACCAACATTTTCAGTGTTACGTGCTAGTCGTAGTATCATACAATCACATCCGACGCATGTAGGGTTCTTGTAAAGAAACTTCACTCAGCTGCAGCTCGTCACACATGGCACAAGGTTGTAGTCCACACTGGAGTAACAGTTCCAACAGTACTTTATTCTCACGATGCAATCTCCGCACAATGCATCCACTACTGCATCCACACTTTGGTACACTGTCATTATACAATGCATCCACAATTCTGATACACTGCGTCTCATACAATGCGCCAACACTGATACACTGTCTCCTCTACAATGTACACACATAATTCGCTAACACCCCTTTTTATACTATTGCAGATTTACAGAACAATCTCACAAACTACACAACTCAACCAATCAGAAAAGAAAACGTAACCTAAATTCATTAATATTCATGAAAAGAACATGCTAGAACTGACTACAATTTCCCAGTGCCATCTAGGCGCATTCCATAAATGTTGCAAATTATAGCCAACATGTTTGCCATCATATCTGAGGTCACTAGAATAATCACGCTCTTTCCAGAGTGTTCCAAGTAAATCTAGGTAGGACTTTATGATAATGTAGCAAACTTTTAGTCTATACAGCAACAACAACAAAACTCGCAATGCTCCAAGCAAAACAAAATTAATCCTGCTATAAAGATACATATTTCTTATCCAAAATAACTCAAATGAATATCGGATCTTTCCTATGATCACCTCACACATACTTTCAAAAGAATAACAACCACAAATGTTACATTCAGAAAGGGCTAGATATAAGTATATTTTATTCTCTGCTAAAAATCATATATTTCTGCATTCACAAGTCTTTAATTTCACCTGCCCACAAGTGAGATACTTCAAAACTGACCAGTGCCTAAAATAAGCCTATTTTTAAGACATCTTAAGTTGGTTGTAACTACTTTGGACATTTCTGTTGGTTGTTACATGTACTTTTGGCATAAATGACCTCTTGTCACAGGCTCGTATGGAGATCAGATGTTTGTGCTGTTGCCACATTGTGACATTTTGCAAAAAGTTTAAGATAAAATTGGGGGGGGGGGGGGGGGGTTGGGGGTTTGAAGAGGAGTACAGAGAAAAGTACAGTAACTTCCAAAATGTGAACGTGTGCACACATACCCATTTTGCGCAAGTTGACATATTTCATCTTGTAATGGTTGCCCCTCTGTTTCAGGACAAACATATGATGGTCTCCGATATGAAAAAGGAAATTGTGGTGTTAGCATTATGCGCAGTGGTATGTAAATTAGAATTATTGGTTCATGTGCGGTAGCAAAAGTGAGTATGTATTAGGTCGTCGGTCTTCCCTGGTAAACTTTAACTTTAGGATTTTCTTATAGACTATTCATGACAGTACAATACAACTTTATTGTCTGTTCGAGTCAAAGCATGACAGAAATTTGCCTTTGGCTCGTCATAAAACAATATTCAAGACACTAATAATCACTATAACAGACATGAGACTTTTCCGATCTTTTTCGGAAATCCGAATTTGTTTCCTGCATTTTGATTATTTTTTTAGATCCTTGCAAATTCGTTGAGAAATTTTTTGGGATATGGTGCATGTTTACATGTTGAATTTTACATTTTCTTGAACTCATTGCTTACACTATAAGATGAATGTAGGTGTTTTGTGAAGTTCCCCCACATGAAAATATACTGGTTGCGAGTTGCGAGTCCTGGACTCTCTGCTTTCCTAGGATTTGATCTCAACCTGGTCTCATGTCTGCTATTAGAACATTCCATTAAAATTATCATTGCAGCAATCAATCACAGGGAATCTATCACAAGCAATCTATCACAAGATGGGAGGTAATGTTAAGTAGATCATACATTATATATCAAATCGTTATAAACAAGAGTTCAAACTCGAGACAGCAGTTGGAATAAAAGACTTCTTAAAAACATTCTTTTTGGCAAGTGGCACGTTGAAACAAACGTCTGCCTGATGGTAGCATTTGAAACTGATCAAATAGTGGGCGACGAGGATCACTGACAATGCTAGCAGCTTTCCTTCAGACAGCCCTATGCTATGGCACAGATCAGCTAATGGGTACTGTCCTAGGCCAATGATCTTACCAGATGTTCTGACGATACGTGACAGTCTGCCCCTGTTTTTCATACTGAGGTTGCCATACCAAACAGTGATGTTAAAAGTCAGTTTGCTTTCAACCAGGCTTCTATGAACGGATTCTAAAACTTTGGAACTGACATCAAAACTTCTCAGTTTCCTAAGAAGGTACAGACGTTGGTTTGCTTTTTTCACAATCAGTTCGGTGTTTCCAGTAAAAGACATCCTACAATCCACAACTGTGCCAAGGTTTTTAAATTCAGTGACCACTTCTACAGGTTGATTATTAATTGAGATAGGTACAAAAATATCATCAACTTTTCTGTCATCAATGATGAGCTCCTTGGTTTTCTGTACATTCATTTTCAGAAAACTGTCTTTGCACCATGAATCTAATACTGCTATCTGTGCAAAGAACTCGGCCAGACTGTCTTCTTTTTGGAGTAGGCGTACAAGAGCCATGTCGTCTGAGAACTTTAGGAGACGAAAAGTGGCAGTATGACAACGCATATGGTGTGTGTATATAGAAAACAATGTCGGAAAGAGAGTTCAACCTTGAGGGCAGCCCTAATTTAACACCATTTGGTCAGACAGACTGCCATACACATTCCTGCCTGTCCTTCAAAAGTCTCGCACCCACAGAATAATGCTTGTGTTCACATTAAAGTCCATCAATACGCTGCAAAAGCATCAGTGGTTCAACAGTATTAAAAGCATTAGAAAAGTCAATAAAAAGAATTCTCACATGTGCTTTTGAATTTTCAAGATGTTGAAAAGAAGATTGTACAGAGTAAGGCACGCATCTTCCACACCCCTATGATTTTTGTAAGCAAATTGGAGTGGGTCCAGTAGTTCGGCAACATCATTTAACAGATGCCTCAGCACCACCTTTTCAATACATTTTGACAGAATAGAAGTCTATGCAACTGGGCGGAAATTGTTGAATTCATGAGCGTTGTTTTTTTTAGGAATCGGAACAATGGTTGATGATTTCCAAGCAGTAGGGACAATATGAAGATCAAGCTGGAACTGAAAGATAGTAGTGAAGATCTTTCCCAATTGACCTGCACAGGTTTTCAATACTTTTCCACCTAACCCATCTGGTCCAGGTGCTTTCAAGACATAGTACTTCAAATTTTGCCCAGGGATACTATTCAAGACATAGACTTCAAATGTTGCCCAGGGATACATTGTGACAAGACCTTTATAAACATTCCAATTTCAGTGACCTCTCTCAAAAGTCAAGGTCACAGGGGGTCCAGAAACAGGTCCAAAATAGCCACGTTTTAACCCAAAAAGTGTGTTTTTTTTCAAATACTATTTTCAACTTCAAACTCAAACTTGGTACAGAGATACCTGATTGTAAAACAGATGTATGCGTTACTGGATTTGGATGACCTCTCGGACAGGTAAGGGTCACAAGAGGTCGGCAAATTTGTGAAAAATGCCAATTTGGAATAGAATTGTAGTTTTATCAAAGTTTTTGCAAACATTTCAAAGGTAGCTAATGATAAGACCTTCCTATGCATACTAATTTAGTTGACCTATCACAAAGGTCAAGGGTCTTGGGTGATCCAGAAAAAGGTTTAAAAGAAAAGACATATTTTGGCAAAAACTGTTGTTTTTTTTCTCAACTAGTATTTTCAACTTCAAGCTCAAACTTGGTACAGAGAACCTGAAATGTAAGACCTTTCTAGGCATGTTAATTTGGAAGATGCCTTGGAAGGGTCATGGGTGTTGACAGGTGTGAAAATGCATTCATTTTAAGCAAACATGGCTTTTGCAGGTACAGAAGCCAGCCCATTACTTATAAAATTTACTAAATTTTAAAACTCTTGAACACTTTTGCATTTCCTTGACATGTCGGGAAGGTCATGGTCACACTTTTGGATCAGTCATACACATGAGCCATAAGGACTTTGCCTTTTAGTTTTATTGTACATGAAGAAATTACAAGTTGGTGATTAATTATTGACTTTTTTTGTTGTCTAATTGCTAAAACTATTACAGGTACTGTGATTGTAATTATTTTTAAAGTTGTACTTTTGTTTTGAGTAGAAGGGATGATGACATGTATTGATGGTGTTTTTAAAAAAAATCAAAGCATTAAATCTTGATCGTCATATTCATCCCGTCCACACTGAGTATGATCATTATATATTCTGATTACCTTACAGTTTATGACAGTCATGTCAGACTCGGAAATAACATCACTTTTTTCTGAAGTCCTGAGTACACTATTTAACTCATTCAGCCCCAACACACCACCGCATGACATAAGTTGAGCTGGATAGTTAAAGGGTTGTGCCAGAATAGCTTGGCGCCCATAGGCGCCAAGCTATTTTGGCACCACCCTTGAACTATCATGCTTGATCTGTGTCTAAAATTGCGATACAGTACTTCATCGGGCAACTTCAAAATTTGGGAATTTCGTTCCTGGGTAGAATGTGTTAAGCACTAGGCTTGTAACAGACTTCCTATATAACAGCAAACAAAATTGGGTTTCCAGGTCCCCTAAGTTCACTCTAAATGTTATTTTCTGTTCTAATGCAATGCTATAAAGGTGAGGCCATGGAACAGGGACTGCGGGACTGCTGTCGATCCATCCGCTTGGGAAAGATTCTCATCACAAGTGATGAAGACACACATGAAGCACGCAGTGTG
The DNA here is from genome assembly GCA_036245525.1 of Semisulcospira habei. Taxonomy (NCBI): domain Eukaryota; kingdom Metazoa; phylum Mollusca; class Gastropoda; family Semisulcospiridae; genus Semisulcospira; species Semisulcospira habei. The sequence continues at coordinate 141,083,564 of BTPG01000006.1, forward strand.
TATGCCAAAGTCCCGCAGGATGTCTTCAGACGAAAAGTGCTCCTCATGTACCCCATCATGAGTAAGTGTGTGCATACATTCACTGATTCAAATACATACAAATTTGCAGAAACTTGACTACCATTTCAACATTGATGAGGTCTAGTAGTGTGTGTACCACATCATAAAAGAGTGAACCGATTTAGATACAAATTACAAGACAGTTGGCTACTGTTTCAGTGATTATGTGATTTGTGTATGGATGCACATGCGCAGTAAAATTAAACCCTTCTGGGGTTAAAAAATACAGAGCTAACTGCACTTCATGAGATGATTGAGCACACTGAGCCCAAGGCTCGACATTACCTTATTTGGGAGTTGCCCTCAGAACTCTGCATTGCAGTTCTGGAAATAGGTAAACCCTGATAGTTCAAAGGTGGCGCCACAATATCTTTGCGCCAGCAGGTGCCAGTGCTATTCTAGCACCACTCTTGACCTATCACTTGGTATCAGGATCGGATCACATCTTCTTGTGATGTGTCAGAATTCAGTTCAGTTTGTTGAAGATTTGTCTCAGAAGTCCTCCCAGAGTTCCATTCGATATTCTACCACATGGTCAGATATTAATAATTCAGGGCAAAATGCATTTAAACTTTACATTACAACTTATTGTAAGCTCACAGACTATGCTTTTAGCACTGTGTTCGCATAAACATTTCTTTTGATGTTAGCATCATTTTCCATTCCGTTTGTCCCCACCCGGGTCTGCCCTGGGGGACTTGGGTGGGGTTAGGTACTTTTTAGTTCCCAGGGTCACCCTGGTCAGCCCCACAGGGTGAGTTTTTCTCTCTATTCTGGGGCATGTGTTTCTGTCTACCCTTGGTCCGTTCACCGTTGTATTTGCCTTTTTAAAACTCTCCCTACTGTCTGCACTGCCTGTAGCTCTTGATATTGGATGTGTGTTGCTAAATGGTCTTAGCTTTATTTAGGCCCCATGTGTTAGGTTTATTTAATGTATTTGACCGGCTGGCGACATACATTCAATGTTCTGTTTATTTTTTTTTTCACAAGCAGTGCAGGCACGTCCTGAGAAAGCCTTGTTGCTGTCGGGACGTTAAGCAATGTACAATCAATCAATCAATCCATTCCGTTTGTATCTTACGTTTTTTTAACTATAAGTTATAAGTCTGTTTTCAGATACAGGTAACACAGTCGTGAAAGCCGTTAATGTACTTCAGGAGCACAATGTCAGTGAACAAAACATCATCTTGCTGAATCTCTTCTGCACTCCGCAAGGTAACTTTTGGGCTTGGACGTCTTTTGAAGGCAGCATTTTTTTTTAAATAATTTTTTTTAACCCTTTCGCCGCCGATCTCGCCGTTTGGCGAGTATGTGGCTCGCCGCCGATCTCGCATTTTGGTGAGTAACACAGTCGAGTTCACTGCACTTGATCGTGACTAATGTATGAGGTAGTTTTGGTCAATAATAGTGCATCATGGGACAGGGGAATCCCCTCTTACATTCCTTTGAGTGCTTTTAAGAGTTTTGAGCGAAGAAATTGCAAGTTTTTCTGACTTTTTTGGAGAGGTGTTTTTCGTGATAGCTGAAACTTCGAAAGGGCGAAGTGAGCGGCACAAGAGACTATCTACGGAGGAAGTTTTGCGTCGATGGAACCTCCTACGATCACAAACCTCCTACGATCACAAACTGATGTTGATTCAAACGAGGAGCATCCATGTGGCAACAAAGTTGACAAAGAGCTTTTTGGAAATTTGCAAGATAGCTCTGATAATGATCCGAGTACGAGCACTCTCGCGAGCAGATTTCGTGTAGAAGAGTGTTGTGTATTTCATGGACTATGCTTGTGAGTTGGTGTGTTATGGATTATCTGTAGAGCTCTGAACAACCAACTATGCTTCAGTTGTGAGTTGAACATTTTCTCAATATATTTCTTGACATGTTATCATGTGTTTGTTACTTTGTTAGTGAATGCCATGTGTGTAAACTGTCTGTTGTGTGTGTTGACAACACAGATTTTGTCTGTTCTTCTTGCATCAGGCCAGATATAAAACTTTGAGTGAGTTACATAAAAGAAAAAAGGTGTCGGTGTACAAATTTGTTTTCTCATCTCCATTTTTTTTTTTAAATGAAGTAATTCGGTTCAGTGGTTCAAGAGTTATAGCCTTTTAAAGATAAGAGGTGTTGCGTCACAGCGGTCTGGCAAAACAGCTGCGGCCTGGGAAATGCAACATTTTAACACCTGTGGCGGCGAAAGGATTAATTAAGTCTGAAGATTCTCAGGTAGAATGTGTATGTGTAAAGGGTCTTTTCTAGGAAGGCACTGCCATCCTCATTATATCCCATACCCCGCTTACAGTGGCCTTTTTACTTTCATCAACATTTTTATTTTCTCAAAATCATTACCGATGGCATTACTACTAAGAATACTTCGCGTAGCTTAACAATTTTAGCCCCAAAAACTCGTTGTGTGCATTACCACAGGGGAGGCAGCCACTATGGGTGTCATTACCAGGTACCAGGACACACGGGGTGGCCTCCCCTCCTCCCTATCCGGTGGCGCGCTCGCCATTTCCCAGCAGTCTCTTCGCTTAGCTGCTCAGAACAGGCCATGTGCACTTCGTGCTCTGGCTGGAGTTAGGCAGATTACCGTTTTGTACTGTGGACTTTTGGATTTATGTGTTCGAACTTTCATGGATGGTGGATTATGTGCATTGTGTTGTGTTTGGATTACCTATGTGGTCTATGGATTACGTGGTGTTGGTTTTCTGTGGTATCACCGGTTTGGCAATGGCGAGGTAAAGTAGCAGTGACTGCCTCTAACCGGTTTTGACCAGGCAGTGGCGGTGACCGGGCCGTGATGTTTGGCAAGCCGACCGGGAGCACGGTTCTTCTTTGGAGGTTCCCCGCTTTCACTTGGTTGTTTTTTGTTCTGTCCTTTGTTACAGTACTCAGGTACGGACATGCACCAAGTGTGGCGCCTTCCAATGGCCGAGCGAGGGCCATGATGTCTGCCTTCGCTGCTTGGGCTGCTCCTCTGGCCGGACGTTCCGCAAATGCGGGACTTAGGAGGAAGAAAGATGGTCACAGCTGTGGGCGTTTTACCGGAGGGAGAGACCGGTGCTGATCTCACAGCTGAAGTCGAGGAAGGCGCTACAGCAGGGCAGAAAAGACAGAATCATACGGAATGGAGAATAAAAAGGGTCTTCTATCCCTGCCAGTGCCTCGGGAAAACTTCCCCGCCTTCAGCGGATGATTGAGCCTAACATTTCGGATCGGGGCTTGCCCCCCGTCCAAGCCCGGGCACCAAGAGCTCCACCCCGCCACGTAGAGGCCCCGGTATGCTAGACCGCCAATGATGGGGTACGCCCCTAGGCACGGGTTGGCATTGGGAGCTCGGTCCCCCCGCAGTAGGAAGATTGGGCAAGATTATCACCCCCCCCCCCCCCCCCCCCCCCAGGTGAAAGACGGAGAGAGAGGACCCAAGCGGGGGACCTCCCCCCTCTGAGAGGAGAGTTCCCGCCAGCCTTAGGCCGGACCAGCGCCGTCACCGGGCTGCGTCTTCAATGCACCTCTCAGTAAGGGACGGGAATGAGAGTCACAGAGTGAACTCTACACCTCCACCCCTCCACTTGAGGGCCAGGATAAGGGAGAGCGATCGCGGCGAGATTCGTTCCCACGGCAGGAATGGGAAGACGAGGAAGGAGGCAAAGACAGAATATGGTTGGACCGAAGCTGTCCATAGGAGGACGGACATTCGGTCATTAGAGCCAGCCGACGGGAGGTGCATCCCCGTCGCGAGTGAACCACCAGGACACCTCCTCCACGCCATAGGAACATGGAAAATGACACAGGCTACAGGGTCCTGAGTCGAAGAGTGGAGCCACAGACGAGATCTAACGCACAAGGCGGATCCCCATGTCCGAAGCCCTATTGGGAAGAACTAACTTGGTCAGCAGTTGACGAGAGGCGGTGCCAACCACACACCCACACTCCACCCTTGGAGGTAGAGAGGAACTCACAGTGGCCATGGACCTGCATTACGCGGGGAGGAAGCCTTCATGTTCGGTCGGGTGACCGCAGCAGCGGGAGGAAGGGCGCTACAGATACCTATTGCCTGGGAACGCCTTCTTCCTTCTTCACCTCTCCGGCCAGTCCGAGCATCAGAGGTGCCCGACAAGAGTGGCCGATCTTCAGACCAGAGCTTTAAGAGCCGGTTTCCTCGGGGAAACGACACCGGCGCTGGGATCACAGAGATGGCAGCGGCAGGACGGAATCGCCCTCACTTTCGACACTCGACCTCTGCCTGTTGGATTATGGAATGAGCGTGATCACATCAGCACAGTGGGTCCCGCTCTCTTCCAAGTGGGAGCAGCGTCTCGCGGGTCAGGATCCTCATATGGGACGAGAGATCAAGAGGAAATACGCATAGACAGGCTGGAAATGGAAGCAGTGTGCTTCGCGTTCTGACCGGGAAGCAGCAGTGCACAGGTCAAGATATCCTCGCTGTTGGACAAGAGATCAAGCCGTCAAACACCTTGACGGGTCGCAGAAAAAGCATGGTGGCTCGCGCTCTCTCCGTGGGAAGCAGCGTCTCACGAGTCAGGATCCTCGTAGTGGACGAAGGATCAAGCGGACGAACACATCAACAGGCTGGAGATGGAAGCAGTGTGCCCCTCATTCTCTCCGAGTGGAAGCAGTGGCTCACAAGTCAGGACATCCTTGTACATGGACGAGGGATCAAGCCATCTTACACTTCTACAGGCTGGAGTGGAAGCAGTGTGCCCCGCATTTCTCTCCGAGTGGAAGCAGCGGCTCACAAGTCAGGATATACTCGTACGTGGACGAGGGATCAAGCCGTCTAACACTTCTAAACGCTGGAGTGGAAAGCAGTGTGCCCCACAGTCTCTCCGAGTGGAAGCAGTGACTCACAAGTCAGGATATCCTCGTACATGGATGAGGGATTAAGCCGTTTTAACACTTCAACAGGCTGGAGGGAAAGCAGTGTGACTCGCACTCTCTCTGGGTGGGAGCAGCGTATCTTGGGGCAGGAGTACGCGTAATCTCAGACAGCTCAACAGTGGTGGCCTACATCCAGAACCGAAGGTCGAGGAGGCGCTAAGTCTACACCCGGAGGATGTGGTTCGGAGTGGGGGTAGACAACGGACACGCATAGCAGACGGTCGGGGCGCTCCAACACATCTCAGATTCGCCACTCTTTGGACAAAGCGTCTGGGTTCGTCGCGTCATTCCGCCGGCCGTCATCGCCCTGAAAGGAAGGCTGCAAAGATGACTGACGCATCGAGTGGCCCAGTGCGTCACGTTGCTCCCTCGTAGACTTCAGGATCTAGCGGAGGTATTGGGTGACTACTCGGCAAGACGGCGGCGGACAACAGAGGTTCTTCTGAAGACTCCTGATGACCAGAGAGGATGAACATCTACTTCCGCCGGTAGTGATGTGGAGTCTCTTCTGGGCGGTACTGTGCTAGTGGTGGATAAGGAGGCGTGGATGCTGTCGGCGGCTCCACACAGACTACATACTCGGGCACGAGGAAGCGAAAGTGAGACTTGGACAGGACTGCGCCCTGGTTTCGCTTTCCCCCTAGTGGATGCGGGGTTTCATCAAGAGGTTGAAACCTTCTGTTAGCAAGTGTCTGGAAAACACCTGGGACTTTGCTGCCTTGGTCCGTCGGAGCGGGACACGCACGGAGCTAGTGACAGCATTTAGGATGGCGTACCACCCCGCAGCCTACTCCTTGGTGGAGAAGGGACTTGCTGTTGTGACAGGTTCCACACTCGCCCGTCTTTTGGGATAACACAGCGGTGGAAGGCTCCGCGCAAGGACATTCTTCTGTGGGACCGACTTGGCAGACGATAAGGCGACAGCACAGGATCCCTTGTCACCTCAGCAGGATTGTCTCCACTCGCTCCAGTCAGCGGTGGAGAGATGGAAGCTTTGGCTACAGCGCGACTTGGTGATGCCCTGCCTAGAAGGAGACCACGGAGGTGGGCTGAGACCCTGACGCCCGACAGGCTACAGTAGGCCCTGACGGATCCCGGACCCGGAGACTAGGTGACGTCTAGTGTTGGCTTGGCGCTTATTAGTAGCTTCGGCCCTGCGCTTGCAACTACTTGGACGGTCGGCCCTCTGGATCAGATGGCGAAGAGTGGGAGGACCCAAACTCCTGGCTGAGGCAACGCTACCGACGCGGATTCCGGGGCATTGAAGGCAAGTCCAACGTGGGACCAGCACCCAGTTTTGCCGCCTAGGCAGGGAGTACCTGACCGATAACAGTGGGATAGCAACGGGGGAACACGTAGGCAGATACATCTGCTGGCTGGAGTTGATGGTGGTGCAGCTGGTGCTCGTGAGATGGAAACGATGGCTTACACTACGGAAGTTACGGGTGCGCGCCGGCTACTCGACAATGGCTTATGCTATGGAAGGTACGGGTGCGCTCCGGCTACTCGACAATGGCTGACACTACGGAAGGTACGGGTGCGCTCCGGCTACTAGAGGTCGGGGTTTCTTCGTGTAGCACTTCTGCCAGTTGTGCAGAGATCTGGCCAGCACTCGTCGGACACGTCAAAGGTCAGCTCAACGTACGCACGGATTCCCCTTGTGGCAGGGTCAGCGGCAGCGTAATGAGTGTTACTACACCCGGCTTCCTTCCAACTACTCTACGCGTGTGAGGAGTCTCCAATGATAGGCCGGTCCTACTGTAGTGGGACAGGAAGCTGCTTCCTCTGTCGCCTCCAGACCAGATCCACAAGCCTTCGATGGGCTCCTTCGAGGAATGGACTCCTTGCTTAGCCAACCACCTTTGCATACAGATTCTCCAGTTGGTCTGTTCACCGAAGTTAAGTCTTTTGGGGTGGTTAATCCTTGGTTGGATAACCTCCTGGGAACAACAGGTATGGTGGAAGTCATCTTAACCCATATCTTGTTCACCAGAGGGTGACATACGTTCAAATTAGAATAGTTAAAGGGTAGCGCCGGAGTGGCTTGGCGCCGCTAGGCTTCACGCTAATCCGGGCTAGCCTTCAAGTAAAGCCTTTGGGCTATTTTCTTATTTTCTATAGTATAAACTGTGTATGGCAGGGCACAAATTGAAGCTGTTAGCCTCAGGCTGATATGGGTTATGATGCGGCAGCGCGTTACCTCCCTCAGGATGGGTACCTAGGGGCTCCACAAGCCCAGGGATGGCATGGGAATTAGGACTTTGATGACCGTTCAGCTGGATCACAGTCCTTTGGAGACGCGCTGTGAACCCCTGCCTCAGCTCCGCGTCCAAGACGATCACAACCCTGGCAGCAACTGTTTGTACAGACGCAGAGCAGTTGGCGCAGCATGCTGGGAGATGGACAGTCAGCACTCACACCAAGAGGCTTCTCGGGTGCGACAGTGGATGTGATTGCAGCGACTCAAGGAGTCTCTGACAGTACGGATACGAGGGAGAGTGGACACTACGGCAGGCCTGATGTGCAGCGGAGCAACTCTCCCCACAGACCGGACCACCCCCATTTTGGCTGAGTTCATCTGGGGGTTTCCAAGCAGTTCGGACCCCTCAGCATCATTCGAATTTACCTGGTGGCAGACACTTATTGACACCTAGCATGGACCAGCGCCGGTACAAGACCTCTCGGATCGGATCGAGCACGGTCATCGGCAAGACAGCCGGCTTCCGCTGACGATGCGGGGAGACCTAACAGGAAGACAGCTCGATGCAGCTCTTCACAGACCTTACGTTTCTGGCAAAGAATCGTCTCCCAGTATCGGCGCTCCAAGTATTGTCCATCCGTCCTCTCAGGACAACGGAACAGGATGGGGAATCCCATCTACAGGACCCCGTCAGAGCGCTTAAAGTTACTTGCGCAGAACTAAGCCACTATTACAAGGGCGCTTGCGCCTATTCCTGCCCTTGGCTCCGGGCAGAAGAGACATCTGCGCAGACGATCTGATCCTGGCTCCGCTGGGCGATATGAGAGGCATACAAAGAGCTCGCCCCTGCACAAACCAAGACCTTGCGTATCAAGGCACATGAAGTCAGAGCAGTGTCAACGAGCATCGCCATTGACCGCAACTGCGTGGTCAGCGACATTGTGGCAGCCGTGGGTTGGCGGGCCGAATCAACCCTGGCGCCGTAGGTAATGCCTAGCTAAAATTGTCGGGAGTGGGTGCCATTCTTCCTAGTAGTAATGCCGTTGGTAATGATTTTGAGAAAATAAATAATTTTTTCTCTAAAATGTATTTTTTCGAAAAATACTTACGGATGGCATTACTCAGAGGTCCCTCCCGCCTTCCCCGCTTGCCGCAGTCGAGCTAAGACTCAGAGACTGCCGGGAAACGGTGAGCGCGCCACCGGATAGGGAGGAGGGGAGGCCACCCCGGTTGTTCTGGTAACGACATCCCTAGTGATTGCCTTTCCTATGGTAATGTACACGAGTTTTTTGGGCTAAAATTGTTGAGCTAAGCGAAGTATTCCAAGTACTGTAGTAGTAATGCCTTCGGTAAGTATTTTTCGAAAAAATACATTTTAGAGAAAAATTTATTTTACTTACATGCAATGGCAAAAGTGAGTCTGTGTACTAAGCCATCCATCTCCTGTCCGTTGTCCATCCACCTGTCGTCTGTAGTAAACATTAACGCTGGAATTATTTAAAACACTGTTTGATCCACAGACATCAGTCTTGGCCAGGGATACTTTGGGGCAAGACCTTTTTGAACACAACATTTTGGGTGCCCTCAAAGGTCAGAGTCATGAAGTGTTAAAAAAGCCGCAATATTGTAACCAACCCTTTTCGGCTCATGTTTCTATGAGTCTATGTTCTGGGCCAGTGGTTGGTCGTTCGTCCATCGTCTGTTCGCCGGCTTCTGTGATAAACTTAAACGTTGGCATTTTCTCGGAGACTATTCTAGCCACAGTCTTCAAACTTGGCCCAAGGATACTTTGTAGCGAGACCTTTCTAAACATATCAATTTGAGTGACCTCTCACAAAGGTCAAGGTCACAGGGGATCAGGAAATAGGTAAAAAATAGCTATATTTTGACATAGTTTATTTTTTCTCTAATACTATTTAAGAATTTAAACCCAAACTTGGTACAGAGATACTTGATGGTAAGACCTTTCTATGCATACTAATTTGGTTGATCCCTCGGAAAGGTCAGGGGTCGCAAGAGCTCAGGAAATAGGTGAAAAATAGCCATGTTTTGACAAAAGATGTTTTTTCTCAAATACTGTTCACAACTTCAAACCCAAACTTGGTACAGAGATACCTGATGGTAAGACCTATCTATGCATACTAATTTGGAAGACACCCTTCAGAAAGGTCAAGGGTCACGAGCTGATGAACTGTGTAAAAAATAGCCATATTTTGACAAAAGATGTTTTTTCTCAAATACTTTTAACAACTTTAAACCCACACTTGGTACAGAGATACCTGATGATAAGACCTATCTATGCATACTAATTTAGATGAGCCCTTGGAAAGGTCAAGGGTCACAAGAGGTCGGCAGATGTGTGTAAAATGCCAATTTTTGATAGAACTGTAGTTATTATCAACAGTTTTGCAAAATTTTCAATCCAATATGGCACAAAGGTAGCTGATGATAAGACCTTCCTATGTATACTAATTTGAATGACTCATCGCAAAGGTCATGGGGATTTGACAGATGTGTAAAAACTTATTAAATTTGGATCTTGCTGGTGCAGAAGCCATTGCTTATTGTCACAAAGGTCTCGCATGTAGATCGGTCATACACATGAGCCACAAGGGCTTTGCCTTTCTTGTTTTGTTTGTTGAAGTACTGTTGTCATCTTCAAGAGCCAAACCTGATACAGAGATCTTACTTACGCCTGTCACCCTCCCAGGGTATAGGCCGTCGACGAGAGACCTCCAGTGACTTCTGTCCTGTGCTTCTCCTTCGATTTTACTCCAGGTGGTTCCCAGTCTCTTGATGTCTGCTTGGAGGTCTCGACGCCAGGTGTTTCTCGGCTTGCCTCTTTTCCTCTTTTCCTGGGGGTTCCATGACAATGCCTGCCTAGTGATACTGGAAGCTGGCTTTCTCAGACTGTGACCAATCCATCCCCATCTTCATCGCCCAATTTCATTCTCTGCTGTTATCTGCTCTGTTCTCTCCCAGAGTCTGATGTTGCTGATCTTCTCTGGCCAGTGGATTTTCAAGATTCTTCTAAGGCAACTGTTTATGAAGACCTGTAATCTGTTGACTGTGGTTTTTGTCAATCTCCAAGTCTTTGCTCCATATAGGAGAACTGCTTTTACGTTAGAGTTGAAAATCCGGACTTTGGTGGATACAGAGATCGGTACCTGATAATAAGACCTTCCTGTGCATTATAATTTGAAAATCCGGACTTTGGTGGATACAGAGATCGGTACCTTTCCGGCCTCCCTCCCTCCACCACTTTCACTCTCCAGCGCGTCCAGAACAATGATGCCCGCCTTGTCCTCGGAAAGAAAAAATCCGACCACATCACTCCCCTGCTCAAACTCCTTCACTGGCTTCCCATCCCCCAACGCATCCAATACAAGATTCTGTCTGCTACAAATCCCTGAACAACTGCGCTCCCACCTATCTCTCAAACTTACTTCACCCCTACACTCCTCCCCGCTCCCTCCGCACCGCCTCCGACCCTCTCCGCCACCACATCCCCCACACTAAACTCAGCACTTTCAGCCCCCGCTCCTTCTCAGTATACCCCCCACCCAGGTCTGCTTGGGTGAGGTTAACTATTTTTTAGTTCCCAGGGTCACCCTGGTCAGCCACACAGGGTGGGTTTTCCTCTCTATTCTGGGGCATGTGTTTCTGTCTACCCTTGGTCCATTCACCTGTATTTGCCTTTTTAAACTCTCCTTACTGTCTGCACTGCCTGTAGCTCTTGATATTGGATGTGTGTTGCTAAATGGTCTTAGCTTTATTTAGGCCCCATATCGTAGGTTTATTTAACCTATTGGACCAGCTGGCGACATACATTCAATATTCTGTTGTTGTTTTTTTGTTTGTTTGTTTTTTTGTTTCACAAGCAGTGCAGACACATCCTGAGAAAGGCTTGTTGCTGTCGGGACGTTAAGCAATGTACAATCAATCGACCTTCTCAGTATACGGTCCATCCACCTGGAACACTCTCCCACTCCGTCAGAAACACTCTCTCTCTCCTCCTTCCAGTCCGCCCTCAAAACTCACCTCTTTCAACAGTTCTAGCACTATACCACCACACTCCCCACCCTAAGCAGACTGTCATAATGTATTTCACTTTGTGGTACGTGAGTCGTCTAAAGCGTGCGCATGCGTGCGCGAGTTGTGAGTGCGCGCTTAGAGTTATAATTATTATAAGATAAGCGCATTATAAATACCGTAATTATTTTATTATTATTATAATTTGGTTGACCCTTTCAAATGTCAAGGGTCACGATTGGTCAGCCAAAATGAAAAATGACTATTGGGTGGGTGGGGGGGGGGGGGGGGGTGTTATTGGCACTACTTTGCACACTTTTAAATAAAATTCCACTCCAGATATTTTAACACAGTCCATTTAAAGGAATTTTCAGTATAAATTTTTTTTTCAATGTAAATAAACTAAAGGTCAAGAATGGTAAAAAGTAGACAAGCGTGTAAAATGCACATATGATGACTGTCATGACCCCCGCTTGCTGGCACGAACTATGAGCGCTACCTCTCCAGTACTGCCATCCCAAACTAACAACGCCAGAGGAACAATTACGACAACATTACAATAATCCAAAATATCCTCACTCAGTCCTAACCACACACTCACACATCACATTCATACATCCACACTCCCCAACACGAATAATTATCTATTATAAACAATAATACAAAATATCATTAAATATATAATAAAACAAATATTCTTAATAAAATACAAAATGAAAATTGAGAAAAAAACAATATAATTCACAAGTTACTGGATCTCCTTGGCGAGCGCACAAATGACAAGCTCAAATTAGATTAATGCTTTTTCTTCCGCGATAAAGTCCTTTATAGCACATGGCTCTTTTTGAATAAGTAAAATACACAATATTTCTGTCACTGTGACAAAGTTCCTCTCATAATATTGTAACCACAAGGAAACAAAATTAGTCTCACAACGTTCTTTTACCAGTTTACAAATGGACAAGACTTTACTTAAAGCAAGTTAGGAAACACTAAATGGGACGACCCGACCTGTGCTAAACGCGGGGTCTGCACCGACACTCGCAACAGCTCTCAGGTATGGCGGTGTAATCCCACGAGGAGTGACAAAGTCAGCCTCCACTCTCACAATCGTACCACCCAGCCCTTCTGCACAGCAACGGTGGCGGAATCCACTTAGATCTTTAGATGCACTAAAACAAGGGTGCAAAAATACACATATGAATAACTAACAAAGAGAAGGAAGGTAATCACATCACCCTTCCCGCAATTTTAATTGCCGTCTTTTATATTCCTTCACCTCTCTCCCAAAACAATAATAAATTCAAACGCAATGAAACGCATATTTACAAATTACCATATAATTCGCTTCCGAATTTACCCTCCTACACTAAATACTACCAAATAAAATAAATGACATTTATTTCTACATTCTTATCCTTACCCCCCCCCCCCCCCCCCTCCCCCCTCGTCAATACTCGCTAACCAAAATAATAAAAATAACAGAACAAGCAAACACAGACAAACCCTTCCCCCGATTCTGTGGCCACTAAAAAATTGTGTGCACTTACTGTCATATGTGGCTGGGACAGAGACAAACAAACAAGACAAGCCAGAGGTTCAGTCGTCGCAGTTTCTCTCTTCCTAGGACACCGGCTCCAGAGCGACCAGGGCCGTATTGTAGGGCCGTCACAGAAGGATGACATGGCTACTTGAGGATGGCAGCTAATGGTGAGCCACGCCTGCACAAACCTCCCTCAGTGACTGCTGCTTGGAAGCGACTGACTAATAATTTGGATATAGTACAGTTTAGCAAGACCGTGTGCTCAGATAAAAGTGCTGTGTCACCTCACGCGAATCAGTAGTACACGCCAACCCTCACACCCTCGCACAGCAACAAACACCCGTGTAAAGGCCAAACGACTCGCCTATTTTTTTTATGTCCTATCCTTTTACCCAGTGACTAACCAATCCCTGTGACCCCTCTAAATTTAACTCCCCTACAAATAGGAAAAATAAACCCGTGTCGTGACAGAGACTAGTATTTTGCAGTTACTCTGGCATACTCTTTAATTATACCAAGGCACTTAAAGTTATTTTCCCCAGGATCAAGCATCTCAACACAGATTCCCCACCCGGGTCTGCCCTGGGGGACTTGGGTGGGGTTAGGTACTTTTTAGTTCCCAGGGTCACCCTGGTCAGCCCCACAGGGTGGGTTTCCTTTCTATTCTGGGGCATGTGTTTCTGTCTACCCTTGGTCCATTCACCTGTATTTGTCTTTTTAAAACTCTCCCTACTGTCTGCGCTGCCTGTAGCTCTTGATATTGGATGTGTGTTGCTAAATGGTCACAGCTTTATTTAGGCTCCCCACCCGGGTCTGCCCTGGGGGACTTGGGTGGGGTTAGGTATTTTTTAGTTCCCAGGGTCACCCTGGTCAGCCCCACAGGGTGGGTTTATCTCTCTATTCTGGGGCATGTGTTTCTGTCTACCCTTTGTCCCTTCACCTGTATTTGCCCTTTTAAAACTCTCCCTACTGTCTGCACTGCCTGTAGCTCTTGATATTGGATGTGTGTTGCTAAATGGTCTTAGCTTTATTTAGGCCCATGTGTTAGGTTTATTTAATGTATTTGACCGGCTGGCGACATACATTCAATGTTCTGTTTAGTTTGGTTTTTTTTCACAAGCAGTGCAGGCACGTCCTGAGAAAGCCTTGTTGCTGTCGGGACGTTAAGCAATGTACAATCAATCAATCAATCAATCATTTATTTAGGCCCCATGATGTAGGTTTATTTAACGTATTTGACCGGCTGGCGACATACATTCAATTTTCTGTTTAGTTTTTTTTTTTTTTCACAAGCAGTGCAGGCACGTCCTGAGAAAGCCTTGTTGCTGTCGGGACGTTAAGCAATGTACAATCAACACAGTCAGAAAACTGTCTGCAACAGATACTGCTGACAGTATTATGTATGGGTCCTTTGTGTACTAACTTAGAACTTTCTAAATACAATACCAAATGTCAAAATTCATCATTTGGTGGGTGTTGTTTTTGTACCCGAGAGCGCAGATTATCATCTGCATCGGCCTCGTTTTGAATTTGTGCATATTTACTAGCCTACGTCACAAGGCAGAACCCGGTCAATACTGCAGACAAGGTCAGTGTCAGTGTACACATGTACTGATGTTTTCTGGCATCCCTTTGACATAATTTTCCACGAGAATGTAAAATAAATCTTCCATACTCGCTATGCTGTCAAAATCAGTGCGGGTTCCGCTTGAACTGCTACCCTGAATAACGATCGTGCTGGGGGGCGTGCCTTGTTCGACTCGGTCTCCGTGCCAAGCGACTGAGCCAGCGTCAGTCCACGGTGCCTAGTTTGACCTTTGACCCCTTATCACTGAGAAACACGAAACAGAACGGTGGTATTTATACCCACTTTCTGCACTGTAATTTCACATCTCCCACTTCTAAGTCTACATAACTGAAAGCATCTCTGGAAACGACAAATGCACCATCGCAGCAGAAACACTACCTCTGTGAATCGAGTGAATGAGAGCGCGCACAGACAAAAACGTGTCACGACCAGCGATGTCAGCGCCGCAATTTTGATACTCACCGTAATTTTTTCAGATCTTTGCAGCATAAAATCTGATGAACTAGCTCGTAACTTTATGATAAAACAGGTTTAAAATCATGCGAAATCAGTAAGAGATAAATTTTACTGAAGAACATGAATTCTGAAAATCACTAGCGCTCGCGGAACTATAGGAAGATCGACAATAACTGTAGCCGGATTACTTACTGATTCACATAGCAAGAAAGCGACAAATTCCGGATGGGCGGTCAAGCCAAGCTCTATATTCCCTTGTCCGATGTCAATTCTATTACTTAGGGGTATCTTGTCTCTCTTTCTCTTTCTTCTCTTCAATTCCGAGTCTGTCATTGTCGGCCGGCGCGAGTTGACTGATACTTTCTTTTTTTCTTCGCTGGTTCATCCGCCATCTTGTCTCTGATTGGTTATAATTATGCAGATGACCTAAGGTCGTATAGAATAGTTATGACATCAGCTACCATCGCCTATCAGAAGCAATCTTTTAATAAGTTCAGTCACAAGATTCCGGTGGCCTCATTTTGCTTTGAACGGACGAAAGAAAGCATTTGGTAGGACAATAGGGTGGTCATTGTCTAAGTGGGTGTGTATACTGAATCCCAGTAAAAGCTTTTTGCGAACTGAAGCATTAAAAAAGGTCAGGACTGCCCCTTTGAATACTTTTGTTCATTTAAGTAACCTGTTGGAGAGGTCAGGGTTTACAAAAGTTAAACAGATTATGCGAATTGGTCATTCACATGAGCCTTAGGGCTTTGCCATTCTTGTCTCCATTGTTTGTTACTTGGCAAAGGTGTTGGAAGACACTAAATAGCAGAGATGACCATTTGTTTGTGACTCCACAGTAAACAGTTTTTAATTTGTTTGTTGCAGCTGTAAAGCAGATTTTAACCAAATTTCCTGGAATGACCATCGTCACAACTGAAGTTCATCCTGTCACACCAAATCACTTCGGCCAGAAATACTTTGGTACCGACTAGAGCAAACTCTCTCAGCACTGAAATGAAAAAAAGAACAAATTACTGCTAGGGTTGTTACAGAAACAAGAAAAAAGTTCAACAGTTTGTCAGTAACTCTATTATATGAGACTTTTTGTGTTTCTCATAATACATAACATTGCATGGAGTAGACTGACAATTTTTTTAACTTGTTTCTTGTTTCTCTCATTATTTTGCAGATTTGTGCCACTGACATTGGTTTTATGGTTCATATTGTCATCATTTCTGACAGTTCTGATTGCAACAGTAGCATTGGCGAAAGTTAGGCTGGCACTCCAGATATGAGAGTTTGGGATATCTTTGTCAGTTTAACCCTCTGCATGTCAGTAGCGGTTTTAGTCATGATGATTCCTGAAGGAATTATGACTAAAACCGTTCCCGACATGTAGAGGGTTAAGTTTGGTGGATGGTTTCTATAGATATACAGTGGAGTCCAGTTAACATGAACTCGCTTTACACGAATTTCCGGTTAACATGAACCGATTTTGCATTCCCGGCCGACGGCCTTCTTATTCTGTATTAAAATTTCACTGATAACATGAAATGCTTAACACGAAATTTCGCTTTACACGAAGCTTGTTTCTGTTCCCAACCAGGGCAATTTCACTATTATTCACCTGTTTAACACGAACACAGATTCCATTCACCGAAAACCAATTCATGTTTCGCTCTCGCGCTGTAGTACACGACAGATCAGAGCGAACTCTAGTCTGTGATTGGCTGAATAGCCTTCGGCTGTTGTAATCCGTCTTCTCATTGGCTAGCGTTTCTGAACTGTATTCATGTTGTTTGCATCATTCGTGTACCAACACAACCCTTTTACCGATGCGGGATCAATTGTACTTCAGCCTGTGTTGCTTTTACCTGATGGATTGTAACTTACTAAGGATTTTACCTGATGGATTTTACATTAAATACGCGAGCTGAACACGTTTCTGTGTTTTCCTAGCGAGCTGAAGGTATGCATATAACGTACGATAATGTGCACTTTTAACCTTGTACTCATTCACACACACATCTCTGACACATTTTCTCCTTGAGGGTGTGATCAATTTTGAGGCCATATTGGTTAACACGAAATACGTTTAACACGAAGTGATTTTCCATGTCCCCAGAAATTCGTGTTAAACGGACTCCACTGTAACAGTTTTTGTTCTAGGACCAAAGTTAGATACAAGTGAGTTTTTTTTTTTTAATTTGCAATACAATTTTTGTAAATGGCTCAATATTCCTGCTGTTATTTGGCAAAAGCCAGTGTGTCTGCATGTTTTTGAAAAAGCAAAAATTTTCATTGTTAATAATAATAATAATAATGGCAACTTATATAGCGCTTATCCTTAAATAAGCTCTAAGCACTTTACAAATAAAGAGTGGGAGTGGAGGGGGTCATAAAACCAGAGAAACAACGGATTCTGCAATACACATGCGCACATACACACACACAGGTACATAATGACAAAGAACTGAGCTACATTGGGGTATCGAACAGGTGGGTCCTTAGGGCAGATTTAAAGGCAGTGAATGAGGAAGAATGTCTAATGTCTATAGGTAGTGAGTTTCAGACTACAGGTCCAACGTGCGCAAAACAACGGCCATTTTGTTATGCTGTAAAAATCTTGCTTTTCTATAAAAATAAAAAAAAATGGACAAACTGGCATTTGCCACATAACAGCAGGGTTATAGATCATGGGTAGTGCCAGACAAGCTTGACTCCTGTCTTGTAATTGGTTTGTCAGAGCTGAGAGGGTGAGTCTATGTGGTGTATACCTTTTTCTGTGGTACATGCAGGTTGTATTTAGTTACAGTTTGACTGCTTTTTTGTTTTGTTTGTTTGTTTTTTTGTTGGTTTTTTTTTTTTTTTTTTTTGGGGGGGGATATAAGCATCCCATTGTTTTACCGAGTATGCATGTGGGGTTTGGGGGAGGGGTGTGTTTTTTGTTTGTGTTTGTTTTGTTGGTGGTTTTTTGTTTGTTTGTTTGTTTTGTTTTTGTGTTGTTGTTTTTTGTTGTTGTTTTTTTGGGGGGAGGGGGTATGAGCATCCCATGGTTTTATGCATGTATGCTAATTGTTGTATGCCGATCACAGAGTGGATCATTGCTTTTTGGCTCACATGCTATAGCAAAAGTGAGTCTGTATATTAGGCCAGTGGTCGCCCGTCCATCATCCATGGTAATCTTTAATGTTGGCAAGTTCTTAGTGACTATTCAAGTCAAAGTCTTGAAACTTTACCCGAGGATACTTTATGGCAAGACCTTTCTAAACATAACAATTTCAGGTCAATAAAAGGTCAGGGTCATAGGGGATTAGCAAATTATTTTTTCTCAAATACTGTTCACAATTTCTAACCTAGTGGTACATAAATACCTAATGGTAAGACTTTCCTATTAATCCTACGCATGCTAATTTGGATGACCCCTTGGAAAGTTTAAGGGTCATAAGAGATCAGCAAATGTATGAAAAATGTCAGTTTTTGATAGAACTTGATTTTTAACCAGCATTTTTTGCAAACATTTCCATCAGATTTGGCACAAAGGTAGCCGATGAAAATACCTTTCTAATTCTATGCATACTAGTTTTGTTGATCCTTCAAAGGGGCCAAGGGTCACAGGAGCTTGACTAAAGTGTGAAAAATGCATACATTTTGAGAGAACTTGAATTTTGCAGGCAACCCTTTACTGATGTTAGGACACTCAAAAACTTCAGTGACTTGTCAGAAAGGTCGAGGTCACAAAAGTCAGATTAACCCATATACTGAGGCAAAAAGCTTCCAAATTTGTTCACTGCCGTATGCAAGCTACATTATAGTACTTGCAGATTAGGATATAGACCAATGGCTTTAGTTCAAGGGTAGTGTCAGAATAGCTTGGCGCCTAGAGGTGCCAAGCTATTCTGGCACTACCCTTGAATTTTTTTTAGTCAAACTTATTTCACACACTTGCATATTCCAAATGATAAGGGTTAATTATGTGGATCAGTCAAGACTATTGGCCTTATGTTAAGGGCTTTGCCATTCCTGTTCTTTCTAATTCTTCATTCACGCAGTTATGGGGAGCGTTTTATATGTACACAAGAGGGGAAATCTGTTGTACCTGGTCCACTTTTAGATCTGGATTACAGTGTTTACACCAGCTATTCCAACTTGAGGACTAACTAAGAAAAACCAATCTTGGTGCAACTATACCAGTAATGTGATCTCAGCACAGTTCCATTGCTGAGATCGCATTCGGGCCTGTGCCAGTTGATGCTGATCTCCCCTTGTTCCCATGATTCTGGTGGAAAATGCAGTGAAACGATGGAAATAATCCAAAAACAAGTAAATTATCTGATGAATCTGTAAAGCAAATGCTTTTCTCTTTTGCCCACTTTGCAAGAGAATAGATTGTAGCCACCCGCTTACACGGTTCTGTTGTTTTCTCATCCATTTGTAAAAATCGCATGCTGACTGATCGCCACCATAATGCATTCCTCGGATACGTGAACTCTTCTATGATTAAGGTTAGCACAGATTCGAAACTGCTGGTAGTTTAAATGTACCATCCATGCTCAGCATGGCGCAAGTACCAGTCTGGGTGCCAGAAGCGGGCTAAATAAAAACGCGCCCATTGATGGAATGTTTAGCCCATTCAGCCCTGACGCACTACAGCAGGAGATGGGTCGACCATGATAATTCAAGGGTAGTGCCAGATTAACTTGGCGCCTGTCGGTGCCAAGCTAATCTGGCACTGCCCTTGGATTATCATAGTCGATCCATCTCCTGCAACTGGTGCATAGTCATTAGATGATGCCTCCAAAATTTGGGAAATATGGCCGTTGGGCTGAATGAGTTAGTGGTTGTTTTTTTTTAGAAACACAAATGTATGTACATTGTACTCTAGAGCCATAAGATCAAACACAGGCCAACACACATAACAGTGCATAAATGGCTTCGGATCTACATCCAAGTCAGCCTCTTTATATGGCGATACCTAGGAGCCATAATCTCCCGGCAGACCCTCTGTATAACACTTTACCGCAAGGATTGGCCAGAATGCTACAGAGTTTCCCCATGTTCTTGTAAATACACGAGTCAGGTAGGGGTCACTGGGTCATAGGTAATGCAGAAAAAGTGAATGCCAAAAGCAGAAATATTAGGTAGAGAATATTTTGCTGCTTTATCAAGGAGTTCTTATACTAAAAAAAAACAATCGTAGTAAATACATTTAGTCTGAATAACTTTATTCAGGAGTAATGTGTTTTTTTTTTTTAAAAGCTTCACTTTGACTTTCAGGTGGCCATGCTAGGTTAGTTACCACATCCTACGTCATTCTTAGTTTGCTAAGCGTAGATATGCATCGGTGCACAGGATCTAGGCTGCCATGAAATCAGGCTGTGTTATTTGCATTTGTGTTAATTTATATAGGCTTATGAAGAAAGCAAAAAGTGTTCTAGCCGACAGTGGCCTTAGTTTGCCTGCCACACACAGTCCAACTAAGGCTGGAATCGGTCAGAGGACCTTTTTTGCATTGGTTATCTACCACAGACCTGACCATGTTGTATCCGATGTGGCTATATGCTAAAGCATGTAATGCTGAAGCTGACCTATACATGTATAAATTAGTCTTGCATGCAGCTTTTGTTATTGTTTGGTTTAAACTACTTTTCTGTCTGAGGGCTCATAACATAGGAATCGGTGCTTTTTGCAGGTGACAGGTCCTTGGCAGGGGATGAGTAGGCAGGGCCTGGCCTTCACCTGGCCACTTTGAAAGGTTATTTTAAATGTGATCATTGACATACTTGCCGACATTCATTACATGTGTTCTCGGTGTTTGTTCATTTTCTGTATTATCACCTGAATATACAAGAATCTACGACTTACATAGAACATTGTTCCCATTCATGTATATGTCTTGTCCAATAGGGGAGCAGCACATTAACTTTAATGTTCAACATCGTAGCCTGAAAACGTTAATGCACAATATTTTTGCTCGTTAACACGAATTTGCAAGAGGGTTGTTGTGTATTGACCTTAATGAGCTCAGAGTCGACAAGCTGTTTCTCAGTTGTGGCATCAGCCACTGCTATGATTCACTGAGAGAGAGAAAGCAATCAGCAAGACAGTTTTATGTAACTTTTTGCCTGTTTAAGTAACTTTTCTGTGTTGTGTACTCTGCCACTAAGTAATTACTTTTGAAGTTCATTTCTGGATCCGGTGCACATGCCAAGTAACGGCTTGTAACTACACATTCAGCACTAAAAATAACCAAGCACACACATTGCAAAGGAACCTTGAATGGGCAGATCTCGCTGTTGATATTGTTCTGTGAAGTAATCTTGCTGCGGCTGAAGTCGGTATCCATAGGCAAAGAGCTACCTTTTTTTTCTTTTCTTTTTTTCTAAACTTACAGTGCATTTCAGCATACATAATGCATCCTGATTTTTCTATTCATAATTGCATGCACAAATTCTGTATGCTGCTTTTTAAACATGCTGCTTGCAGAGCGGCCAATTATATAGGGTCTTCGTACACACAGGCTTCTCTTTATGAAATAAAAATGAGCATGAACACGTCTATACGCTGTCCAGTTGCCTGTGAAACCATCAGCTGAACCAGTCATTTCCTGTCCCAACTCTTCCTGAAACATCCTTCACACTATTTTATAGCTCTTCAATTAACTCTGTAGGCATGACAGTTCAGTTCAGGTAATATTAATGCGCAACTTTGAACGCCTGCACATTAACATTAATGTGCAAAAGATTTGTGCAGTAGTCATATGAACCCTTTGGCTGTTGATAGCAGTTTATGTCTTAATGATTCCTACAGGATGTGCAACATAAACTTCTACCCACAGCCAAAGAGTTGATGTTATTGCACAAATAATCTTGCATGTTAGCTTTAATGTACACGTTAACTCAATTGGACATGACATATATGCAAATATCTATTCCTGTCATGAATCTCTTGTGCATCATATATCCCCCATACAGTACATCATCCTGCATTTACTGTATGCTAAAATTACATCATATTTACAGCACTTGGTCATTTTTATTTCTTGTTACTGTAAGTAACTGGTCAGTTTGGTTGTCCATTAAGCATTATAAGTACATATAAGTATATTTTGGCATTACGGTCAGTGAAAAATGTATTCCTTGATGTGGCGATATACCTTTTGAGATTTCATTTGCAATGTCTTATCATGTCTCTTGTCAGTCACAATTTGGATCGATCCATGAACATGTTATCAGGACTTATTTGTCTATAAAGCTGTTAATTGTATTTTGTCTAAAGTCTCAAGCCCTCTACCTGTGCATTTTAGTTTTTACAGAGTATGGGTGCACAGTTACTGCTTTACCTTTTTCAGAAAGTTGTTACAGTATTTGTTGGACTATTGTTTGTTAACCCCTTGTGCAAGCACAAGAGGGTTAATTCTGTACATGAGTGTTTTTTACAATGATCATTATGGAGTACTTGTGCATGATATTACAGAAACATGGTTTTGTGGTGGGAAATTTTAGACTCCAAGTAGACACACCTACATATAGCTGAGCTCTGTATATTTTGTTATATTTTATTGCACAAATCACATGATCTGTAAGTATCTATTACAATTACTTTGACTTGCGATGTGGCTAGGGGAAAGCTGTGGTATCCCTGCACTGTTTGGTAATAAGTTAATTGCCATTCTCAGGGGCACTAGCAACAAATAACTGCAAACACTGATTACAGTTTCAAGAGGCATAGATCCTCATGAGCCCCTGCAACTGATCATGAGGATCTATACCTTTTGCAGCTGGGTGGTGTATGTCGGGTAAATTTAGAAGAGTGAAAACTGCCAAAAATGTGTGATATTTTGGGCTCCCATCCGATAACGAGTCTCTGTACAGAGCAATCTATCATCTGTGTTGGTTGTCATTCAATGATTCATAAAGAAAAAAAGTTGGCTCTGATGTCGGTATTCTTGTATGTAATGGAGTGAGCTGTGAAAAGTTGTTACATGTACCGGTATGCTGTCACAGTTCTTTAACTTTGTATCGTACAGATCTCTGTCATGGATCAGTTTTATGTACAAAAAGAACGTCTCTACAAGATGTGCTGTGCTTTGTGATGTTGGGCCTTGTGGCTCCAAGCTGTAAGGTCCAAACTCACAGACCAGCACATGCTTCTGTTTTGTTTTTTCACCTTTTGCTCAAGTTATTTTTTAACACGCTCAGCTACATACAGTATCACAGTTGTCATCTGCTGTGTATGTAACGATGTAATCTATATCCTTTTCCAATAGACTGCTTATGCTTTGACTTGCCAGCCATGCCAACACCAAATGCATGTCAACTACCTCTCCGGTGCAAGATTGCGCCCATTCCAGCTGCAACTTGCAGAGATTTTCATAAGCCCCCACTGGTGCAGTGGCTCGTGAGAATGTGTGCATCTTGCTGGCCCCATTCACACCAATAATGATTTTCAAGTGATGATGCCTGTGCCAGAGAGCAAGACCGTCTGTGCCAAAACTACTTTGCTTGAATCGTTTGAGAAAGAAACTTGACTGACATGACAGTCAAAGATGTCAAATTCTTCTGCACCAACTCACACATTTTTAAAAAATTTTTTTGTTGTTGCTTGAATTGAGTTAGCCCATTTTCCCCCAACACCCTACAAGCAGGAGATGGTTTGACCATGATAATTCAAGGGTAGTGCTAGATTAGCTTGCGTCAGAAGGTGCCAAGCTAATCTGGCACTACCCTTGAATTATCATGGCCCATCCATCTCCTGCAACTGGTACATAATCTTGACGTGGCACTTTCAAAATTTAGGAAATTTGGCCTTGGGGCTAAATGGGTTAAAGCGATCTTCTCCATGCAAGAAAAGGGTTAATAGCATGCAAACTGCTCTTTGACAAATGCTCTTAGTATGTCTCGCAATAATGCTGCACAGATAGACTAGCTTTCTACACAAACCAAGGGGAATTATTCAGCGCTGGACAAACAGATCCCCTGCCCCCACCTATCGGGCACCCATTCGCCAGCCCACAGAAAAATACACAAGTATAGAACCAGACGATCATCTACATCCCTTAAAAGACTAGCTTTCATTCAGTTATGAAGTTTGTACATCGCGTATAAAGTTTGTACATCGTGAAGAAAGAGAAACGTTTCTGCTGTTCCTCTTTTGCTCCACAGGAGAGTTTCCCTGTTGCGCACAAGGGGCAATAGCTCACCTCTGTTACGCATGTCTGCTCACATGGAGTGCGAAAAGAAGGGTTTTCAAAAGAAGTCTTTAGCCCCAGCGCCCTACAGCAGGAGGTGGATCGACCATGATCATCGATCGTGATAATTCAAGGGTAGTGCCAGATTAGCTTGGTGCTGTCGGGCACCAAGCTAATCTGGCACTACCCTTGAATTATCACGGTCAAGCCATCTCCTGCAGCTGGCACATAGTCGTTGGACGACGCCTCCAAAGTTTTGGAAATGCTGCCGTGGGGTTAGATGGGTTAGACACGATGACATTGGCAAATTGTTGTATTGGCAAATTTTAGCAATCAAAGTCTGTCCGGGAGAGGGCAACGTTAGGCCCGAACACTTCCATCTTTGTGTTCACTGTTCATGCATCATAATATGGTTTATGATTTCATGCAGTGGCCAACATGATATTCACCCTGCTTTGCATTCTTTTTCATGCATGTTGCTCCTGTACATGCTTTTGTTGCCATTTATGCAAGAATTGGATTTGTGAAGGACTCTTGCCAAGGCTGCGAGTTCAAACCCCAAATATTGTAATACCCTCTTGTTGTCAGTTATATGATGTCACTGTTTAGTGGGAAAGAACAATGGGGTGCCTGTTCATAGTTTTCTCTGTATACCTTAGATTCCTTACAAAGGGTAGGAATTTTAGGCTGGTTGCCATGGCTTGTGGGCTCTTGCATTACAAGTAGGTATTTTTAGTATTGGAGTTTCTTTGGGCTGTGGGTATTTAGTATAAGTAGATGTCTAATGGGTTGTATACAGGATGTGAGCAGTCATGTAGGGGATGTATCGCATTTTTAGTCGCATACTTTGGGTTACATTATGCGTAGATCTTGTGGGAGTCGGCTCTTATAGCCCAGTGGTTAAATTTCACAGGTGTGTGAGGTGTCCTGTAGAGCATACATGCATGACAAGATGCAGGGATGGATCATCTGGAAAGTTTAAGGGTGGTGTCAGACTAGCTGGGCGCCTCAAGATGCCAAGCTAGACTGGCATTACCCTTGAACTGCAATGGTCAATCCATCTCCTGCTGTAGCATGTCAGAGTTGAGTGGGTTAGATGATGAAAGGTAGATTCTAGTCAGCCTGAGCTTGGTAAAAATGTCGCCGGTCTCAGGTACATACTATATATACTGCCCCTCACTGTGTGCGTTACAGATTCTCCTTCCATGTCATGTTTCCTGTCGTGTATGTCAACAATGAAGTTATTTTTGTAATAAAGGATCTGTAAAAAGAAAGTTGTGCCTTTTGTTGAGTAAGCTAGTGTAAGCTTGTGCATGTATTTTTGCAAAATGTAAATGTTTTCCAATAAAATATTAAAATTCACATGCATCCATAATTCATAACTGAATGCAGATTAAACCCCCTTTTGCATACAGCCACCACCACTGTGAACGCAGTGCAGGCACATCCTGAGAAAGTCTTGTTGCTGTCAGGACGTTAAGGAATGTACAACCAACCACTGAACGGACCCCGTGGCTGGATGCATGAGCTGAATTGAACCGGTAGACATGTACAACACAAACATATATGAAATATTTTCTTGTTTATTGCATCACAAGGTAACCTCCGATCAGAATGGAAGGACTTAAAAAGAGACAGTACAAAGGCTCTTCAAAGCAAACAGGTTATGCAAATAAAACCTAGATCTGCAAACAGAACAAAGTGTTTGTCACAGCCAATAACAAGAACATATCAACAATACCACTTGGAATAGGGTGGTTCTCTGAAATTGTGGCCAGAAGTGTGACATGGAGGGTAACAAAGTATTACTTAGGTATAAACTACCTGTTTATGCCCAACAACAGTCTGACTGGCACACACTTCCATGAATCTATAAAAATATTTCTCCAAATATTTTTCCTTTTTCTTAATACATTTGCAAAGTACGCTTGGTGTACTGCTGAATGGTCACTGTTAATTGTTCAATCTTCATACTCTTTTGACTGCTTTTGTGTTATTTATCAAAATACAGGACATCTGAACCACCAGTAGCACCAATAAAGCAACTTTCTGTGTGGTGCTTGGTGACCCAACTCTCAAGTGAACGGGCACAGTGCATACATGTAGAGAAACCACCGTGTTAACGGAGATATTTTCCACTCGAACACACTGGTGAGGAAAATGTACCTTCCATCATGTTCCTTCAAATCAAATATAGTGTGATTTAGTTTTTATAAATACCGCTTTTCAGGAGATGAACAGGTGCAACAGCAATTTTTGGTAACCAAAGCAGATCACATCCCTGCCTTGATTTCAATATTTCAGTTTAATTTTTTTTTTTTTAAACACACCCACTCACAAAGTGCACACACATCATCACTAAAAATATGTAGAAAAGTAGTCCAAACACAGCATGCTTTGTGTAGGAACAGTCCGTTCTACACAATTTCATTAACAAATGGTTATAACCAGTACGTTTTTATAAAGTATACTAAAAATAAACATTTAAATATACACGTTTGTTGATGTTTCTGTTCTGTTCGATATTATTTTCAAAGCAATTTATTAAAGCTGCTCATCACCACTCACAGTTGTTTACACCACCATATTATGTCACAAATCCACCATGCCACTATTGGAATTTTTCAAAACATTTACAAAATACATGCAGTGGAATAAAAGTAACACCAAAAGCTTTTGTAAATTGTTTCTTTGATATGTGTAAGCCATGTACACAACACAAAACATTAATCTGGTGCTACTGTGTGTAATTATAGTCCCCAGGAGCAGGGCACGCCCATAGCACACCATTTCAGAGAATAACCCAGTAAGTTCATGTCCTAGCATTCATTCACATTTCGAACTGTCAATCTTGTACGGAAGTCGTGGACAAAATTTGATATGACAAAAGCTGGACAATTCTAATTGCTCAACTTACACCAAAGACAACGAAAGCAGAAATCCCACTGAAGCCCTCGAAGTGGCACACACTGGTTGCCTTCCCTGATGCTATACGTGCATAGCAAATCAATGGTAGCAACCAGTGTGATTGTGACGCTGGAAGAAACTAAAGCACCGGTGCATTTTACACCAACAAGACATGGCATGTGATAAAAACGATCTTGGTTAAAAAGAAACCCGCATAATATCAGACTAGGGGGAAAATGACTGTAAAAACAAACTTGCACAAAATATCATTAGTATTGTCACCTGCATAAAAAATAAGACCCAAAGACAATCCAAGTTCAGAAATTACATGTATATAAACATATACTCAGCTTACTTTGAGTTAAAACTGCTGCATAATTGAACCCCATTGGGCATGCAGCCTCTGGTACTGTAAACAGTACCCATGGCTGCTAGAACAAGAGAGTTACTGGGTAAATGAAAACTACTACATGCATGGGTTGACAGTGCAAAAAACTAAAATGATTGAAAATGGTCCATGGACTAATTATATCCCATAATCTATGGCCAGCAAGAGACATAAATTCTCATGAGCCCCTGCGGATGCAGGGGCTCATGAGAATTTATGCCTCTTGCAGATGGAACAGGCTAACTGAAGGTTACAAAGTAAAGTAGGTTATAGCACTGTCAGGGGAGAGAAATGTGCATGAACGAAATGAAATGTGCATGCTTTTTTTAAGGCTCACTGAAGGGTTGTGTTCAGGACTGAAGGCTGTCACCCATGTACATGCTTTACACATCTGGCACAAAGAAAATGAGGCACAAACTACATGAAGAATGCACTCTTTGTTCCCAGGGCTGTAAATCAATATTGTGATCTAAACTGAAGCTACAGACACCCAAGCTCCTCATTGTGAACCACACATATGCAGATGAGTATAAAACAGTCTCCTGAAAACCATAAATGCGGCATTAGCACACAAAAAGGTTATAAATTGGAAAGTTAACAATTCAAAGGGGAGTAAAACTTTCAATCTACACTTTATCTACAATGCCATCCCCATGATAACCCAATTTAGGAGCTGTGAATTTGTGTATATAAACATTTAAAAAAATGAGGACGAATTGCAATTATTATCATCCTGAACAGGTCTATTTTTTTTGTTGACAGTGATCGAAATCTCCATTATCGCCATCAACAGTTCCTGTATGTGTATTTATGAGCAACATACTTGACTTTGTCCTAGATGTGGATGGACAAAGAAAACATGGACGGTTCTTACTCATAACAACAATAAAGTGACATTTATTTCCCAGTACACCACCTGTAAACAGTTTTGATTTTATTTATCACAAGAATTAGTACCTTCTGACAGGTTTGGCCAATCTATCGACACAAAATCGAAAACATAAGGTATACATACATATGAGTGACCAACCCTGTGAGAGATAACCTGTCGTTAAAGATTGATTGATTGTACATTGCTTAACGTCCCGACAGCAACAAGGCTTTCTCAGGACGTGCCTGCACTGCTTGTGAAAAAAAAAAATAAACAGAACATTGAATGTATGTCGCCAGCCGGTCAAATACGTTAAATAAACCTAACAAATGGGGCTAAATAAAGCTAAGACCATTTAGCAACACACATCCAATATCAAGAGCTACAGGCACTGCAGACAGTAGGGAGAGTTTGAAAAAGGCAAATACAGGTGAATGGACCTCGGGTAGAGAGAAACACATGCCCCAGAATAGAGAGAAAAACTCACCCTGTGGGGCTGACCAGGGTGACCCTGGGAACTAAAAAGTACCTAACCCCACCCAAGTCCCCCAGGGCAGACCCGGGTGGGGGCTGTCGTTAAAGATCATCATTTAGGTGGCTACAGCCAACTTAATGATGGTCTTTAATGACAGATGATTTTTTTGCCCTTCAAGACTTTTCTCTCATATTTAACCCTTTTGCGCATGCATCCAGCCACTAGTACCGTGAGCATTTTCAGTGTCCGTATGCACAAGGTTAAAACTGTGGGGGAAACAACTGAAATTATAAAAAGTGATCATGGAGGCATTTGGTGAACTGACCATGACTATAACATGTACATCAGCAGTTTCTGTCATGATGATTCCAGCAGGGATCATCAAAACAAAAACCGCTACCGACAGCCAAAGGATAAACCCACTTGCAAAAGCAGCCACCAACATTGTACACAGTGTCAGTGGCTGCATACACAAGGTAGGAATCATCAAGGAAAAAAACGCTACCAAGAGCCAGAGCCTTAAACTGTAAAATTACATTATGATGCTGGCATGCAGTTTACTTTTCCACCTCTCCCTTTTTTTAATCTAAAGTGTACATCACTATTAGCAGATGAATTTTGAAAGACCCATGAGATATTGCTAGTTCAACATGAGTCACACGTCTACAGATCTTTGATCTTCACTGAATGCACTTGTATACAAACATGGCAATATGCAACACACAAGAAAGACCAAGAATAGTGATACAAACAGAAAGGGAAAAAGGACTAGGCTAATACTGCCTTTCCCATAAGTTTACAACACAATACTTTGCAGTTTCTGTGCACCAGTTATTGCAACAAGAAAGCCACTGGCATTTCAGAAAGTCAGACAAAATGCCCAGTGCTTGCCAGATATCATTGCTACCCATTTTATATAGCATTAAGCCATCTCATGAATAAAGTCCTCTACAATTCATGTATGACTATTTCTCTTTACATCTGACTAATTTCTACCTGTGTGTCTACAATAATTCAAAAACACCTTCATGTCATTCTACTCTAATAATAATGTGGGGATATGCAGTACATGCATTGGTTCCTTCCTGAATGGCACTACTTGAAATGTACAATCACATCTTTTAAAATAAATAAATTGCACCAGTGTTGGCAGGTATATAAATATGGCAAAGTGAAATGTAAGGATGACATCATACCACCCACAATCCAAGGGCCCAACAGCTAAAGTCAATCTCAGTCAGCACGTGGCATAGATTGCTATGAGCTCCTGCTGATGCAGGGGCTCATGTGAATCTATGTCTCTTGGGAGGGGTTGGATGATAGACTGATATGGTACTCCAGGGCAACACTGACGATAACGAAAAATGGTAAGGTCACAGGTCTTGAGACTTTGCTCCACACTGACTCAACCCAGATCGTGATCTGATGGTTGTCCACACACACTGAAATACAGCACATATATAGAAATTAGATTTCATGCAATAAACCATGCTTTAATTCAATCACACTTTCCATACCATTGCATGAAGTAAATGTGACCAAGGGCACCAAGCTATTCTGGCACCACCCTTGAACTAAAAGCACTGCTCTGTCTCCTAATCTGTAATGTAGTCTTCACAGGACAATGCACAAAATTAATGGGTTAACCCCTTGACTGCTACTGACAATATACCATTCAACAGAAAAGACATGTGGTTATCCGACTTTTCCACCAAGCAGTACTGTTAGTAGCAGCAATGGGGTTAAGGTATGACAATTCTCTTTCCTCACACACACACACACACACACACACACACTACACTATGTAATTAACCCATATCATACTGAGGCTAAAAGCTTCAAATTTGTACACTGCCATATGCAAGCTACATTATAGTACTTACAGATTAGGATATAGACCAATGGCTTCAGTTCAAGGGTAGTGCCAGAATAGCTTGGCGCCTAGAGGCGCCAAGTTATTCTGGCATTACCTTTGAACTATTTTAGTCACACTAATTTTACACATTGGTGTATTCCGAATGATAAGGGTTAAATTACTGTTTCTCAAAGGCAATTCGACCATAGTGCACCTTTATGTAGAACATTCTACCTTCTAGTTGGGTCAACATTACCCATACATCACCCAAGCAATAAGAATTTCACTTATTGTACCTATACTTGTGTAAATAAATTCTTACCAAAGATCAGTGTTCAGTCTTGCTTACTCTGTACTGCCAGAAGCCTGAAATACATAATGCTCATTATAAGTATCGCTAGATGCAAAAAGATAATTGTAGGCAAGAAAGAATGAAATAAACTGGTGTGATAACGCTGAAGTGGACACTATAGTATACTTTTAGGACACCATACCCCGTGTACGCTGTCCAATGTAAAACTGTACCCGAGGTACACTGTCTTATGTTAAACTGTACACTGCGTACAGTGTCTGGTGCCAATTTATATCAAGCTTTTCAAATCTCGCTTCCTACAACAGAGCCCACTCAACTTGATGTGCCGCATCCTGCTGGTTGTGTGGAGAGTTGGCATAGATCCACATTATCCCAAACAGGGTCTAATGGCTCATGACATTTTTTTAGACTTGGGTGTGTATTCTTACATTCATATGGTGCTTGCCCTTGTTAAATTTTAGAGGGCTCAAGATTTTATGTGACAGCAACATGCATATGTCAGCTAGAGATACCCTCCTTCGACTACTTAAACTTTACCAGACTCCTGAAGGTCTCAAGTTCGTACAGGCCCATTATAATCTATGCCTCAGGAAATGTATGGCGTAAGCACAGTTATTCTGAGCACAAAACTACTATCAGCGAAACACAGATCCTCCTGTCCCAACTTATAACTCATGACGTGGGTAACAGTAACTGAATTATGCTGAATCGCACCGTGCATATAAAGATCTGTTCCACAGGCCAATAGAGTTAATCAGATAATTTGCGTTAGGCAGTCTAAGTAAAACAAAGCCAGCCGGTCTGAGATCGGACTGAGTCTGAGTAAACAAAGTGAGCCCCTGAGAGTCATCCCGCCAAAACAGCCGAGGCTTGGTTTTTCTTTGTGCTCTGCTTTGTCCCAACGCCTCAGACCCTCACCCTCATGTATTCTTACAGCCTTAGCGAATCTCATGAGTTCCTGCCACCTAAGTCGGATCACAAGGATCTGTGCATCTCGCTGAGACTAAGAAGTTTCGTTTTACACACAAAGTTGTGTTGGTTCAAGTTTGTAAAGAGCATAGATCTACGTGTATATGGACATCCATGAAAGATATGACTCCAGATCTCCACAGCAAAGCTAGATTCCTCTTGTCACGCTAACTTTCGTTCTTGTATATGATCATTCAGCCAATGCCATTCACCAGTGTAGGAGGCAACAGATTATCATAAGCATTTGAACAGGTTCTCTTGTAGAAAGCAAGATTTGAAAAGCTTGATGTAAAATAACACAGGACAGTTTACACCGTGTACAGTTTAACACAAGACAGTGTAACCGGGGCACTGTGTCCTAAAAAGTATACAATAGTGACAACTTCAGCTCTAATAACAGCAGGGGAAGACATAACTATGAGTACTTTCAAGAATTAATAAGAAAAATGTCTAACTGCACGAAAAAAATGTATTGTATGACATACATAAATACAATACATAAAGCAAAAGAAAAGAAAATTAAAAATTAACCAACTTATAGTACGGGAGAGGGGGGCTAAATTAGATGCTAATTGTCCACGATAAAGCCTAGCTGTATGGCAGCTAGCTGACAGCTCACTTGATTCACTAACTGGGTTGCATATCCTGAATTTAGCTTGCAGCTAAGTAGCTTGCCGCTAGAACGGCTAGCTTGAAGATATCAAATGTTAACTACAGCTGTGACGTCATCAATAATTGATTTTTTTTTTATCGGACCAACTCTAAAGTTCTCATGCTAAGTTATCTATTATATGTCCAAAATGTCTGTGCAACTGCAGTTAGCTTAGTTTGTTGCTAACATGCAGATTTTAGCTGAGAGGTAGAGTTTAGCTGACAGCTAAAGCGATAATTGCCTGTTGTGCATCCGGCCCCTGAAAAAAATAATGCACTGGATATCTGAGCACCTGCTGAAACTGAAAATTAACTACAGGTAACGAAATCACATATACCGGTTCATACTTAAGTGTATACACAAGGCTCAGAAGTAGCTACAGAAGCACTTATATTTTAGTGCACAAAAAAGCAGTCTATAGCTAAACTACCAATTTACAAGATAAGTACACTAACAGAAGCTGTTACAGTGCCAAGGTACAGCATCTGATCTAAAGTTTCTTACAGTGACAATTAGATGTGGCTAATTCTAAAAATGAAGCAAACTAAATTCATTAAATTCAATTCATTCAAGGTGTGCACTATGCAGATAAACAGCAAAAAGCTAGATATCCATATGGACACGTCTCGATATGCATTAAATTTCGGCTCACAAGACAGTGCCAGTTGAATCTAATGACAGGATAAATACAACCACCACCATCTTCAAATACTCTAAAGCAATTTGATGAACAGAGTGACCTGTAAATCAATGTGGCACAGTTTCAGCACACCTGAATTGATCTGTGTTCACATGGTATCACATTGGTAATAGCTGTCTCTTTCCCCATAACCCACCTGTTAGGGCTGTCCATTATCACGCTGATGCTGCGGACATCAAACCACGCACTAACCAACCATGCAACCTCTCGTCATGTTTCAATTTTCCTTTGGGAAGGCTAAACACACATGGCCAGTAACATTATTCAACTCCCCCAACTGTTTGAATGCAATCTGGCTGAGGAGTCAAACTACAGTGTACAGTGCTGAGACTTGGCACTTGGCTATACTAATGTCTTTGCATAATTGAACAAAAAACAGAAATAGTCCCCCTTTACATGTAGTCACTCTAGTAACAGGCATCCTGCATTAATCTTGTGCTGCATCTGGATGCCTGTGTGTGTGTGTGGGGGGGGGGGGGGGGTAATACTTCATGGCTTTTTCTAGCGCTACAATTATATGTTTTAACTCATTCAGCCCGACGGCCGTATTTCCAAAATTTGGGAGGTGTCATCTAATGACTATGCACCAGTTGCAAAAAAGCGTTAAACGTTTAGGGCTTAACGTCTTTGTCCACCACGAAGGTGATTTCAAAGACAGTGCACCGAAAAGAGGCCTGTACAAATTTTGACCCCAGATGGGTTCGAACCCACGACCTTTTGGCAAGAGTCGAACACGCTGCCACCAAGCCACCCAGCTCCCCACCAGTTGCAGGAGATGGATTGACCATGATAATTCAAGGGCAGTGCCAGATTAGCTTGGTGCCGACAGGCACAAAGCTAATCTGGCACCACCCTTGAATTATCATGGTTGCCCCAGGCATCTCCTGCTGTAGTATGTCAGGGCTGAATGGGTTAGGACAGACATAAAAATGCCAGTGTGCCTACTGTTTCTAATTCTATCCTTAGAAAAAAAAAAGCTTTAGTTCAGTTCCGTCTCCCGTACTGCATATTTCTGGAATGCACAAAGAGTAAAAGCATGAGCTGAATGGCACTACATGTGCAATTATCACACTAATCATCGCCATACATATTCCAGCTAAGACTAAGAGCTTAGAACTAGAAGCTCTCGAGTAAGCTGTATAATACAAATACCACATCATGACACCTGACCATTTATGTAACTGCCAAGACCTGAATTTACATCCAGAAAATACAGTAAAGTATTCTTGGCCTCTAAATCTACCTGACATCAAAGTTGCTGTATATTGAGGTCTCATTACAGTTTATACATTTTTTTAATCATTTTATATAATTTTGAATCTTTGAAAACTACTGTGTGCTTAACCCATATCATACTGAGGCTAAAAGCTTCAAATTTGTACACTGTCATATGCAAGCTACATTATAGTACTTACAGATAAGGATATAGACCAATGGCTTTAGTTGAAGGGTGGTGCCAGAACAGCTTGGCGCCTAGAGGCGCCAAGCTATTCTGGCACTACCCTTGAATTATCTTAGTCAAACTTATTTCACACATTGGTGTATTCTGAACGATATGGGTTAAAATATATGCGTCACTGCAGTTTACACTTTCAAAATACACCAATGTGTCCTTTCCATCGGAAGCAGTTAGCCTTTCACGTATCAGTAGCGGTTTTTGTCATGATGCCACCTGTAAAAACCATCGACACAAAAACCGCTACCAACACACAAAGGGTTCATCGGAAAATCATACTTCAAACACACAATTTTTCACTCCAACTTCTACTTTCCAACATTCTATAATCTGTTTGACTATATTACCACAGTACCTCTGTTTGATGCAATGTGCTGTCATAAAAACAACTAGCTTCTAATTCCACAAACACTGAAGCAACAGACAGAGGTACACATGAAAATATGCACGACATGCATATAAGAAGACTCGCACACAACATGCACACCTATATTAGGTGTTATTAATACATAAATAAGGACATGCTGAAAAACTCAATACCACTGCAATCCTAGTCAAGGCGTCCATCTAACTCCTTTGGATGGAAAAAAACAAAACAAAACAAATGACAGAGTATGTGTAGGAGGGAAACAAAAATATTTAACGCATGCAGGTGCAGTAATATGGTTTCAGCTGCAAGAACTTTGAAATATACCGGATCATGAACATTCAACAAATCAATATAAGAAGGTGCTTAAAAGGACAGATAATGAATGCAAAAACAGGCAGAGTACTTTTCACACTTTATGGGAGCCACACATCTGAATGTTACAAAATAAAAAGGTCATCCTGCAAATGAAAATCTCAACAACAAAAACATTACAAAAGAAAATAATCCTAGAGATTATTCCAAGTTAGCTGCACGCAAATATACACACAGTAGTTTGCAGATCTGTCATACAATGTAATACATCATCAAGTTGTTAGTGCAGGCTTAACCCATTTTCAGAAATATTAATCACTTGAGTCCATGCTGAAGAAGACACCACACACTGAGATCTAGTTTTCCACACTGGTTAACCCACTGAACCCTGACAATACCACAGGAGGCTGAATGACCATGATAGTTCAAGAATGGTGTCAGGTGAGCTTGGGAGCTATTGGCAAAAAGCTATTCTGGCACTGCTCTTGAAATATCATTGTCAATCTATCAGCTGAACTGCAGTGCTGTCTTCGGTGGACAAATCCCTTTCTGCCTTCTGAGGACAAGTTCTACATTTTGGGAAATTTAACCTTAGGGCTCAATGAGCTAACTCTTACAACTGGTTGCCATAAAGCAATGAAATACACATTTCCTGTGCATGCATCTCAGTGGCTCCTAACAAAACACACTTTTCGTCCATGCATTTTGTTTCACACGAGGGCAGCGAGCTTGTATGGTGTAGGCTGGAGATACCTTCTCCTTAATCTTCCTCCCCAGCACGGTTGCGACGCCGGCGCCTGCGGGCTTCACGATCTTCATCCTCCCGAGTTTCTTGGGTTTCTTGCTTCGGGCGCTCTTCTCGTCTGCGTCGGCGTCTGGCTTCTCGGTCATCTTCCTCTGGGTCTGCAGTAGTAGTCGCAGGGCTGTCCTCTTCCCGTCTTCGTCGCCTCCTGGCAGCACGGTCATCCTCTTCTGCAGGTTTTTCTTCCTCTTTCTTCTCCTCTTCTTCTGCAGCTCTCCTGCGACGACGCGCATTTGCTGGCTCCTCATCTTCCTCTTGTTCAGCCTGTTTTGCGGCTCGCATTCGCCTCAAACGCTCGGCCGGACTCTCTTCCTCCTCAGCCTTCTCTTCCACCTCTTTTTCTTTCTTTTCCACGGTCTCTTCTTTCTTTTCCTCCTCCTTCTTCCCCTCCTCTTTAGACTGGTCTTCTTCTAGGTCTACTCCTCGCTCTGCTTTCAAACGCCTCAGACGTTCTGCTGGACTCTCCGTCTTTTTATCTTCCTCCTCCTTCTTCTCAGGCTCCGGCTTTGACTCCTCTTCTGCTTTGTCTTCCTCTTCTTTCTTGTCTGCTTCTGCTTTCTGTTCACTGGCTGATTCTGTCTCTTTCTCAGCTTTCTCTTTTTTCTCTAGATCCTCTTCCTTGGTGGCTTCCTCCTTACTGGCACCGAGCTCCAGTTCTTCAGGTTCATCATCATCCCGTAATTTCTTGAACCTGGACGCAAGACTTGCTGCTGGGTCCTCCTCCTTTTTTTCTTCTTTTACCTCGCCCTTTGTTTCCTCCTCTTTCTTCTCCTCTTTTTCTGGTTCTGTCTTTACTTCCTCCTTTGATTCTGCCTGTGCCTCCTCTTCTGCTTTTGGCTCTTCTGTCTTGGGTTCTTCCTCCCTCTTTTGCTCTTCTTTTGTTTCTTTACCAAGATGAAGCTCCTCTTCTTCATCATCATAGTCTCTAAGCTTTTTGAAACGGGATGCCGGGGTGGTCGCCAGATCTTCTTTCTTTACCTCAGCTTCCTCTTTCTTTTCCTCCTCTTTTTTCTCTACATCTTCTTTCTGTTCCTCTTTTTTCTCTTTGTTTTCTTTCTGTTCCTCTTTTTTTTCCTCTTCTTTTGTCTCTTCACCAAACTGGAGTTCCTCTTCTTCATCATCAAAGTCTCTAAACTTCTTGAATCTGGATGCCAAAGCTACCACAGGGTCCTCTTTCTTTTCTTCCTTCTCTTCTTTTTTCATCTCATCCTCTTTCTTATCTTTTTCTTTTGCTTCATCGAAAAGTAATTCGTCTGGCTCGTCATCGTAATCTCTCATTTTCTTAAACCTGGAAACTAAAGCCAAAGCTGGGTCTTCCTTCTTGACCTCTTCTTCTTTCTTCTCTTCCTCGCCCTCCTTCTTCCCCTCCTCGTCCTCCTTAGTTTCTTCAAACAACAGTCCTTCCTCCTCATCATCATAATCTCTCATTTTCTTAAACCTGGAAGCTAAAGCTAAAGCTGGGTCTTCCTTCTTGACGACTTCTTCCTTCTTCTCTTCCTCGCCCTTCTTCCCCTCCTCGTCCTCCTTAGTTTCTTCAAACAACAGTGCTTCCTCCTCATCATCGTAATCTCTCATTTTCTTGAACCTGGACGCAAGAGTCACTGCAGGGTCTTCCTTCTTCTTTTCTGGTTCTTCTTCTTTCTTTTCTTTACTTTCCTTTTCCACATCTCCATCTTTCTTTTCTTTTTCTTCCTCTTTGCCTTCTGCTTCTTTCACTGCCTCCTCTCCTTCTCCCTTTTCTTCATCCGCCTTTTCTTCACCTTCTTTCTCTCTGTCTCCTCCATCTACTTTTTCTTTCTCTTCCTCAACCTCTCCTTTCTCTTCCTTCGTCTGTGAAACAAAGGCCACTGATCATACTTACACTGCAACATCTTCAACAACACAGCTCAGAATCACTTATCTCAAAGACAATTAACCCTTTGCATGTCAGTAGTGGTTTTAGTTGCAATGATTCCTACAGGAATCATGTCTAAAACAGCTACCAACTTCCAAAGGATTAACCCCTTGTGAATGTAGCCACCAGTACTGTTTACAGTATCAGTGACTGCATAATACTATGAGTTAAGTAAACACCGCAACCTGAACAAAAAACATGTCATAAAAATCAACTTGTACAAGTGCAGGATTTTGTGTGTGAAAGCTGGTAGAGTGCCGGCACAAACCACTATCGAAAGTGAAAAAAAGGCAAATAACAAGATTTGTATGTCTTATCAGAACACTAAATATCAGTATAGGTTCCAACTGCACATGGAGTTGTTCCCATCAATTCACAACACAACTTTCTACCACTGTTATATTATTCTTCTATTCTGAACATTTGAACAGAATTGAACATTTGAACAGAATTGAACATTTCCCAAAATAAGCATCTTAACACTGCCAACCAAAACAAACCTGTGAATTATTGCACCATTGTTTGTGATAATCTCAACAAAATTAATCTGAACACAGATAAAACTGCTTGGTCTTAGCCATTGACTTAACCCCGACAACATCCATCAATTTGACAATACAAGTGAAGCCACTCTCTGCCAGCATGAGGCATAAATTGTCATGAGTCCCTGAGGCCTCCAGGGGCTCATGACAATCTATGACTCTTGCAGATGGAAGGGCCTGGAAGAGCGACTGTAAAATGTTATTACCCAGGATTTAACACAAATTCATCGCTTGGGATTGGATAATGCACACAGCACACGGGGAAACCACACTTTACCTCGTCCTGTTTTTCTCTCTCTTCTTCCTCCACCTGAGCCATACCATGACAGTGAGAAAAAAAAAGGCCAATACTGATACAACATTGCACTAATTTGACTGAGCACAAAGCCTTCAGGCCAAAGCCAGCTGCAGTTGGCCCATGTGCTGCCATGTATGGGCAAATTATAGCCAAAGACAACCAGAGGGTTTTGTGCTTATGGGAATGGTGCAACGAACATCAATACAAATCTAAAAGATCAACTCGGACTCACTGTAAAATAAAAGATTATCTGTTTCTTGAACAATATCTACAAAATAATACATGTACATACAAAAATATGCAAGAGTACAAAAACTGTGGGACTTTAAATGACTGGATGCACAGATGAATGAAGCATTTAGGCTGTAATGCCAAAAAAAGAGATATATATATATATATATAATTTACATAAGAAAAAGAGTACAGAATAAGCATTGGCAAAAGACCAGAAAAAAATACATTGACATGACACATAAGCTCTATGCTTACCTCTGTAATGATTCGTGCTTTAGCGTCCTTTTCTGGATCCTCCAGTTTCAAGAAGTCATACAAACTATCTGTTTCAATGCTGTTAGTCATGGATTCAAAGTCCTGAAATTATACACACAACAATTCAGATTGTATGAATGGATGGATCATTAACCCTTATCATTCAGAATACACCAATGTGTGAAATAAGTTTGACTAAAATAGTTCAAGGGTAGTGTCAGAAAAGCTTGGCGCCTCTTGGCGCCAAGCTATTCTGGCACCACCCTTGAACTAAAGCCATTGGTCTATATCCTCAGCTGCAAGTATTATAATGTAGCTTGCATAAATTATGACAGTGTACAAATTTCAAGCTTTAGTCTCAGTATGATATGGGTTAACAGAAATTTTCTGTATTTGACAGACAAATTTTGACAAGGACGGAAACATGGAAGGCCGTCCATCCCCAGAATGGACTAATCTTGGGAAAAAATTAATTATCCCTGCTGTGTTTCAAGTACACAACTGCAAACTGTAGAGCGCACAGGACAGATTTTTGTCATACTGTCCGTCCCCAAGACAGACAATTTTAAATCCTAGTGGAAAGCCTAGATGGATGGATGGATAGATGGATGGTTATACAGACAGACAACCAGACAGGATCAAATGATCGGATGGTTAGACAGCTGTGGATCACCTGAAGTGAATCCTGAGTGATAATATACATAATGGTGAAAATCTCAATTTCCCACTCCAGGTTTATCAATCTGTCTGCAATGGTGAACACGCACGCACACACACACACACACATACATGTAATACAAAATCTTACCCCACAGTAATCCTCATCATGGAAGATCTGAGGAGGGAGAGGAGTCTGTCCCTCGCGACGTGCTTTGCTGTTCGCGCGCATAAACTTTCGCTTCTCCTCATTGTTTGGATCGGAGATGTCTATACGATCAAAAGGAATGTTCCTACTCTCAAGGATATCAATCACGTGTTGCTGTTGTTTCCGTAACTACACAGAAAAAAGGTAACAAAACAGAATTTTTTTTATTAATTCACTGAGGCATATAAGCATATGACAGCAGGAAAAATACTTTTATAAAACAGACATCAATCTTTCTACTTTCTAATTGCGTTGCTAATGTAAATGAAAACTGGCTACATCCTTTGCAGCATGCGCACTACATTGCTAACTGGTTTGATCGTGACTTGCCGATTGCGTAACTAGGTGGTTAGGTGCTGTTGTGCATCACCGCGTGCCAAGCTGGCCTAAACATAGCCAGAGGGCCCGTGGCACACGTTTGATATCGCAAAGAGGCCGTCTCCTATCCCGTTATATACTATCCCTGGTTTAACACAAGACAGTATACCACCGGTACAGTTCAACGTCGGACAGTGTAAACAGGGTACAATGTCCTAAAAAGTATACAATAGTGCCTATTTCGGCAATACTATGCGACGCGCTCAAGATAGAAGGGCGCGAGAGAAGAGGGGGGGGGGGGGGGGGGGGGCGGGGGGGTGTTCAAAGACGGTCTGCGATCAAAGATGGTGTATCAATATGAACTATGATCATAAAAGCGAAAATTATTCATGTGTAAGATCTGCATAAAGTTCAGAACGATCTCAGTTCCAAAGCGACGTAGCTTAGTGGATAAGACACTGCGCTGGCAGTCGTAAGATCCCGGGTTCGAATCTCCTGGTGGGCAGGAATGGGATGTGGACTTTTCCTCATTCCCATCGAGTCAAATTTACGTACAGACTCGGCCTGTCTCGCTTTCGTGT
This sequence comes from Semisulcospira habei, assembly GCA_036245525.1. Lineage (NCBI taxonomy): Eukaryota > Metazoa > Mollusca > Gastropoda > Semisulcospiridae > Semisulcospira > Semisulcospira habei. Next base: position 141,124,574 of record BTPG01000006.1, read on the forward strand.
GCATAGCACGCATAATCATCAAGCGCGCACGTTAAAAATCCCATACAGGTATATTGTCTATGTTACCACTAATCGAAAAGAGAAGGCCCGGTAAAATGGAAACAGAAATATTTCACATGCACCGAAGTTAATAGCCGGGCGGTTGTTTGCACATAAAGTAGCGCTTAGTAGCAGCGGGCTTTCAAAGCTCCAGCTTCCATCTCTACGGCGGCGCCTTGAGCATCTTTAATTAGATGGATATGTGCGCCTTGGAGACACCGTACCGTACCGTACCATACCATACCGTACCAAGCGAGTTGACCGGACGCTTGTTTCTATTTTTAGCTTAATCGTCTGCTCGATCGCTCTGGAAAGTTTACAAACTCACCTTTGTGCTCCCAAATACGCTTGTGACGTATACTTTGATCGTAGCCATCTCCTTGTTAATGTGCTCTGTGGCAGAAGTATTCTGTCAAGCTCAAAATTACCAGAAAAGGACAAAAAGCCTAGAAGACTTGGTCGAAAGAACACAGCTTCCTTGAATAACCATGTACGGCAATGTGAAATACGTGATCACAGACGTCATTCTACTTCCTTGTGCACATATTTCAATGACGTACACCACATACCTGCCGAAGTTGTTGATCTGTTGCTGGGGCAGAAAAACAAAATTGACATACCGGCAGTGCACGCACATTGCCCATTTGCCATCCTTCCTGACAAGTGTTGCTATTCAGGAAAAAAGGTAATAGTCAGTCTGCAACTGTTTTGTCTTGGTACTTATTCTGATTTCCTGCCTTTGTTTGCTTTCGTTTAATCAGTGATCTGTTGTGACTTGCTCGACTGTAGTCGTTTTTTTGTTTTTTTTTACGCACAAATGTCTCTTCGTTTGTCTGTACCATCTCTGATTGTAGCTTCACGCGCAATTTTAGGATACATTTGGTGACTATCAGTATCTATGTCCCGAGCTTATTGTCTGCTGAGACAACCGTACAGAAAGTGTAATCTCAAGCATGTGACGTACATGCCTCGATCTGTTCTCCATTTGCGTGACCGACCTGCTAAGTTTTCAAGCAAAGCATACAGTACTAAGTAATTTGAGAGCCTGCTTTTACAGGTGATATGTACCTGACACCACTGTACTTCACAAATCAGTATGTAGAGTTACGTTATATGGATGATGCCATACATCGGCGTTATCCTCGATTCCTCTCTGTCCATGACCAGCTTCGTCTCCGCCACGGCCCAAGCATGCTATTTCCACCTCAGCCGCATCAGTCAGATCAGAAAATACCTCACTACCGAAGCTGCCACCAAACTTGCTGTCTCTCTCATCTTATCTCGCATCGACTACTGCAACTCTCTCCTTTCCGGCCTCTCTCACTCCACCACTTTCACTCTCCAACGCGTCCAGAACAATGCTGCCCGCCTCGTTCTCAGAAAGAAAAAATCCGACCACATCACACCCTTGCTCAAACTCCTTCACTGGCTCCCCATCCCCCAACGCATCCAATACAAAATTCTGTCTCTCTGCTACAAATCCCTGAACAACTGCGCTCCTGCCTATCTCTCAAACTTATTTCACCCCTACACACCTTCCCGCTCCCTCCACTGTGCCTCCGACCCTCTGCGCCTCCACATCCCTCGCACCAAACTCAACACTTTCGGCCCCCACTCCTTCTCCGTCTATGGTCCATCCACCTGGAACACTCTCCCACTCTCTCTTCATCAGAAACACTCTCTCTCCTCCTTCCAGTCTGCCCTCAAAACTCACCTCTTTCAACAGTTCTAGCACTATATCACCACACTCCCCACTGCAAGCCGACCGTCGTAATGTTTTTCACTATTTGTGGTACGTGAGTCATTGTCTAAAGCGTGTGCATGCGTGCGCAAGTTGTGAGTGCGCGCTTAGAGTTATAATTATTATAAGATAAGCGCATTACAAATACCGTAATTATTATTTTTATTATTATTATACACTGTTTACAGTGTAGATGAGTGTTCAGTGGCCCACAAATCTGATTACCTATAGTTTCTGATCACAGTATGTTAATTTCTCACTCCATTAATGTCAGGTGTGTTGGGGATGAATAGGATGTACCAAATGTTTTGTCAATGTTAAGCAGTAATTAAAAGTAACATATATACATGCTAACAATTTCATGTAGATATGTGTGGGGAAAAAGAGTAACAGGCAATTCAGTTAATTGGTTAATTTTTAGGAAACCAGTTATAAGACCAGCCTCTGCTTTATTGACTTACATGCTTAGTTCCTTGTACTCTAGTCACAGATTTCATTTTACATTGATTACATTTTACTGTTGCATGTGCATTCTGTAGGAGTAACTTTAATGATGATCTTTTCCCTCTGATTTCAGTATTAAAAAAATGATTTGACAGTGATTAAGCAGCCCTGATTTTCACACAGTTATGGGAGAGAAGGTCAGTATACTTTTGTGAACAGGAACACTGCTGCAAGAAATGCCCATTTTAGAGCAAGCCTTCACTCAACTTCTGCATCAAAACTGTTCTTGACATAAAAAGGGAATCAAGAGGTGTTTGTCAAGATGGCTACCAAAGGACGTTACAACAGTGCCCAACACTCTGAGGATGATTATGATGATTACAGTGATGACTTTATCAGTGATGAGGAACCAAGGAGATCCGCACCATTGAAAAACTCTCATCGGAGTCCACCTGCCAGAGGTACAGAAATTTCTCGAATTTGACAACATAATAATTCATATTAATCAATAGCATGAGACATAGATTCTCATAAGTCCCTGTGACTACAGGGAGCCATGACAAACTATGCCTCTTGCAGATGATGATGATGAATAATCACATGTAATGTTTTTTTGTGACTTGAATGACTTGCACGCACACACACACACACACACACACACACACACACACACACACACACACACACACACACACACACACACACACACAATCTTTTTTTTCACGGACTTCTTAAGATAAAATCAGATAGATAAGATACAAATACTTTATTAATCTCAAGTTGGGAAACTGAACGTCTGCTTCACATTCATTCTCACAAACAATGATCATTGCATAAGGAACTAAAAGGTAAGTATAACAGATATACCAATATGGTACAGGACATATATACATCCGCATTCTACTAAATACTATAATAATAATAATAATGGAGATTTGTTAAGCGCTGATACAAAAATTAAACTAAGAGCTAACACACCTACATACATGCAAGTTTGGAAGTAAAACGACTATGATAAAAAGAACTAAAAGTTTCCTGTTTCTGTCCAATAACACTCCCTGCCCTGTTGATAGTCTTTTCAATCCTATTTTTATCCTGCTTACTCACATTCCCACCCCAGCACACAGCCCAAAAGTAAGAACACTGTGAACAGCACATGAATATAAAAAATAAAAAAAATTGAGCAATGAACTGTCTATGCCAAATGACCTAAGCTTCCTTATGAAGAACATACAAGTGTTTGTCGTTCTCAACAGAACATCTGTGTTTTCTCTTCGTGTAAGTTTGTCGTCCAACGTCACCCCGAGATATTTGTATTTGTTAACCCTTTTTACCGTCTGGCCCTTGATCATCATTTCCTAAAGTCCAAAACCATTTTCCTAGTCTTTCCAACGTTCAACTCAAGAAAATTGTTGTCACACCAGCCGACAAAAGATTCAATCTGAGCCATGTACTCTGTCTCGTCCTGGTTAATGATGAGGCCCTCCAAAGCGGAATCGACTGCAAATTTCACGATACGACAGGATTCTGATTTTGATCTAAAGTCAGCTGTGTACATGGTGTACAAAAATGGTGAGAGTACAGTCCCCTGAGGGATACCACAACCAGTGTACAGAGTAGGTGATGTACAACCTGCTAACCTAACATGCCGAGGCCTATTAGTCAGGTAACAAAAAATCCACAGGACAAATCTTGAACTGAGGTTTATTTTCAACAGTTTCTCACATATTCTTTATATCCTTTGCAAAGCTGTCTGCACTTACCTCTGCCCCCTCCCTTTTACAGATTTATAGTCAGTGAATGATTTATAACATATATATGTAAAGAAAAGGGGATGTGATCTGAGTTCCTGCATTCAGTACTTTGTAAAGGAGACCCCAGAGTGCCCTGCAGAACAAAATGATCATGTGACACTAAAAAAAAAAACATGAACAGAAAAATTGAGAGGGTGGCCGTGAGGTCTCAGGACCTTCTGATGTTCCTGAAAATGTGTTTGTCTGGTAGAGCAGATCATAAGATTTTTCTTGTTTTATTTTTATTCAATTAATTAATTAATGTTTAATAAATTGTTTTTGGGTCTTGTTTTATTTGGTTTTTCGTGTGTGTGTTTGTTTTTTGTTTTGTTTTTTTTTTGTGTGTTTTTTATTTTTTTAATTTAATTTATTTATTTTTATTTATTTATTTATTTTTTTATTTATTTTATTATTATTATTATTATTATTATTATTTTTTTTTTTTTTTTTTTGGGGGGGACAAGCAAGTTTTATTCTAAGTATTTATACTTATAACTATAACACGATGTACATTTGAATGAATGGGCAGTCATTTCATTCATTTTCTCCGTTTTAATGTCCCACTGGCACTGCATGGGCAGTCATCCTGTTAATTGTTAATCTGTAACGATATCTATGTGCACAACAAATGGGCAGTCATCCTGTTGTGCACATAGATATCGTTACAGATTAACAAAGTAGCAGCATGAACTTGGGGACTAACTTTTTATAACTTTTCAGTGCACCACATCACCTGTAAAAGCTTGTCATGCATAAGGTGTGCATTTTTCAATATTCTCAGTGTGAAATTTAAATGTGCTGAATTAAAATGAAAGATTTCATGCCCTCAGACCTATCTTCATGTAAAAACAAAATACTATGTTAAAAATGAAGGATACACAAGGGAAACAACCTTGCACACACAAGAAAGAGCATTGCAAACAAGGGAAAGAACTCACCCAGATGGATCAGCCGTGCATAAGTTACACAGTGATTCCAACCATGGGATATACACTTTGTGTTGTGCACCATTCTGAGAGTTTGATACACAGCTTTAATACTACCAAAGTTTAACCTTTATGTGCATGCAGCCACAGACACTGTAAACAGTGCAGGTGGATGCATGGCAAGGTGGGTTAAGTGCATTTGATGTGCGAGTTTGTTAATTGAATTGTAGCACGTTTTCCAGTATGGTATTTGGTTATGTTTGACACGTGGCTGCACTGTGAATGTGGCTTGATTTGGAAGGTGGTGGCTGGGTGTGTGATGCCACAGTTCGAGTTCAAATTATTAAAGAAAAAAATCATGAGAAAAAGAAAACTAGGGGAAAGTTTGAATGGGTTAAAATTTAAACCTCGTTTACATTAGCTGCAAACAGTACATGATACAATGTGTGTCATCTTAGTGATGATACTGTCTTTGTTGCCCATCTATACATCACATCATTACTATAAGTGTGCAACAAGTCTATTACTATAAGTGTGCAACATGTCGGCCACACATGTAGTAAAATGTTGTAACTTTAGTCGGTGCGTAATGTTCAATTGCCCTAGCTTGAAGGTTCTGTAGTGTCGTAAAAAACAAGTACACAGACTTCAAAGAACAAAAATCAGGCTGGCATGATGGGAAGGTTGCGTAGAAATTCATGATACTACGTCGTCTCAGACAATGTGATATAATCAAAAAGTACACAACATGGCGAGAAATGCGGTCATTCAAAGCTGCTTGAATTTTCTGTAAAAGATCGGATGAAGAGAAACACTGTGTAAAGTGTACCTGGATGGTAACGATGTTTATGTCTGATAAGTATGAGACCAGCCTTGAGCAGGATTGTTGTTTGCTTTATTATATCTGTTCAGGTGCACAAAAAATGAGAAAATCATGATGGGAAAGTTGCGTAGAAATTCATGATACTACGTCATTGTCTCAGACAATGTGATGTAATTAAAAAGTACGCAACATGGCGAGAAATGCGATCATTCAAAGCTGCTTCTTCGCGCTGGGACCATATGGCGTTGAGGCGCGTCCCCTGGGTGGTGGATAGGGGGTCCCTCGTGAGAGGGGTGCACCGAATGAAATAAGGTGCCGTGAACCAACATGGTCTAAGGGAAGGTGACCCCGACAGAAAACCCCTGGTCCTCCAAGTAAGGGGGTTGTGCGTGGGGGTAGCTTCCCCACCCTGCAAAAAAGGAAATAGCTACAAAAACGCCGACGAAAAGACTAACAGTAATTCCATTCCTGGAGGAGGAAGGTTCTTCTACCAGAAGACTTATGACGTCCTGTGGTGAAAGCCGGAAGTCTTCGGAAGCCACAGGACCGAGCTGCCTCTCTCTATCCAGGGATACAACCATGGGCACATGGAACGTCAAGACCATGTACCAGAGCGGCAAGGCCGCCCAGATAGCAGCGGAAATGCAAAAGTACAACCTTTCCCTGCTAGGTATCAGTGAAGCCAGATGGACGCAGTCTGGCCAGAAAAGGCTGTTAAGTGGGGAGATGATTCTGTATTCAGGTCATGAAGAAGAGAATGCCCCCCATACAGAAGGTGTAGCATTCATGCTGTCACCAGTGGCACAGAGAGCGCTGATGGGCTGGGAACCTCTTGGGCCAAGAATTATCACAGCAGCCTTTAGAACCAAGAAAAAGCTCAAGCTGAACGTCATCCAGTGTTATGCGCCCACCAATGACAGTGACGAGGAAGAGAAACAAGAGTTCTACGACCAACTCCAGAGTGCCTTGGACAAATGTGCGGAGCGAGACATCACCATCGTCATGGGCGATTTTAATGCCAAAATAGGGGAGGACAACACCGGATACGAAGAGGTGATGGGGAGACAGGGACTAGGCTCGGAGATGAGTGAGAATGGGGAGAGGTTTGTAGACTTTTGTGCTCTAAACCGACTTGTCATTGGAGGCAGCATCTTCCCACACAGAAGAATACACAAAGCAACTTGGGTCTCACCTGACCATACAACAGAGAACCAAATAGACCATATCTGCATTAGCAAGAAATTTAGAAGATCCCTTCAAGATGTTCGAGTGAGGAGGGGAGCAGATGTCGCCTCCGACCACCATCTGCTTACCTTAAGAATGAAGCTCAAGCTAAAGAAAAGCCGCACAGAGACAAGAAGAAGACAGTGCTATAATGTAGGCCTCCTGAGAGAAACTGGAGTTAGAGAAGAGTTCAAACTGGTGCTGTCCAACCGGTTTCAAGCGCTACAGGAGCTAGTAAATGAAGAGGAGGCGGTCACCACAGAGCAGCAGTGGAAGGCAGTTAGAGAGGCGCTGAACTCAACCTGCAAAGACACTGTAGGGTTCAGGAAACACCATCACAAGGGCTGGCTGTCGGCACAGACCTTGAAGAAGATAGAAGTGAGGAAGCAGAAGAAAGCAGCTGTCAACAACAGTCGCACGAGAGCAGCCAAAGTAAGGGCACAGGGGGAATACTCGGAAGCCAACCGCGAGGTGAAGAGTAGTGTCAGGGCAGACAAGAGGGCCTACACAGACAGCCTGGCAGCAGAGGCAGAAAAGGCAGCAGGCAGCGGCAACATGAAACAGCTCTACGACATTACCAGAAGATTGTCAGGCAAGTATGGCCATACAGAAAGACCAGTAAAAGACAAAGAAGGCAAGCCTATTGCAGACAGAGCAGACCAACTCAACAGATGGGCCGAGTATTTTGAAGAGTTACTGAACAGACCTAGCCCACCCGACCCCCCAGACATCCAGCCGGCAGAGACCGACCTACCCATCAGCTGTGACAGACACAACCGGGAAGAGATCAGAAGAGCAGTGGCATTCTTGAAGAACGGCAAAGCAGCAGGCCCAGATGGCATCCCAGCGGAGTCTCTGAAAGCAGACCTAGAGACGACAGTGGAGATGCTGTACCCACTGTTTGGAAAGATCTGGGAAGAGGAGGTGATGCCTGCTGACTGGAAGGAGGGGTACCTAATCAAGCTTCCCAAGAAAGGCGACCTCAGCAAGTGTTCCAACTACAGAGGAATCACCTTGCTGTCAGTACCAGGAAAGGTCTTCAACAGGATCATCTTGGAGAGAATGAAGAGCTCCGTTGACCCCCAGCTGAGAGACCAGCAATCAGGATTCAGGAAGAACCGATCATGTACAGACCAGATCGCCACTCTCCGCATCATCGTGGAACAGTCTCTGGAGTGGAGCTCCCTGCTGTACGTCAACTTTGTGGATTATGAGAAAGCATTTGACAGTGTGGACCGAGAGACTCTGTGGAAACTCCTACGACACTACGGTGTACCCACAAAGCTTGTCCGCCTGATCAAGAGCAGCTACGATGGCATGACATGTCGCGTGATCCACGAAGGGCAGTTCACCAGGGAGCTCCAGGTCAGAACCGGTGTCAGGCAGGGGTGTCTGCTGTCTCCGTTCCTCTTCTTACTGGCCATAGACTGGGTCATGAAGATGACCACAGAGCACAGACGAAGTGGAATACAGTGAACACTGTGGACACAGCTTGATGACCTCGATTTTGCAGACGACTTGGCATTACTGTCCCACACTCATCAACAAATGCAGGACAAGACCACGAGGCTTGCTGACATCTCGTCCCAAGTGGGCCTCACCATTCACAAACAGAAAACAAAGACAATGAGGCTGAACGCAACCAGGGAAGAACCAGTCTTGCTTGCTGGCACCCCGTTGGAGGAGGTGGAGTCCTTCACCTATGTCGGGAGCATCATAGACGAAAAAGGCGGCACTGATGCAGATGTCAGAGCACGAATCGGTAAAGCCAGAGCAGCCTTTTTCCAGTTGAAAAAAGTGTGGAGCTCCAGAGAGCTGTCACAACACACCAAAGTCCGGATTTTCAACTCCAATGTAAAAGCAGTTCTCTTATATGGAGCAGAGACTTGGAGATTGACAAAAACCACAGTCAACAGAGTACAGACCTTCATGAACAGTTGCCTTAGAAGAATTTTGAAAATCCACTGGCCAGAGAAGATCAGCAACGTCAGACTCTGGGAGAGAACAGAGCAGATAACAGCAGAGAATGAAATTGGGCGAAGAAGATGGGGATGGATCGGTCACAGTCTGAGAAAGCCAGCTTCCAGTATCACTAGGCAGGCATTGTCATGGAACCCCCAGGGAAAGAGGAAAAGAGGTAGGCCGAGAAACTCCTGGCGTCGAGACCTCCAAGCAGACATCAAGAGACTGGGAACCACCTGGAGTAGAATCGAAGGAGAAGCACAGGACAGGAGTTGCTGGAGGTCTCTCATCGACGGCCTATACCCGGGTAGGGGTGACAGGCGTAAGTAAGTAAGTAAAACTGCTTGAATTTTCTGTAAAAGATCGGATGAAGAAAAACACTGTGTAAAGTGTACCTGGATGGTAACGATGCTTATGTCTGATAATTATGAGACCAGCCTTGAGCAGGATTGTTGTTTGCTTTATTACATCCCCCCCCCCCCCCACACACACACACACACACACATATACACACACAACGCAAAATCCTGCATGGTACAACAAAATTATTCTTTCAACGTTGCTTGCTTACAACATTACAATTACATCTGCATGCCAATACGTCATAATATGAACATATTACATGAAAGATTACTGTGTATCTGGCATGTGCGTTTCTTTTTACCAGGTTTCTCTTGACACCCTGCCTTAAAATAGACACTTAAAAAATAAAAGTGTGAACGCATGTCACTCGCGACACTAGGCATCAACGTTTTTTTGATAGGCGTTGCATACTTATAGTAATAGACTTATGATTACATATATTGTATTTTATTAGCAAAGAGATGAAAATACAAGTTCAAATATCTTTTCTATTGCAGCATATATTACTTATTGGCTCAAGTGCGATAGCAGCAGTGAGTCTGTGTAATGGACCATCCTTTGTCTCTCTGTCATCTATCGTTTGTGGTAAACTTTAAATATTGACATTTATTTTCTGACACTATTCAATTTAATTAATTTTTTTAGACTATTCAAGCCAGTCTTTAAACTTGGCCAAAGGATACTCTGTGGTAAGACCTTTCTGAACATACCAATTTCAGTGACCTCTCTAAAAGGTGAAGGTCACAGGGAGTTCAGAAATAGATCAAAAACAGCTTGGATATTTTGACAAAAAATGTTTTTGGCTCACATGCGAAGCAAAAGTGAGTCTGTGTTTTGGGCCAGTGGTCGGGCGTCCGTGGTAAACTTTAATGTTGGCATTTTCTCAGAGACTATTCAAGCCACATTCTTCAAACTTAGCCCAAGGATACTTTGTGGCAAGACCTTTCTAAGCATATCAATTTGAGTGACCTCTCACAAAGGTCAAGGTCACAGGGGATTAGGAAATATGTCAAAAATAGCTATATTTTGACATAATTTTTTTTTTCAAATACTATTCACAACTTCAAACCCAAACTTGGTACAAAAGTACCTGATTGTAAGACCTTTCTATGCATACTAATTTGGTTGATCCCTCAGAAAAGTCAAGGGTCACAAGAGCTCAGGAAATCATTGAAAAATAGCCATATTTGACAAAAGATGTTTTTTCTTAAATACTATTCACAACTTTAAACCCAAACTTGCTACAGAGATACCTGATGCAGGCATGGGAATTGTCCGGGAAATCTGCGAAATTTCATGGGAAAAAGAAATGGTCCGCGAAAATAAAAAGGCGTTTCCGTGAAAAACCATTGTGGGTAGCAAAACAAGCAAAGCACCGGTTTTATTCCGCGACAGAATATGATGCGGCAGGCTGTGTCCGTGGCCTGCCTAAGCAGTAAACTCAGAACTTAGGTGGGCAGACCCAAGGTGCCCCGTCAACCGCCCCGTCAACACCCCCCCCCCCCCTCCCCCCCTTTCACTGTTTGATTTTTCGGCGCCGAGAAGCAAGCAAGATCCGACGCCTTCCTATGCATACTAATTTGGTCAACTCATCACAAAGGTCAAGCGTCACAGGAGGTTGACACAGGTGTGAAAAATGTTTATATTTTCAGAAAACATGGATTTTGCTGCTGCAGAAGCGTCACACATGATTATGTAAATCGGTAATACACATGAGCCATAATGGCTTTGCCTTGCTTGTTCAAATACTATTTTCAACGTCAACCCCAAACTTGGTACAGAGATACCTGATGGTAAGACCTTTCTATGCACACTACATTGGATATGACCCCTTGGAAGGTCAAGGGTCACAAGAGGTCCACTAATATATGAAAAATGCCATTTTTTTCTACCATATTGAAAATACGGTAGACTTTGAAATGGGGCTGGGACGGAGCATATTCTGGAGCATGCACATGACGTTTTTTGGCATGCGGCGCAGACATTCTGGCAAAGAAGTAACAAGATAAAAATGACATCACGTCTAGTTACGCAAACCATGCTAGAGAACATCTTTTTGGCGCCAAGTGCCGTATGTGTGTGTGCATGTGTGTGTGTGTGTGAGGATGTGACAGCGACTAGAGCCCGCATTTGAAGAGGGACAAGCTTACAATTTTAGGATATTGTCCCTAAAAAAATTATTTGGGGACCTTTTTTCAATATTTATAAAAAGATGCTCATTGGCGAGAAAATGGCCATTTCACAAAAAACGGTTGATCCACACTGGAGTCCGTAATTTTCTTATTTGTACTAGATATTTTGCGTATAGCTAGATAAAATGGAGATATTGAATGAGTTCATTAACCAGCATTGTACCTCTAGAACCTTTTGAGTGATAATTAAATATTTGTTGAAAAAAAAATATTTTCACGTTTTTGGGATAAACAATTGAATCTTTTTTATGAAAAAAACAATCTTCTCATTAATAATCGCATGATTTTTTTATATACGGTATTTACATAAGCCTCCAGTTTGTCTCGGCTGTTGAGTATGATTAGGTCAATTGTGACCTGTATGCCCTAGGTGTGAAAACAGACAATGTTTTGCACTACTTTTTAGGAGTCATTTGTAAAACAGCTAAAATAACTTTAATTTTTATTTTACGAAAAAAAAATCTTCTCATTAATCCCCGCATGATTTTTCATGAACAGTGTTTGCATAAGCCTGCTGTTCGTCCCGGCCTTGGGGTAGGATTAGGTCAAATTGTGACCTGTAAGCCTTAGGCGTGAAAATCAGCAAGAAAATTGCAAAGTTGATTCTCTGATATGTCAAATGTTAGTACTGCGATAAGTGATGTATAACATTGAGTCGTCACTTTGAACACAGCGTTGTGGAACTAATGATGCCATGACGTGAAGCTTGAAGTGACGTCATTTCGCTGCTTGTGCTATTATTCTTCTTCAGAATATCTATGATACGCCAGACCACAGAGCTTACGAATGGCGGGAATTGACGTGTGTCCGTCTTTATTTCTGTGTGCCAGTGTGTGTGGATAGAGTAGAAAGAGATGGATTCCTGTCGCTACACACGCCCACGGAGCGTACTAATGGTGGGAAGTACCGTGTGTCCGTCTTTATTCGTGTGCGCCGATGTGTGTGTTGATCAGAGGTTGGCTTAGAGAGAAGGGAAATGGATCAGCATAATAAGCATAAAAATATGAACAACCCTGAATGTTCCTAAAAGATAAATGCATCTGAGTTCCAAACAATACGGTAGACTTTTGGATGAAATCCTCATCTTGTTAAATAGAAGTTTAATTGTTATGACAGTTTTTTTGCAAGTTTTTCAATTAAATTAGAGTTGACACAAAGGTAGCTGATAATAAGACCTTTCTATGCATACTAATTTAGTTGACCCTCACAATGGTCAAGTGTCATGGGTGGGGATCCCTTTGCAAAGGTCAAGGTAAAGGGCCATGGGTGGTTGACAGATGTGTGAAATATGCAAATTTTGAGAAAGCGTGGATTTTGCTGGTACAAGAGCCAAACCTTTATTTATGTTAAGATACTTAAACATTCGCTCGTTTCAGCAACCTGTCAGAAAGGTCATGGTCACAAAGGTCAGATTTATTATGTGGATCGTTCATACACATGAACCAGAAGGGCCTTACCATTCTTCCTTAATTTTGATGACTGATTTACATTGTGCTCCTGTAGACCATAGGTTAAATGTCGAAAAGAACACTAAGTTCTATAAATCTCATGCAAGTGTACATACTAGAGGGTGGTGGTAGGTACTTTAATTACAAGTCAAGTTGCCAGTTTGTGGTACTGCAGCCATATGTTAAATAATTAATTTTCTGTGTGTGTGTGTCCCTCTCACTACCCTTTTAATCACATTAACTAAAGGGTGCGCTGTCTGCTGCCTTGGCACACCTGACTGTTTTAATCGATTATCAACTGTTCAATCACTTATCAGAATAGTCCACTTACCCTTGAAGTACCCCCCAATCCACAGATCCATACCTGCACACTGTAAAGTTAACCTCAGCAATTCCTCAGCTTGAGGGTGTAAATGGAGCTGATCAGTACCAGTAAGAGGATTAGATTCTCATGAGCCCCAGCAGCTGCAAGGACTCACGAGAATCTAGGCCTCCTAGATTGTAGGGTTTGGATGAGAGATTATGTAGATTACCGTTCACACATAGCTCAGCCTTGGCTCGTTTGGGTGGTGCCAATTTGCATGAGGCTGTGTTTGTAGGTCATCTTTTAGGGGCATGTATTTGGATACCATGAGGCATTTCTGTGTTTTTGAAACTTGTGAAGGCTGTGGAGTAGAGTGATTCCATTTAAGAGTGTGTTTTGACCACATTATTTTAAAGTATATTTGGCTTGTGCAAGACATTTTAGCAAAAGCGCCACATTTTTGTTGCAAGTGATTGCAGAGAAAACTATCAGTCTATAAACAGACTTGCTGCCACCTTTGTTTTATAATTGATCACAAAGAACATTACTGAACGATTATGTATTCTAAGGATCTGTCATACTGGGGATCTTACCTTGACGACAGCCAGGTTTCATGTAGAGTGTATATTTACGCAGAACACGCGGACTCTTAGTTGCTGGATTGCCTGGTTAGATCCTGCATTATTGAAACAAAATCATAGAAGGATAAAGTTTGCGGCTGTTGTTTTCCTGCATGCCCAGAGAAACCCACTACACTCATACTGGTTGTGTCTAGTCAAGAGAATCACTGACACTTGATGTGTTAGGCTGTGTTGGTTTCCTTACTGAAGCTATTGTGAATGTTGTGTTAGTAAGGCAGTGTACAATGTACTTTGCACTGGCACAGTGACAACCAGCCGTGGGAAGTCAAAGCAGACTTTAAAGTCAGAGGGATAATCATGCCTTTTTGGAAAAGTTTGAGTAAAACGACCAATCCTTATGGGATTCCAGATAAAAATATTCCAGGTGAGAATAGCGCTCAGGGTATTGTCTAAAAAAAAAATATTTGGGATTTCATTAATTTTTTATGACTGTCACTAACATTAGTCATATATGTGTGAATGACACACATTAATAAAACATATATTTTCTAATGTTTGGCGTGTACACTGATGAAAAGCATGGGGAAAGAAACTTCTTGTGCAAAGTTGTATGAGGCTCATGTGTGTAACCATTACAAGTGTTCTTTAACCCTTTGGGTGTCAGTAGCTGTTTTAATTGTGATGATTCCTGCAGGAATCACTGTGACTAAAACCATTTCTGACACCCAAAGGGTTAAACTGATATGGGGGTCTCTTTGTTTGACCAATTATATTTGCACTAGAAGTAAAGTGCCAAGACACACCCTTGTTAACAATATATTTGTGGTGCCATAAATTCAGGGCATTCAGCATTTGAATGTGCAGCGCTTTATCTAACCAGCTAGTTCATGAACCGTTTTGCAGGCAAGAACATATATATACAGTGGATTGTGTTCTGAGTTCATTCACTTGTGTTGCTGAAGTGTATATTATAAGTTATTAGTAGCAGTTGTTTGCTCGTCAGAAACTTTCCCAGCTCCCTCCCTCTCTCCACCTTCAACTCGACAGCACCCCCATCTCCCTCTCTGACTCGGCCAAAAACCTCGGCATTATCCTCGATTCCTCTCTTTCCATGAAGAGCTTTGTCTCCGCCACGGACCAGGCATGCTATTTCCACCTCCGCCGCATCTTTCAGATCAGAAAATACTTCACTACCGAAGCTGCCACCAAACTTGCTGTCTCTCTCATCCTATCTCGCATCGACTACTGCAACTCTCTCCTTTCCGGCCTCCCTCACTCCACCACTTTCACTCTCCAGTGCGTCCAGAACAATGCTGCCCGCCTCATCCTCAGAAAGAAAAAATCTGACCACATCACTGCCCTGCTCAAACTCCTTCACTGGTTTCCCATCCCCCAACGCATCCAATACAAGATTCTGTCTCTCTGCTACAAATCCCTGAACAACTGCGCTCCTGCCTATCTCTCAAACTTACTTCACCCCTACACCTCCCCGCTCCCTCCACTCCACCTCCAACCCTCTCCGCTTCCACATCCCTGCACCAAACTGAGCACTTTCGGCCCCCGCTCCTTTTCTGTATACGGTCCATCCACCTGGAACACTCTCCCACTCTCTCTCCGTCAGAAACACTCTCCTCCTTCCAGTCTGCCCTCAAAACTCACCTCTTTCAACAGTTCTAGCACTATATCACCACACCCCCACACCAAGCTGACTGTCGTAATGTATTTCACTATTTGTGGTACGTGAGTCGTTGTATAAAGCGTGCGCATGCATGCGCGAGTTGTGAGTGCGCGCTTAGAGTTATAATTATTATAAGATAAGCGCATTATATTTTTAATTTTTATTTTACATGAACCCTTATAAGCCTGAGGGAGTTCTAAGTAACAATTGTACCCCAAAGACCAAAGGTCTGAGGGGTGCAATGGTTACTTTGACCTCCCTAAGGCGTTCAAGGGTCCAAGCTGCAAACTTTTGGTACCAATAATGTATTTGTTTTCATTCTTCTGCTATATTCATAAAAGTAGACAAGTTGATCAAACTTTAAATGTCTGTGGCATCTCTTATAGTTGACCTAAATACATGTTTCAAGTGAGCCCCTGCAGTTGCAAAGGGTCACAGTCATGCGCAAACACCGCACTTGCTGGCAGCTTGTCAATTTCAGTTTGACTTTTGGAAAACGCTTTTTGAGCCACACTTTCTACTGTCTGTTATCAGAGAAATTCGATTTGACAGTGAGTACCTGTTTTTTCAATTGTCGTTCACTAAAATAATAGTTCAGAATATAATATTTGGCATTGAAGTGACGATTGTTTGACTGTGACCTCTGTGTGCCATTATCGATCCGGGGACTGAAGGTCTGCTCTGTTTTTAGTCTCGCGCATTTCGACAGAAAGTATTGTTCAAAAACCGGAATCTGCCGCCTTTAAAAAGCACTTCAGAGTTTCTGTGTACTGTTTTGAACCATGCAAAGAAGCGCCATTGTTTGGCATGTGTTTTTCTTTTTTTGTCGAACAAAGCTGGTACTCGAGAGTCGAAAACGAGGTCATGTAGCATCATACAGTGGGATACAAAAAGTCCGCCATTAGTCGCTACAAGGTTTTTGTAGCGAGGTCACATGGTACGGTTTGTGCTAAAGGGATTGGTCACGTGACATAGGGATGACCTCTTGCGCATGAATGCAACCGCTGGTATTGTTTAAAGTACTGGTCGCTGCATGCAAACATCTGTAAATTTGAAACGAATTAGCTTGCCATGAAATGTACAGTGTCAGGTTTGGAAATTTTCAATTTTCACTAACCAGATTCATGAAGGAGGTCAGTTTGCAGCAATAAAGCACATTGTGGAGCTTCCTCTGTCATATGAGGCTGATAAGCGTTTAACCCTTTGGGTGTTGGTAGCAGTTTTAGTCACAATGATTCCTGTGGGAATCATTGTGACTGAAACCACTACCGACACCCAAAGGGTGATCCTTCCTAGCAAGCAAAGGCCATCAGGCTGATGTTGGCACATTGGCCTGAAGACCTTTTTCACACTGCGTTGTGATGCATAGGCAAATAATTTTCATGCTCACCTATTTGGTTGCTCTCTGTAGTGGGTTTTTGGCTCACGTTTGAAGCAAAAGTGAGTCTGTGTTCTGGGCCAGTGGTCGGCCGTCCGTCATCCATCAGCCGTAGTCCAGCACCCGTGGTAAACTTTAATGTTGGCATTTTCTTGGAGACTATTCTAGCCACAGTCTTCAAACTTGGCCCAAGGATACTTTGTGACAAGACCATTCTAAACGTATCAATTTGAGTGACCTCTTACAAGGTCAAGGTCACAGGGATCAGGAAATAGGTAAAAAAATAGCTATATTTTGACACCATTTATTTTTTTCTCAAACACTATTCAAGACTTTAAACCCAAACTTGGTAAAGAGATACTTGATGGTAAGACCTTTCTATGCAAACTAATTTGGTTGATCCCTTGGAAAAGTCAAGGGTCACAAGAGCTCAGAAAATAGGTGAAAAATAGCCATATTTTGACAAAAGATGTTTTTTCTCAAATACTATTCACGATTTCAAACCCCAAAACTTGGTACAGATATACCTGATGGTAAGACCTACCTATGCATACTAAGTAATTTGGATGACCTCTTGGAAAGGTCAAGGGTCACAAGAGCTCATGAAATAGGTAATTAAAAAAATAGCCATATTTTGACAAAAGATGTTTTTTTCTCAAATACTATTCACAACTTTAAACCCAAACTTGGTACAGAGATTCCCGATGGTAAGATCTATCTATGCATACTAATTTGGATGACCCCACAGAAAGGTCAAGGGTCACAAGAGGTCACCAAATGATAGAATTGTAGTTATTATCAACAGTTTTGCAAAATTATCAATCCAATTTGGCACAAAGGTAGCTGATGATGATAAGACCTTCCTCTGTATACTAATTTAGTTGACTCATCGTAAAGGGCCAGGGTCATGGGCATTTGACAGATGTGTGAAAACTGATTAAATTTTGAGAAAACATGGATCTTGCTGGTGCAGAAGCCATCCCTTTACTTATTGTCACAAAGGTCACACATGGAAGAGCGGTCATACACATGAGCCATAAGGGCTTTGCCTTTCTTGTTATTTTCGTGATTTATGTCTGCTGTTCTTTTGTTACTATAAATATTTCCTGATCACCCTTGCACATGCAGCCAGTGGTACTGTTTACAGTACCCATGGCTGCATGCACAAGGGGGTAATACCAGTATTTAAATGCAGGCAAAGGTCGTGGCAAGAGCAAAAATCGTGGGGGTGGCCGAGGTCAAGGTCGCAACAGTCAGGCCAGATCTGACCCAGGGATGGACGCTGTGACCCGACGTCTGTTGTCGGCCAGCCGGCTAAAGATCAGTGAGCTCCAGAATCACTCAGAGGACCTCAAGCGGCAGCTGAAGATTGTGGCGGATGAAAACAAGCTGTACAAGCGCATGCAGCACAAACAGGTCAGTACACACATTGTATAACCATTTGGTTAGACAGGGTTTTGCAGTTGATTGTTTGTTTGGTGGTTGTTGTTGTTGTTTTTTGGGGGGTGGGGGGGGGGGAGGGGAGTTAAAATGAATTTTTAATTTTTGTTGCTTTTTTATGTATTTAGCTTCAAAAAAAGTCATCAGGTGTGAACAAGTGGACCCTCATGTGCATGCATCCACCAGCACTGAAATCAGTACTGGTGGTTTCATTCATAAGTGTGTTAAGTGTTAACCCATTGCATCCTGAGGCTGAATTTTTTATTTTGCTGATTGTCCTATGACGGCTTTATTGCAGATTAGGAGATAGGTCAACCATTTTAGTTCAAGGGTGGTACCAGAATAGCTTGGCACCTCAGGCGCCAAACTTTTCTGGCACCACCCTTGAACTATCACAGTCATATTTATTTCAAGCCAAAGTGTATCAGGATGAAAAGGGTTAGCCCCCTCATACATGCGCCTGTTGGCACTGTAAATGTTATGACACTAATGGTATCTGTGTGAACAAGAGGGTCAATCCACCTATTCATCCGTACTGCAGGAAAAGGCCCTAGTGAAGTTTGAAGATAGAGAAAGCGAGCTGCCACAGCTGCTGCAAGCACACAACAATGAAGTCCGCGCGCTTCGGGAGCAGATTCGGCGCACTCGGGAGAAGTACGAAAAAACAGACCGTTATCTGCGAGATGCTGAGGATGATCTTGAGAAGGTCAAAGCCAAGCTAAAGAAATACAAGGAATTGGCAGAGAAGAAAGACCTGGCAGAGCGCAGTGACCTTGACCAGCGTCTGAATCAGGCGGAGCTGACCATTGAAGAAAAGGAGAGCAGGATAAAGGTAGTGTGCATGATATACAGACATCCGTGTACAGATAGACCCGTACTGCTTGTTCAGCATAGAGTCAGTCTAAAAACTGCTGGTGCCCCTTCTTTCGGTTATCAGGCCCCTTACGTCTGGAACTCATGTCCGTCTATCTCCTACCCTGATGACCTTCAAAACAAATTTGAAGACCCATCTTTTCCAGGTGGCATATCAAGATTAGCTTAGTCTAGATGTGCTGCCTGGAAATGTTGGCTGTTTTCTTACATGTGGAGCCCATGTAGGTAGGCTATGTGTGTGGGTGTGTCTGCGTCTGTGTTTTGTGTTAGGAATGTGCCTACATAGTGCAAGCAGGTGTTTATTTAAAGAGTGAGTTGTTAAAGAGTGAGTGTGTTCTAATTTTTCTCCTTTTAAAATTATTTTTATGTGTTGTAAAGCGCTCCGAGCTTGCTGTCTGTGGGGAAGGGCGCTATATAAAAACTATGTCTTATTATTATTATTACATAAGGGTCACCTAACTAAAGGACGAGACAGATTTGGCCAGTATAGACAGGTCACCATTTTATAAAGGGACATAACAATGGTCAAGCCCTAATGGCTCACTTGTATTTTTCAGCCACATAATGAATCTGACCTTTGTGACTGTGACCTTTCTGACATGTCAGTGAAATTAATAAGTGGTCAAGTGTCTTAACATGTATTAAGGGTTGGCATTTGCACCTGCGAAATCCATGTTTTCTCAAAATGTATGCATTTTATACATACGTGTTAACCCTTTTAGCCCCACACGTGCATTTTTCAAATTTTGCAAGTGTCACTTAAGGACTATGTACCTGTTGCAGGAGATGGCTTGACCATGATAATTCAAGGGTGCCTCCTTCAGGCACCAAGCTAATCTGGCACTACCCTTAAATTATCATGGTCAAGCCATCTCCTGCTGTAGGGATCCAGGGCTAAAGGGTTAATCTCCTGTGACCTTTAATGTTCATAAGGGGTCAACCAAATTAGTGTGCATAGAAAGGTCATATCGTCAGGTACCTTTGTGCCAAATATGATTGAAGAGTTTGCAAAAAACACTGATGACAACTAAAATTTACAAAAATAAGGCATTTTTTTATATTTGCTGACCTCTGCAACACTTGATCTGTCCAAAGGGTCGTCCAAATTAGTAAGTATAGGAAGGTTTAACCATCAGATATTTCTGTACCAAGTTAGGGTTTGAAGTTGAAAATAATATTTCAGAAAAATATGGGTCAAAATATGTCTGTGACCTTGACCTTTGAGAGACTATGTTTATAAAGGTCTTGCAGCAAAGTATCCTTGGGCCAAGTTTGAAGACTATGGCTTCAATAGACTCCTAAAAATGCCAATGTTAAAGTTTACCATGGACCGCTACAGAGGGACGACAAACAGTCAACCACTGGCTCAGTACATACCAGTAGACTTCATTTACATGAGCCAAAAATGGAGGTATAATTCTAGGGTGGCTGCAATAAACAGGTGACTGTTATATAAAGGTGGCCACTACAGTAAGTTTTACTGTACTGGTTGTTAGAGAGTATTTAATCAGAATTCAATTTAAATCAGCAGTGGTTCAGGAACCCCAGGGGCCTTGTCACACCTCTTCTGGGTACAGTATGGTCAAAATATCTTTTGGCCGTACCTCCATTTTATACTTGGACCTTATTTCTTTTTTCATGCAAAAGTATAGGTTGGCCATACCTCCCATAGTACCAACTGTCAAGTTGCTCTTTAGATCTGTTTTTACAAAGCAGAGAAAAATAGTAAAATAACATTGAAGTATGGATATTGTTTCCTGATTCTGCCATTGGCAAAGCTTATGTGACATTACTCCAGATTTCACTCACAGCGTTACCACCAGAGGAAGGCTCCAAGATGGACACAAAAACTTGTGTTATACAGTTTCTGCAAGGTATCTTTCTTCCTGAAATAACATTGTTCAGTAAAAAAAAAATCAGCCTAACCCTTTGGCTGTTGATAGTGGTTTCTGTTGCAATGATTCCTGCAGGAATCAGAAGATATGCAACTGGTACGTTTTCCTGAAGCTGCTGGGCATGAAGCCCATGTTCAGTATATACTGCGTGATCAGTTTGTTGAAAAAGAAAACAATGTTGGTTGAACAAACAAAAATCAATATAATAAAATCTATCAAATTCATCTTTATTTTCTAAAGGACATTGATATTTTGTAGGAATTAGATCGTCATCTAGAACATCTCAAAAAGAACCACCGACATGAGCTGGGCATTGAGCGAGCACGTTCCAAGGAAGCACAACGACAGATGGAGGAGATGCGGGAAATAAACACAAAAATGGAGGCACAGTTAAAGGTATTGTATAATTTTACTACTGAGAGACAGACTTGGGAACAAACAAACTCTGAAAAAAGTAGGGAATGCTTGCAGTTGCCACACAGACCCTGGGCTGCACTGGTCTTAAGAGTGGTAAAGAAACTTTTAAAAACTAATTAGTTTACAACTCACAGCTACAAATCTAGTAACAGTTAGGCTGGTCTACATATAATCATGGGTGCTTCTGTGCCGGAATTCCGTTTTTGGAAAACCTTACCTGCCATAAAAAATTACGTGCTCCTCTGGACCCTTCAGGTTTTTGAAAAATCAACAGAAGCACCCATTTATAATCAGTCAACTAATCAGTTAAATAATCAATCAATAGTTTGATGTTTATTCTAATTTTAGAGATTCTAAGAGTTATTTGGATTTTCACTGTGTCTTCTGTGGGGCTAACAATAAGAAATTCAGTCAAAAGTAGGTGAGCAGATGTGTGTGCCTGCTGAAAATGTGTGCATCAACTATTAATACAGCATGATTATTTTATAATCACAGAATTGCACTTTGAACTAATCAGGTGCTTAACAGTAGTAGAAGTGAACACAAATTCTAAACACTTTGTTCATGTTTTCTTTATGATAGAAAAACAGATCCAACACCATATGTATGTTGGATTTACTAACCTCGCTCATGTTTTCTTGTGTTCACACAGGAAAAAGAAAAGCTACTGGAAATGAAGAACATCTACAGCAATCGCTTACTGAAACCATCATCCTACAGTGGCACACCTGCTGAATCACCAGCACCTTGGCGACAGAATCTAAAGAAAAAGTCACCCTCTCTCACAGAATTGAACAACCCTCGAGAAAAGGCAAAAGTATATGAGGAAAAACGACGAGAGGGACAGAAAAAGAAACAGGTAACTTAATGCCTGCAGAAAATCTCTTTGTGATATGAATGTTGACACCATTAACCCTTTAGCTATTGGTAGCGCTTTGTCACGATGATTCCTTTCAGGATTCATAGCGACAAAAAGCACTATAGCCAAAGTGTTAATCAGTTTACTGTTACAAAATTATGTATTTTTTAGCCTTTTCGGAGAGTAGTGCATGGTACTTTTTGACAATATTGCAAATCTCATTGTGTCAAAGTAAATTTGGCAGCTGTTAAAGTAAATTTGGAAGCTTCTGCATTGTCTTGCTGGTAATAGTTATCAGTATTTGTGTTGCTTTCAGTGTTTATTTTGTTTAGGAATTTCAATTTCAATGTGTTCCACCCCCCCACCCCCCACCCCCTTCTTCTTCCTTTGATTTCCCTTCATTACTTTTGTTTCCAACAGAAGGCTTATGTGACTGCAACACTTACTTAAATTTGTGCTGTTTAAGGCTCCAATGCTTAAACATAAACGAAACACGTTTGAAAATTACTACATATGTTCTCTACATGGTTCTTTTCAGCTGAGATTACCCAAACTACAAAAGAAAGCGCTGGTGTGTACCAACTCCTTCTTTTGGTAGAATCTCTTGCCTTGGATGCATCATGGAAAGTTTGCATGCAAAATTGTTCTTTAAAGTTGTCAGTGTTGCATTTTAACTCTTAAACTCCCAGAACTAAATGACCTCCATTTTATAGAATGGAAGTCATTTAGTTCTGGCAACTTAAGAGTTAAGAAAAATAACTTATTTTTCTTTTTCATGTCAGTAAAATTCATTGACCACTTCATTTCTGAAGAATTGCAGCTAATGAATAACATTTAATCATTTTTTATGTGTTGAGGTTGAACCGAATCTGTATATTTTATGGTGTTATGTGGTCTCCAGAATGAAGAAAGATATGTAGAGTGTAAAACAAAATGTACCAGCAATTACAAACTGTTTGTGTCTCCGCATAGACTGACATGAAAAGTTATAGAATCTTGAAACTTGTTTTGAAACTAGTTTCTGGTTTTTCAGGTGACATTGGCAAACTTTCCCTGATATAGGGTCCAAGCCTGCAACTCACATTTCTCATCTTTCTCAGCTTCTATAGGCATTAAAGTTGTACTCTGCTGTAGCCAGTTATCATTTTGTTTTCAGCTTTGTGACTGTACATATATTGGATTTGGATTTTTGTTGGAATCAGTTTTTGCTTTCCACTCCAGTGATCTTCTGAACACATAAACTGTACGTGACACTAGGTGCTTCTTGTTATTCATCTGTACCATTTATCTTGCTTTTCTCATTTGGCTTTGATGCACTACAGCAGGAGATGGATAGACCATGATATTTCAAGGGTTGTACCAGATTAGTTTAGCAACATGAAGAACCAAGCTAATCTGGCACTACCCTTGAATTATCCTTAATCTATCTCATGCAGCTGGTAAATAGCTGTTAGGTGACCTCCAGAATTTGTGAAATTTGAATAATGCGGCCTTGCGGTTAAATGGGTTATTTTTTTCTCACCAGTATAATGCTTAAGAACAAAAAGGGACAGTGTGTCTTTTGGATGCATTTCTACATAATCATAACAATCTCTGAACTTCACTGTATAATTTTCCAAATATTTTGTGGTTTGCTCTATCAAATTCAAACAAAATGAAGTAAAAACAAATAAAAACAAATATTAATAGGTTTCAATCAGAATAGAAGAAAAGGTTCATTTTAATGTCAGTATGATCCTGTTTTGTTGAAATCACAAAGAACTATATTTTGCATAGAAGATCTGTCTTCAAGGAAGATGAATCTATGATCCGGAATGCAGTGTTCTTTGTGTTATAAGAAAAATAGCATCACACTGACATATTTTTGAACCAAGTTCATACAAAATATGTGAAAAGACAGCTGTCAGTGTGTGGCCTTGTGTTTGTACAGTGTGGTGCTAGCCTGACACAGAACATAATGATATTATAGGTCATCATTATTTTAGAATAGATTTATGAATTTATGTCTGAATTAAGTGAATTTGCATCACATGAGCATGATGTAGGGTCTTTATATAGATCGAATTGAACTTTGCGTAGGGGGCAGTGATAAGAAATTGTGCTGATATTATACAGCCAGTGGTGCTGTGTACAGTGCTGGTGTCCACATACACAAGGGGTTTAACCCCTTTACTACCGCTTGATGTAGACTGCACTTCTGCAGTCTTTGTTCATTCAAAGCCAAGAGCCCAGACCATCTTAGTAACATGCATTCAAAGTGATATCAACAAGAGGCATAGATCCTCATGAGCCCCCACAATTGTGGGGCTCATGAGGATCTATGTCTCTTGTGCTTAGTCTTGCGCACAAAACCAGTGTTCACACTAGGGTTTTGACAATCAGCATTTTCGTTCAGTAGTGCCTGGTCAAATAGTGCCCACTGACAAAAATGTTCCCGACCTGCCAAAACACAACTGGTTCAGGCCTAAAAAAATGAAATGACTGTACTGTTATTTCTCTTTCTAATCAGTATCATCTACCAGCTGCTACTCACCACTCCTGTGCCTTCTAAAACCAGTAAAGCACAGAGCACTACCAGTTAACACAAACACTGAAAACTACAGTCTATTCACCTGAGGAATGTTAAAACCATCAAGAAACGTTTCTGTTCAGGTCCCTCTATCTAGGTGTGTGTATATTCACATATACTTCGTCCCTTTGATCCCTTGACTGCTACTGAAGATACGCTCAGTGAAAAAAGATGTGTAAGTACACTTTTCTGCTTAACAGTATCATCAGTAGCACTAGCAGTAAGGAGGATAATCTTCTTGCACGCACAGTCACCAATACTGTAAACAGTAGCAAGAGCTGGATGCATAAGGGGTTTAACTTACTGTGCCCGAGATACAAAATATCCACATTTTGGAGTTATCCTCTGAGGACTGCATTACAATTCAGGAGACAGATCGACCGTGATAGTTCAAGGGTGGTGGCAGAATATCTTGGCGCCTATAGGCGCCAAGCTATTCTGCCACCACCCTTGAACTATCATGGTCAAGCCGTATCTTGCTGTGGTGTCGCAGGCAGAATGAGGTAAAATGTCCTACAATCTCCTTTGTTTGATACGCTCTTGTAGCTTTGTTGTGTTGAAATGCTGTGAATGACTGGAGTTGAGTGTTTGTACACTGTATTGAGATCATGTTATGAACAATGATTCGGTGATGACTGCTACCGACAATACAGTTTGGTGGAAAAGACGTGTAGTTATGCATCTTTTCTGCCAAACGATATCTTCAGTAGCACTTAAGGGAATAAACCATCAAAGTCTAGAAATCATGAGATCATGAACTCTTTTCATTGATAAATCACTATCACTTTTAAATTTAAAATTCTTATAAGTAAAAATATCAATTAAGGAAACCTTCAATCAAGACTACTTATACTAAAATGCCATTTTAACTGGCAGTAAATGAGTTGTGATACCAGTATATACACGGTATGTGTATGCCTGTGTAGCAGTCATTGACTCTGTGGAAATAGCTTGTAACTGTACTGTGTTGTGTTTTTTTATCAACATGAACTTTCTCTAAAATCGTAAAAGCATGTCAGTATGTCAGCCAGTAGTACAATGTATCTTTTTATTATTGTAAACATATAATTTGAGAAGAAAGGACGCACAGTGGCACATACTTCTTCACATTTCAAAAAACATTTTGTTTAATGATTACTTCATTACACTGCAGTTTATTACTACATTACAGGGATATGCTTGACTAAAGATAATAATATAACCAGTAAAATTGCTGTTGAGTTTCTTTTTTATAATAACCACTCCCATCATTGATACACCTTTGCATGAAATGGATTTAACTATGATAGTTCAAGGGTAGTGCCAGTTCAAGGGTGGGCCAAGAATAGCTTGGCGCCTACAGGCGCCAAGCTATTCTTGGACCAACCTTGAACTAAAATTGTTGATCTTTCTCTTAATCTGTTTTTTTTTTAAATGTGGCCTTCATAGGAATATAAACAGATTTGACAGATTTCAGCCTCAGGATGTAATGGGTTAAACGTCATGTGCATATAGCTGTTTGCATCACTATTGGCAACATGCACAAAGGGGTTTTCATTGAAAACTGTTATTCCCTTAACTCATTCAGTCCTGACACACCACAGCAAGATATGGCTTGACCATGATAGTTCAAGGGTGATGCCAGAATAGCTTGGCGCCTATAGGCACCAAGCTATTCTGGCACCACTCTTGAACTGTCATGGTCAATCTGTCTCCTGACTTGCAATGCAGTCCTCAGAGGACAACGCCAAAATGTGGGGATTTCGTATCCAGGACACAATGAGTTAATGCCCTTGTGCATGCAGCCACTAGTACCGTCAAACTCATTTTTCTTTTTCTTTTCCATTGTGCAGGAGCCAAGCCGGGAGCCCAAACAAAAGTGGGAGGAGGAGGATCGAGAGAAGGATTCAGACAACGGCCCCCAGTTCAACTTCACCAGCACACGGCAAGACAGTGAGGCCGACTTCTGGCGCCGACAAGAGGAAGAGTACAAGAAAAAACGTGATGAAGCAAACCGTGACAAGCAACGGCAGGAGGATGGCGATCGCAGACGACATGAG
This sequence comes from Semisulcospira habei, assembly GCA_036245525.1. Classification (NCBI taxonomy): domain Eukaryota; kingdom Metazoa; phylum Mollusca; class Gastropoda; family Semisulcospiridae; genus Semisulcospira; species Semisulcospira habei. Next base: position 141,151,562 of record BTPG01000006.1, read on the forward strand.
GAGGAAGAGAAACAGCAGGAACAATTTCGCCAGCAGCGTGAGAAAAACAGACGTGACATGGAAGACCGAGAGAAGGCGGAACGTCGGCGGAGGGAGCAGGATGAACATGAAAGGCGGGACAGGGAGGAGAGAGAGAGGAAAGACAGAGAGCGCAGAGAGGCCGACCTAAGAGAGAGTGAACGCAAAGCCAGAGAGCGAGAGGAACAGGAACGAAAGGAGAAAGAGGAACAGGAACGACGTGCCAGAGAGGAGCGAGAGCGCTTGGACAATGACCCCCGCCTGGCAGAGGAGCGCAGGAAGAAAGATGAACTCCTGCGACGCCTGCAGCAGATGGACTCGGGCCGTGATGGGTCACAGCCATCTGACCCTTTTGCACCTTCACCTCCTAAAAATGCGGGCAGGTCTCCACATCGTGGTGGGGGTGATATGGATGATCCGTTCTCTGTCCCATCCTCCACCTCTCCCAGTAAGCGAGCCAACAGGGATCCGTTTTTACTTGGACGTGCAGACAGCAGCGATTCCACTCCTAGCAGTAAAAAGGATTACACGTTCACACGCTCTATTGAGAACTTGCACCATGGTAAGCCTTCGCGTGATGATGTGTCTGTGCCATACTTAGATCGACAGAAGAAGACCAAGGCCGCAAAGGAGGATGCAGAGATAGGGGGATATCAGCCATCATTTGTAGATTCTGGAAAGTCTGCCCAGCAGAAGAAACCTCTGTCTCTCTTTGATGATGATAAAAAGCATGCTGGTACAGCTAAGAGTTCAGATACGACTAACAAAAAATCTAAACTGATGGAGGATTTGTTTGGATCCCAGACCAGCAAATCCTCAGCCAAGCAGAAAGATGAGAGCGAGGAGTTTTTCCTGACGAACAAGAAACCATCTGTGGCCCAGCCCCAGCCGAAGCGATCAACAGGCTTTCCTTGGGATGACAACCCTTCATCCAAAACTAATGGATCTGCACATCGTGAGGGCAGCACCCTGTTTGGCGGGGGTGCAGCTTTAGTAGATGACGACACAAACACAGGGGGCAATTCATCAGGTTTGCTACCACGGCGACCCAGACAACAATCCAGTACATTCAGCAGCAAACCAGCAGTCACAGCGGTAGATAACTTGGATGACAGCCTGGAGGAGGTTATCCTTTAACTGTCGTTCCTTTATTAGTGCCGTTACATTTATCAGTGCCTTTGTGCAAGCAGTCACGGTTACTGTTGACAGTACTAATGGCTGCATGTACAAGGGAGTTAATGTCTGCTCTTCACTTAAATTGTTCACTTTTATTGCAAAAAAGGAGAAGCTTGCAAGTCGTGTTGGTATGGCTGTTAAAAAAAGAAGCATGTTCATTAGTATTCCAAAATGACATACTAAATCATTAGATTTATAGAATTTAAACTTTTATGTGTTTATCAAACATTGCTCTGTTGCGAAAATAGCTTTTGGAAATGCGGCCTGCACTCTGTTACTACTGATACTACACATACTCACAAACCAGATAGGTGAGGCTAGCGCTGGCAGAATTGTACACAAATTGATTCCCCTTGATTTGTGTATGATACTACACATGTTGCATAGGTACTTCATCCAAAGTCATGAAAGTTTCACTGACTAACACATCCATACGTTTCCAGCGATTTTCCAGTAGTCGTAATGTATTTCACTATTTGTGGTACGTGAGTCGTTGTCTAAAGCGTGCGCATGCGTGCGCGAGTTGTGAGTGCGCGCTTAGAGTTATAATTATTATAAGATAAGCGCATTATAAATACCGTAATTATTATTATTTATTTAGTAGAGTTTCTGACTTTATGGTCACAGACACATCATCATGTGGAGGTTTGCCAAGTGTTGGGTCAGCAAAATATGCTGAAAACTGCATTGTCTTTCTCACTTCAAGTGCCTACAGCTACAACACATTAACACAGTCATATATAATTATGTTTTGAGTCTGGAAGACACCCTCAATCTGAGAAACAACCGAGCCATTCACTTGAGGAAAGGCATAGATTTTTATGAGCCCCTGAGGATGTAGGGGTCATGAGAATCTATGCCTCTTACTGATGAAAGGGGCGTAAGGCACCCTACAGTCTGAGAGACAAACCCACCCATTCGCAGTGGGCAAGAGACTTAGATTATTATGCGCCTCTGCATTTTCAGAGGCTTAACTCTTTCGAGATCTGCCGCATGCGGATTCGTGGCATAAAGCCGCGAATCTGGATGCGGCACGTCTCGAAAGAGTTAATTGAATCTGTGCCTCTAGCAGATGGAAGGCATTGGTTTAGCGATAGTACATGTGTCACTTTGTGTATCAATCAAAGTGTTCTTGTTATCACTGTCTGCAAATTCAGCAAACATGTGTACGTGCATAATGATTTTTAGCTCTCTTACACAGCGAGTGACTTTCGTTTTCACGTGACCATTTTTTTGATGGCTGAAACTTCAGGCAAGCTTAGGTCAGCAAAGCATGTTCTTTTCATAGAATCAAAACAGAAAAAGGCATGAAACTTTCTAATTTGAAATTGTCTGTGATATAGTGTATACTTGCATGAATTGTTGCAACTGTGATGTTATCTGATGGTATAAGTATTGTAATTTAATAAAACATTGCGTGTTACCTTGTTGCATACACAGTCCCATTACAGTACATTTTGTTGACTTACTGGTATTTAGTGCGTGCACTGCATCAAACGGAATTAATTCATGTTTATATTTCTTTTTATTATGCTTTAGCCAAGGCATATTTTATATATTACCTTTTAAAGTACATGTTTTTCTTCTTAGACAGACAGTGGGACTTTTGCTCTTATACAGCATTCCTTTTTACCTAGACAAATGTATGGTCCCTTGACTGACAAATTCCACATTTCCTATGAAGCAAAAGTGAGTTTAATAAAATGTTCACATTCCAGCAAATGAGACAAGCATCATATATACTGAAATATTTCTGTGATGTCTGTTATTTATTTGGTTTTGAGTTTTCTCTTCATTTTGGATTATTGTTTGGTTTTGTCTTTTTATTGTGGCCAAAGAACTCGATGTACTGAACATTTTTTGTTTGATGTTCCGTCCAGCTTTACAATATTACTTATGGGACTGAAGGACAGTATTTAATTTCATGTCATTTATTTATGGTGTATTTTATATGTATCGTCAGTTCAGCAGCTTACTGCTGCTTGTTGTTTTGATGGTTTTAACCCCTTCACTGCAATTAGACACAAAACTGTCTTTAAAAGCATGACAAATGCAACATTGAATAGTCACATCAATCCAAGGAACACAGATACGAATAGTCAGCAAGCAGCAAAGAACCTCATGTACCCCTACATCTGTGGGGGCTCATGAGATTCTTTGCCTCATGTAGTTGGGTTGTGGTCATATTTTTCCAGCAGTGAAGGGGTTATTGTGTACGCAAGTTAAAAAATCAGCCATTCCATAGTTTATTTCATGTCATATTTTACAGTTACAAAACCTCTCGTACAGATATTTTTATATTAAACACAACTCTTTCGTTCTCAAATGGAATAAATACAAATGTATAAATAGGATGACTAGATTGCTGGAGAGCCTGCAAAAGCACTTGAAAAATGAACACACACAAATTGTTTTCAGCACCCCAGCGGCGTCTATTCAGCCACTGAGCCTCGGCCTGGATTTCTGTATTTTCGCTTCTGTCAACTTTCAGACGTGCATTTTCATGGTAAAGTTAGGCCACTCATGCTGATTACCTCCCTTGATCTGCTCCACCTTTTTTGTGGAGCATACATGAGGGAAATAATCGTGAAGGTAACATTTTTATTTGACCAGTCATTTTAAGCAGCACATGTAGATGCACATGGTGACTGACTCTGTTACAGTAAAAATACTGACACATAAACCACTGCATCTCCTGTGCTACAGAAATCTCAATCCCCTACAATGACTTTCTTATACAATGATAATGTTTGGGTGTGGGCAACGACTTCGTTATAGAATGATAATGTTTGGGTGTGGGACTTAAGTACTATCATGACATGCTGTGGTCTGTGATATTTGGACCTTACGGCTCTCAAGCCATATGTATTCTGTTTAACCCTTTTAGCCCCAGGGTCCCATTTCTCAAATTTTGCAGATGTTGCCCAACTATGTACCAGTTGCAGGAGATGGCTGGACCATGATAATTCAAGGGTAGTGCCAGATTAGCTTGGCACCTTCAGGCGCCAAGCTAATCTGGCACTACCCTTGAATATATCCAAGCCATCTCCTATTGTAGGGATCCAGGGCTAAAAGGGTTAATCTTCTTCTTTTTCTTGTCGTTCGCAATGGGCTATAGTCAGTCCAGCACCAGCGATGAACGACGTAAAAGGGTTAATAACATGCACATTCCATAATTTTAAACACCAGTTGTACGGTTAAAGACACATGCATGCATGCATTTCTCTCAAAATTGCCCACTTCTTTAACCCTTTGGCTGTCGGTAGAGCTTTTAGTTGAGATTCCTGCAGCCAAAGGGTTAACCCCTTGAATGCTGCTGACATATCACTTGGTAGAAAAGACTTGTAACTCCATGTCTTTTCCGAGTGCTATCGCCAACAACAGTGGGTCAACTGTGTTACTGTACATCTTGGTGCTACATCTGATTGATTGTACATTGCTTAACGTCCCGACAGCAACAAGGCTTTCTCAGGACGTGCCTGCACTGCTTGTGAAAAAAAAAACAACTAAACAGAACATTGAATGTATGTCGCCAGCCGGTCAAATACGTTAAATAAACCTAAAACATGGGGCCTAAATAAAGCTAAGACCATTTAACAACACACATCCAATATCAAGAGCTACAGGCAGTGCAGACAGTAGGGAGAGTTTTAAAAAGGCAAATACAGGTGAATGGATCTCTGGTAGACAGAAACACATGCCCCAGAATAGAGAGGAAAACTCACCCTGTGGGGCTGACCAGGGTGACCCTGGGAACTAAAAAGTACCTAACCCCACCCAAGTCCCCCAGGGCAGACCCGGGTGGGGGAGCTACATCTGAAGAGACCTACCCAAAATAAGTATCGCATGTTCATCTGTTGAGGATTGTGCAGTCTGATTGGATCATGGTTCCGTGTACAGGTAGTTTCTGTAACCCCTGACTTGATCCTTTTATCCCCACAGGTGCATTTCCCAAATTTTTGAGTGTTGCTTAACGACTATTTTGCAGGTGATGGATTGACCATGATAATTCAAGATTAATGCCAGATTTGCTTGGCGCCTGAAGGCGCCAAGCAAATCTGGCACTACCCTTGAATTATCATGGTCAGTCCATCTGCTGCTGCAGGGTCCCTGGGGCTAAACGGGTTAAGTTACTGCTACTGATGAGACCGCTTGACGCGTAACTAAGCATCTATTCTGCTGAATGGTGATGTCAATAGCAGTAATGGACTTAACCCCCAGTGTATACTGCCACCAGTACTGTTTACAGTGCTGGTGGATGCATGCACATGTCACTTTAGGGGAATCGTTAGTCTGATTATTGCTGACTGATAGTCTGCATTGGCTGTCGGTAGCGGCGTTTTCCTACAGGAATCATGGCGACAAAAAATACTACTGACAGCCACAGGGCCAGTCATCTAGCAGTCACACCATATTCTGTGGATCCGGAAACGTTACCAGCCTAAGATGACCTTTTGGCTCACGTGCGAAGCAAAAGTGAGTCTATGTTTTGGGCCAGTGGTCGTCCGTCCATCGTATGTCCGCCGTCGTCCGTGGTAAACTTTAACGTTGTCATTTTCGGCCCAAGGTTACTTTGTGGTAAGAACTTTCTAAACATACCAATTTGAGTGACTTCTCACAAAGGTCAAGGTCACAGGGGATCAGGAAATAGGTCAAAATAGCTATATTTTGACATTTTATTTTTTCTCAAATACTATTCACAACTTCAAACCCAAACTTGGTACAATGATACCTGATGGTAAGACCTTTCTATACGTACTAATTTGGTTGATCACTCGGAAAGGTCAAGGGTCACAAGAGCTCAGGAAATAGGTGAAAAATAGCCATATTTTGACAAAAGATGTTTTTTCCTCAAATACTATTCACAACTAAACCCAAACTTGCTACAGAGATACCTGATGGGAAGACCTTTCTATGCACACTAATTTGGTTGATCCCTCGGGAAGGTCAAGGGTCACGAGAGCTCAGGAAATTTTTATAAAATAGCCATATTTTGACAAAAGATGTTTTTACTCAAATACTATTCACAACTTAAAACCCAAATTTGGTACAGAGATACCTGATGGCAAGACCTATCTATGCATACAAATTTGGATGATCCCTTGGAAAGGTCAAGGGTCACAAGAGGCTGGCAAATGTGTGTAAAATGCTGATTTTTGATAAAATTGTAGGTATTCCCAAATTTTGGCAAAATTTTCAACCAAATTTGGTACAAAGATAGCTGATGATAAGACCTTCCTATGCATACCAATTTAGTCAACTCATCACAAAGGTCAAGGGTCACGGGGGTTGACGTGTGTGAAAAATGCTTACATTTTCAGAAACCATGGATTTTGCTGCTGCAGAAGCCAGCCCTTGTCACAAAGGTCACACATATGTAAAAAAGTCATACACGTGAGCCATAATGGCTTTGCCTTTCTTGTTCTGTTTTGTCATCACAGTGATTTTTTTAAAGCATAGGAGTGCAGTATATGAAATTGTCACAGCTGTCATTGACATTTTTATGTGCATGTACTTCATTCACAAGTTTTACTGCATACCATAATGTGTACAAAATGTGAAGAATTAATAATTTATAACAAGAAAATTTAGACCTTTCTCAAAGTCATGAAGTATATATATTATATTATATGTTTACATCTATCAACAAAACTGGTATTTACCAGCATTGATTTAATGCCTCACTGTCAGCAAGTCACACACACCCACACACACATGTGCCTTATGAATATTCTGTGGATAAATCATACATCTTCAGTGATGCACACTAACTACAACAGTAAACAATGAAAGGAACTTCATTTTCTTTGTATAGCTTACTTTAAGAATATCAGATTTGGAGGAAATACGTCAATGTTAGCATTATTTGTTAACCCATTCAGCCCTGACGCACTACAGCAGGAGATGGGTCAACCATGATAATTCAAGAGTAGTGCCAGATTAGCTTGGCGCCAAGCTAATCTGGCATTGTCCTTGAATTATCATGATTGATCCATCTCCTGCAACTGGTGCATAGTCATTAGTTGGCGCTTCCAAAATTTGGGAAATATGGCCATCGGGCTGAACGAGTTAACAGTTAACTCTGAAAATTAATTCTGAACCACAGTTTCCAGGATGTGCTTGCATTCACCAACACTGTTTACAGAACCAGTGGCTGGATGCACATGGGCGTATTTTTTAGGCTACAGCAACTTTTGATAGCAATTTTACAAACCGGGTGTAAATTTGCACTTCTCATGCAACTGGACGTTCACTAAACCTCATAGGTCTACTCACTTTTGCCTGGTAGATGTACATTTCTGTTATAAAACACACAAAATAATTAATGTTCCTTTGGTGTAACAAGCTGCAGACTATATTCCCTTGTGAATATAAGTACAAAATAAAATGTACTTGTTCAATCTTTGCTTGTGTAAGCAGTCATGATGTTTTTTTTTTTTTTTAATGAACATTCTTTTTGTGAGATGATGGATTAGGTGTGTGTGTGTGCGTGTGCACATGCATTTGTGTGTGTATGTAGAATTGTGTAAATGTACCAGTGTGTTTTTAATTACTCATTATTTTTGGCTCACATGCGAAGCAAAGGTGAGGATGTTTTGGGCCAATGGTCATCCCGCCGTCGGCTGTGGTAAACATTAATGTTGGCATTTTCTTGGAGACCATTCAAGCCACACTCTTCAAACTTGGCCTAAGGATACTTTGTGGCAAGACCATTCTAAACATATCAATTTGAGTGACCTCTCAAAGGTCAAGGTCACAGGGGATCAGGAAATAGGTTTTACAAAAAATCCATATTTTGTCAAAATTTATGTTTTCTCAAATACTATTCACAACTTCAAACCCAAACTTGGTACAAAGATACCTGGTGGTAAGACCTTGCTATGCATACTACTTTGGTTGACCCCCTGGAAAGGTCAAGGGTCACAAGCAATCAGGAAATAGGTAAAAACAATAGCCATATTTTGACAAAAGATGTTTTTTCCTCAAATACTATTGACAACTTCAAACCCAAACTTGGTACAGAGATACCTGATGATAAGACCTTCCTATGCATACTAATTTGGATGACCTCACGGAAAGGTCAAATGTAACAAGAGATCAGGAAACAATTCACAAATAGCGTTTTTTGGACATTTTTTTCCCCTCAAATACTATTTACAACTTCTATCCCAAACCTGGTACAAAGATATCTGATGGTAAAACCTTCCTAATTCGGACAACTCTTTGGAAAGGTCAAGGGTGTCAAGAGATCAGCAAATGATTTTTTTTTTGTTGAATTTGATTTTTTCCCAGGATTTTTGCAAACTTTTCAACCAAATGTAGCAGAAAGGTAGCTGTTGATAAGATCTTTCTATGCATACTGATTTGATTCACTACTCATAAAGGTCAAGGGTCATGGGAGGTTGACAAAAGTGAAAAATGCGTAAATTTTGAGAAAACGTGACCTGTTAGAAAGGTCAAAGTCACAATGTGACATTAAGTATGTTGATTGGTCATGCATGTGAACCTTAAGGGCTTTGACATTCTTCTTAATATAACGCATGGGTGGGACTGAAAAAAAAGTTGAATCCTGAAGCAAGGCAAGGGTCTTGGGGCACTTTTTAAGTGAATTTTTTTTTTTTTTAAAGACTGGAATATCCGAATGTAGCCGGAAAAGTCCCACCCAAGATGATATATAAAAGTAAATTCCTTGCAACACGCATCCTGTCAACAAATACCCAGCAACAAGACAGATATTGTAAAAAAAAACAACATATTCAATTCACATCAACTTGTCACAATTATCAGCAGGAGATTCCATCAAATATTAATCCTTTGGCTGTCTGTATCAGATTTTGTCCTGATGAAACCTACAGGAATCATCATGACAAGCCCACTGCTGACAGCCAAAGGGTTAAAATGTGTACACACGAACACACAACTATAGACATGCATCTATTTTCACACATACATACTTATGCTGTATACTCCTTCCCTTGTCCTGACCTCCCATAATGGAGGGGTTAATGTGCACAACAGGGGCAGCAAAGGACAATTAACTGACTGCTTCTAGTGCAATCGGCTGGCAAATGCATCATAGTACAAGTGTTGAGTATTACATGTTCAACCATTAAACTGAGAAAAATTAACTTCATAAATTGCAGCTAACACAACCACACCCACTGCAAGAGTTCTTCACTCTGCAATAGACAAATACATGTTTTCATAAATTAGCAGTAGGCAATAGAAAAATGCACAAACTTTAGGTATTCAGTGGACTGAAAGGAATGACGGTGCATGCGATCATCCTTGCATGCTTTTGTAGCTCTCTGCCTGCAAATGTCGACTTCAGTCACCTCAAGTTTACTTTCGATAGCAAGATCTGCCCAGCCACGGTTCACTTGCAGTCTGTGTGCTTGGCTATTTTTAGTGCTGAATGTGTCACTACAAGCCATTACTTAGCATGCACACTGAATCCAGAAATGAACACTTAACTCATTCAGCCCGACGCACGTATTTCTCAAATTTTGAAGGCGTCATCTAACGACTATGCACCTGTTGCTGGAGATTGATCGACCATGATAATTCAAGGGTAAGGCCAGATTAGCTTTGCGCCTGTCGGCACCAAGCTAATCTGGCACTACCCTTGAATTATCATGGTCGATCCATCTCCTGCTGTAGTGCATCAGGGCTGAATGGGTTAATGGCAGAGTACATAAAAAAAGTTATTTAGTAGGCAAAGAATTAATTCACTGAATGTGTCAAAGTTGTGCACTGTTTTCCCATATTTCTGATTTACAGAAATGGCTACTGGTAGCTCAAATGCAGTAAAGAAACATAACCAACGCTGCCTCAGTAGTACATCTGTATCGCACAGAATGCATCCATGCATTGTTGTATATTGTAACATAACCACAGTCACTAACAGCTGAACTACCACTGGGTAAGCAAACGGCTCTGCCAGCATAATGCTTACACCACAATGGCTGGGATTCACATGCAGTGCTGGGCCTGGGTGCCCCTTCTTTATGCTGGCTCACAGTTCAACATTACACTTATTGCACATGCTTCCATGGAACAATGGACAGCCGCCTCATTCTCCAATTGCGCTGTTGTTCTCATGACTCAAGCTTCAAATCCAATGAACTTCACACAGAAACATTTTTTTCTCTACATTTTCATGGCATCGAAACGCCTTCTCCGCACATGCAGAAACATGCCAAAAACTTACCGATGCAAGCCCGCCCTTTATCATATACGGAAAGTCTCATAAGATGAGAAGCTGGTACAAATGTTGCTGCGAAATGCTGCGGTTATAGAGAGAGGTTCTATCACCGTATTTCAATTGAAATGGGCTGTTTCGCATTTCGAAGAAACGGTTTCATGCAGGAGAAATGGAAGAAATGCATCTGTTTTGTTGACCCATTGTGTCCCAGGTACAAAGTACACACAATTTGGAGTTGTCCTCTGAGGACTGCAGTACAATGCAGGAGACAGATCGAGCATGATAGTTCTAGGGTGGTGCCAGGATAGCTTGGCGCCTATAGGTGCCAAGTTATTCTGGCACCACCCTTGAACTATCATTTTTGCTGGGGTGTGTTGGGACTGAATGAGTTAAAATGGAGCATTTCATTTTGGGCATGTGCAGAAGCCCTTACAGAATTCTACCACAAATTTTGTTTGTGTGCTGGTCTGTGGATTCAGACCTTATGGCCGTAAGGGACAAATCCACAGACCAGAATATATTCAGACGCACTCTTTGATTTTTCACCCTGCGGCTCTATGCCATTTGATCCAAAATCACAGCCCAGCACACACTTCATTTTACCATGCTCTACAGATCCAGTAAGCGCTTGGCTCGGAAGACCACAGAGTTGCAAACCAGGATCCAGCAAACAATCCCAACTCCACCTGCAGACAGCAAAGAATGGAGGTTACCCCTAAATTAAGCAGGTCAAACATTGCACTGACTTCAAACATTCTGCAGATTCATCCAGCCTGCTCCATCTGCCAGACGCGTAGGTTCTCATGAGCCCCTGTAGACGTTGGGCTCACAAGAATTTATGCCTCTTGTCTGCAAGAAGATTGCCTAACTGACACCCATACTCTGAGGTACTTATCTGGTATTAATGTATGACTGCTACGTGGAGGTACGCTGCAGTGATCAAAGCAATCCACCAAAACGGTTCCTTCAGTCCTTATCATAGGATACAAAATTACTGTCTTTACTTTGTATAAATTAAAGGAACTTGACCTACTGTCCATGACTTAAAGGCCCACTATCGCCGAAACTGTAAAACTTAAAAGATACACTTCTGTAACAGATGGTTACGAAGCTCTACACACAGGTCTAGTTATAGTTCTTTTAGACACAGGAGAATCTAGTTCAGTACACGTCATCTTTATATCAAGTAACCTGACAATGACTCCACACTGTTCTATAAATACAATGTTATCAGTACGAGAAACAGCTAAAAATAGACATGCTGACAGCTGTGCAGAATAAATAAGTGTGATTACGTTTGCTCTTTAGCTGCGTGTCTAAACAGCTGTTAAAGTTCATTAGGTGTGTCGACAAGGCATAACAAACAAACGGTGCCGAAACGTTTCTTCAGATTTATACAACAAACCAAGGGGAATTACTCAGCGCTGGACAGACGAACAGTTAGATCCCCTGCCCCCGCCTATCAGGCACCCAATCGCCAGCCCACAGAGAAATACGCAGGTATAGAATAAGACGATCATTTGCATCTTCAAAAAAGATGCATCTGGTCTCTTATATAACCCATGTCTTTCTCCGGAACTTAGGAAGTAGGCAGGGGAAACATACATACACAAACACGAAGGTGCATTACTATATTACTTCAGATTTATGCATAATGGTACTTTAACTCATTTAGCCTTGACACACTACTGCAGGAGATGGACAGACCATGATAATTCAAGAGTAGTGCCAGATTAGCTTGGTGCCTGATGGCGCCAAGCTAATCTGGCATTACCCTTGAATTGTCATGGTCAATCCATCTCCTGCAACTGGTATAGTCGTTAGGTGACACCTCCAAAATTCAGGAAATGCGGCCTTGGGGCTCAATGGATTCATTCTGATTTACAGCTGACAGATTTAGCAAATTGTAAAATACAATGTCAATTTCTAACACAAAGTTCATTTGCGTGCTGGCCTGATTTTGGACCTTACGGCTTTTCACCCACAAAGTCCACAATCACAGACCAGCACATAAACAGGAGCAGCTTTCAATTCCAAACACAAAGTAACTTGTCACAACAGAAACAGAACAAACATCAACATTCAACTTCAATCGGGGGAGGGGGGTGGGGGGGGTCCTTGGCGCAGCGGTAAAAGCGCCTGCCACCAATGCAAGACGTGCGAGGTTTGATACCCGGTTCCGGCGTCAAGACTTTTCTCCTCTAGTAAGTGTCACCACTAATTCGGGCGGACCATCGGGGGTTCTTTCTCCGGGTATTCCGGCTCTTTCCTCCCCCACAAATTTGGTATTAATTTCAGTCCACTTAATCAAATTTTCAAAAATAGAAAAAAAAATAAAATTTAAATTAAAAAAAAATTTAGAACCTCGCTTGAGCTTGCCCTTAGCACCACGTGAATGTTCTGTGTCTATGTACAGTATGTGAGGGAATGCGCGTGTTTCACGTGAGCGTGCTTATTGGGTTCAGTTCGCGGCTATGTCCTACCCATTGAGTTATATTATAAATATGAGAAATGCGCCATATAACTATGTATTATTATTTATTATTATTATTAATTTTATTTATAAATGTTTCCTAGTTCCATGCCAAAGAACCCCAGCCATCCAAAGAACATAGATTACAAAGTGGGGTCAGTAAGAAACACAGATCTTCATGAGCCCCTGCAACTGCGGGTGCCCATGAGGACCTATGCATCTTGCAGTTGGGTGTTGATCACTGTGCTCTGGCAGAGAGAGGGTAAATTATTATCAGCATTATCTCCTGTAGCAAGTACTCTAAGTCACAGAGCAGCACACACATAATGTGAAAAGAATGTACCTGGCACCCCTGAGGGCATCGCAACAATCTTTTCCAAGGGGAAGAACCATCCCTCAGGCAACATCAGCAGCGGCTCACTCCGGTACATCAGTACCAGCATCAACATCACCATCACCTACAACAACAGTAAAATCCAGACCAAAAAGTTTACAGCCAAGCACATAAAATGCCAAGAATATTAATTTTTCTCTAAAATGTATTTAAAAAAAAAAAACTTACCGATGCCATTACTACAAGGAACAACCTATAGCTAGCGTAATTTTAGCCCAAAAACTTACGATGTGTACCTTTAGGGCCAGGGGAGGCCACCAGGGGTGCCGTGACCTGGTACCCGGGTAGCCTCCCTTCCCACCCGTTACGGGTAACAGCCCGAGCAGCCAAGCCAAACCAGTTCTTTCGTTTAGCTGGTGAGCGGCAAGCGGGGCAGGTGGGAGGGCCATCTGAGTAATGGCATCGGTAAGTATTTTTCGAAAAAATACATTTTAGAGAAAAATTAATTTGTTTCCTCAAAAACATTACCGATGCTATTACTACAAGGAGAATAGCGAAGAGGAGGAGGGTGCCGCGTAACCCAGTGACTGACTGAGCTAGCAAGCCCCGTCCTCCCCGGCGCAGGCTCCCGGTAATTTTAGCTAAAGGATTACCAACGGCACCAAAGGTGCCGGGAGGGAGTGTTGCGCCGCCCACGCCTTTACCATAGCTGACACTTAGTTCGCTTCCAGCTGCCAGAGAGATAAGGCGCCGCGAGGTCACATTCCACTCTCGCCCGCTCATTCTATTTATATCACACTTGGTACTGTGGGGTACACACGGCTCTACAGTGTGACGGGCGCTCTGCCGCTATAACAACTACCTACTGGTTTGTATTCATAACACATCTCTGCCTAAAGTGACTGTTGTGGAAGCAACATCGTTCAAAAGTTGAAATTCTCACCTACACACAGATACCAAACATGACAACATTACGACTTACACTTGTGTAGCAGGTTATGATGAAAATAAAGGGAACGCGAATTTGTTGATGTATGATGTCGGTGTTTGTTGTGAAATTGACAAAGTTCCCACAGCCATAACACGAAGACGTAACTTTTTCCAACGAAACACATTCATTCAGTCCTCTCTGCGCCGTCTGGTGCTTGAGGCGACGGCAAGGGAGCGCCACTTTTGTCTGTCAGCTGCTATTTTGGGTGCTGTTTGCAGAGTAAGGCCTCTGTTCTTGAGCTCTCGCTCCACGGTTCGGCGCCACGTCTCCTTTGGTCGCCCACGGTTTCTCTTCCCCTGTGGTGTCCATCTCAGTGCCACCCTTGGTAATGAGTCAGGTGACATTCTGCAAACGTGGCCTAGCCATCTCCATCTCCGTGTGGCGATGGTTTCAGCGATGCTGTCTGCGCCTGCTCTCTTCCGTAGTCTGGTAGAGCGTTCGCACGTTCCAGCATCCAATTCTGATCCATCGTTTTGGCGTCAGGAGTTCCGCTATCGGGGTGGAGACGTCCTTGCGGCTTTGGTCCCCATCCGTCATAAGTCCAGTTTCCTGGTCTGCTTCGCTCCCAGCGCCGGTTGTCGCTTTTTCCCTTGTTGTCGTTTCCGTAGCAAGTTTCTTTTTACAGGGTGGAGTCGCTAGCCCCACGCCTAACCCTCCTCCTTTATCCTGACTTGGGACAGGCAGTTAAGCCCCCAAAGGGGCCTCCCTGGTGGAGTTCAACGAAACACACTTGCATGCATAAGGGTCAGCATGCCTACAGTAAGTATCACTTACCGGATTTTCGTTCCATGGTGGGGGACGGAAGCAGGAGAGTGGTTAATGAGGTCACTGACAGGTCGCGTGTTGTGCGGTACACGGTGTGACCGGCGCTCTGCCGCTACCTACTGGTTTCTATTCATAACACAAATCTGCCTGAAGTGACTGTTGTGGAAGCAACATCGTTCAAAAGTTGAAATTCTCACCTACACACTGATACCAAACATGACAACATTACGACTTGCACTTGTGCAGCAGGTTATGATGAAAATAAAGGGAACGCAAATTTGTTGATTTATGATGTCGGTGTTTGTTGTAAAATTGACAAAGTTCCCACAGCCATAACACAAAGACGTAACTTTTCCCAAGGATACACACTTGCATGCATAAGGGTCAGCATGCCTACAGTAAGTATCACTTACCGGATTTTCGTTCCATGGTGGGGGATGGAAGCAGGAGGGTAATTAATGAGGTCACTGACAGGTGTCGACAGACAAGTTCCAGACATCCGCCTTAGTGTACACTCCCAGAATTGGGGAAAGAGAGGGCTTAGTTACACGGATACTATTGGAGGAGATAGCCACGTTTCTTTCTTGGGAAATAGTGTAACACTAACAGTCAACCTTGTAAATGTACTTTTGATTTAACTTTTGATCATGATGGAGTCTGATGAAACGCGTACAGTCTGTGTACACACAGGTGTGTTCCATGCAATGAGAGTAAATGCATTGTGCAGAATATGTGGCGAGAGATCACAAAAGAAACACAGTGATAAAAAGTCATTTCTTTGTATCAATTATGAACACTTACTCCACAAGTGTTATGGAATTAATATCCAGGAAGACAAAGACATGATGCACTCAAAAACAATGTGTAGGAGTTGCTATAGTCGGATGAAACAGATAGACTCGACTGAAACACGCGTGTCCGAGGAGACAACGCGAAATGCGGCGTCTGATATTGCCTCATCACAACACATTTGGACCATGTTCGATCCAAATACGAGTGTTGAAGAATGTGTCGCGTGTGTTCACTTCATGCAGCTAGGTAAAGGAGGACGACCAGCAAAGCGGGGTTCGCGGCATGGGTGTGAAACGATCGTTTCAATCCGCGGAATGTGACACTCATAACACTGACACTAATAACAGCACTAATAATGTTTCTCACAAAATGCCGGTGAAGAGCAAGAATGAATCAATGCAAGACATCAATGACAAGATTGCAAACTACATGCGTTTTTTTCGAAGTACTTTTCCAGCCAGTAGCATCATTCCGAAACAACATATCCTGGAATGTCACTGCATTGAATTTATGACAAAGTGGGGATTTGGTTTGGCGCTTCATGGTGAGCAGGGAGGTGAAGAGAGTCACGCTACCATTAACATTCTAAAGAGCAGGACATATGGCTTGCAGACAGAGGAGGAAAAACTCAGACTGCTCATGACCGAGCACATGACACTCATGTCACCCATCCTCCACTCCGTCATTCCTCCAGTAGTCAAACAGAAACAAATTCTCGCATAGACGGCGCCGGAGTTGTCAGTGTATCTGTGAACAGAAACTCGGTATTCGGTTCTTATGTCTAGTGCGTCAGAAAATGTGTTAAACCTCAAGGTATGTTTAAAAACACTGTTGAATATTGTGACCTGTTATGGACTGATCGGGTTTCGGGATGGCAATAGCAGTCTGTTGAGTACCGAAACGGCTGCGGGCTAGAAATGCCAGAACACGCGACCTGTCAGTGACCTCATTAACCACCCTCCTGCTTCCGTCCCCCACCATGGAACGAAAATCCGGTAAGTGATACTTACTGTAGGCATGCTGACCCTTATGCATGCAAGTGTGTTTCGTTGGGAAAAGTTACGTCTTCGTGTTATGGCTGTGGGAACTTTGTCAATTTCACAACAAACACCGACATCATACATCAACAAATTCGCGTTCCCTTTATTTTCATCATAACCTGCTACACAAGTGTAAGTCGTAATGTTGTCATGTTTGATATCTGTGTGTAGGTGAGAATTTCAACTTTTGAACGATGTTGCTTCCACAACAGTCACTTTAGGCAGAGATGTGTTATGAATACAAACCAGTAGGTAGTTGTTATAGCGGCAGAGCGCCGGTCACATTGTAGAGCCGTGTGTACCCCACAGTACCAAGTGTGATATAAATAGAATGAGCGGGCGAGAGTGGAATGTGACCTCGCGGCGCCTTATCTCTCTGGCAGCTGGAAGCGAACTAAGTGCTAGACGCCAGCACTGGCTGGTAAAGCCGTGCGCCGCGATGTCCCCCACCAGTGCCAGGTTATCTCGCTGGCCAGCCAGGTACGGAGGTAGAACCGGTTGAAGGTCGACTCGGTCCGCCAGCCTACGGCAGCCAGACTGTCTCGGACAGAGCAGTTGCGGTCGAATGCGATGCTAGCAGCCATGGCTCTGACCTCGTGGGCCCGGAAGTGTAGTCGCTTGGCAGCGACGGGGCAGAGGTCCTGGTAGGCGGAGCGCATCACCCATCTTAGCCAAGAAGATCGTCTGGGCTGAGATGTCTTGTCTACCCGGGGACAGAGAGAAAAAGAGGCGGGTGCATCCCTGGCGGAGCGGCTTGGTACGGTGTAGGTACACGCGTAAGGCTCTCACCAGGTCCTGTTGTCTGACTTCCTTGTAGGAGTCGATCGGCGTCAGCGATCGTACAGTGATCACCTGTGGGGCTGACAATGGGGACTGGTTCTGGGCCAAGAAGGCCGGGTCCGTTAGTAGCTGCACGGGGTCATCCGACCTGCACTACAGGCAAGCGGGGGCGTGGAAGGCGCGGGCAGCGCACTCACTCTGGAGGCTGTGGCTACAGTGAGCAGAAGCAAGTCTTCGCGTAGCGTCGGGCAGGCTTGCTGGGGGAAGCGGCTCGCAACGCTAGCGTTCATCCAGGTGAGTACCCAAGGTAAGTCCCAGCGTGGGATCAGGTAGCGGAGGGCAGGTCGCTGTGTGGCGAAGTGGGCCAAAGGTCAGCGAGGTCCTTACACTGCCGGGGTCCGCTCGGCCTGGGTGCCGGTAAGCGTCGGCGATCATAGTGAGGTAGTCCCTGAAGTGATCGGTGCCAAGAGCTGTTCGGCAAAGAGCCAGGAAGAACTCAGCCAGTGGTGGGGAAGTCAGATCGGTAGGGGAGTGGCGACGGAGGTCACACCAGGCTCAAAGTACTCCCCACTTTCCCTCGTAGACACGCAGGGTCGAGGGTCCGCGGCCCGAAGCGATAGCTGTCACTGCCCCACTCAAGAACTCTAGCGGCGAGGGCTTGCCGTCCAAACTCCAAGCGTGTAGCAGCAGTCTCTCAGAGCACGGATGGTAGAGCGCCTGGCGCGGTAGCTTGACCATCGTGCGAGGAGTGGGAAGCCGCAGAGAAGGGCTCGTGGCCAGGTTCAGGGGGTCGGTGGCGCAGGATCCGGTCCAGCAGAACGGCGCCCCCAGCAACAGGATCGTGTTGCATCCCTTGCGCTAGAGAAGCACCTTGGGGACAAAGACTGAAGGAGGGTAAGCGGAAGCGCTGGGGCCATCCCAGGGAAGGGGGAGCGCAACGGCCGCCTAGGCCGTGGTGCCGGGACAGGCGAGACGAGGAGGGGGAGCTGGGGTGTAACGCACGCAGACTTGCCCACAGTCGTATGCACAGACTCTCACGCAACAGACGCACACACCGCCACTGACTCAGACGGGCGCATTCATGCGGTAAAACACAACACACGGGCTCCCTTTCTAAAGTAACCTTTATACTCTATAAATGAAAAGAACGACTTAAATGATTATCAACTATATACACTGTTCTATTATCACACCACACAATTATCACAATATCTTTGCCAGGTTAGGTCTTAGTCTCACATTGCCTCCAACCTGTTTGATGTTGTTGCCTGGTTACGTTGGTCCTTCTCACGTCTAGGCGTGAAAGTCCTTCGTCGTACGCTTGTTACCGTCCTGTCTCTCTTTGGGCACGGACGTCCTCGTTCTCGTACGGTACTCAGTTCTCACTCGGACTTGGGTGTCTTGGTCCCCAGTCAGACTCACTCTCAGAAGAGCTGGAGGGATGACCTCACGTAGGTCCCACCTGCGACTCGACGTCTCGGCGTCCGTCTTTCCACTCTCGTTACAAGAACTCTGAATAGACAAAAGTCCCAACGTAACACTTGCTAAACACACAACATATTGGATCAATGAGAAACGTCACGTAACCTGGCTGATACAAATAACTCACACGTTCATTCACACACACACGTGCTTCATACTCTATTTTCGTATCACCCCCATATCTGTCACTATCTTGAAACAGACTATAGCCTAACACTCTTGCTATACATTACTCTATACCCTGGAAAAGACTATGCTTACCCAACCACGTACTATCTTCATAGCGGCTTAGACATACACACTTCATATTCCTTTAGTCATCTAACTCGGTAACAACTGTATACAAAAACACCGGTTACTTCACCGAATTCTAAACATACTATACTAAACCAAACCGGAACACCGCTATACAACCACATTAATCTTACCACGCATACTGTCTTTAACTAAACAACTATCAATACTACGTTTATAGAAACATACCTGAAATCTAGGCTTCAGAGTCTTGGAATGCGGGCTAGGTACTCAA
This sequence comes from Semisulcospira habei, assembly GCA_036245525.1. Taxonomy (NCBI): domain Eukaryota; kingdom Metazoa; phylum Mollusca; class Gastropoda; family Semisulcospiridae; genus Semisulcospira; species Semisulcospira habei. The sequence continues at coordinate 141,171,147 of BTPG01000006.1, forward strand.
ACACAACCGTTCCATACGACAAAACAGCCCGCACTCCCGATCTAGACCTCTGACAGTCACAGCTTCCGCCTAGAACTCACTAAACAGAACTCACTAAAAAATCCCGTGCTAACCATGTCTTACATATTCCACGTGGGCAGCAGGCCCCACGGACTTTCGGCACAAACAAACCGTTAACAAAACCCGTACCGTACTAATCCTATTGTGCGAGCACTATGCACAAGCATAGAGCTTCATCACATGGGGGTACCACCCTGTCGCGAAGAACGAAAGGGGGGGGGGGGGGGTCTCCCACGTGGCGCAGATTATCTGAAAGACGTCCGGGCGAAGCGCCTCTTCCTCTTTTCTTCGTACTGGCGTGGAGACGCTGACCGCGCGGGGAGAGGGAGTCCACGAGGACAAGGTGGACATAGAAGTATCTCGCTCGGAGAGAGACGCGGCAATCCTTGCACCAGCGGGGGCGCTGGTAAGAAGAAGGCAGAGGAAGAGGAGCGGGTCCCGTCCTGCTTCTGTATGTAGGACATGACAGCGGAATCGTTGGAAGGACGATCAGGTCCTGATGTGCGAGAGTCGGTTCCCAAGCGAGAGGAGTTGCCGTATCGCCTGAAACTCCAACCAGTTGAAAGCTTGACCGCCAGGACCGGTGGCCAGCTGCCGAAAGCCGTGGCACGTCGGCAGCAGGAGTGCACCCCAGCCGGGATGGCTGGCGTCGACGCAAGTGACAACTAGCGGGGGGGGGGGGGGGCAAAGGAGAGGGACTCCAGGCGCGAGCCAGGCAGGGACCGTCCAGCGGCGGAGGAGTGGAACGAGCGAGGGAGGAACCGGAACGGGAGTTTCGAAGTGTCCGGTCGAGGGCGCCAGTGCAGGAGAATATGAAGGTGAAGCGGGGCGAGCAGAGCCGACCAAGGGTAAGTAGATCCGCAGCGGCGCTCACCAGGCCGGAGAGCTGCAACCAGCCTGGCGGGGACCTTCTCCTCCTGCGCACCAAGACGAGCCAGGTTCGCCAACTTCTGGATCCTCAGTTCTGGGAGTCACACCCAACGAGATCCATAAGGGACTGCAACCACGGTGTGCGAAGCGGCGGGACGGTGCGAGATCCAACTTGCCTAAGTTGACTACGAAGCCACGGGTGTCGAGAAGGCCAGGAAGGCGTCCTGTTCCTGTTCCCGGGAGGGTGCCGACCGGTGGTGCCGAAGCAGATTGTCGACTTAGTTCGAGGAGGGGCTCGATGAAGTCCACCTGGCCGTGGAAAAGATGCCGACCAAGGAACGGGCAAACATCCAGTGGATGCGGGCGACGGGGAAGGCACGGAATAGTAACGCCACCGTCGAAGCGAAGCGCCGAAGCGTCTGGAAGCCAGATGCACGGGAACGTGAGTGTAGGCGTCTGCTAGATCCAGGCTGACAGTGAAGCCCAAGGGAGGAACCATGGCGCGAAGGGCTCAGGCGGTCCCCAAGGGAAGGAAGGCGCTGCTAAGAACACGTGCCAAGCTGAAGATCGATGATCGGACGCCGCCTGAGGCCGTGTAGGCCAGGTGGGGGCAGAGGCGGGGTCGGGGGGGGGCGGACGGGTCTGGCGGGTGGCGGGGACGCGCGGGGGAGGGCGGCGACGCCGGGAGGGCGGGTGCTGTGGGGGTCTGGAGATGCGCATGGCGCGACCCAGTGCCTCGCGGCGGCTGGAAGCAGGAGGAGGTGACGCGGGCAGGTTCAACGCATCCTTCACTGACTGCCAGGACCGAAGAGGAGGGGATCGCTGAGTGGAGCCTGCCGCAGCTGTCTCCGTAGGTCCTGCGGGAGGTAGGGGCAGACGATGAGCACAGCAGGGCGCGGTAGCGGCGAATCGAGGGCCTAAGCGTTGACACGCGGCCCAGAAGGCAGGACTTCTTCCCCACAGCCAGAGTGAGGAGGGGCCCTAACAGCGGCGAGGAGGAGAAGAGCCAGCTCCAAGGTAGACGAACGCTGCTTGGCCAAGTCGAGGAATCCAGCACAGGCGAGAGCGCTGCGGATAAGGAACGCCGTCCGTACCAGACGGGGGGGGGGGGGAGGGGGGGGGGGATGCAATGGCGTTAGGCGCGAAGTCCACCAGCTGCTGCTGAGCGGCAGGAACCACTGCGGGGAGGGCAGAAGCAAGGCCTGGGAGTGTCCGGCATTCAGCTGCACTGAAAGGCGATGTCCAATCCACCGGCCAGCAAACGACGGTGACGGAGAACCGCGTCGGAGCCTGAATCCTGCTGCAGGGGCATAGAAGGCGACACGAACCCTTGAAACCTCGGGGCGTGGTAGGGACGAAACCTCTAGGGGGAAGAGTAACGTCCAAGCGGGCTCGGGGAAGGCGTCCGGGCTCGGGGAAAACGCGAGACTGTAGAGGCACGGCGCGTCAAGCGAGGGAAGGGTCTCCATCCTGGGTGTCCTGGACGCAGGGTCAAGGGCGTAGAAGACAGTGCGCGGAGGTTGAGCAGTGGAGAGAGCCGAGTCAGAGTCCGCCGGAGCGAGCCGAGGGCTGCTATCCACATCGCCGGGCGGAGCAGGAGGCCGACGCACAAGAAGCTGGATAGGCGGGAGCCGCCGCCAGACAGGGCGAGACCGGGGCGAGCGGCTGAGAAGGCGCGGGCGGTGAGACCGACGAGTGGAGCGTCCGTGCGAAGGAGGGCCGAGCACGTGGTCGACGGCGCGAAGGGGAGGGTAGCGGGGAAGGTGGGGAAAGGGTGCCGGGGAAGGAGAGGGGGGAAGACAAGGCCAGAGGACGAGCAGCACGGACGACCCAGGAGGACATCGGGCCTCTGAGCGACTTGTAAGAAGAACCAGCGATGCCCGAGGGGAAGACCGACGAGGAGGGTGAGTCATCCGTGAAGCTGAAGCGGCGAGCGAAGGGGAGGCGAGAACCAAAGACGCCGGGCTGCGGGTCCGGTGTAGGACGCCCAAGTCCGAGGGGGCGTACGCAGGCGAGGGGCGAGGAGCTGAGTCCAGGCGGTCGCGAACCCGTAGTCGCATGTCGAGGGTCGTATGCAGAAGCTGAGGCTTCTCTTGTCTCTTATCTATCTTCTTCCGGCGTCGGAGAGAAGAGGCATTCAGTTCTGCCGGAGGACTTGTGAGGCTTGGGTTCCGCAAGGCGGGGCGAGCTAGCTCGCTGCGGACCTGGCTCGAGTGAGCCGGTGCGCAAGGGGGGAGAAAGGCGTCCCCCAACGTAGAGTGTTGGGGTTTGTTTTCCGCAGAGCAGGGTGAGCGGGGCGAGCGGACTCGCTGCGGACCAGACTCGAGCGAGTGGGTGCGCAAGGGGGGAGCCTTTGTGTGCCATCCCCCAACAGCAGCGAAGTGCGTTTCTGCTGGATCCGGGGCCGAAGCATGCTTGTGGCTGCGGGCGGTGCGGTGACTGTCACGCCGTAGGCTCCGCAGCTGGGTGTCCCAAGGTCCTCTACCCAGAGCGCAGACATCACGGGAGTGGCCCTAATGGCTTCCCTACACGGAGAAACGAAATGCACAAGAAACGAAACATTTTCATTTCATCGAAATGCCTTTTCCGCACACGCACAAACGCGGTGAAAATTCATTTCGCCTGGTACAGGGGAAGCAACTGTTCACTGACACATGCTCTGGTTTGTATCGGTGGATATCGGGTCATATTTCTGACTACTGACGCTTAAAAACTAAACATATAAGACATGTGTGCCTTCACTTACACAATTAAAGTGAATTGCCGACCATATCGAATAAACGTAAGCGCTTTTGAATGCGTAAACAAGGCTGGTCCAAGTGAATCGAGGATGCCGCCGTCTCGAAGCGATAGCCGCCATCTTGTAGGCGGCTTCATAGAGCAGCCAATGAAAGTGGGGTTCAGAAAACTGACCTAAAATCATATTTGGGTGGTACTTTAGTAATGATACTTGATAGATTCCATTTCGAAAATGATTTCTCCGCTTAAATCGTACAGAATCGTGCGTCACATCACGCAATTCTAACCATAATAGACTTGACTCCACAGCATCGCTTTACCGTTGCAGTCCTCAGTGTTTGGGCTTGAATGACGTCAGATTGGGGTGTGACCGAGAGCACGGCGCTGATTGGGTGACGGGTAAAACGTTTCTGCAAAATGTTTCGCAAAATAGAGACAAGTTCTATTTCGTGAAATGTGTCGTTTCGCATTTCGTGAAACGGTGAAATGTTGGAGAAATGTCTGAAATGCGGACATTTCGACGAAATGTTTCGTTTCGTTTCTCCGTCTGAGGAAGCCTTAAGCACAACCAGCGCAGGGGAGGTAGACCACATGCTTATCACTCGGCCACTGCAAGTCGCCACATCGTGTGCAGGTGCGGACTTGACCACTGCAACATAGAGTGAAACAACGAAGCGACTGGTCATAGCAGAAGGCCACGTTTCTCAAAACGAAAACCGCGCACCACTTTTCACCTTTCCCCACCATCCTGTCCTGAGCAATATCGCTTTCTTAATAACAAGCAACGATATAGTAAAAGATGCTGGTGCACGCCATCAGAAGCACGGCGCTGGCAAAACATCGAGACCTTACCTGGACATCTCGCAAGGGGCAGGGGAAGGTAGCACCTGTAGTCGAAGAAGAAGAAGAAGAAGAAGCGCCCACACGGCAGAGGCCCAGAAGCATCCAGGAAGAGGAAGGCTGGGTCCTCGACGAAGGTCCCGGCTGTCCAACCGGCGAACTTGACCGGCGAAGCCGAAGCACACCGGACGCCAGGTCGAAGGCTCCAGGAGGCACCGCACAAGCCAGAAGTCTCTCAATGCCAGAACCGGTGCAGGACAGCGCTCCCACGAGGGACGAAGGCCGGCCCCATGGCCCGGGGACTTATCTTCCAGCAGCGACACAAGAAGCACCAGTGACACTTATTCACTTCCTAAAAGTCACAGAAGGCGACGTGCAGGCTGGGAACAAAGTCACGCTAACGAAAGTCCAAGGGCTCCAAGAACCATACACAGTCGTAGGTAGCACAGTAGAGGTCTAAGAACACGACCCTACGCTACAACACGGGCAGAAAAGTTCCAAGGCAAGGCGACAGCACAGGCCAGGAACGAAGTCGACTGTCGAAGGTCCAAGTACTCTTGAACCATACACAGCCGTCGGTACACACAAGGCCAGAAGTTCCAAGGCAAAGCGAAAGCACAGGCCGGAAACGAAGTCCACTGTCGAAAGTCCAAGTACTCTTGAACTATACACAGCCGTTGGTACACACAAGGCCAGAAAGTTCCAAGGCAAGGCGAAAGCACAGGCCAGGAACGAATTCCACTGACGAAGATATTCAAGTACAGCTTGAACCATACACAGCCATAGAAGCACAGTAGAGGGCTAAGCGAACACGTCTATACGCTGCAAGCTAAAGGAAAGAACTGGTTTGGCTTGGCTGCTGGGGCTGTTACCCGTAACGGGTGGGAAGGGAGGCTACCCGGGTACCAGGTCACAGCACCCCTGGTGGCCTCCCCTGGCCCTAAAAGTACACATCGTAAGTTTTTGGGCTAAAATTACGCTAGCTATAGGTTGTTCCTTGTAGTAATGGCATCGGTAATGTTGTTGAGGAAACAAACCCAATAACAAAAGAAACAAGCTTAGAAAGACAAGTACAACACAGCTGTTAGGTATGCAAAAAGGTCCTTTTGGCCTGCACACAGATGTGCGCAGCCCTTGCTCACTGGATATCTAAATAGAAGCCTGAAGCCTGGATCTGTGACATTTAACTCATTCAAGCCGACGGCCATATTTCCCAAATTTTGGAGGTGTCATCTAATGACTATGCACCAGTTGCAGGAGATGGATCACCATGCTAATTCAAGGGCAGCGCCAGATTAGCTTGGCGCCAACAGGCGCCAAGCTAGCGCCAAGCTAATCTGGCACTACCCTTGAATTATCATGGTCGAACCATCTCCTGCTGTGGTGCGTCAGGGCTGAATGGGTTAATCTTGCGATATTAATCTATGCTGGTACGCATAGCACTGAGGCTAACTTGTGCAACTGCAATTTGTAGCCACCTGAACCCCACTCTATGCAGTAAGTTAAAACAATGTCAAATAATAATCAATATTTTCATGTATATTGGTATAAATTTCCTGTGTTTGCAAGGTTATGGCGAAAGACATTATCAAGCCAAAAGCACCAGCGGTTGGGTGCACAAGGTTAACCCATTCAACCCCATGGCCAAATTTCCCACATTTTAGAAGTGTCACTTCACAACTATGTCCCAGTTCCAGGAAGTGGATAACCATGATAATTCAAGGGTAGTGCCAGATTAGATTGGTGCTTGATTGTTACGATTGTGCTTGTGTTGTTCTGTAAGAGCATGCATGTATTAATCGTAGGAAACGATCCGATATTTATTTGAGCTATCATGGTTACGAATCACGTACCTTTTCAGTAAGATTCTCTATAGTTCGCGCAGAGAGCGGAACTGACTTTGTTATGATACGCTTAGATTAGTCCGGAAGTTTCTAGCAAAGTCGCATGGAGAAGAGCAGTGAGTTTTTGTAATGCGTAGATTCGCTGAGAATAGACCAGAACGTTCAAGCAAAAATCGCGCTCTGTCTAGTGACCTCGTATGTGTGACATCAAAGTGTCGGCAACATTTTGCAACTCAGTATCAAAGCCGATCTAATATTCATAGTCATAGTTGTTTTCTGTATGCGTGAAGTTAGCAGCCGTTCAGTGTGTATTATGGCAAGGTCGTGAACGGTCTACCATGTGACGTCATTACACACTGGGATTTGGGGCTGAATTTAGCAGTAGAATTTTTGTAGACTATTGTAGTTTATTCTAGAAAGTTCTCTTTTATTAATATTTATGAGTTTCCGTTACGTATTTTATTCTGATTGGTTGCGTTGTGTGAATTCGTTGGATTGTTCTGGAAAGCTGTTGTACTATAAAAGATTGTACATTCATACATTGTCATACATTGTCAGTTGTAGGGACACACAGTTTATCGTAGGTACGTGACCCATATAGGGTGTACATTGTAAAAGACGCAGCATAATGGTGGTGTACGTTGTATGAGAAATGCAGTGTGTCGCCAGTGTTGACATTTTGCAGAGGGGACATTGTATCAGTGTTGGTGCATTTGGGAATGCATTGTGTGGAGATCGCATCGCTGAAATAAAATATTGTTGGACTGTTACTCCAGTGTAGTCTACATCCTTAAGCCATGTGTGACGGGTTGCAGCTGAGTGAAGTTTCTTTAAAAGAACCTTATGTGCGTGCGTCTGGTGTGATATCATACTACGACTACAACTCAACACGTAACACTGATGGCGCCAAGCTTATTTTGACGGCGTCAAGCTTATCTGACACAACCCTTGAATTATCATGGTCGATGCAATTCCTGCTGTGGTGCGTCGGGGATAACTTGGTTAAACAAGATCATTTCAAGATATCATAGATAAACAGAAAATTCCATTGAACTTACATGTATCACATAGAGTCCAATCCTCACACCCATGTTCAGCATGGCCATCTTTTTCTGCCGAGAGTTTGCTGCAAAACAAGAAAAAAGTCCAAGTTATTGGATGGGTGACCATAAAGCAAAGAAACAAGTTTGTTTACAGTCACCCAGTCAAATCTCATTTGAAGTCCACGATCTTGCTTTTATTTTTCATCAAAACACAGCACAAATCAGTTTTAAATGACAGCCTTGTCTCTTGACTCAAAAGCTTGACAGAGTTGCCTTTTACAATGTATTGCTAGAGTTAATGTATTTATTTGGAATCACCCCCAAAAATCTGAAACCAACATTTTGCTATTAGCCTAGCTCAATTACATCAAATTAGACTTAAGCCAAGCCAACAGCAATGACACAATAATAAGCAGTACAACAGAACCTGTTTTTCTGCGACCACCCCTATAAGAGACCATAAAAGACCATCATTTAGATGGTTGTAGCCACGTCCACCGTGAGATGGCCTTAGTTGCCTGCTCGGCGTTAAATCCAAATAACTAACCAAAATGGTCGCTAAAGACATGTGACACTTTTTTCTCACAAAAAAACAAGTGGTGAAACAAGTTCTGCTGTATTACTCTGAGTTAGAATCACACCACCCCCTGCGGCTTGTGCCAAAAGTGTTAAATGAAAATGGTGACATCCCGCTTCACGCCCCTCCCTTCATCTGAACAATGAACATGATTGAAACATATGTGCAATATAACCCATTTAACCCCACGGACACTTTTCCAAAATTTGGAGGCGTCACCTGACGACTACATACCAGTTGCAGGAGTTGGGTTGACCAAGATAATTCAAGGGAAGTGCCAGATTAGCTTGGTGCCATCAGGTGCCAAGCTAATCTGGCACTACCCTTGAATTATCATGGTCGATCCATCTCCTGCTGCAGGGTGTTGGGGCTAATAATAACAATTTATCTTTTGTAAATAGATGAGTATCTCTTGCAACATTTTTTAAAGAAATTACCGCATTCCTTAAGCTGTGCTGTGATTTTGTCAACCTGGCGCTGTATTTTCATGTAGCGTGCAAACTCCTCCATCATGCTGATGCTGCTCTGCTGCTCCTTTAGGTCCCGCATCTGGGCACGCAGGTCAAGCTCTTCATCGCTCACGCTAAACACTCGCTTGCCAAGCTGTGACAGGAAACAAATTGTATAGTAATAAATATTAACACATTTAGCCCTGAGTCCCTACAGCAGGAGATGGATCGACCATGATAATTCAAGGGTAATGCCAGATTAGCTTGGCACCTGATGGTGACAAGCTAATCTGGCACTATCCTTGAATTATCATGGCCAATCCATCTCCTGCAATTTGAATTAGTTAGTCATTAGATGACACCTTCAAAATTTAGGAAATTTTTGCAGCGAGGGGTTAAATGGGTTAGCCCTCTTTGCGATGCAGCCACCAGTAATGTCAACAGTACCACTGGCTGCATGCACAAGAGGATTAATAAAAACAATTATGCTTTTCACTGCCAGAGGCCATAATAAGCTACTATAAATCTGACAGTGACAAAATAAATCTGAGAGTGAAACTATTGTACACTGATTTTAGTTGAGGGACATGGGTGTTGTAGGGAACAAGGGCAGCTACAAATTACAATGCAAACAAGACAAACCAACACATGTACATTTGTATGTACATAATCCAACCCTCGAGTGGTACTAACCAATATCTGTTGCTAGCATGCCCCGTTACCCCTGGGATGCAACCAGACATTTCTGCAGATGTTACCCAAGCAATGTTCTCAGAGCTCACATTGTCACAACAGTATATTGTACATGTATCCATATTCCATTCCATCATTCATCTGCAGGGCTTGAGACCAAGCATCGCTGGACACAGTCTCACTGATACTAGGTCACACGTCATTGCGTAATTGGCAGCAGACATCATTCATGGCACAGTGACCAAAGTAAACTGCATGATTGCACAGCAGACACCAACTGCCCCTCAACTGATCATTTTTGATGAACACTGAATATATTTACTGTGAACGAGACAAGAGACTTGGGTCCACATGAGGCCCCAAGGCGAGGGCTCTGGTAGTAAAAGGGGTTTTAATATTACTAATAATGTAATATTGTAATAATTATTACTAGTATTAATAGCCGTGCATACGACACCGTCAGAGAAAGTGTTTGCACTTCGAGGTCTTGTACAAACTTAAAGAAAGTGTTTGCACTTTGAGGTCTTGTTGTACAAACTTGTAAACATATATTTCTACTGAAGTTATCACGCAGAGCGCCCCTCCCCAACCCCAAGGGGGAGTTAAATAATAATAATAATAATAAATAAAAATTTTAAAACAAACGTAAACAAAGCACACCTGATACAAAAAAACACAACAGTCAAGGTTCAAACATCAAGAGTCCAGTCACAAGATACATTAGTCATAGCTTACCAAAACAGTAATCTCTTTCACAAATCTCTGTAAAACGGCGAACAAAATTACAATTAAAAGGATAAAAGTCATCAGCATCATCTTTGTAAAATTTTCTAACGTTGATGATTTTTAGAAAATGTGAGAGTAACGGGACCTGAGAGCGTAAGAATTACTTCCCTTGTAAATGAGGTTCCCCAAGGGTTATAAAATTAAATCACGCCGAGGATGGGAAGCTGTCAAGTTGGTGCATGGTCTTAGTGGTTGTCAAAGAACTGTTGGCAGCATGATCCTGATCTTACGAAGACCACATGGCCCGTACGTCGACCGACTTGACTGATTGAGTTATTGACTGGCTGATGCACTGACTGATGCCTCGATGGGGGCCGAGAGGGTTGGGGGAAACTGGGAGGGGTTGGGGTCACAGTTGGGGGTGGGAGGGATTGTCCCAATACCCCAACGTCAGAATCATCATTATTAGTCTAATTACTTACGCCTGTCACCCCTCCCCGGGTATAGGCCGTCGACGAGAGACCTACAGCGACTCCTGTCCTGTGCTTCTCCTTCGATTTTACTCCAGGTGGCTCCCAGTCTCTTGATGTCTGCTTGAAAGGTCTCGACGCCAGGTGTTTCTTGGCCTGCCTCTTTTCCTCTTTCCCTGGGGGTTCCATGACAATGCCTGCCTAGTGATACTGGAAGCTGGCTTTCTCAGACTGTGACCAATCCATCCCCATCTTCTTCGCCCAATATCATTCTCTGCTCTCTGTTATCTGCTCTGTTCTCTCCCAGAGTCTGACATGGCTGATATTCTCTGGCCAGTGGATTTTCAAAATTCTTCTAAGCCAACTGTTTATGAAGATCTGTACTCTGTTGACTGTGGTTTTTGTCAATCTCCAAGTCTCCGCTCCTTATAGGAGAACTGCTTCTAGTACGTTGGAGTTGAAAATCCGGACTTTGGTGTGTTGTGACAGCTCTCTGGAACTCCACACTTTAGTTTTAACTGGAGAAAGGCTGCTCTGGCTTTACCGATTATTAGTCAGTCCGACATAATATTAGTCCAACGGAGGTCAATAGTCCTACGTGTCGATGGTCCTAAGATTTGTATGCTATGGTTGATAGACATAATAATAATAATAATGGCTGGGATTTTTATTGGGCATAACCGTATAGAGAGCTCTATAGGCGCCTTAAAATTTGAACTGCCCGAGTAATAAAAAAAAAACAACAACTGAAATTACAAAAACTGTAAACAGTCCAACCGGGGAAAAAACCACACATACATCCCAGGCACTACAGTAAAACTACAACAGAATCTCGGCTTAGCAGTCAATCATCATAGTGTTAATCAGTGGTAGGAGCGAATCTGGGAGTGGCGGGGTAAAAGGGGGGGGGGGGGGTGTCACAATTTATTTTAATCATTATGCAGTATTTTCTTTCCTGGAGAACTTTCGTTCTTTGTTGTGTGTTGCGGTTATGGCATGTACTTTTTAGTGACGTCAAGAACATATGACGTAGGATGTGTGTTTGGAACATGTGACGTACGATGTTGGTTTGAAGAGTCACGTCACTGTGAATCGTTTGGAAGACAGTCAGACATGAGAGATTTTTGCTCTAGAGTTAAGTTAGTTTTTGTGAGGAATTGAGGCGGTGGGGTGTGCCTCGTGTTATCTATCGAAGGATAGAGTGTTAGTGAAGCTAAATGCTCAATGTTGGTAGTGTAAACACAGTAAGTAACTACGCATGTAACCGGCTAATTATAACGGTGAATTTGTCAACGGCCATCAATCGTGGGCGCTGGGACAAGCCGGCACGAGATAGTCGAAGACTGAGTAAACTTTTCACGCATCTTTGGGTATGTATTTGTTTATTATATAGCTGATTCGCGTTTGTTAAGTAGTAGATTCGGAAAATGTATTAGTTGTTCGGCTCTAGATCTGAGATTGTATGATATTCAGCGCGCGTTGGCGAGTTTGCGGTGTCGTCTGGCGATCGGCGCGCGGGGATGAATGGAATGATCGAAACGTTTTGTAGAGCCTGTTGATTTTGAATTGAATAATTCGTATCGTGGTGAGAGGTTATGTGTTGTGCGAAAATATGTCGTATTCGTGTGTGTGCATGATATTTCGAATTGACTGTTATTACAATATTTATTCGATGTCGGAAACGATCGGGAATCGGCGACAACGTCCGGAAGCCGTTAGCGGTCGTCATCGTTACGGTGTCGTCATTCCGGCGGAAGTAACTTTTTAGCAATGGCGGATTTCTTATGGAGAGATACGTTTTGTATGTGTTATAGATGCTTCCCTCCCTTATCACCAGCTGAGAAGTTGGATTTGTGTATGCTTCATGTGGAAATGTAATCAATCAACGTGTGTACGAGATAGTCCAGTTGATCCAGACGGTGTGCGGGTGGAGCTTCGACGTGCCATCGCGAGAGACAGTGCGATTATTCGACCAGTGGTGTGGCTGAATCAACGAGCAACGACGCTACATTCATCTTTACCCCAACAAGCAGCGACGCTACATTCATCTTTATCCACGGTCGGAGTAATCAAACTGTTTAATCGTTCGAGGATCTAAGCATTAATTAGTGTCAGTTATTATCGACAGACATTGCGGAGATGTGACATCGTAGTGGAACAATAAGTGTAGGATGTGTGGTTAGTGCTGTGAACATTGTACGAATGGTTAAGGGTGTGCGTGAGTTACAGGTGCATGTATGAATTGAGTGAATATTGCGTAGGTTTGTATACGTCTTGTCTATTGTTTGTCGTGCGAATGAGAAGATCAAATCATTAAAATCGAACAAATATCCAAATATTCCGAGTGACTTATATTCTTCCTCCCTGGTGTGACAGGGGGCAAATCATACTTTTGTTTAAAATGCTATATCAACGTTCCTTTTTTGGAGTTTGAACACACCCCTCTCGCCCCCTCCTCCCCCCCCCCCCCACCCCCTAAGGCCTGGCGTCAGGAGGCCTTTTCAGTATGTCCGGTTGAAGGTCCCAAACAAAAAAGGGTAACTGATCTGCCCATGGGTGGGTTCATGAAGTTGGAAAAGGTGTGTTGTCAGCGCAGTTTTAAAACGTCCTTTTGAAACAATGTGACAGACTCGGACTCGGAGTTCGTTTCAGTTCAGTGGCCAAAGATTGACGGAAAAAGACCGCTGACCAAGAGACTTGGTATGGACAAAGGGCACACGCAAAATAGTCCTATATATCGCAAAGGGTGGATCTAGGGTGTGGGGGTCCGAAGGGTTGCGCCCCCCCCCCTCCCCTACGGCCAAATACGCCTCCCCCTTTCTCCCGGCCCAACATTCTTTAAAATGCTATATCAAAGTCCCTTTTTGGTAGCCGGTCTGCCCCCCCCCCCCCCCTCCCCCAACCCATTCCCCACCCCCCACCGCCGATCCTCCCACCCCTCCCCTCGGCGGTTGCTGAGAAGGTGCAAGACTGACTGAGGTTCTCACACACGCTCAGCTCCCCCCCCCCCCCCCCCCCCACTCCGGCAAAAAAAAAGGTTTTCTGATTTTTCAGCCAGTTGTAAGGAAGGTTTGGTGCGTCGGGAGACCAGTTGTATTAGGTTAAAGGTCCCTTTTAACAGAAAGTTGAACCCCCCCCCCCTTTCCCCCTGCCTCAACACTCAACTGGGAGATAACAGATCCGCCAGTGTACAGACTGATAGTCCGATGCCTAATAGTCCTACATATCGATAGTCCTACAGTAATGTTTAAGCCTTTATTTCCTCCTCAGTATTCCGTTAGGAAGATGATACATCAGTAGAACTGCCGAGACGAAGAAAAATCGGTAGGATTTTCAACTCACAGGACTATCGATGATAGGGTTATCGGTACGAGGGTCATTGGACAATCGATACGCGGTACGACTATTGATACACAGTACTTTCAATACGCATTACTTTCGATACGCACCCCGTTCATTGACTGATCGATCGATTGATTGATTAACATTGATTGATTAACTGATGTGATCAGGAGTTGAACGATTGCATTACTACAAAGCTAACCTAGGGTAATCAAGTTATTTTGTACATGTGTATTTGGTCGGATGAACTTATGATAATCAGCTACCATTAGCGTTGTGTCAGCTCAGCCCTGTGAAGGCAAAAGACAGTAAGTCGATTTTGTGAAAAGCGAGATTTTCATTGCATTACAGCGAAAAGTTCGCTTTTCACAAAAGTTTTTAGCCTTCAAATGGTATAGCCATTCCGGCTGGGACAATAGCAAAAATAAAATGAAAAGAAAAAAAAGGACAACTTCAAGATTCAATGTGAGCTTTTTTTTAATTGTGAACACACGGTGTAAGATGAAATCATCCAAATCATCATCACAGACAAATTTGAACAGCGGTTTGACTGACTGACAAAATGAACTTGATTCAACAGCGAAGTGTCGGAAGTGCCGTACTAGACAATTCACTGGATTTTTTTTCCCATTCAGTACCGACAATTACCCCCCACCCCCCTTTCACTCTCTCTCTCAATCTTCTTTTCACACGCACACACTGACACACACCCGTAACCCGGTAGCAAAACGTCTTCACACACACACACACACACACACACACACACACACACACACACACACACACACACACACACACACACACACACACACACACCATCACACACACACACACACACCATCACACACACACACCATCACACACACACACACCATCACACCATCACACACACATACACACACTAACACACACACACACACACACACACACACACACACCATCACATACACACACACACACACACCATCACACCATCACACACACACACACACACACACACTAACACACACACACACACCATCACACACACACTAACACACACACCATCACACACACACACACACACACCATCACACACACACACACACACACACACACACACACACACACACACACACACACACACACACTAACACACACCCCAGTAGCAAAACGTCTTCAGGCCAACGCCGGCCACAATGGCCCCGAGGACCTTTGCTTATTGGGCACACACACATCCCCCCCCCCCCTCCTCCCTTGGTCCCGTACGCACGATAAACGCGATTTTCAAGCCGAGCAGTATCAACAGCAATAATGATCTCCAGTTTTCATGAGCCAGTATCCTGTTGATCCTATTAAGACGATAACCCAGAGAGCAAATGAGTCTTGGACGGCTGACACTGATCAGTCCGAGGTCCGAGGACCTTTTGCAGTTACCGGGAAGGAATAAGGCCGTTCTGACGCAGGGAACCGAGATGTCGATTCTACATACATGTACTAATTTCTGACACTTTTGCCGTACAGCTTGAAAATCGCTGCAGTTGCGGCCGTCAAAAACCCAAACCTGTGATTTATATATGTGAGCTGGTCTGTGAGGTTGGACCTTACGGCAAACCAGGCCGAAATGTCCAAAATAACGGCCTAGCACACATACTTACTTACTTATGCCTGTCACCCCTACCCGGGTATAGGCCGTCGACGAGAGACCTCCAGCAACTCCTGTCCTGTGCTTTTCCTTCGATTTTACTCCAAGTGGTTCCCAGTCTCTTGATGTCTGCTTGGAGGTCTCGACGCCAAGAGTTTCTCGGCCTACCTCTTTTCCTCTTTCCCTGGGGGTTCCATGACAATGCCTGCCTAGTGATACTGGAAGCTGGCTTTCTCAGACTGTGACCGATCTATCCCCATCTTCTTCGCCCAATTTCATTCTCTGCTGTTATCTGCTCTGTTCTCTCCCAGAGTCTGACGTTGCTGATCTTCTCTGGCCAGTGGATTTTCAAAATTCTTCTAAGGCAACTGTTCATGAAGGTCTGTACTCTGTTGACTGTGGCTTTTGTCAATCTTCATGTCTCTGCTCCATATAGGAGAACTGCTTTTACATTGGAGTTGAAAATCCGGACTTTGGTGTGTTGTGACAGCTCTCTGGAACTCCACACTTTTTTCAACTGGAGAAAGGCTGCTCTGGCTTTACCTCCTCCAACGGGGTGCCAGCAAGCAAGACTGGTTCTTCCCTGGTTGCGTTCAGCCTCATTGTCTTTGTTTTCTGTTTGTGGATGGTGAGGCCCACTTGGGACGAGATGTCAGCAAGCCTCGTGGTCTTGTCCTGCATTTGTTGATGAGTGTGGGACAGTAATGCCAAGTCGTCTGCAAAATCGAGGTCGTCAAGCTGTGTCCACAGTGTTCACTGTATTCCACTTCGTCTGTGCTCTGTGGTCATCTTCATGACCCAGTCTATGGCCAGTAGGAAGAGGAACGGAGACAGCAGACACCCCTGCCTGACACCAGTTCTGACCTGGAGCTCTCTGGTGAACTGCCCTTCGTGGATCACGCGACATGTCATGCCATCATAGCTGCTCTTGATCAGGCGGACGAGCTTTGTGGGTACACCGTAGTGTCGTAGGAGTTTCCACAGAGTCTCTCGGTCCACGCTGTCAAATGCTTTCTCATAATCCACAAAGTTGACGTACAGCGGGGAGCTCCACTCCAGAGACTGTTCCACGATGATGCGGAGAGTGGCGATCTGGTCTGTACATGATCGGTTCTTCCTGAATCCTGCTTGCTGGTCTCTCAGCTGGGGGTCAACGGAGCTCTTCATTCTCTCTAGGATGATCCTGTTGAAGACCTTTCCTGGTACGGACAGGAAGGTGATTCCTCTGTAGTTGGAACACTTGCTGAGGTCGCCTTTCTTGGGAAGCTTGATTAGGTACCCCTCCTTCCAGTCAGCTGGCATCACCTCCTCTTCCCAGATCTTTCCAAACAGTGGGTACAGCATCTCCACTGTTGTCTCTAGGTCTGCTTTCAGAGACTCCGCTGGGATGCCATCTGGCCCTGCTGCTTTGCCATTCTTCAAAAATGCCACTGCTTTTCTGATCTCTTCCCGGCTGGGTCTGTCACAGCTGATGGGTAGGTCGGTCTCTGCCGGCTGGATGTCTGGGGGGTCGGGTGGGCTAGGTCTGTTCAGTAACTCTTCAAAATACTCGGCCCATCTGTTGAGTTGGTCTGCTCTGTCTGCAATAGGCTTGCCTTCTTTGTCTTTTACTGGTCTTTCTGTATGCAAGCACACATATGATTAGCTTAAATCTAAAACTGATCAACAGAATAGCACATGCCTGGCGGCAACTGACCGGCGTTAATAATCAGTCATGCTCTAGCAGGTTCTACTAATGCGATCGAGTCAGTCCAGGTGGCTCAAAAGAATGAACTCTTGAATGATCTTCGGGACCGGAAGCTGCTGAACCGTGTGCACAAAATGCAGTGACGTCTTGTTGCACGCAAGGAGCGCGCGCCGCACGGCCAGGACGCACTGAACCTTGAGCACGTGCGGAGTGCGTGCGACCTCGATAAGCAGCTCCAGCACCTCAGGGCATTTCTGCAGCAGCGGAAGCTTCTCCTTGCGACATTTTCGCAGCGTGCTGCAGTCCACGATGGCCCCGGCGGTGATAAGAAGGTCCGGCAGCGAACGGTCTGTGCAGTTTTCCAGAGCAGCCGATAGAGGAGTGTGGCCGTTATATCCCACGTGGTTCGGGTCAGCACCGTTGAGCAAGAGGAGACGAGAAGTCTGCAGATTCAGAAGAAAAAACTGAGCCCAACAGAGATCGTGTAAATTGTTGACCAAGATGGCACAACGTTTTCAAGGCAACTATCTGTTCTACCACGCATCAGGCATACAGATTACTCAGCCTGCAAGTCCATGAGTACCGAGACCCGTAGGGCGGACGCGGGCTCTGAGTGGTTTGCCTGTGGCTATCTGGGGCCCGCGTCGGCCCCACCTCGGTACTCATGGGCTTGCAGGCTGGTTAGCGCCCTTTCATAGTTTAGCTACCAAAGGTTTGGGATATCAAAATGATGGATAGGAGGACTGTTCAATCAATCAATCAATCAATCAATCAATCAATCGATCGATCGATCGATCGACCGACCGACCGACCGACCGACCGACCGACCGACCAACCAACCAATCAATCAATCAATCAATCAGTCAATCAAATAACACGAACTGAATCCGCAGTCTGAGGACGCATTGTACAAACCTGAAGACAGCCAGCTTTGCAAGCTAAAACGAGAGGCGTTGATCCCCGCAGCTGGACCACATCCACTTGCGCTCCGTGGCGAATCAGAAGCGAGGCTAGGCGGACGTTTGCATGAATGGCTGCCACATGCAGAGGGCGGAGCTGCGTGACGTCAGCCACGTTAACGTTACACTTTTTGGGCCCGGTGACCATGGCCTTCGACATATCGTAGTCTTGGAGATCCACTGCGTGCCACAGCGCCGTGCAACCGCGGTCATCGTGAATGTTTACGTCCAGGCCTGCCTGTATAAGGAAACAACTCGTGAGCCAAGAATTCTTAACCCGTGAGTCCTGATCGACACACTACAATAGATTATTGATCGACTGTGATAGTTCAAAAATGGTGCCAGAATAGCTTGGCGCCTGAAGGCGCCAAGCTATGCGCCAAGCTATTCTGGCACTACCCTTGAACTGTTATTGTCTATCCGCTGTCAGTCTCCTGAACTGTTTGCGTAGTCTTCAGAGTACAACACCAATGCCAATGCAGAATTTGGGAATCAAGTTAAACTGGGTCGGTGAAGGCTAACAAGAGAACTTCTGATGCTACATTTGTCACGTAGGAAAAGAGATAGGATTAGCACATGCCCCGGAATTTTACACGAGTTCAGTCCTGTGACAGTAGCTCTTCCGCGGGAAATAAAGGTCACAGGTTTGACATCGGGCCTTTTACTCGTGTATGATTCCCGCGCCTGCGCCTCAATCACGGACACACTGGTATTACCTTGACAAGCTCTCGCACCATCTCCACATCGCGCTTGACGATGGATGGGTACACACAGGACAGCTTGAGGCGGTCCTTCTTCACGTACTGCTTCAGCGTGTAAGCGAAGTTGTCCACGTGCACGACGTAGGTCAAGTTGGGGTCGCATCTATATTTCGCCAGCACGCGCACCACATCCTTCTGCCCCGCGTGCACGGCCTCTTCCAGCAGGGTGCGTCCAAGGCGATGGGCGCCGGAGGGATCTGTGGACCTGAAAGCGTGGTTAGCGTTCAGTCCTCGCTTCAGGTACGCCTCTACTAAAGAAGCATCTCCGCATAAGATGGCACGGTGGAGGTCTTCCTCGAAGTAGTCCATGTTTACGGAAGCCAGCGTGAATCAGACGATGACACAATCTTGGCTGTAGACTGAGCAATAAGGCTGTTGAAGTTTTGAATGAAGGCCTACATACTCTGTTTAGTCAAACTCGATCTCTCTTGGGCGTGTTTTCACTCAAAAGACGACGATAAGCGAGTTGTGCTCAGCCCAAAACTTTCCTGGGCCCCGCGGATGAGGCCTGCCGTTTTCCTTCTATCTGGGTTTGTTCTGACATCATCATTGCCGTGTCATCTGCTTTTTTACGTCATCCACTGCAGTGTCAGCCACCGCCCGACTGACTGAGTTGGACGCCTTGCAAGCAGCAATTTAATCCTCGTACTGTAAACACAATATTAAAGGAGGAAGACAATACAGTTGAACATCTAGATCTGGATCTTGGTTGACGCCGGATTCTATCTTGGCTGTCTTAGCGACAGTGTTTTGAACAAACACGTTCTTTAAAAAAAAATAATATAGTGGTCCGCAAAGTCAGGTGCTCTCCGAAGATAAGTCTTCAACTTTCTAGGGTTAAAATGTGTCACTTGCCATCAGATACCATCATTCAGGTGGCTACAGCCACATGAATGGTGGTATTTAATGACAGGTGGTCGCTCATAAAGGTGGTGGCTCCGAACATGTTCTGCTGTAATACGTAAGAACTGTGCACCAGACCAGTAAGCCCCTTGCGTTTAGAGGCGAGTGCGTTTGCAACGTTATATAGCGGGAATGTCAGGATCAGCGGTACAAGCCCAGTGCGCAAAGGCCATCAGGAAGCGTCGGCCAGCATTGGCCATATGCGCATCGGGAGGTAGCTAACGTAGCATCAGTCTTCGACTCCGCAATTTATGTTTTGTCTTTCCAGTATCTGCTGCTTTGTTGTGTGTGGCATCATCGATTGGTGTAGGTAGCTATGGCAGCAGCAGTTTGATGTAACCAGAGTTCAATGTTGGTTCCGCCGGTACTATTAGTGCGCATCACTGACAGCTTGACATGAACAGAATCTGACTTGGCTGGGGACGATCAACATAGTTCATCACTAATTTCAAAAACAAAATGGCCGGGTTCACATCAGTGGATACACGTGTGTGCTGGTCTTTGATTTCAGACCATACAGCCCTGGGGAGTATGGTCCGCAATCACAGATCATCACACGTGTTATATCAGCTAGGCTTTAACCCCCTGGGTGTCGATAGCGATTTTGGTCGAGGTGATTCCTGACCAGAATCGCTACCAAAATCCAAAGTGTCAACGCTGCCGGGCAGTTAGCTATTATCATCTCAGGGCGAAATAGATTCAGTGGCTTCGAATGTATTATATCACATATGATACGGACGAAGGTAATTTATTTTACTTAGAACCGCGACTGGCGCAAATGCCGTGATAATGTACGACGTGTCAGCCGGGTTAACAATGTCAACTACAGGGTAGGATCCGTTTTAACGTTCCATATATTTTCAGTCTCCGGACAATTGATTGAATCACAACTAATTGTTACTGAAGTCAGGAAATTTATCATAGCTGGAATTGTGATTGACAAAAAGTGATTATGTATGACCTGTCAAGTTCTACTTATTAAGAACAGGGTAATTAAACCTACATCTACATCTGTTACTGGTATACCACGTACAGACCACATAATGCACTGATTGTCCGAGTCACTCATTCATACGGCATAGTTATCCCAAAACTGCATACACATTACTGACCTGTGTAGCGTTGCCTAACGTTTGAAATGTGTGTTAAAAGACACAACCAACGCAACTAATGGCTTGCATGTCACACGATCCAAGACTTAGCCCCCAGATCAATCAATAAATGTTTGGCAGGATAACCTGACTGACCTCAGCACAAAGAGGCACAGGGAGAACCCCCGTATACCGAAAGCCGCCACAAGCAAAACGCCCAATATCTGCAAGAAGCATAGATCCTCATAAGCTCGTGAGAATATTCTCTTGCTGCCTCTAGTACCTCAGTGTTGTTATACTTCCATGCTCACCGTGAGCCACTTCAGACTGACTGTCTTGTGCGGCCGTTAGCACTTTCTAATCCAGCAGCTAAACAGCAAAATCTGCTTTGTCATGAAGTCCTCATGCAGAGCAAGTCACTGATTTTTGCTCTGTCACGCGAAAAACAAGATATTGATCGACCATAATAGTTCAAGGGTGGTGCCAGAAGGAAGCCAAGCTATCCGAGCGTCACCCCGGCTTAACTTGGCTATCATGGTTTAACTGTCCCCGCGACACTTCAATGTGTCAGTACATGTTTGTCAGTAAGTACTTTTTGTAGTCCACAGTCCCCATGCAGTGCCCCGGCATGAGCCAGACGTCTCCAGGTGCGTTGTAGAGTACAAGTTATGTTGTGGACACATGCAGTTATTATTTGCGATCAGAGGTTTGCACCTGAACAGGTGAACTGCACTCCATCACGGCATGGCCGGTCTGTTCAGTCCAGTCATGGTCAAGGCTCCTCGTCGATCATCCGATATATAATATAAGCAGTCTACCTCATGTTGATCAGTGGCTCAACAATACATTACTGCTTTTCTCCCAGCAATATGTCATTGCCTAGTATCGAACGGATCGATACCACTGGCTTCTCAGTAACTGAACAGCCTCACTCATAATATGAGGTCGCCGTTGGGCTCTCCGCACCCAGTTCAAACACAACAGAGCAATCTTCAAGGCCAAAAGTATACTGTACCGTTTGGCAGGTACAGTTATTTGTAACTGAAGCGGCGTAGCCTGGTTCGATCATAGGGGCCTGACGAGTGGTGCTTTGACTAAATGCAAATCCGCTGCGCCACCGCGTAACTAACTCTAATTCTGACTTGAGCTAGTTCTATCTATCTATCTATATCCCGTAGTCTTGCCGACCGTTGGGGCACCACTGATGACTTAACAACCAGCTCCTTCCATTCCTCTCTGTTTTCTGCCATTCAGCTTCAGTCCTGTCCACTCTGGGATATTGTCCTCCCATCTTTTCCTCTGTCTTCCTCTCCTTCGTCCTCCTTGCACAGTGCCTTGCAGGATTGTTTTGGCAAGCCCTGCTAGTTACGCGGTGGCGCAGCGAATTTATATTTAGTCAAAGCCGCACCACTCGGCGTCAGGCCCCTATGGATTCGATGATCAGTACCCACGCGAACCCAAAGATATTGCGCACGGACACATCAAAATGACGGCCCGAGGACCCTTTGCTCAATGGTGTCACGGTAAGGGCCAATTGAAATCAGTCCGGCCGGCAAGTCTCGAGTGCGCGGCTCTGGCCGGGGCATCGGTCCAATTATAACTCGTCGGCTAGCACTTGTAGCGGCTATTATGAACGTGATAATACTGAGTTAAAAACAAACAAACAAAAAAACAACAACCGGTAAATAGTGTTGCCGGAATATGCACATACTGACAACACACACACACACACACACACACACACACACACACACACACACACTGTCACACACACACACACACACACACACACCGGCTAGCCGCACCCTGGTATATGCCGCATAACATAGTAGCACTAGTTCACACCGGCGGACGCCCGCTGCATGCCACTGAGCTATTTTATGTATTAATATGTACAAAGTCTGCCGCCGCTCGACTACGGCCGGCGGCAAAAGGCAGTATGACCATTCTGTTAACTAAAAAGCGAAATTTGCATCGGTGTACCGAGTTTAAAAAAATCTCAACTGACTCAGTGACACGGACAGTGTAAGCATGATTAATTTTTCCGTATCTCAGTCCTCCGAAACTGCATTGTTATAATAGCTAGAATGTGAGAGTGGTGTAATTAAAAACAAGTTCTAAAATGGAAACATTGAGCGGCAAGGTGCGCAACACGGGTTCCTAGCGTTTGATTGTTACTGATGTATGTGCGGCTTGACTGAAGAAGATTGTCAGGGAGATGTGGTGGGCGTGTCCCACTATTAACCAGGTTAATGCAACCCTAACAGGGCCTCGCTATTCTTAGCGTCAGATTTATTAAAAAGTAAAAACAAAGAAAGAAATCAGTTGTACAATCATAGTACATATATTTTAGCCTTTTATAATACTAAACTGAATTAAATAGTCACAATCGGATAATGATATCAATCGTTTAAGTGCAGTTTATTTGTGATGTGTAGTCCACTTTTTGTATGAAACCGTCTGAGACCGGCGTGTTTCGCGCGGTAGCGATTGTAAACAAAGCGCGTGTGCGGCCTGGCGTGCAATTTGGGTAGACTGCTATCGTCAGCAGTTCCTAAGTTTAGACAGTTTTCTTTATCAATTTGTCTTTCATCGAACAATTATAGAAATCTCAGCGCAATGCCTCCCAAAAGAAAGGCAGCGGTAAGTTTGATCATGCAAATCTTACTGTGTATTATGGGACGTAATTTAGCATGTTCAGGGGAATTCCGGGTGGAGGCCGGCTGCGCGCTTCCTGGATAGGAGCGTGCATTTTGTCTAGCGCGCTCAAGGAAACCGTATGTGTGCGGTGAGCAGAGCTTTACGTTCGCGAACGCTTCCGAGGGATCGAGCGTGTATCTGCAGACGTTTTTTTTTTTTTTTTTTTTTTTTTTTTTTTTGCTGCATGTTAACTCTAAGAAATATCGCTTGCTAAAACTGTGTTTTCATATCGCGGCGCAAAAAGAAAAACAAAGAAGTGGCTGGGCGGCAGGCGGTAAATCGCTTTGTGTGTTTCTATAAAGGGGCGCAACAACGTAATTTCGCACCTTTGTTTTGATTTGGAAAAACTGGCTCAAATTTGGTGTGTAATGAAAAACCACACGACCTTCACAGTGAAATAGCCTTTGAATTGCTCAACTGAGCAATAAAATTATGACATGCCGCTGACGCTTGTCACTCGGCTTCTGTGTCACATTTATGGAAACACTCCTTTATTTTTATGTTCTTGATTTTTGTCGCTGTCACCACCACTTTCATGTCGCTGTCACGCTGCGATATGGAAACAGCTTAAGAAGGCATTGTTATCATGCAATCAGTTTGACAGTTTTCTGAATTTTGATTGGTTTTTTTGTCACAGGCAAATTGTACTTTGTAGAAGTAAATTATTTAAGGTTGATCAACTCACAACTTCAACTGACTTCTGGTTTCTTGGTCAGCGATGGTAAAAATAACATTAGCAATGTTTTTTAATTATGTAATATTCATCTAAATGCAAAAATCAAAAGGGCCAGTGTGTCCCCATGGATTCAGTGCATTAAACCTGTACACTGTCGTTCACCAACACTTTAGATGACTTAGACTTTAAAACATCTGTATCGATTTCATGAATCATTTATGACCTCTGAGGTATTTAAACAAAGCGTTCCTACACTAGTAAAATGTAACAGACCCATGTATTCTTTCATGCTCTGCTTGGAAACTCACCCCAAATTAATAGTGGGGGGGGGGGGGGGGGGGGGGGGGGGGGAGTGGCCCCTAATATCATGACTTGAGATATTGGTGTTTTTTCTGTTGTACTTCTAGTAAGTTCTAGTGATTCGCAAAAATGCCAATGACACATCACATTTTTTTTCTCCAGTGATTTTATCTTCCAAAAATAACTTACGTTGGGGAGAGTATACCCTGGCCCCCCTTTTATATTTTCTTTCTTTGTTGAGGAGTGGGGGGGGGGGGGGGAGGGGGGCATTGCCCCAACCCCACCCCATTTCCTAATCATATGCTACCATATGATGAAGATATATATTTATGAATGTTTTAGATCACTATTCCTGGTATTTTGGATAATTTATGTGGGAATGCATTGAAGTAGAGGATTTTTTCAAACAGAAGAATTTTCCTTAATTTCTTTGCAGGCGAAAGCAAAAGATCCAGTGGACAGTGAGCCTGCCACAACAAAGTCAAAAGAAGAAAAGCCTCCGAAGGTGCCATCTTTATAACTCATTAAGTTAATTGTGTAATACTATAGGGATTGACGTCAGTACTCTGACTATGTGCTCTGAGGAGTTGATGATATTTTTTTAATGTGTATACATGTGAGTCATTCCACACTGATGATGACTTTTTAGGGGGCTCTCACTTAACAGCATTTCTCATCCAAAAGAAACGACCAACTGCACTCAGAACCATTGCTGGGATTATACAGATGTTGATTAAGCAGGTCAAGCAAAGAAACTGTTAAAAGTTAAGTCTACTATTAACTATGAACGAAAAAAGAGCGAAATTCAACTCAAAATGGCTGCGCAAAACAGGAACGCCGAAAGGAGGCAACTTTGGTGGCTACTTGAGAGGTTTCTGTTACATAAATTAACCTTTTAACCACACAGTGTTATGAAACTGTTGTTGTTTTTCTTTGATATTTCTGAAATCTTTTATTTCAGTAAAGGGATTTTGTAAAATTTTTCGTTTTCAAAGAGCGTAACTGCGTAACAAGCGGCGTCACACGTCTCCGGACATACAAAATAAACTACAAGTCATTCTTGCTGGTCACTGAACAAACAAAGCCACGAAAATCACTAACATATTAAAAAACTAAAGTTGTACAACTACACACATTGAATGTATATGCACAGAATAAAGAGATGACCGGTTTCTAAGTTATGGTGTCGCAGATGTTACACAGTTACACTGTATTTTTCAAAATGAAACAATGACAAAACCGTCGTCTGCTGAGCGGGAAGCCTTCATCCACAACAAGGGTACATATTAGCACATGATTTGATGACGTTTCGCCCAAGGTTTCCATTTATGGAAGTGTGTACACAACAATAAAGTGTGACGTGTCACACATGCAACACGCGGTTACACAGTTACGCACAAAGTGAGACTTGAGGTGGTGAACGTGAAATGGTACCAAATCCTGGGATATACGACATCATTGGAAGAAAAGGTAAGCGGAACTGATCATATTATTCTCCTATCTACTATTTTACATGGTTATCTGCATGTTTTATTTCGTGATTGTAGAGAAATACCTAGTTTAAATGACGCGATGCATTGACTATGCTGGTGTCGCATGTTACGCAGTGCACCGAACTGCTTGTTTTCACGAAGAATAATGCTTTAGATACCTTTTGGGGGGCGTTTATCAGAGAAACCTTATCGTTTAAGCTGTTTTCAAGTTGCAAAATCTGGGTAAAAGCATGTTACTTCATAAAAATCTAACATGCGTAACTGCATTACACTTTTCACGAGTCGCATGTAATGCAGTTACCTGAAGATGATGTAGCATGTTATGTTGTTACTATGTAACACAAAAAAGAACGTTTTTCACATATGTTTACTTTGCATTGACCTTACCTTTATCCATAGCACAAATTTTGATTAAGTGTAAACATTCTAGCGTTTTTAATAATCTTTTCCTGGTGTTTATCACATAAAAACTTAAAAAGCCTTTTCTTCCCAGATTTTGGAGACTAATGGTGATGAAGCGCTGGTGAAGTTCTTAAAGGTTCATGAGAGGTAGTACACATTTCCCCCATGTTGAAGACATTATCATGGGTCTCTGTGGAGGATGTCACGCTTTTGGATCCGCCCACCATCAACGTCCGTGGACAACACTTCTTTTCATAAATTTTGTTGGGGTTGTCAGGATGCTTCAGGATTTTGGTGGTGGTGGGGAGGGGTGTATGGAATAAATACATGAATGTCAGAAATAAATGATTTCCACTGTCCCAAGTATTTTGCATTTGTTGAGTTCTTAAATCTTGCCCCCGAGGATGGATGTATGTTTGTGTCGCATGTTACACAGTTACAGATCAGTGTTGATGTTGTATAACATCAAAGCAAGTACAAGTTTTTGTCTCTTTTACCTTTAGCATCATCATTGACCACTGAAAGTACATTTTATGTTAAATATTTGTTTCATATTTGTTGACCCTAAAGTTTGAAACAAAAACGTTTTATAATGGGAGTGTAACTGTGTTATGGTGTCGCGAACAAAAACTATACCTCTTTCCGACAAAAATTGCATCTAATAACTCAAGAATTGTTTTTTACCTTCTCCTTGATGTGTTCAAGTAAGCCATGATTGATAAGACATTTTGTATGATTTGTACATTGCTCACAGCTGAATTTCTGTCACGGTGTAACACAGTTACTTTGTAGTTTGTGTCCCATGTTACACAGTTACAGATTAGTATTGATGTTGTATAACATCAAAGCAAGTACAAGTTTTTGTCTCTTTTACCTTTAGCATCGTCATTGACCACTGAAAGTAAATATGTTACATATTTGTTTCATATTTTTTTACCCTAAAGTTTGAAACAAAAACGTTTTAGTATGGGGGTGTAACTGTGTTACGGTGTCGCGAAGAAAAAATATACCTCTTTCCAAAACAAATTGCATCTAATAACTCAAGAATTGTTTTTTACCTTTCTCCTTGTTGTGTTCAAGTAAGCCATGATTGATAAGACATTTTGCATGATTTGTACATTGCTCACAGCTGAATTTCTGTCACAGTGTAACGCAGTTACACTGCAGCGACATATTTCATATTTACCTGTCTATTGGCAGTTTGGTATGTTGGTCTGCTTTTCTTTTTACAGGTTATAAACTACACATATTAACACAATAATTAACAATGGTGCTAACATTTAAAGTTGAATTTGTTTTTTTAGCAGTGATTCCCCCTTTTAGTCATCATTAGTGTGGAATGACTCATGTACACCTGTACTTATGTTACTTCTTAGGAATCCGCACTGAGCCATTCTCAAGAGGAGTGATTATTAAGTGCACTTAAAGTAAAAGGATGCAATTATTGTATTAAAAGCATTTAAAACTAAAAGTTTCAAATATATACATTGGTTGCTTTGGTCCACAGCAGTCTAACTGCATGCCTTTCAGTATTGCATAAAGAACTTGCATATATCCCATTAGGCACCTGGCCTCAGTTGCCTAAACAAGCTTAGATCCTGTGCAAGCCACTAAGCAAGGTGCTCCGTGTAGCATGTAAAAATACAAGCCCTGAGTGAGAATTCCGTCCGTTTGAGGATTTGTCATACAACTGGGGAAAAGAAACAAGATGTGTGGACTGGGCAAGAGGCAAAGATCCTCATGAGCCCTCGCATTTGTCGTACAACTGGGAAAAGAGACAAGATGTGTGGACTGGGCAAGAGGCAAAGATCCTCATGAGCCCCCGCATTTGTGGGGGCTCATGAGGATTCTTTTCCTCTTGCAGATGGGCTGTAGCAAAGCACCTTGCTTAGTGGCTTGTGCAGGATTTAAGGTTGCTCATGCAGCTGACCCTGACAAGTGCGTAATGGAATATGTCCCTGTGTAATCTGCTTCATTGTCAGAAAACTAGGCCAACGTCGCCTAAAGTGAAAGACATCAGGAGCTTTGCATATGTAGGGACTCGGGATTGCTTTTGTCATTTGCTGGCCCATTTTCATGTGAGTTCTTTGATTATTTTGAGCTGAGTTTACAATGGTTTTGAAGATGTATTTGTGTTCATCTGGCAGTGAAGGGGTTAAGATGTTTGTCACTTTGCTACAGGCGTTGAGAACTGTACTGTTTGTTGACATGAATAGGGTGGTAAGAAAAAGAAAGAAGTGTCAGATTCTGAATCTGAAGAAAATGGAGCCATGTTGGAACCACCACCCAAGCTGGCAAAGAAAGTTTCAGATGGTCTCGCTTCCATGGACTTTTCATCGTCTGCTAAGACTGAAGATGGTCGGCCTTGGACACTGAAAATCGCCTCTTGGAACATCAACGGTGTTCGAGCTTGGCTTAATGTGAGTGGCCGTACTGATCTTGCATACATTGTCACTTTATTAAAACTAAACCTGCTTGTCAACAGCGGTAACAGGGCTTTTTGGATCATTTTTGGCTCACGTGCGAAGCAAAAGTGAGTATGTTTTGGGCCAGTGGTTGTTCGTCCGTCGTCTGTCGTCCGTGGTAAACTTTAACATTGGCATTTGTTTCCTCAAAAACATTACCGATGACATTACTATTAGGAAACGTACACTTAGCTTACCATTTCAGCCAAAATCCCGTTGTGTACCTACACGACAAGGGAGGCGACCCAAGGGCGCCGTAGCCAGGTGCCCTGAGTAGCCTCCTGTATCTCCCTATCCGGTTGCGTGAGCAGTGGTGTCACGCCAGTCTGTTCGCTTAGCTTACCGCGAACGGTTGTGTGTCTAGCCTACTGGACGTTTCGGCTGTGTACGGTTGTGAACCGGTCGTAACCTTGGATTGAAATGCCGTGTTTACCATGCCTGCCTTAGATTACCTTCGTTCTCTGGATTTACGTGTGGGCGCTGATGCTTCTGTTGGATTATCGGGGTACCTTCATTGGATTTTGGTGGTTCTTCGGTTGGCTTGGGAGGTGTTGGGCCGTTCTCCGCTGCATGCGAGGGGCCTACAACCTTCAGCCACGCGTGACAGGTGGCAGCTGAGTGAAGTTAACTCCAAGAGCCCTACGTGCCGGAGTCTGGGGTGATTGTCCCACTACGACTACGGCTTACACATAACAGTACCCTACGGCCTTCGAACAGATTCCTTGCTGGCCTCAGTGCGCCGAGCAGTGGCGTGGGCCGTAGAATTTGCTATTTATACGGAGCTCTCCTTCACATATGAGAACGAGCGTCCCAGTAGGAAGGCCGTGGTTTGTCGTAAACACTGTCAAACACATCATAGCGACTGAGCGTGAGCACACGTCACACCTCACCAAGAAGAGGTGGTCTGTTTAGAAAAGGGCTACTGGGACGCTCTATCAGTGCTGCTTATGATATGATTTGCGTGTGCACTCATTTTGCGTGGCCTTGGGGTGCCATGCTCACTTGCCTTTCACCTTAGCTATGTGTTACAGTTACCAAGTACGCAACCTGCATGCTCTGTGGGGACTTTCTATGACCGAGCGACACGCAGGCAGTTGTCTCCCCCGGTGGTGCCGCCAGTCGCACCTTCAACATCTACGCCTCCTGGGTGGAAGAGCACTAGTCTCCGCTTGAAGGCTGAACGATCCCAGATTGTTTCTGTCGACGGCTGTCGTTCTGAGCCATCACCTCTTCGGTTTGGTGTACCCCAGGGCTCGGTCCTAGGACCTGTATTGTTCTTACTGTATGTTCAGCCCCTGTCCGACCTGATTTGTAGTCGCTCCATTTCCCATCATGCATTTGCAGATGATACGCAGATGTACAAAAGTGATACTGTCGAGCGAGCTGTGAATGCCGTCCAAAGTATAAGCCAGTGCATTGACCATGTCAAATCATGGATGACCACCAACAAACTGATGTTAAATGATGGCAAAACTGAAGCAATGTTGGTAGCTAATCCAAGATTATCTTCGTCCCTGCCTTTACCGTCATCATTGTCTGTGGATGGAACACTCATTGGCTTCTCTGCGAGTGTGAGAAACCTGGGTGTTACACTTGACAGCGAGTTATCTATGTCACAGCATGTCAGTGCAGTGTGTAGATCCGCTTATCTGGAACTTCGTCGTATTAGTTCAGTTCGACACCTGCTGACCGTGGAAGCCACTAAAACACTAGTTTGTGCATTTGTGCTGTCCAAGCTAGATTATTGTAACTCTTTGCTTTGTGGCTGCCCTCAGTATCTCATTGATCGCCTCCAAAAAATTCAGAACAATGCAGCCCGGCTTGTTGTGAGAGTCCGTAAGACTGAGCATGTCACACCCATCTTGAAGTCCCTTCACTGGCTACCTGTGTCCTCACGTATTCAATACAAAGTTATGTCAATCTGTTTTAACTGCCTTTCAGGCACCAGCCCAGAATACTTGTCCTCTTTGCTGCATGTGTATACACCCTCTCGTGAGCTCCGCTCCTCTTCTGATAAACGGAAGTTGTGTGTACCTTCTGTCCAAACTAAAACATTTGGTCAGCGCACTTTTGTTTATCAAGCCCCAGTGTTATGGAATACACTTCCTCTTGAGGTCAGAAACAGTGAGTCTGTCTCTGACTTCAAGAGGTCGTTGAAAACTCACCTTTTCAAGCTTTACTTTCAATAACTGCCAGTGTTTGATGCCTTAGTTGTAGTTCTGCAATCCTCCTTGTTTAGACTGAATGTTAATTAGAATATAAATTATTATGTATGTATTGTTGTTTAGTTTATTGTAAAAGTGGTGTGTTCGGGCATTGTGCTTTGTTTGTTATGTGCATATGTCATTGTATTTTTATTTTTGTGTACAGATTGTAAAGCGCTTAGAGCTTTTGAGTAAGATTAAGCGCTATATAAATACTCATTATTATTATTATTATTATATCGGCGCGTACGCCCTACGCCGACCTGAGACCCACTACCGCACCCCCCGCCGCCACCGCAGATGAGAGGAGGCGCTCTGATGATGGGGGACTGACTACCCGGGCCCCGACATGTGCTGCAGGTCCCCAGACTATGACCTATTGTGCGCTGATCCTGGCTCTAAGTGCGAGCTTGCTCGGCCTGCCTCCTGGCCCGAGTTCTCTCGGGCTCCGACGCGGTCACTGGATGTCAGCCCGACAAACCTGCTAACGTGACGCCTGCTCCCACGCCTGGCCAAGTGCGAGCTTGCTCGCCCCACCTCCCGGCCTGAGTTCTCTCAGGCTCCGACGCGGCTACTGGATGGCGGCCCGCCAACCCCTAGGACAAGACTACTGGACCCTGGGACCCCCTAAGTGCGAGCATGCTCGCCCCGCCTCCCGGCCCGAGTTCTCTCAGGCTCCAACGCGGCTACTGGATGGTGGCCCGTTACCCCTAGGACGAGACTACTGGACCCTGGGGCCCCCTAAGTGCGAGCTTGCTCGCCCTGCCTCCCGGCCCGAGTTCTCTCAGGCTCCGACGCAGTCACTGGATGTCGGCCCGACAAACCTGCTGATGTGACGTCTGCTCCCAAGCCTGGCCAAGTGCGAGCTTGCTTGCCCTGCCTCCAGGCCCGAGTTCTCTCGGGCTCTGACGCAGACACTAGATGTCGGCCCGCCTATCCCTCAGAACCAGGCCAGCACCGACATCCTTCGTCCCGCTCCACAGTCATAACAAGTGCCCCCGGCCGGACGAGACTACTGGACCCTTGTGCGCCCGGAGCCGGGACCACAGCGAGCTGGCTCGCCCCGCCTCCCGGCCCGAGTTGTCTCAGGCTCCGACGTGGCTACCAGACATTGGTCTGCCAACCTCTCGGAACCAGGCCAGCACCGACGTTCGTTCCCCTCCACGGTCAGTAACAAGGGCCCCGGTCGGACGTCTACTGGACCTTGTGTGCCCGGAGCCCGGCCCACAGCGAGCATGCTCACACCGCCTCCCGGCCTGAGTTTCTCAGGCTCCAATGCGGCTTAGCGGAATTGGCACCCCCGCTCATCTGAACCAGTCTGGCGGCAACGTCGAACGTCCCACTCCACGATGAGCGGCATGCGCCACTTGCCGGACAAGACTTCTGGACCTTTGGACCCTCAGAACCCGGCCCACAACGAACTTGTTCGTCCCGCCTCCTGGCCCGAGTTTTCTTGTTCTCCGACGCAGATGCTCGGAGGCAGCCCCGCCGCTCCTCGGGTACGGTCCCACAGCGACGCCGTTCGTCCCGCTCCACGCGGAGTGACAAGCGCCACCAGCCGGACGTATCTACTGGACCTTGAGCACCCCCTCCTCAGAGATGGGACCCACAGCGTGCTTCACCCCGCCGTGCGGCCCAAGCTGCTCCGGACCTTGACGCGGATTCTCGCATTCAGCCCCACCACTTCTCGGTACCAGCCCAGCGGCTACGTCGCCCTGACGCGACAGATCTTTTCACTCTGCGGTGGGTGACGGCGCCCCCGACCGTGTACGCCTACTGGATCTGGTGCCCCCGCTCCTGAGCGCCCGGCCACGGCGAGCTGTTCGCCCCGCCTTGCGCCCCGACTGGCTTCGGGCTCAGTCGTAGTTCCTCGGAAGGATCGCGCTAGGATTCCGGGATACCCCCTGTCACCCTCCCACGCGCACGCCCGCGGACAGGACCTCTCGCCCACTGGGACCCAGATCTCCGGCGTCTCAGCCAATGCACTTACAGCCTGGCACCTCCTCTTTCTTGCGCCTGGCTACTTTGCATTCCTCGAGGGCCCTACCGACCCCGCACTTGCCAGCGTCTGACACTGATGAGCCCCAGCTGTTGGCCAGATGACTCCGTTGTGGTTCTCCTCGTGATGACAGTCGACCTCAACGCTGGTGGCCCCATGGCCCTCAAATGGAGTCTCCCAGTTCCTCAACGCGACGGCTAATTGTTTCCTGGTGTCCCCGCAGGACTGCCCTCGGTCCTAACCCCCCCCCCCCCTCCCCCCACCCTTGCTCAAAAGAAGGCGTCGACCCGGATGGAGGCCTCCGGGCAGTCCCAGTCCCTTCCCCGGCCCCTGGTTCCCCAGACCTTGAGAGGCATTCTGCGCTCCGGCAGCAGTGCTCCTGAGCGACGCTGGTTTATTCTCCGACTCCTCCGGCCCGGCGGACTTGGACAGTGCCGTCCGTCTTTGCTGGTACACAGCTCCCAGACGGACCTTCACCAGCAGTGGTTACCCTGGCAGTGACAGTGCGCGGCACTTTCTGCTTCGCTACGCCGCTCCCCCCCCCCCCCCCCCCCCCCCCCCTCAGGCTTGGACGGGACCGTGTCCTTCTTCCGCTGCGCCCTGGCCTGAGCAAGATCAGAGCTGTTCACGCAGACTGTCATCCGGCGTGTTTTACGCCTCCGCCGATGCCATGGCCTCCACCGCCTACTGTGACCTGATGCCTCGTGATGCTGCCCGCCGTTCCTGCAGCGACCACCTCGCCAAAGTGAAGACGCTTCTACGACAGACCCTGCACGGTCACTCGCCTCTTCGGTCCTAGCGTGCAGGCGGTGACGGACTCAACAAGGACCCCTGGCCCAGCCGCTCTCCTCGCTGCTCCCAGGCGACCCTTAGGCCCGTTACGCCAGCCCCGAGGGCCTCCTGACCTCCTTCGTTCTCCTCTGGTCCCCCCCCCCCCCCCCCCCCCCCCCCCCCCGATGCTGTGGTGCGTTTCCCTGGGGACTGCTGCCCTGACAGTTCAGCGCGGAGCCTACGTTCTTTGCAACTGGAGGGAGTCGCATGCCTGCCTGCTACACCCACCTCTTCGTGGTCTCATAGCCCGGTGGCAAGTCGTGTCCTCTCGGCGCTGATCAGGACGTCGCCGTCTCTACGTTCTGCCTGGTGACACCCTGAGCCTTGCGGAGGGTGGTACAGGCCATGGACTTCACTGTCAGCCGGGACCTGCTCGATGCATTTCTGCACTCGCTTCTTGCACGCTGTCATCGCCAAGGCCAGGCTGGCCACCTTGAGCCCACCTCGAACCACTGGGACGTTCTGCTCCGGAGCGGGACGGAGTGGCACTGCACGATCTACCCAATCGGCTCAGCCTCCCGGTCACCTTCGGCAAGTCGGACCTCACACCTTCCCACAGGTGGTGCGCTTGGATGTGGTTTCGGGCCAACTGCAACATGGTGGGACTTACGGAGCCTCGGTTCCAGTCCCCCCACACGGGTCTGTCCTGGGGGACTTGGGTGGGGTTAACTACTTTTTAGTTTCCAGGGTCACCCTGGTCAGCCCCACAGGGTGGGTTTTTCCCTCTCTTCTGGGGCATGTGTTTCTGTCTACCCTTGGTCCATTCACCTGTATTTGTCTTTTTAAAACTCTCCCAACTGTCTGCACTGCCTGTAGCTCTTGATATTGGATGTCTGTTGCTAAATGATCTTAGCTTTATTTAGGCCCCATGGCGTAGGG
Source organism: Semisulcospira habei (assembly GCA_036245525.1). NCBI lineage: Eukaryota > Metazoa > Mollusca > Gastropoda > Semisulcospiridae > Semisulcospira > Semisulcospira habei. The sequence continues at coordinate 141,205,774 of BTPG01000006.1, forward strand.
TTATTTAACGTATTGGACCGGCTGGCGACATACATTCAATATTCTGGTTTTTTTTTTCACAAGCAGTGCAGGCTTGTCCTGAGAAAGCCTTGTTGCTGTCGGGACGTTAAGCAATGTACATTCGGTTCCAGACGCTGGCGACCTTCGTCCGGTGGATGTTTCTAGCAGACACAGTTTCCTCCAGATTTGGGCTTCATCTCCTGGGCCTGATGACCGCGGCGGCGGATGTCTTGCCTCTCAACCGGCTTCCAATCGCTGGGACTGCTCCAGCTTCCCACCTGGCATCCGTTCCCTGGCGATGTCGCGACCCTGGTGCTGGTCTTCCCGATGCTTCGCTCTCATCTCCCCTGCTGGACGGTTCCCGTCAGGCGCATCCCTCGACGAGGACGTGAGCCTCGCCGGATGGGACACATGCCTTCTACCGATGTTCCTCACGCTTCCTGCCGCTGTCCTCCAGACCTCACGGACAGGCACCTCAACGGGTTGGACTTGGAGCTAGTGGCGATTGGGTGAGCCTCCGTTTGTGAGAGACACGCCTCCGACACCTGGAGCTTCTCGTCCTCTCTGCCACCGCCACTGTGGGCTCCTACATCTGGCGGCGGGGTGGGTTCCTCTCCCGCACCCTCTGCATGCTCCTGTCACAGATCCTCCGGTGGTGCGAAGATGACGACTTCCCTCTCCGAGCGCGACACACCCCTGGCCACCTGAGGGTCCTGCTGAATCCCGCTCGCGGCGCGGCCGGCTTCTGGACACCAAGTGGGTGCTCTGCCCAGATATCTTCAGAGGATCTGCGCGCAGTGCGAGACGCCCATGTCCGACCTCTTCACGACACAGTGGATTCGCCAGCTCACTCTCGCGGCGGTCGACGCGCTCTCCATCTCTGGGGAGACCTTCTTCGCGGATGCTTATCCGCCAACGCTGCTAGTCCCAAGGTCCTGCTCAAGCTCAAGCGTGTCAACGCGGTGATGTTGCTGGTGGCCCCGTTCTGCAGGACCACCGACCTCCTGGGCCTTGCCACGCTCCCCCCTCCCGCCCTGCGGTTCCCCACCCAGCGCACAAGGCTCAATCAACTCCGACAGACGCGGCTGTGCAACCCGTGCCCAGAGCGACTTCTCCACACACGCCTGTGCGCGCCTTCGCTGCTAGAGGTTCTCAAGTGCAGCGGGGGATGTTATCGCTACAGCTCGCAGGCCTTCGACCAGACACGTCTATGAGGGACAGTGGCGAGTCCTGCGGTCCTGGGGCGACAACAGATCTTCCTACTCCCCTAGCTTTTCGTCGAGCAGAGCTTGGCGCCGATCACCTTCAGGATCTACCTGGCCATGATAGCGGACACGTGTCTCCACCTGGGCCGCCCACTCCCGGGCTCTGGCAAAGACTGCGCCGACCTTATGGCACGCTTCGGCCCCCAGCGGCCAGGCTTCTGATCGCTGATTCCGCACTAGGGCCTACCCTGGGTGCTGACGTGGCTCAATGCGGACCGCTGCAGACCGCTCCCCCTGGCTTGCCTCGCGGACCTGACCCGGCAGACGGTTCTTCCTGGCCCACACCTGTGTGCAGTGCAGTTTGGATGGCGCTGGGCAGCTCCTGACCAACCCATCTTGCCTGCCAAAGACTCAGTCCCCATTACCTGCACCCCAGGTGATCACCCTACGGCACTGTAGGGGTTCCCCTACCCCAGGACACCAGACAGCAGGACTTAGGAGGACCTTACGGGTGTCCCGGTGCCGATCCGAACGCATTTGGAGTGGACGTGCCCGCCTCCTTCTGCCTTGTCCTCTGAAGGCAGACATCGTGGCCAGACGATATCTTCCTGGCTCCGCGGGGCTTTTCCGGTCCGCCTACCTGGACCTCTCCCCGGAGGAGGCTCAGAAGCTGAAGATCAGGGTGCACGAGGTGAGAGCCCTGGCCACGAGTGTCGCCTTCGCATGCAACTGCGCCGTTAAGTCTGGGGATGGCCGTGGGTTGGCGGATGTAATCTATCTTCACCCGATGCTGCCACAGTGACCTCTCGGGCCCACGGGCGACCCTAGCCCTGGCTGGGGCCTTCGCCACGGCGCAACACTTCCTCCCCGTGCCTAGGCGCCTTGTGTTAGCTTAATTGAAATGGTCGGGAGTGTGCCCCTAGGTGGGTGGGTCTGGTGGGCCTGTTAAAGGAGGGTGATTCTAGGCGGCACCCATCTCCTATTCGCTATTCTTCCTAAAAGTAATGTCATCTGTAATGTTTTTGAGGAAACAAATGAATTTTTCTCTAAAATGTATTTTTTCGAAAAATACTTACCGATGACATTACTCGGAGGACCCGCTTGCCGCTCCTAAGCTAAGCTTCAGACTGGCGTGGCACCACTGCTTACGCAACCGGATAGGGAGGTACGGGAGGCTACTCAGGGTACCTGGCTATGGTGCCCTTGGGTCGCCTCCCTTGTCGTGTAGGTACACAATGGAATTTTGGCTGAAATGGTAAGCTAAGTGTACGTTTCCTAATAGTAATGTCATCGGTAATTATTTTTCGAAAAAATACATTTTAGAGAAAAGTTCATTTTCTCAGAGACTATTCAAGCCACATTCTTCAAAGTTGGCCCAAGGATACTTTGTGGTAAGATCTTTCTAAACATGTCAATTTGAGTGACCTCTCACAAAGGTCAAGGTCACAAGGGATCAGGAAATAGGCCCAAAATAGCTATATTTTGACAAAGTATATTTTTTTCTCAAATAATATTCACAACTTCAACCCAAACTGGGTATAAAGATACCTGATGATAAGACCTTTCTATACATACTAATTTGGTTGATCCTTCGGAAAGGTCAAGGGTCACAAGAGCTCAGGAAATAGGTGAAAAATAGCCATATTTTGACAAAAGATGTTTTTTCTCAAATACTATTCACAACTTCAAACCCAAACTTGGTACAGAGATACCTGATGGTAAGACCTATCTATGCATACTAATTTGGATGACCCCTCAGAAAGGTCAAGGGTCACAAGGGCTCAGGAAATAGGCCCGAAATAGCCATATTTTGATAAAAACATCTTTTGTCAAATTATGGCTATTTTAGACCTATTTCCTGAACTCTTGTGACCCTTGACATTTCCGAGGGATCAACCAAATTAGTGTGCATAGAAAGGTCTTCCCATCAGGTATCTCTGTAGCAAGTTTGGGTTTAAAGTTGTGAATAGTAGAGAGAGACAATATGAGAGGAAAAAGACAATTTATATACACTCCCTAATTCCATTGTTTTTTGACCACAAATCGCTCATCTAATAACACACCCCGTTTTTCCCATATTTTTTTTATTTTTATTTGAAAAATAGAGAATAAGAATTTGGACAATTTCTATACACCCCAAATTTCCATTGTTTTTGACCCACAAACTACCACACCTCACGCCACCCATATTTTAAAAAATGTTCATATTAAAACAGCGCCCCGACGGTCTTGCCCGCCGCCCCGCTGTTATTGAATACCTGCTAACACGGCTAACTGAACACGCATGTGCACAGTACTGAAGAAAAGTCGCTGTTGACAACCGCCAGCATTAACACAATGACTGAGTTAACCCTCTTAATTATAACTTTTGACCCCTCATTATCTATGTTCCCCACACAGAGTAAATACCGTCGGTATTTACCCTCTAAATCATTGTTTAAGCATACATTCTTTTATGTACCTCTCAGCAGAGTAGGTACCAACAGGGGTTATTTAGATTGCGTGTATCAACACACTGTATAAAACTTAACCTGAAATACAAACATGCACACACTGCCCGCTGCCAAGCCTTTTGTGTCAGTCAACCGTTCAATACTCTATTATTAGCAGCTGTGTAAGCCCTGACTAGACGTTATGACCAAACTGGTTTATTTTAAACCTGTCATAACACCACCCCCCCCACCACCACCACCCCCCCCCCCACACACACACACACACACCCCCCCACTCACACCCCCCACCACCCCCCCCACACCACCCCCAACACACACCCCCCACACCACCACCACCCCCCCCCACCCCTATTACAAAAATATTGAATTTAGGTTACTGTGCCAAAACGAGAAAGTAGTTCAAATTTTGGTCACTGGGTCAAAACGAGAAAATTAGATCAATTTTTGGTCACTGTGTCATTAGGCCATTTCAGAAAATGTATGCCATATCAAAATAAGGAGGCCACACTCTGGTTTGAACTACAGCAAGTTTTCTCAAAATAAATTCCAACTACATGAGCAAATGAAAAAAATACCCCCCTGAAATAGGCACGCCCGTCAGGCTATTCAATTGGACGGGTCCATAAAAAGGGGTGATTTTAAAATACCCCCTTGTCAGTCTACACAGGTATGTATAGATTTAATATACACCCTTTTTTGTCAGAGCGATATGTAAGTGTCAAGCCAAGGCCTTTTATTAATAAGATCGAACTGGTTTTTCCAGCTGTGTCTGACGTGACTGTTTGCCAATTTTATTGATCAGTCTGTACCGAAACGTTCTGAAGAAAACACAGCTCTTTATCGGTGCCTACACACAATATGACGCAAAGTTCTGGAACAATCGTTTTTAAGCAAGCTGGAATTCTTCGCAAACGACTAAACATTTGTGACAGAAAAGGTGGTGTTTACAACCGTGAACTGAAACTTATGAAGGCTAGCTCGGCAGTGTCGCGTTAGTCATTTACTGCATAGTACCTGAGACAAGACAAGTCTTAAATTCTCAGTGCCGAGTCACTCAGTGTTAGCGCAGCCTAATGTGATTTGTCACACTAACATTGAGCTATCTTAAACCAGTGGCCAACTACACGCTATTACAGGTGGCTTAACTGTGTGTTGCGCCGCGGAAATAAGCATACCGATCTCACTTTGAGTGTAAGCTGTGTTTAATCAACAGTGTTGGACGGCGCGGCGTTAACAGAAGGTTGATCTTTTCATTCATAGTCATTGCTATCACTTCCATACTGTGGACAACTAATAAATTCAAGACAAAACACAGAGTTAAATGTCTATGTTTACAAGGGTCTTAGCAAGCTGTGTAATCTCATGTGATCGTTGTATCCAGCGTATACAATGACGTAGCGTCTTAGAAACGAAACTAAGTGCGCAGTGGCTAATTGAGTATACAGTCGTTGCGTGTCGCGTGATATACAACCTGTGAAGTGTGAGTGCATGTTTGTCTGTGGGTATGTCTGCCTGTCTGCTTTGTTTGTCTGTGTGTGTCTGTATGTCTGTGTGCGTATGTGCATGTGTGTGTGTGTTTGTCTTTGTCTCTGTGTGTGTGCGTGCATTGTGTTTGTTTGTCTGTGCGTGTGTGTATGCGTGTGCGTGAATATGCGTGTATGTGATTGTATGTGTGTATGCCGTATGTGTGCATGCGTCTGTATGTGTGCATGTGTGTATGCGTCGTGTGTGTATGCGTGTGTAGGTATGTGTATGCGTGTGTGAGTGCATGTTTTGCACATGTGTGCGTGTATGTGAATGTTTGTGTGAATGTATGTGTGTGCATATCTGTGTGCATGTCTCTGTGCATGTCTGTCTGTATGTGTGTGCGTGTTTGTCTGTGTTTGTTTGACTATAGTGTGTGTATGTGTTGTGTGTGCATATTGATTAGTTATTAGAGATAGAAGAAAATAGACTTCAATACCATTTATATAATTTTCAAAGTCACCTATAACTGACAAATTACTTTTCAGGTAACTTTTTAAAGTTCCTATAAGTTAGTTGACACAAGAAGTTATAAGTGTCTTAAAATAAGAACTTATAATTTCTTATAGGAACTTAAACATAAGAAATTGTAAGTTCTTGACTCAAGTCACAACTTAAGTCACAACTTACTCAGACAGATTTGTTAAGATACAAGGACAATGAAAAAACTGTTTTTTTAGTAATAGTCTGGTGGTGGAGCTGATGGGGTTAAATAGTTAGGTGGCATGACATTTTTCTGTGAAGTGTATGACATTAATAAACGATTACCAAATCTGATTTTTATTCGCTTAAAAGATTGTGTAGTTTTTCTGTGGTTTCCTGAACACCGATCTTTTTTCCTTCCGCTAAAAAACTAGCTTTTAGTTCTTCAACATTTACAGGAGATTGACTACGCATTTTATTTTGTATTTCAGACTTCTGTTTCTTGTAATTATTTATATCATCCTGGACTCTCTTAAATTCATCGTTATCAATACAATTATCATTTAATGCCTTACTAATAATAAGTTTCATACTGCTCAGCTTTGCACCAGCAAGCGTACTCAATGCTTCATGTTTTTGTAATTTCGTGTGAAACCTCTTGTTTAGGGCTTCCAAACCAAAACAAGCCAGGCATGTAGCAACGCTAACACCCTCAACTGCAATTCCAATTAAACTTCCAATTCCTGTGGCAAACAGAACAATACCCCCCCCCCCCCCCCCCACAGAACAACCAGCTGAAACTGTACCAATAGCCATTGAAGTATTTTGTACAGAATTGAAAACGGTCTTATACCTCCTTTTGCATCTGGAGTACCTCGCCTCTTCACTTTCCAAATATTTAATTGCTTCTGTAATATTATTTAATCTGAATGCGTCTGCCTGTAATGTTTTATCTGATGTAATTGGCATATGCGGATCAAGCACAAACGATGACACAGTCTCAGGCGCAAGCGTTGTCGGTAGCTGTGGATAGAAATTTACCATTTTTTTATTGTCAAATATTTTTTATTTAATCAGCAATTACATTTTGCAACTCGTCAAAAGTATACAATTTGCTGGCATAATAAAATGAAACAAGATCAATGTGTTCAAGGTTTATGTAACTTAAACTTAGTTTATCAACAATTATCTTGACAGCCGGAACACTGCTCGAAACTTCAAAAACATCTACATTTTTTCTAATAGCAATAAAGACCTTTGTTGATTCTGATACTGTTTCATCCCATGTAAGCTTTATTCCCTGTGCTATATCTGCCTCTTTTGCAGTAGTTACAGATTTCATGATAATTTCAAATACTATTGTCGCTTCTCTAGCCACGACTAAGCTTGCTGGCATAAACACAACAGAAGTATCTGATCTTCCCTTTCTAGCTGTAAGAAGATACCGCCGTCTCTCATAATTTTCAACTTTCAGTTTATCTCTGCTATTGTTGTCTGGGGCAAAGCTTGGAACAAGGCTTACAATCAGCGGCCCAGAATTAACAACTTTCCTAAACACTAAGGCGCCTTCATCATCAGTGTATACATAAGGACTAATAAATTCCAACTTTATGTCCCAGTCAATTACGGGTGCTGGTGCCGGCACAGGTGAAACTACCCACTTATTAGCTACATGTATTAAGTTGTAGTACATGTATTAAGTTGTAGGGCACATTATTTACAAGAGTAGGTGCAACTGGTACAGTAACATCACGCAGCTGACCAAGTTTAGGAATTGGTCTTTCTGTTCCGTCCTTCATGTCATCAATCACTTTCCTCTTGTACATACCAGTCGAATCAAGTTCAAAACCATATATTTCTCCAATTTCCCCTTCCTTCTCAAAATCCTGTACGTCTGCCAAATCTTTCAACTCTGTTACTGGACATGCAACTGGTATGATTCTCGGCTTTGGACCACCACTCATTTTTATAAACAAAAATAAAATTATTTAATTTCCAACACAACACTAAAATCATGCATAAGAACTGGTTTGACATCCTGATTAGTTACAGATAAACACAGTGATTCAAAGAAACTAGAACCTAATTTCTTAAACTGCGCAGGAAATCTAACAACCACACTTTCGCAATAGGGTGCAGTTCCAGTCGGCAAGCATCTCAACAAAGTTGAAGGCTTTCCATTGTGAACATTTTCAGTTGTGTTCTTTCAAATAAACATTTAGCACTGTGTGTGTACTGACAAATTGGCAGGATGTTTTCCAGTTATTTTAAGTTTATTTGTCTTCAATGTTATAATATGAGAAAAACCATCTTCTTCAGCCATATACCAATCTTCATCCAAATAATAACCAAGTAAATATGCAAATTTAATTGACATTTTTAACCAATCTTGTTTTGAAGATTCTAATGTAACAAGTAGGTTAGCTGGATTTAAAGTTGCTTTAATACTAAATTTACTAAGAAACCATTCAGCTATAGTACAAAAGTCATAATACCCAGGTGGTAAAGCTTCAGTCACACCACCAAAAATTACTTTATAATTTATATCATCTTCTACATTAAACCATTTTACACTATAAAACATTTCATGGATAGCTACAGCCTTGCTACCATCACGATTATCAATCCCATTAGTTAACCACACTGGTTTGCTTGTGTCAAGATTTGTTAAGGTAATAAACATTTTTATTATCTCATATAAAAAGAAGGATGGAATTTAAATCACCAACAAGTGTTACTACAAATGCATTTCAATTTAATGTGAATGCCAAATATAATGTTGCACCTACTTATGAACAGAAAATAATTCAACTAAATCAACTTGATATTGCTGTATCAGAACAAGATTTATTTCAAGTGAAAGTACCCAACCCGTTTGACCATTATATAAACCCTCCAATAACAGATGATGCTACTGCAAGAAAGTGGTCCTCAAGTCCACTACAGATGTTTCAAAACCAACTCAACTTTGCCATACTATGTTCAACTACAGGCTGTGGTGTTTCATTTACAGACCACTTGAATCACTCAAACAAACTGATTAGGTCTGTGTATCGTTTCCATGTTTATTACCAGCTTAGACATATTTTGTCAGAACTGCATGCACCGCTACCAACTGATCCAGTTTCAACAGGTTTAACAACCCCATGGATATGAAAGCATTTGAACGGATTTGTAATGAGTTTAACATCAGCCCTGGTCCCAGGTATGACTTCACACAAAAACTTGATGATCACAATGGCATGGGTACATTGTATTATGCTATGAGTCACAGACAATACCCTCAAGATTATTACCCTGGTTACACTTCATTCTCATCAAAATCACAAGTCTGGATAGGTTCCATTGAGCAGAAGCAGTCTAATGCCTGGACCACATTTATTTTAGACAAGAGTGACGGGTTTACTCAAGCGGGAGTTGAGCGCGTAAATGAGTCTATCAGAACATATGTCTGGTGTTTACTAGGAGCACAATCACTAACAAAATCAAACATTTTGAATGGAAGTGGTAAATTTGAAGCACAAAAACAATTTCTTGCTAATCTTGAAGATTCAATTAATTCAGTGGTTGATCTCCCATCAAGCATACAGCGCTACCAAGACGTTCTCAGATATGCCAGATCAAAAGTTGACTTTGTAGTTGGCATCGGGTTATACATGTTACCATCTGACCTTCAACTCCAAATGGGGACAATCACAAATTATAATAATGAAATCATTGTTGCAGGTCGTGATCAAAAATTAGGACTCAATCAATCTATAAACTTAGGAGGAACAACCACACATGTTCAGTCATTAAAACCATTACAGACGGTAACACCCCCGGCCCCGGCCCTGGCCCCAACACCGGCGCCCATATTCTGCACTGCCTGTAGCTCTTGATATTGGATGTGTGTTGCTAAATGGTCTTAGCTTTATTTAGGCCCCATGTGTTAGGTTTATTTAATGTATTTGACCGGCTGGCGACATACATTCAATGTTCTGTTTATTTTTTTTTTTTTTTCACAAGCAGTGCAGGCACGTCCTGAGAAAGCCTTGTTGCTGTCGGGACGTTAAGCAATGTACAATGTACCTAACCCTGACACACATGAGTCAGAGAGAACTGCATTGGTAATAGGCCTAACGGGGTTAGGGGTTTTACTTCTTTATCTGTTTCATTAAATAACCCACCATCAACCCTCCTACTGTAACCAAAAAGACCCACACATTTTCTGCCATAAATCCAACTACCTTTGCTGCTGTAGTAATAAGCCAACTGACAACTGTGCCAATTATGCCGGGTAACGCATCCACTGCTTTCTCAGCCAATTTCTTAAGCAGATCTGAAATATGAAACAACTGTTTCTTTACCCATGACTGTAAATCTTTTGGGTCTGTTGGTGGTGCTGGCGGTGCCGGGGTTGGACCCCCACCAACCCCGGAGACAGCTAACACAACAGTACTAATAATAAATCCAAGAGCTGTAATTAAACTAGCAATTGTGATACCCTGTTCTCTGAAAAGTGTTTTCAATCTCTCAGCCAGAGTAGTGTCTTCATGAAGTATTTTCTGAATAGTTTCTCTAATCCTGTTAACTTGTGTTTTCAGTTTTTGTCTTCCAATACTAATCACTTCTAACCGTCCTGATCTTTCTATCTGCAAATCATTTAATCTGTGTTGTATTCTTTCTTTCATTTCTGTGTCAAGATTCCCATTGTCTGCGGTAGCCAGTTTCTCTTTTTCACGTTCTATGTGTTTATCAATCTCACCTAGTTTGGCAACATTGTTTACCATCTCACCTCTTATTGTCTGTAATGATTTATCCAAGCCCATAATCTCCCGCATTGACAAAGGTGGGTCTTCTATTGTTTTCATAGCATCATTTATTTGTCCTTCAGTAAATGAGGTTTCTTGAATCACTGTGTTTGCTATTTCTGGTAGGCTTGTTACAGGTGCCATTTCAATTTGTTGCCCTGTTGGCAACTTTGTTTGTGTGTCGTGAAGAACACTAACCAGTCTTGGCGTGACAGGAGAGCCTCCAATTCCAAGGTACCTTGCCAACCCAGAGTTACCACCGACTTCACCTTTAATTGTACTTAAAGCTCTAAACTTAGAAGGATTGTTTTTATGTGTTAGATTTATTTTCCCTCTGTCTGTATTTACAAATAAGTGTCCTTTATCATATTCAAACTGATTAGGATCTATTACATCTGGATGCGCTCCAACACTGTCATAAAATGAGTTTACTTTGTCTTTTAACAGTTCATGATACATACTAGAAGTAGTTACCATTCCAGTCATATCTGTGATACTGGTACAGAGATGTTTACCCTTACGATTTTGGAGTAATTTCTTACGATTTTTGGCATAGATTACGCCACTACGATTTTTTTCACACTATTACGATTATTTAAAACAAAAACTACGATTTTTGAAATCATATTCCAATCCGCTTTTTTTCTTAGAAAGTGATCAAACAAAATCCTACTTCAAAACATAACCGGGTCCATGACCAGATCCAACATTAGTACATAAAATAATAATTTATATGATTTCCTAATTTATCATTAATATTAGTTGCCTTTTAAATCTAGAAATAAAGTAAATGTAGGAGTTATTCAAATTAAAACAATAACAAGGGGAGTAATCACACTAGGACAATTTGCTCAATTACGTCCCTTTATTTAAACCAACCTGTCAGTGTCTGCTTTCCCTTGGTTGGACCTAAGTGCAATGATCAGAAAATTTTGCAATGTGCAAGTTTTAAAAAAAATTAAGTGGAGGGGGGGGGGGGGCGCCCAACTTACAGAGATGTGCAAACTATATGTGTCCTGGTCAGTGATGTGTGTGTGTGTGTCATTTTTATTTTTGCACACGTGCTAATATAAAAGGCACAATATAAAAAACAGTGCAGAAATAATAGGTAACAATAGTAATAGTATTACTGAAATTTTAATAGTATTACTGAAATTTCAAATAGCTAATACTGAAACTTCAAATTGAGGGTAGGCATGCCTGAATTAACACAGTGATTTTTTTTCTTTTCACTTGTATCTCATTTCGAGTGCAAATAAAAACTGCAAGGCTTTGTAAGAACTTGTTGAGTGAGATTGCGCTTGAGAACGATCAAATGTGCTGACAGAAAGCATTACTCTTTTTACCCAAGATTACTCTTTCTGGCATAGCCCATTACTCCATTTTTTTTGGGGGGTAAACATCTCTGCTGGTATCTGAGGCATCCATGACATCCATTTCAAAATCTTCATGATTAAATCCTCCTGCTGCCATTGTTTTATTATTTTATTATTTTTTATTGTGCATAATAAAAATGACACAGTCTTACGGATCAAAGTTAGACCCATACAGAAAACTACGTGAGCCTCTTGGTGTTAAGGGCATTAGACAATCAATCGTCATCACAAACAATCCAAGTACCATAGACCAGAACCAAACTCTTACAGTCAAGTTTCCAAACCTAGGTCCCAGTGACGTTATTGTTCCTGGCACTGCACGCCTAGCATTTAATATTGAACTATCATCAGACGCAGATGCAAACAGAACACTGGTTGACAATCTTGGCAGAGCAATTGTTAGAACTATTAAAGTAAAACTTGAAGGACAGGAAATGTTTAGTCTTGACGATGCTGATGTATTTTACTGTTACAAAGATTTGTGGCTCACAAGAGAAGACCGTATTTATCAAGGCATACAGTCTGATAATGTTGGTAAACTTCGAATCGATGCTGGAGATAAGGTAACTACTGGGGTAGCCAAGGAAGTTATTATAGCAGAAACATATGGAACCAGATTTTACATTCCACTTGAGTTTGAAATCCTAACAGCACATTTGCCTTATTATCAAGGGGCACTGAATGACCGTCTGAGCTTTGAACTAACTTTCAATGACTACTCCAAAGTTATAAAATCATCTGATCTCAGTGCAACATATAAGATCTCTAACATTTCTTTGGAATATGAAATTGTCACACATACTGAACTAGCCAGACTCATTCAAAATCAATACCAGTCAAGACTTCCAATTTATTATGACCGTGTGATTAGACATAGTTTAATCAATAAAGACAAGAGCGACCCAATGTGGAACATAAACTTGAACACACCAGCTAGGTCACTGAAAGGTATACTCATGTTGTTTGTTGAACCAGTGGCTCCATACAAACGGGATTCAGAAAAATTCTACAATCCAAAGATTACACATTTGTCTTGTACAATCGAAGGCCGCCCTAATCAAGTGTACGCTTCAGGTTTGTTACCTTATCAACACTACGATGAGATCACAAAGTTTTTTGCGGGTGGAAGGATTAGAGATAAACCTGCAAACATTGCGTGCAAAGATTTACATCTGTATGACGTAAGGATTGGTCAATACCTTACAAATAAGTATGCTCTTTGGCTAGACCTTCGTAGTACAGATGATGATTACCTTCATGGGTCAGGTCGAACTGTTGAGAACGGCAGTGATGGAATAACAATTCAGATACAAAAGAAGGTTGAAACTGCTGCAGCCATAAACATATATTTGTATTTGATTTATGATGCACAACTCAATATTGCAGAAAGCAGACTGAGTGGACACATATTAAAATTATATTGTGTATTAAAATGAACCGGAGCTTGATGACCCTTGACCCACACTGTGGATTGTTTTGTGGTGCCACAGGGTGTGGGAAAACTGAATTTGTTCTTAACCTATTACAAACAAGATACATACACCACTTTGAAAACATTGTAATATTTTGTCCTACTATTAAACACAACAAAGCTTATCACAACCGTTTATTCATTTGGACTGACAACAACATTTACTTAGTCGACCCTGAGAAAAAACTGAATGACTACCTACAATATTTTTACAAGCAATCTGAAGGACAGTCAACATTGTTTATTGTTGATAACTGCTCAGCAGAGAAAGACATTGTCAAGAAGAGAAACACATTAGCAGAACTTGCTTTCAGTGGTAGACATGCAAACGTCAGTGTATGGATTCTCACTCAGAAATATAATGCTGTACTGAAAGATTTTCGAGAACAGTTAAAGTTTATCTGTTTGTTTTACTGTAAGGATCGTGACAGCTTTGAAGACTGTCTCAGAGAGAATGATGTCATCCCAAATAAGCATGAACGAGATGATGTGAAAAATAAACTGAAATCAACTAAACATCTAAAGCTCATTTTAAAGACAGATCAGCCCACAGGGTATGGGTTAGTAAATTAATTTATACATTTGTCTTGACTAATAAAAATGACAGACGGACAAATCATACAAGTGCTTGATCTCACACACTGTTTCAAAGATGTTATGCACTTTACTGACTTAATAACACCCAAACAGACTTACATAAGCCTTTCAACACCATCGGAAATATATGCTACATATAGTGTGACTTTGGATTATGTCGATGAGCATCCAGATGTGGAGTGCATGACAGTTGATTTAAAGACACCTACTTTTAAAGTTAATGATACCAACTATGGTTGGTTAGGGGAACTTTGTTATAGCATATTTAAGCAACTACATAAACTAAATGTTCATATTAACAGTGTTACAGTTAATAAAGTGGTATTACACAAGGTGAGCCAGCGGTAATTTATTTTCATTTATTATTTTGTCCGACAAATAAAAATGACGGACAATGTTCAAAGCCCATCAGGCTCGTCAAGCTTAAAAAACGTGTTTCACACAACAGATTTGCCTATATCCAATACTAACAATGTCTATGAATCAATAGAAAACTCTTTTTCTGTCATACAAGATAATCTTCTTACAGGCAGTGTGAAGATACAGATTGTTGCCAAAATAGAATTTACTAGAGTAGACGGTGAAGTGATTATATCTTATATATCAACAAGACAACACACAGTTAACACAAGAAGAGAATTAGAGAACGTGTTTAAAAACAGACTATTACCAGACTTCCTTCAAGCAATTGACAGTACGAAAATGAAGGGGTCTGGTTGGCACGAAGGACATGTACATGAACTACAATTAAAGCAGCCCCCCACCCGGGTCTGCCCTGGGGGACTTGGGTGGGGTTAGGTATTTTTTAGTTCCCAGGGTCACCCTGGTCAGCCCCACAGGGTGGGGTTTTCTCTCTATTCTGGGGCATGTGTTTCTGTCTACCCTTTGTCCATTCACCTGTATTTGCCTTTTTAAAACTCTCCCTACTGTCTGCACTGCCTGTAGCTCTTGATATTGGATGTGTGTTGCTAGATGGTCTTAGCTTTATTTAGGCCCCATGTGTTAGGTTTATTTAATGTATTTGACCGGCTGGCGACATACATTCAATGTTCTGTTTAGTTGGTTTTTTTTTTCACAAGCAGTGCAGGCACGTCCTGAGAAAGCCTTGTTGCTGTCGGGACGTTAAGCAATGTACAATCAATCAATCAATTAAAGCAGTCAAGGTATCATCCTATATTAGGTAAATCATGGTTGCCACTGCCAACAGAGGTTGCAAACAAAAAGGCTGTTGTTAACATACAGAACAATGACAACTATTGTTTCATGTGGTGTGTGCTTGCTAAACTACACTTTATAAAGTCAAAGCCTGAACGTGTATCTAACTACTTTAAATTTGTAAACGAACTCAACTTCAGTGGCATTGAGTTCCCTGTTAAAATAGAAGACATAGACTTGTTTGAAAAACTAAATCCTGGTATATCTGTAAATGTGTATGTGTGGGATAATGAGTCTGTTGATAAGTTACAACCCATTAGAGTATCACCACTTGCTCCAACCTACGGACAGTCAGAAGATAAGCATGTTGACATGTTGCTAATAGGCCCTGCCGGTGATGACAATAACTTCCACTACACAATTATCAGAAATATGTCACGTCTAATTCATGGGCATACAACAAAACATAATGGCAAACAGGAAGTGTGTAAAAAATGTTTACAAAGATTCTCTTCTATTTCAGTAGCACATAAACACGTCCTGCATTGTAGGTCGGCTGATGACATACAAACTGTACTTAAGTATCCAGATCCTGGTAGTCAAGTTTATTTTAAGAACTATGGGAATCAACAAAAGCTGCCGTTTGTAGTGTATGCTGATTTTGAATCACTAGTTGTTCCGTATGAAGGTCCTGTTCCAGAGTCATTACCAAAGACTGTAAAGTTGAGTGACCAAGTGGTGTGTTCTTTTGGATATATTATTGTTAGGTCAGACGGTTTGCATTCAGAACCTGTTATCTACAGGGGAGAAAATGCAGCATGTCTGTTTTTAACAGAAATGAGACATCTGTATAGTCAGGTAGTACAGTATCTCACAACATGTCAGATGCCTTTGGTAATGACAGAAGAAGACAAACTGAAATTTGATACAGCTGAGACGTGTTGGATTTGTGAACAGCCCCTCCAGGGTGATAAAGTTCGTGACCATGATCACATAACTGGACGTTACAGAGGTGCTGCACATAACAATTGTAACTTGTTATTAAAAACAGATCCTAAGACATATAAGTTACCAATCTTTTTCCACAATCTCAAAGGATATGATTCACACATTATCATGCAGGCTGTAGATGAATCTTACAAAAACATTAGTTGTATTGCACAGACAACTGAAAAGTACTTGACTTTTAGGTTAGACAAATTAGCATTTTATGACTCCATGCAACATTTGTCTTTAGGACTTGCTAGTTTGGCAGAAGGTTTGACTGAGTATCCAATAACAAGTAAATATTTTGAGCCAGACTTGATTAAGAAAGGTGTGTATCCATATGAGTACATTGATCACTGGGTTGTGTTTGAGGAAACAAGACTGCCACCAAAAGAGAAATTTTATTCTACACTTAATGGTAAAGGTATTTCTGACTCTGATTACCAGCACGCACTTGATGCGTGGGATAAATTAGGGTGTCAGACTATTGGTGACTACCATGACCAGTACTTGAAAGCTGACGTTTGTTTGCTAGCAGATGTATTTGAAAGTTACCGTGAAAAGGGTCTATTGCACTACAAGCTTGACCCTGCCTGTTACATAACTAGTCCTGGCATGACATGGGATGCATTTTTGAAATCCAGTAAGATATTTATAGACCTGTTGTCTGATCGTACGATGGGTGAAATGGTGGAACGTGGATTGAGGGGAGGGATTAGTATTGCAGCGAACAATTATGCAAAAGCAAATAATAAATATCTGGACAGCCCGGGGTTTGACCCCTCAAGGTCAAGGTCATTCATTATGTATGTAGATGCTAATAACCTTTATGGGTTCGCGATGTGTGAATTATTGCCCTTGAAAAACTTTTGTCTGTATGATTTGTCACAGTATGACATAACAGAAATAACAAACAATATTATGAGACATGACCGAAATGATGCGAAGGGTTGGATCTTTGAAGTAGACCTGGAGTACCCACACCATCTACATGATTATCATAATGATTATCCATTAGCAGTTGAGAAAATGAGTATTACAGGTAAAAAAGAAGACACCAAACTTGTGCCGAATCTGAATGACAAATTCAATTATGTATGCCACTATCGATTGCTGCAGTTTTATATAAGACACGGGTTAGTACTAAAGAAAGTTCACAGAGGCATTCAATTTGATCAGAGTGCTTTCATGAAAGATTACATAATGAAGAACACAACATTGCGTGCCAGAGACGGCAACACTGCATTTGACAAAGACTTCTTTAAGCTTATGAACAATGCCTGTTTTGGTAAGACTATGGAAAATCCTCATCACCGCAAAGATGTGAGACTTGTCACAACTGAATCAGGTGCAATTAAACTTACAGGTAAGCCACAGTACACGGGGTACAAAGAGTTTCATTCATCATTGTATGCAGTGTCACTCAAAAAAAAAAAGATTGTTAAACTGGACAAGCCAGTATTCATTGGTATGGCAATTCTTGAGTTGTCAAAACTGTTGATGCTTGAATTTTATTATGATTACTTCAAACCAAAATATCCTGAGTGTCGTCTGCTATACACTGACACTGACTATGATCATTGACGTGTGTACTGAAGACTTTTATGAAGACATGAAAACAGAGTTACACATGTACGACACATCTGACTACCCAAAAGATCACCCGCTGTACAGCACACAAAACAAAAAAGTGCCTGGAAAGTTTAAGGATGAACTAAATGGTGTACCAGTAGTTGAGTACGTTGGACTGAGATCCAAAATGTATTCTATACTGCATCAGAAAGGTAGTCAGTCGAAAGCCAAAGGAATAAAAAAAAAAACAGCAATAAAAAATAAAGACATTCGACATGAACATTACAAGTGTTAGATGGTGCATTAATGCCTGATTATCCAAACAAGTCACTGAGATCAAACAAACATAATCTTGAAATGATTCAAACACATAAGAAGTCACTTGCAGTTGGGGGACACGAAACGTGTGTTTTTCAGTAAAGAGAAGGCTTATGCACCTGGACATTACAGGCTCAAGTTATCTGAAGACATAGCTGATGAACTGGTTGATGAATTAATTGATGAGTTAGTTACTGAAATGAGTAACGGTGTCTGGGGGAATAATCTGTAATTCTTCTCTGACAAATGCCCTCTGGGGTGCAGGGTCATACAGGTAATATATTGTTGCGTCTGGACCGGGGACTATTTTTTTTATATTGTGTACAGATGTTGACCAGATGGGGTCTGTCGCTCTGCGTCTGTCGTCGTTCTCAGCCTCCCCTGGCTGATATAAATATCTCACCTGTTTAGTAAATAAATTTGTGTCGGGTGCTGGGGTTGGTCCTGTTTTTGGGTCTGTAATTGTTTTCAATTTAATAGCATCAACAGGCTTTAAGCGTAAGCCATGACCTTCATTGTTCATTGCTTTTATCACATGTGGTAATCTCTTTACCCACTCAGTGTTCCGGGTGTCATGCATGAGTTCCTTAGAATACTGGTAACTGAAAAGTCTCTCTGATAACTGTTTGTTAAAGTTCTCTACAATTGCCTGTGATCTGTGCACACCTGGAATGCCTCGTCTGACCAGTACGCTGTGCTTCACAAATAACTGATTAACTGCGCCCTTAAATTCTGATCCGTCATCAACTTGAACAAGTCTGGGGTATCTTAAAGGGCCTCGACTATATATTTTTGTTAATGCTGTAGCAACTGTGGTAGCTGTTTTGTCAGATGTGGGTTCAGCGTCTTTGTACCTTGAAGCAATGTCTACGACAGTCAAAGCGTACTTGTATCGTTTCTTTCTTATTGTATCATGTGGAAGAAACAGGAGGTCCATTTGATGTGTGTCATTTGGGGTAGTGTTTTCAAAATGGGGTCTTGTTATTTTTCTTGGAGCAGGGAGGTATATCTGCCATATTGCTTGTCTCTGTAACCATTGTTTGACTTGATTAAGTGTTATATCTCCGCCCACAGCGGCATGTAATTTCTGAATAGCTGTTGCTCCTTTCCAATAGCCTGATGGGGAGTAATATATTTTTGATAGTTTATTTTCGGCTGCCATTTCTTCTAGCAATATAAAGACCAGTAAAAATACAAATGTCATTCCCACTAGAACAAAGATTATCTCCCCGTTTCTTTGTTCTGTACTCGGTTGATAGTAGTCACTAAGTTTTGGTTTTGGGATAGACATGTCATTACCAGTGACTAAAAAATACTCACGGATTGCTTCGTCTGTATTTGAAAACGTATGCTGTGCGTGGCCTTCTAGCCTCAGTTTTTCATTAATGAAATCAAGTTTCTCAATTCTATTCTTTTCATATTCTTGTTGCGCTTGAGCGAGTTTCTCTGATGCCTCATTGTGACGCTTCCCCACCCGGGTCTGCCCTGGGGGACTTGGGGTGGGGTTAGGTATTTTTTAGTTCCCAGGGTCACCCTGGTCAGCCCCACAGGGTGGGTTTTTCTCTCTATTCTGGGGCATGTTTTTCTGTCTACCCTTTGTCCATTCACCTGTATTTGCCTTTTTAAAACTCTCCCCACTGTCTGCACTGCCTGTAGCTCTTGATATTGGATGTGTGTTGCTAAATGGTCTTAGCTTTATTTAGGCCCCATGTTGTAGGTTTATTTAACGTATTTGACCGGCTGACGACATACATTCAATTTTCTGTTTAGTTTTTTTTTCACAAGCAGTGCAGGCACGTCCTGAGAAAGCCTTGTTGCTGTCGGGACGTTAAGCAATGTACAATCAATCAATCAATCATTGTGACGCTTCATTTCTTCTGCAGATTCATCTCTACCTACTTTTGAAAAGAGATAATTTGAGCCGTTGAATGCCAGAGCGTTGACCATCGCGCCTCCAATTATTACTGCCAAAGTCGCCATATTATTTTTATTTACATAGAAACATTTTCGGGAATAATTCCTTGCTTAACAAGAAAATCTTTTGTCGCAATCGACGCTGTTACAACTACAATTAGCTTAGCGCTGTCTTCAAAGTCTAATCTACTCAAGTCTGCTGATTTCATTTTGAGTAGATTTTTTCCTAGCATAGAATACGCTACTGCTAGTCCGCTGATTACGGCAGAATGATACACAAGGTTCATTATGTTCTTTGAGTCATTCATTTCTTAGGCAATAAAAATTAAAATAATAAATTTATTTACTGCATATGAAATGGGTCGACAACTTTGGGTATTGTTGGTAATGTAGAGACTTCTGTTTTTGATGATGGAGTGTTTAATTTTTTGGTCACTGTTCGAGTCTGTGGCTTGTATTTTTTGTATAATTGGTAACCTACGTAACCAAATCCGACAACAAATCCGGCAATTATATATTTTGTTGTTTGAGGTTCGGGGTCAGGGTCAGGGTTAGACTGGGTTGTTTGTCTCTCACTTTGATGAGGGAGTGACGGTATTGACACAGGTCCTGACGGTGGATCAGTTACATGAGTCTTTTCTGTTTGTGCTTGAAGCTGTAATTTTTTTTGCCTGTTCCATTCAGCCACTCTTTTTCCAGCCTCAACCCTGCCTGGACTTTTTAGCCTTAGTCAGTTTGAACCTGCGTCAAGACCGGACTGGGGTTCGGTTGTTGAGTCGTCTGGGTTTCGTCCATTTTCTTCTGCAGTAAAATTTAATTTTGAAAAATCAATATGACTCCCGGTAACAAGTAAGGTTACCACAGGTGCAAGGTAATTTCCAAACTTGTAAAACATGACGCATGCTAATTTACCAATTGAACTTGAAACAATAGGATTGCTTTCAAGGTCGTGTGATAGGCTGTCACTGTCCACAGGTAGAAAGTGACTCACTGCTTTTGTGTATAGGCATACAAGAGAACGACTCAAATCACGAGTCATTAGTGAAGCGATGTGGTTTTCATATTTTAAATGAAGTTTAAATAGCTCGTCAGCGGTTAGAGATTCTATATCCTCTGTCATGTATTGTTTTCCGAGATACATCTTTGATTTGCCTGACACAACTACAGAAAGAAGGCGCTGTTTTTTCGAGTCTAAGTCTTTGTTTTCTACAGCATTGATATAATTTAGAAGAAGTAATTCGTCTTGATTCATTTTATAATAAAAAATATTAATTTTAATGGCATTGGTTTTAGAAATCTTTATTTTACTGAAAAAAATAAAGACAATATGGGAAAAACGGGGTGTGTTATTAGATGAGCGATTTGTGGTCAAAAAACAATGGAATTAGGGGTGTATATAAATTGTCTTTTTCCTCTCATATTGTCTCTCTCTATAGTATTTGAGAAAAAACATTGTTTTTCTCAAATACTATTCACAACTTCAAACCCAAATTTGGTACAAAGATACCTGATGGTAAGAAATATCTATGCATACTAATTTGGATGACCCCTTGGAAGGTCAAGGGTCACAAAAGGCTGACAAATGTGTGTAAAAAAATTATAGGTATTCCCAAATTTTTCAACCAAATTTGGTACAAAAGATAGCTAATGATAAGACCTTCCTATGCATACTAGTTTAGTCGACTCATCACAAAGGTCATGGGTCACCAGGGGTTGACATGTGTGAAAAATGCTTACATTTTCAGAAAACATAGATTTTTACACAGATTTCTGTCTTTTTGAGAGGAAGAGTGTTTATCTTTTTAAATATTTTATCTGTTCATATTTTATCTGTTGCCACTTTTAATGTTCACAGAAAAATGGGTCGTCCTACATTGATCAAGAGAAGCCAGACATACTGTGTGTCCAAGAAACCAAGTGTTCCAAGGCCAAGATGCCTGCAGAGGTGAAGATTGCTGGCTACAAGGACTTCTGGTCTTCTGCAGAGAAAGAGGGCTACGCTGGCACAGGCATTTACAGCAAAACAGACCCCATTGCTGTCACTTATGGCATAGGTACAGTGTGTGTACAATTTGAAATTCAGATCATTAAACCTTTTCATCCTGATACACTACTCCTCCAAATTAACTTGACTATGATAGTTCAAGGGTGGTGCCAGAATAGCTTGGCGTCTGAAGCGCCAAGTTATTTTGGCACCACCCTTGAAAAGTTGAACCAAAATGGTTGATCTGTCTCCTGATCTGTAATGTAGCCTTCATAGGACAATAAGCAAATTTGTAAAAAAAAATCAGCCTCAGGATGTAATGAGGTAAAGTGACCGTGAAACATATAAAACATGTAAAATGCAAGAAAACAACCAACACAAACAGAATACATTTCACAGTTATAAAACATGTCTTCTTTCTGGTTTGTGCTTTTTCTTCCACAGCATGCTTTCTTCTTTGTTGATTATAGGTGTGTGCGCCATGTGTATGTGTGTGTTGGCAAGTGGTTGTTCACGAGTGACAATCATACTATATATACTACACAGACGTGATGAGCATGCTGAATACTGTATGTGGCATAAAACATATAAAGTGTAACCATACTTGCTAGCTAGCCTCAGTCTAGCCTGGCTGGCTTGTTATTAGATTGTCAGACTCTGTGGACTGCCCATCTAACGTGCAAGTGCCAGTCTAGTTTTTAACTTTTAGCTTTTCAGTTGGTTTAGGGAAGGGCTGGAGATTGCTGTGGAGTGTAATTCAACTTCTTAGTCTATCTTTTCTTTTACACTGGTCTCGCATGCGCACTCACTAATGTGTGTCTGCCTCGTGTTGTGTTCAAAGTACCAAATCGCACAATGGACCTACCACAGTATCCAGAGAAACCCTAGTTGATATGATCGCAGTGACTGTGTGTGCGTTGCCATGTGTGACTCACTAGACTGGTACAGAATGGTACAGAACTAAGCACGTCAACAAACTCTCAGCATGTTCTCAGTCTCACACACACACACATGCACTCTTGTGCTGCCATTTCAGTCACACAAACGTGTACAAACATACTGACTCACATTCATTAATCTCTGACTCTCAGTGATGAGATTTTTATAAGTGCTTTAGGTTTATTTACAGTACATACATTTCATTATCAGTCATGATGTCGGACATGTAAAAAAAAAAAAAACCATAGTTGTAGCACAAAACAAAACACAATAATACAGACGCTCATAAGACACCTAAAATTATAACTATGCTTAGCTACTCATTAGACCCTATGCACCCAAAGCTATGCTAGCCTGCACACTAGACGTAGTAATTAACACAAGTAAAAACTAGATTCTAAGGACAAGTTCTATAGGTCCCTTACCCACTTAACTAATATGTATGCAAACCAAGGGGAATCACAGCGCTGGACAGACAACAGTTAGATCCCCTGCCCCCACTTAACTAAGTCTTAAATTATCTACTTAAATAATTACAGTATGTCCGTTGCTGGACAGTGTTCCTTAAAGGGGTTCTAACTTACTAATGTTCTCTACAGAACAGGGTCTTCTCTTGCGTGAAGCCTGCTTCTATTTAATGTTCTTTGCAGAACAGAGTCTTCCCTTGCGGGAAAGCCTGCTCGCTTTTGCCAGGCACCGCTATTTATACTCTCACCCCTAAGGGTGTGTTCGGCGTGCCTCTCGCCGATTGGCTTGGTACTTAAACGCTCTGACACTAGCAGCATTGCTGACCACTGAGCCTGCGGGCGTGCTGGGGGAAATTGGTAGTACTGTACTAAAACACTGAGCCAAATTATCTCCCCTGCTACAAAAGCATACCTTTGTCATATATTTGTTTGGCACATTAAAAAATATTCCAAATTCAGTTTATGTGCAGAAATGTTCAACCATCTTGGAAGTGAACAGATTCTGTTTGCAGGGACAATAGGAGAAACAAATTATTGGTCTAGCCATCCTATGCTCTGCTTTTTAATTTTATTTTAGCCCTTTGGCTGTTACTGTGTTAGTAGCATTTTTTGTCGCATTGATTCCTGTAGGAATCAATGTGACCAAAACCGCTACCAACAGCCAGAGAGTTATGCCCTCCAGTGCACTTTGCTTCCCTTTTCTCCCCATCACTCCTCCAATAGGTGATCAGATGCTACTTAAAAAGTCATCTTTTGAGATGAAAACTAGATACATGCTGGTCCCTGGTGTGTCTGTTTAAGTGTTATTGTCATCTAATCAGATGATTTTTGGGCAGACATTGTCTGTTGTTTTTATCTCGGTAGGTGACTTTTGGATTTCACATAACCTTTAACCCATTCAGCCCTGACGCACTACAGCAGATGTGTTGACCATGATAATTCAAGGGTAGTGCCAGATTAGCTTGGTGCCTGTCGGCGCCAAGCTAATCTGGCACTACCCTTGAATTATCATGGTCGATCCATCTCCTGCAACAGGTGCATAGTCATTAGATGATGCCTCCAAAATTTGGGAAATACGTGCGTTGGGCTGAATGAGTTAAAGAAACCTGCTCCAGGCAGGAAAGGGTTAATACAATAATAGATTGCAATATCTCTTTTATAAATGCTCTTACTGTCTTAGTATGTCTTACAATAATGCTGGACAAAAGGGTTCATTTAAATTGAGAAGTTTGAATGTCGTAAAATGAACGACTTTTCTGCTTTTCTTTTAAGTTTGTAAGCGGGAGAGTGCCTTCCATTCCACTCAAAAGGTGATGGAAAACCTCTGGTACATGAGGCTGCTCACATAGATTGTGAAAAGTAGGGTAGGAAAAGTCTTGGTTGGGTAAGACAACATTGATACCCCATAGTGTGGGCGGACCTCTTCCTATTGGCCATAGACTGGGTCATGAAGATGACCACAGAGCACAGACGAAGTGGAATACAGTGGACACTGTGGACACAGCTTGACGACCTCGATTTTGCAGACGACTTGGCATTACTGTCCCACACTCATCAACAAATGCAGGACAAGACCACGAGGCTTGCTGACATCTCGTCCCAAGTGGGCCTCACCATTCACAAACAGAAAACAAAGACAATGAGGCTGAACGCAACCAGGGAAGAACCAGTCTTGCTTGCTGGCACCCCGTTGGAGGAGGTGGAGTCCTTCACCTATCTCGGGAGCATCATAGACAAAAAAGGCGGCACTGATGCAGATGTCAGAGCACGAATCGGTAAAGCCAGAGCAGCCTTTCTCCAGTTGAAAAAAGTGTGGAGTTCCAGAGAGCTGTCACAACACACCAAAGTCCGGATTTTCAACTCCAATGTAAAAGCAGTTCTCCTATATGGAGCAGAGACATGGAGATTGACAAAAACCACAGTCAACAGAGTACAGACCTTCATGAACAGTTGCCTTAGAAGAATTTTGAAAATCCACTGGCCACAGAAGATCAGCAACGTCAGACTCTGGGAGAGAACAGAGCAGATAACAGCAGAGAATGAAATTGGGCGAAGAAGATGGGGATGGATCGGTCACAGTCTGAGAAAGCCAGCTTCCAGTATCACTAGGCAGGCATTGTCATGGAACCCCCAGGGAAAGAGGAAAAGAGGTAGGCCGAGAAACTCCTGGCGTCGAGACCTCCAAGCAGACATCAAGAGACTGGGAACCACCTGGAGTAGAATCGAAGGAGAAGCACAGGACAGGAGTTGCTGGAGGTCTCTCGTCGACGGCCTATACCCGGGTAGGGGTGACAGGCGTAAGTAAGTAAGTAAGTGTGGGCGGATTTTACTTTTAGCAATCAAAGCTTGCCATAGATCAGATTGTTTTAACCCATTTAACCCCACGGCCACATTTCCAAAATTTTGGAGGTGTTCCCTAACGACTGGACCAGTTGCAAGAGATGGATTGACCATGATAATTCAAGGGTAGTGCCAGATGAGCTTGGAACCTGAAGGCGCCAAGCTCATCTGGCACTGCTGGGTTAACTTTGCAAGGGGAATCTGTTGCAGGAAAGACGAAGCATGATGATGAAGGCAGGGTCATCACTGCAGAATTTGACAAGTACTACCTAGTCACTTCATGTAAGTTTCAGTCAATTGTTCCTGTTTGTAATTTAACCTTTTGGCTGTCAGAAGCGGTTTTTGTGATGATGATTTCTACATGAATCATCTTGACAAAAATCTGCCGACTGCCAAAGGACTATCATCTGTGTGTATGCAGTCACTGGTGTGTGCACAAGAAGGGGAGGGGGGGGGGGGGGGTGTACATGTAATTGGAGATATGCTAATGCAGTAGACTAGGTGTGTACACATGTATACTGACAAGCAAAGGAAATGCCACATTTTTGGAATCTTCAGAAACACTAAAGTGTTTATGATGATTCAGTACAGCTCTGACCCGACATATCGCGAATCGTTACATCGCGAACCCGGATATAGGATATATCATGGGGGGGGGGGGGGGGGGGGGGGGGGGGGGGGGGGGGGGGGGGGGGTACCGTGGACGGCGGTGAACCGCGACATAATTTGTGACCGGCATTGGCTGTATCGCAGTCCATGGGGTGCTGCACATACCCCTGATGCGACAGCTGGGAGGGTGTCCACACATTGAACACCCACAACCCTTCTCCAGATGAAGAACACATACATACATGTATGTACATTAAGAGGGTAGGAGACAGAGTCAGTGTATAATGAGGGTCTAGGCTTCTGGCACATGGCAGATGTCTCCTCACTTGACTGGCTTCTGTTTTCACAACAGGTTAAAGGGTCTATAGACCCCTAGGTATAAATTTTAAAGGGTACACAGACCCCCATCTGAACATAATAGAGGGCCCGCAAATTTATTTAAGCAAAACTGCATCATCTGTATGTTCTTTAAAATACATTAAAGTACCATTAGTACATTACGCATAAAACTGAAGACACATTTCTGCACCCTTTGTGTTTGTTATGTCTTGTCAACACACCTAATGAACTTTACCAACAGTTTGGACAGGCAGCAACAGCACATGCATAATCACACTTTTATTCTGTGCAGCCGTTAGCGTTTCAAACTATTTTTTAGCTGTTTCTTATACTGATAGCACTGTATTTATAGAAATGAGTGGAGTCATTGTCAGGTTACTTGATATTAAGACGTGTGCTGAACTGGATTTTCCTGTGTCCAACTGAACCATAACTAGACCTGTGTGTAGCATTTCTTAACCGTTTGTTATAGAAGTGTATCTTTGAACAGTTACGGCGGTAGTGGGCCTTTTAACTCATTTCGCTCTCTCCTCTTTAAATTTGTTGTGAAAGTGTGTGTGTGTCCTTTGCATGATACTGATTCTTTAACTGGTGAGCTATCGTGCAAAAGCCTGTCTCCCTCTCCCCCCCCCCCCCTCTCTCTCTCTCTCACACACAGAAAAACACATGTATGTATTTATTTGTGTGATCATTTGATAATGTATTGTAACAGAAAATATAGCCTTTTCTGCTGAATGCAGATTGACAATCAAAGTCTGACTTGCCTAAACTGTGTGTGTGTGTGTACTGATGTACTTAAAAGTTGATTTCAACCCATTTAACCTGAAAGTGAAAGACATATTTCTCCAATTTTAGAGCTTTAGCCTAATAACTGTGTACCAGAAGATGGATTGACCACGATTAAAAAAAAACTGACACATTTATTTCTGTTCAAATTTCTGGACTTGCTTTTTGATTTTGCCTCCATGCATATTGCGCATGTCATCCGTGTGCTGTCGTGCTTTAGCCATGGAAATACACGCAGCCATGAACTCTGAAAACTCACCCTCCTCCCCCCC
Source organism: Semisulcospira habei (assembly GCA_036245525.1). NCBI lineage: Eukaryota > Metazoa > Mollusca > Gastropoda > Semisulcospiridae > Semisulcospira > Semisulcospira habei. The sequence continues at coordinate 141,233,298 of BTPG01000006.1, forward strand.
CCCCTCCCCCCCCCCCCCCCCTCCCCTCCCCCCCCCTCCCCCCTCCCCCCCACCCTCGCCTCTGTTTAGCCCGGTATCTCGCAGATAGATATATCGTGGTCCCATTTTGTGGACCCCGACAACGACTGCGATATGTCGTGTCACAGCTGTACTAACGAGTAAATGTCACACTTCTTTTGCTCGTTATAGTTAGTTGTCTGATGAAGACAAAATGATTAGATAAGCATGTCTGCCCTGTGAAGCCAAACAACAGTACAAGTTCATTTTTTTGTGAAAAGCTAGATTTTCATTTCATTACAGTGAAAACCGTTTAAAAGTAATAAAGGGTTTACATGCGACAGCTGTTTTTGAACAGCTGTCACATGTAACTGTTCGTTACTTTTAACCCCTTTGCTGCCCCAACACAATGAGCAGAATCCTAAATCAAGAGGCATAGATCATCATTAGCCCAGGCAGTTGCAAGGGTTCATTTGGATCTGATACCTATTGATGACCCGATGTATATCTGTGTTCCTTAGACGAATGAGGTTCTTTGGTGTTGAGTTAACAAAGACTTCAGCATCTGCATGCAGTGGCAGGATAATAGTTAAAAATAGAGGCAATTGATGAATCAGCATAACTAGCTCAAGGTTAGTGCTTGATTTACTTCAAAAGTCAGTGGATTGATTTTTACAGCTCCACAGTTGCATCTGATTTGCTTGGCACCGTCTTTTACAGCCACACGTGTGTAATAGTCAAGGTATCTCCTGCAGTTGTGTGCTGAATAAGTTGATTACAATGGCGTATATCCTCATTAGCCCTTGCAGCTGCATGGGTCATGAAGATCTATGCCTTTTGTAGATGATAGATAATTTTGTCTCCTTTTCTTTTGGTAGTTGTTTCAAAAGTGTGGGCCAATTTATATCTTTTTCACCTTTCATTGTTTGCAGATGTTCCCAACGCCGGCCAGCGTCTGGTGCGTCTGAAATACCGCACAGAAGAGTGGGATGAAGATTTCAAGGCATACCTGAAGGAGCTGGATGCCAAGAAACCTGTCATTTTGTGTGGGGACCTCAACGTAGCTCACCTGGACATAGGTGTGCTTAGAAAATGTGTTTGGAAATGTTTAGCCCTGTTATGCATGCAGCCACCAGTACTATAGGTGTGCGGAGAAAATGTGTTTGGAAATGTTTAGCCCTGTTATGCATGCAGCTACCAGTACTATAGGTGTGCGGAGAAAATGTGTTTGGAAATGTTTAACCCTGTTGTGGGTGCAGCCACCGATACTGTTTACTGTACCGGTGGCTGCAAGCACAAGTAGGTTAACTCATTCAAGAGACCCCACATCAATAGCTGCGAAAAAAATTGTATAGCATTGCCACTGGCAACGCTATACAACACTTTCGCAGCTATTGATGCAGGACGCCTTGAATGAGTTAATTATGTATACTGGCCTGTGATTATAGCCTACAGAATAGAGCAGAATGGTCCACAAGCAAGCAGATAAAATAAAATGTTTCATTTCGTGTGCTGGTCTCTTATTTTGGACCTTACGGTCAGATCTGTAAGGTTCAAAATCACAGACTGGCACATTTTGTGTAGTCATTGTGATTAATGGAAAAGAATGCCTTTAGGACACACACTGTATGACCCCCTGTTTAACCCTTTCTATCCTAATACACATTTGTGCAAAATAAATTTGACTGATAGCGATAGTTCAAGGGCAGTGCCAGAATAGCTTGGCGCCCAGAGGCGCCAAGCTATTCTGGCACCACCCTCGAACTAAAATGGTTGCTCTGTCTCCTAGCCTGTAATGTAATCTTCATAGCCCAACACATAAATTTGAGAAAAAGAATTAGCTTTAGGATGTAACGGGTAAATTTCAAAATTGCCTTTTGATTACAGACATCTGAGACCCTTTAGAGGTTTCCGGCCTGCTCCATCTGTAAGAGGTGTAATTTGTTTCTTCAAAAATATTACCGATGACATGACTACATGGGAATGTCTACTTCTAGGCTCAATTTTAGCCTACTTGCCCGTTGTGTGCCCACACAACCCGAGAGGCACTCGGGGAACCCCCCCAGAGGGGCCGAGAGTTATCTCCCCATACCTGCCTTACCAGATCCGGTCACGAGACCATCCAGTCTTGCTACTTCACTCGTGATGAGAAGACGTGGCTGGCCTGCGCTCTCGCTGCCTCGACCGGTCTTCTGCCTACCGACGCCCGTTGCCGACTTCGTGTGTTCTGCGCCCTCTTCTACCCTGCCGTCTACCCTGCCTTCTCTTCCTGCTTCGTTGAGGCTGCTTGCGGGGATTCTTCTGCTGTCGGTGGACGGCGGTTTGCCTACCCTTCCCCCTTCCCTTCGTTGCAGAGGTAAGGTAGCGGTAGTTCCCTCGGAGTCGGCCGGCCCTCGGGCTTAGAGCCGGCTGACTGTTGGGTGCTTCCCTGCTTTCTTTTTTAGTGGTCTTTCTTTTAGTGCGTAGTGCCTGATTAGCCCACGGTTTTTACCGTTTCACGCCCGTTTGGCACGTGGGCCTTGGACTCCTTGTGTGTTAGCCCGTTTAAAGGCCCTTTAGCCCTCCAAGAGTTCCCCATTACGCTTCACCGGGAGCCCGCTTGCGCTTAGCCATTATGCTTTGTGCTCCCGGTGCGGTGACTTTAAGTGGCCGACGGACACCCACTCGGTCTGCCTACCGTGTTCGGGTTGTTCCTCGGGCCCCAGGTGTAAGGTTGTGCGGCCTGGCCTGAGGTTCTGTGGGCGGACCTTTGGTCCTACTACCGCCGAGAGCGTTCCCGCCCGGCTAACGAGCGTCCGGCCGCCCTTGCTGTTTCCTCTGAGAAAAGAAGAACCTCGCCCGCACGGAACGGTCCTCTCGTCGGGGTTCGCGTTCCTTGTCTGACCACGGGACCGCCACTGCTGCCACGCCCGCTGACCCTTCCGGAGGGTCTGTTTGCTGGCTTAGCGCCCGTCCCACCGAGAGTGGCCAGCAGCAGTCGGCCTTGAGCCGTCCGTCGTTGACGAGCCGTCCTCACCACTCTCCCCGCAACAGGCCCGCTGATCCTTTTGGAGGATCTCCTTGCCGGCATAGTGGCCTACTTCCGGAGTATGGCCCGGAGAGACGTCAGCACCGTCCTTCGCGACGCCGCCCCGACCCTGATCCTCACCGTTCCTCCTCTCGACGCCCACGCTCTCGCTCGCCTTGCGAGCGCTGCCAGCGGGATCCTCGCCGCCCTGCTTCTCCTCGGGCGCCTTCGCGCTCTGCGCCGCGCCGGGCGTCGCCTTCGTTGCGTCTCCGCCCTCGTCGACCCTCCTCGTGTCGTCGGGACTCCTCACCACGTGCTCGCCAGGCGCCTTCTCGTCCTCTTTCCCGCTCCTGGTCGCCTCCTCGCTTACCGCCGCGCTCCCCTCTGCCCTCGTGTCCCCTGTCTTCGCCGGAGGTTCAGCGCTCTCCTTGGACCTCGCTGCGGTCGGTGGTGGTTCCGGTGCCTTCTCGACGCCCCCTAGAGGACGACACGCTCAGCCTGCTGCCCGAAGACTCCGTCTCGGCTCTTTTGGACGAGGAGGGTCGCTCGACCTCGCCCGTGGCCCTCGAGGTTGCTTCCCCCTCGGCGCTCCCCTCTTCTTCCCGGTCAGAGACACTTTTAGCGCTGGATGAAGCCGCCAGGATCGTGGCCGCGACGCTGCCGGCAGACGCCTGCCCAGCTTCCCCGCCTCTGAAGAGGAAGGTCGCCGCCTTCGTTGACGCGGAGAGGCAGGTCAAGAAGTTTAAGTCACTTCCCCAACCCCCCGGCTTTAAGGACCTTCGAGACGTCTTTTTCGTCGCACCTGCAGCTGGCCACGTCCCAGGAGCCGGTCTTCTTCTCTGACCGTCGCTGGCCCCGCGGACTTAGACATGTCGTTTCGGCGGGACTGGTATGCTGGCCATTCCCAGGCCTTCTCCATCCCTCTGCCTACGCTGGACCCTTCGGCCGTGTCGCTAGCCGGCGGCCCGACTCTGCTGCGGCGGTCCCTGCCGCGGGGCCTGGACAAGACTGCGACCTTGGTCCGGAACTCCTTAGCCTGCTCTGGTGTCTTGGAGCTCCTCACTCAAGCCTTGGTCCGTCGGGTGGAGGAATCCTGGCATCCTTCCATCTCTCCCCTCCTCGGCGACCTGCTGGTCCTCGCGGAGACCGCCGCCGCGCCGCCTACCACTCGTCGGTCAACGCGATGGCTGCGTCGGCCAACTGCGACCTCATGCGTCGAGATGCCCTGCTCCTCGCCTGCAGGACGTTGCCGCCGGACCTGCGAGCGCAACTTCGCCGTGCCCCCTTGGGGGGGCCCTTGCTGTTCGGCGACACCTGGTCCGCTGTGAGAGCCTCCAACCCTGGCCGCTGGCCCAGCAGTGCCCCTCCTCCACGCCGCTTTCGTCCCGCCCGCCAGGCTAGGGGTCGCGCCTCGCGGTCTGCTAGACCCGCTGCCCTCTCGGTCCCTGCCTCGGCGCCCAGGCTGGCACCCGCCTTTGGCCGGTCCAGACCCCCCCAGACGCCGTGCCCCCGCGTGGACCCGTCCCGGCAGGGGACAGGGTCGCGGGCGGCCCGCGTGACTCCCTGCCGACCTTGCCCCCGCCGACTTCCTCGGGGTCTCCGGTCGGCGGGCGGCTAGCCGATTTCCGCGGAAATTGGCTCATGCTCTTTGGCGACGACCCCTGGATTTGCGACACCGTCTCTATGGGTCTGCGGATCGTCTTCCGAAGCCCGCCGCCCTTACGTCGTGCCCCTCTCTGGACCGAGATTCCCAGCGACCCGCTGAGGGCCGCCGCCTTGCGGGAAGAGGTAGCCTCCCTGCTGAGGAAAGCCGCCACAGAGGTTGTCTGAGTCCCCGACTCACCGGCCTTCTACAGCCGCCTTTTCGTCGTGCCGAAGCCTGGAGGGAGATGGCGTCCGGTTATCGATCTTTCGGCACTGAACAAGTTCATTTCGGCCCACTCCTTCCGGATGGAGACTGCCAGAGCCCTGAAAGCCGCGGTCCAGCCTCTCGACTTCGCAGTCAGTCTGGACCTCTCCGATGCGTACCTGCATGTCCCGATGCACCAGGCCTCCAGGAAGTTTCTCAGGTTTGCGATCGACGGCGTCATTTACCAGTTCCGGGCGCTGCCTTTCGGACTCAACCTCAGCCCCTGGGTCTTCACTCGGCTGATAGACGCCGTAATCGCCTTAGCCCGACAGTCCTCCTCCAGTCCGACGTCGAACTACCTGGACGAACTCCTTTTGCGCAACCAATCGGAGACCGCGCTAGCCACGGACAGAGATGCTCTCCTGCACCTCCTGGCACACCTGGGCTTCCTAGTAAACGACGGCAAGTCGGATCTCTCTCCCTCCCGCCGGTTTGTGCACCTGGGTATGGAATTCGCTACCGACCTCAACTCGGTTCGCCTTCCGGCGCCCGGATCAAGAAGATTGCGGATCTAGCCGACCAGTTAGCTCGGGAGGATGCAGCCCCCGCCAGAGTCTGGCTTCAGTTGCTGGGTTTGATGAACGCCGCAGCGGATCTTATCCCACTAGGGCGTCTCTACTCCCGGCCGATTCAACTGCATCTTCTTCTCCATTGGCGCCCGTCTTCCGGAGACTTGACGACTGCGGTCCCAGTGTCCCAGATGCTCCGTCCGCACCTTCGTCGGTGGACCGACCCTACGTGGCTAGCGTCGGGAGTTCCCCTGGCCTCTCCCCCTCCACAGATCTCTCTTTGCGTCGATGCCAGCCTTTCTGGGTGGGGGGCCCATCTCCTACCGCGGTTCCTCGCGACCTCGGGCCCCAGGCCCTCAGACTTGGCGCACACCCACATCAACTGGTTGGAGATGCAGGCCGTCTGGCAAGCGCTTCAGGTCTGGGAGGACCTCCTCCGACACCAGGAACTTCTCGTGCTTTCGGACAACACGACGGTGGTCGCTTACATCCAGAAGCAAGGGGGCACACACACTCCCCCGACCTGTGTATGCTCCTCTACAGGATGATGCGTTGGTGCGAGGACCGGGGAATTATCCTTCGAGCCCGGCACGTTCCCGGACACCTGAATGTCTTGGCCGACTCTCTGTCTCGCCGCGGCCAGCTCCTACACACAGAATGGACCCTGCGACAGGACATCTTTCGGATGATCTGCGCCCGCTGGGAGACCCCCCAGGTCGACTTGTTCGCCACGAGGTGGAACCACCAGCTTCCCCTCTTCGTCTCCCCGATTCCCGACCCCCTTGCCTGGGCTGTCGATGCGCTCTCCATTCCCTGGGACGGCCTGGTGGCCTATGCCCCCCCTACCGTCCTCGTTCCCAAAGTCCTCCTCAAACTGCGGGGCTGTTCGGCGATCCTCCTGTTGGTCGCGCCGTTCGCCTGGAACCGCTCCTGGACCACCGACCTGCTCAGCCTCGCCACGGACCCGCCCCTGCTGCTGCCCACCCCGCGGACCATGCTCAAGCAACCGCGCCAGCCGCTGTTCCACCCTTGCCCGGAGCGACTCCTCCTTCACGCCTGGAGGTTGTGCGGCAAGCCCTCGGAGCTAGAGGCTACTCGGGTGCAGCAATGGAGGCGATCGCTGCAGCCCGTAGACCATCGACCCTTCGAGTCTACGAGGGAAAGTGGCGAGTCCTCTGTTCCTGGTGCACCGATCACGGCCTTACGCCCACGGATCTGACTCATCCTCAGCTGGCGGACTTCTTTCTCTGGCTCTTCCGAGACCAAGGCCTAGCCCCCATCACGGTACGAGGTTACCTGTCCATGATTGCGGACACCTATCGTCACCTGGGACGACCCGATTCGGGCGCCTGCAAGGACCTAGCCGACCTTATGGGACACTTCGGCATACAGCGCCCGACACTCCGCTCGCTCTTTCCTCGCTGGGACCTACCCTGGGTGCTCACGTGGTTGAACTCCGCCCTCTTAGAACCTTACCGTTGGCCCAGTTCGCGGACTTGACACGCAAGACTTGTTTCCTGCTGGCTCTTGCTACCGCTTCGCGTGCGAGCGAGCCACATGCGCTTTCGGCACGCCCTTCCTGTCTGCAGTTCCGAACAGACGGCTCCATCCAGCTGCTCATGGACCCGGCCTTTCTGGCGAAGAACAGGTCTCCTTTAACTCTGCCTCAGGTGATCACCATTAGGCTGCTGAGAGACCGACCCCGGTCCCAGGAGACCAGGCTACAGGATCCCGTGCGCGCCCTTATAATCTATCTGCGGCGATCTAGGCCCGTCCGCAGGGGACGGTCGCGCCTCTTCCTACCTCTAAGACCCAACCGGCGTGACATTACAGCCCAGACGATCTCTTCCTGGCTCCGCTGGGTCATACGCTCCGCTTATCAGGAGATCTCCCCTCAGGGAGCGAAGAGGCTGCACATTCACGCACACGAGGTACGAGCTATGGCCACGAGCGTCGCGTTTGATTGAAACGGCGCTGTCAAGGACATCGTGGCGGCCGTGGGCTGGAAAACCGAGTCGGTCTTTGCCCGTTTCTACCTCCGGGACCTGGCCAGCCAGCGAGAGAATCTCGCACTGGTGGGGGACATCGCCGCGGCGCAACACTCCCTCCCGGCGCCACCGGCACCGTGGTAGGCACTTCACTAAAATTGTCGGGAGTGTGCGACGGGGAGAACGGCGCTGTTCTGTTGGGGAGTTTTGGGCGGCACCCTCCTCCTCATCGCAATTCTCCCATGTAGTCATGTCATCGGTAATGTTTTTGAAGAAACAAATTCATTTTTCTCTAAAAGGTATTTTTTCGAAAAATACTTACCGATGACATGACTCGGATGACCCTCCCTCCTGCCCCGCTTGCCGCTTTCGAGCGAAGTATCAGACTGAATGGTCTTGTGACCGGATCTGGTAAGGCAGGTATGGGGAGATAACTCTCGGCCCCTCGGGGGGGGGGGGGGGGGGGGGGGGGGTTCCCTGAGTGCCTCTCGGGTTATGTGGGCACACAACGGGCAAGTAGGCTAAAATTGAGCCTAGAAGTAGACATTCCCATGTAGTCATGTCATCGGTAAGTATTTTTCGAAAAAATACCTTTTAGAGAAAAATGAATTTTTCAGGGGGCTCATGAGAATTAAAAGCCTTTGCTCGCAAGGCGTTGCCTCATTCCTCAGTTTGATGTACTTATCTAGTGTTAACAGTACAGCTGTTACGAGGACACATGCCGCAGTGATTGGAGTGATCCAGCAAAAGGGTTGCTTAACCCTTTGAGTATCGGTAGCAGTTTTAGTCACGAAGATTCCTGCAGGAATCATCACGCCTAAAACCCCTGCCGACACGCAAATGGTTAAATTACTGCGTGTGCGTCTTTTTTTTTTCTGTTAAGGGGTGCAGCTTGCTGACCTGAATCTTATTCATTAGTAATAATTCCTATTCAAGTTTTCAATGCATAAACATTTTGCGCTCAGACCTGAAGAACCCAAAACAGAACAAGCGCAATGCGGGCTTCACAGACGAAGAGCGTGCAGGTTTTAGCGACCTCTTGAAAGATGGCTTCATTGACTCGTTTCGCACGCTGTACCCAGACAAAGAGGAGGCCTACACCTTCTGGTCCAACTTCCGACAGGCTCGTGACAAGAATATTGGATGGTAAGAGTAAAGGATGAATGACCGGAATTAAACTGGTTATGATTTAATAATGGCTGTAATTTCAGATACAGGAAACGCTTTTGTTTTCTTGGGGTAAAGATACCAATTTTTAGGCGTACTGATTATCTGAAGCTTAACACGTGTGAAATGTGCTGCATTCGGTTATGTGGCTTTATGCTGTGTATCTGAATGTGGCACATCTCGATTGAGTTAACCCATTTAACCTCAATGCCCTACAGCAGGAGGTGGATCGACCATGATACTTCAAGGGTAGTGCCAGATTCACTTGGCGCCTAATGGCACCAAACGAATCTGGCACTACCCTTGAAGTATCATGGTCGATCCGTATAACCTTCCAATGACGCCTCCAAAATTTGGTAAAATGGGTTAAATAAGGGATGTAAGGGGTCCCTCACCGAGAGAAACACAAGATAATTGGGCTAATGAACACAGTTTGTGTGTCTGTCGGATACAAAAAAAAAAATTTGGCATGATTTTTGGGTGCCCACATGAAATTGATGCCTGTGTCATATTGAATTCAGGGTGTACTTCAGGCTTGCTCCCTCTCGGAAAGTTGTGACCTACAGCTCCAAAATGGCAGATGAGAGATTTGTACTGTCATAGTCCTGCATTAAAACCTGTTTGAACAAGAAATGTGGTCTAAAATGGCAGTTGTTCTGTCAAGAAAAATCTTGCAGGGCAAAAAATGTCAACTGTCATGAAAAACCATCATTTTGGTGGCTACCTAAATAATGGTCTTTAATGACAAGTGATGTCTCACTAGTGTGGTTGCTTTAATCAGGTTCTGCTGTATACAAAATACCAGCATTATCTGTTGTGAACAGTTTTGAAACAAGATGTATATATATATATGTCTTCTGGATAGAATGTTTCATTGACCATTTTTGGGGTCAAAGGCTTATATACTTAACCCATTACATCCTGAGGGTGATTTTTAAATATGTGCTTATTGTCCTATGAAGGCTACATTACAGATTAGTAATAATAATAATAATTACGGTATTTATAATGCGCTTATAATAATTATAACTCTAAGCACGCACTCACAACTCGCGCACGCATGCGTACGCTTTAGACAACGACTCACGTACCACAAATAGTGAAATACATTACGACAGTCAGCTTGGGGTGGGGAGTGTGGTGGTATTGTGCTAGAACTGTTGAAAGAGGTGAGTTTTGAGAGCGGACTGGAAGGAGGACAGAGAGTGTTTCTGACGGAGAGAGAGTGGGAGAGTGTTCCAGGTGGATGGACCGTATACTGAGAAGGAGTGGGGGCCGAAAGTGCTGAGTTTGGTGCGGGGGATGTGGAGGCGGAGAGGGTCGGGGGTGGAGCGGAGGGAGCGGGGAGGAGTGTAGGGGTGAAGTAAGTTTGAGAGATAGGCAGGAGCGCAGTTGTTCAGGAATTTGTAGCAGAGAGACAGAATCTTGTATTGGATGCATTGGGAGATGGGAAGACAGTGAAGGAGTTTGAGCAGGGGAGTGATGTGGTCGGATTTTTTCTTTCTGAGGACGAGGCGGACAGCATTGTTTTGGACGCGCTGGAAAGTGAACGTGGTGGAGTGAGGGAGGCCGGAAAGGAGAGAGTTGCAGTAGTCGATGCAAGATAGGATGAGAGAGACAGCAAGTTTGGTGGCGGCTTCGGTAGTGAGGTATTTTCTGATCTGACTGATGCGGCGGAGGTGGAAGTAGCATGCCTGGGCTGTGGCAGAGACGAAGCTGGTCATGGAAAGAGAGAAATTGAGGATAACGCCGAGGTTTTTGGCCGAGTCGGAGAGGGAGATGCCAGATGGGGGTGCTGTCGAGTTGAAGGTGAAGAGAGGGAGGGAGCTGGGAAAGTTTCTGGCGAGTGCCTACCAGCATGGCTTCCATTTTGTCGTCATTCAGTTTAAGCTTGTTTGCTGTCATCCAGTTTTTCCCGTCTTCGTAGCAGTCAGCCGTGCGAGTCAGTAGTGACTGAGTGTTGTCGAGTTTGTCTTTGTCTAGTAGTTGTGAGTCGTCAGCGTAGAGGTGTTGGTGTATGTGGTGAGACTGGATGATGTTGGACAGGGGAGAGGTGTAGAGTGTGAAAAGGACCGGGCCCAGGACGGACCCCTGTGGAACTCCGCAGGAGAGCATGACTGGGTTGAAGGAGACGCCGTCGATGGTGACGGACTGCTGTCTGTCAGAGAGGTAGGAGAGAAACCAGGAGTGAGCAGAGTCAGTGATGCCAAAGGAGTGGTGAAGGCGGAGGAGGATAGAGTGATCTATAGTGTCGAAGGCGGCAGAGAGGTCGAGTATTGTAAGAAGGGAGATGTTGCCCGAGTCGGTGGAGAGAAGCAGGTCGTTTAAGATATGTAGAAGGGAGATAGATCAACCATTTTAGTTCAAGGTTGGTGCCAGAATAGCTTGGCACCTTAGGTGCCAAGCTATTCTGGCACAACCCTTGAACTATCATAGTCAAATTAATTTCAAGCAGTAGTGTATCAGAATGAAAAAGGTCAACAAGCACTTCAATATATGTGATTTTCTTGTGTGTGTGCAGGCGACTGGACTACTTCGTGCTGTCAGAGCGCCTGAAAAAAGATCTGTGCGACAGTTTGATTCGTAAGGATGTCATGGGGAGTGACCACTGCCCCATTGCTCTTCTCATGGCTATGTGAAACACACCTTACTCTTTAAGCCTTTTCCTGTTGGTGGCAGTGATTTATATCACAGATTCGCTTCACACCAAAGACATACAGTGAATTTTAATGGTGCTGATTATAGTCACTTTTTAACCCTCTAGCTGTCAGTAGTGCTGTTTGTTGAGGTGATTCCTGCAGGAATTGCCTCACCAAAAAGCGCTACCAGCAGCCAAGAGGTGAATGTGTTTTCAGTTCTGACTCATCTTGTTAGAGGTGGTCTTTTTCAGATTACCACCTGGGTTTGCAGTATTCAATCGTTCATTTGCATTGTAGCGCGTTAAGCCATTCGAGACATGAGGTATACTGATATGCGGCGAATGGCCGCTCACCGTCGTATCTCGAAAGGAGTTATTTTTTTGTCATTGATTCGTGCACATGAAATACATTCAGAATAGCCATCAGTATTGTGTTTGTCTGTAATCAGATTGTGCGTGTGTGAGAGCTAGGGACGAGGGTGCTTTATCTTCATTTTCTTCTCCATCTTTTCATTTGCATGCACGTGTATTGTGTAGTGGACATGATAAAATAAGTTTATGAGTCCAGATACCAGTGCCTGCATGTACAAGGTGCTATTTTAACATTTATTACGTTAGAATTTATTAAATGTGTATTTTGACAATGTACACATTTAGTTGGTTCTTCTAGCACAGTGAATGTAGAAATTAGAAGTTCTACTCTGGGTTGTTCACGAATCACGACTGAAGTGTTACACACGCATGAAGAAAACATTGTTACACAGAACAAAAGTGAAAACAAGTACAGTGGAATCTGTTCTGATAGCCCTCCCTTACCCGGCGTTACAAAGACCATCATTTAGGTGGCTGCAGCCAGCTGAAAGATGCCATGGTCCTTAACCCTTTGACTGTCAGTAGTGCTTTTTGTCATGATGATTTCTGCAGGAATCAACATGACAAAAAGCGCTATCGACAGCCAAAGGGTTGATGACAAACAGGTGACTCGTTGCCCTTTAAGACTCCTCTCATGAGAGTACCTGTCGTTTCACTCATTCAAGGCGCCCCGTATCAATAGCTGCGAAAGTGTCGTATAGCGTTGCCGCTGGCAACGCTATATGACACTTCCGCAGCTATTGATGCGGCGCACAGCCAAAGGGTTGATGACAGTCAGGTGACTTGTTGCCCTTTAAGACTTCTCTCATGAGAGTACCTGTCGTTTCACTCATTCAAGGTGCCCCGTATCAATAGCTGCGAAAGTGTCGTATAGCGTTGCCAGTGGCAACGCTATACGACACTTCCACAGCTATTGACGCGGCGCACCTTGAATGAATTGCGACAATTTTTTTCTAGCATAAAAGTGGTCGCGCAAAAGAAGTTCTGCTGTACGGTTTCAGCCGCACACAAATATTCAACATAGTCCAGCACATTTAAAACAATATTTACTTCATCAGAAATATGTATCGCATTCACGAGGTTTATTCTGTAGCTTCAAGCCCAGTAAGCAGAAGGGCCTCTGGCTGACGTCGGCCTGCAGTTGTGCAGCCGCGGGCTAGCCGCCGCCCACATTGGCCTGAGGACCTTTTACCTAATGGGAAATTATATCTCTCCATCAATTGTATTCTATCAAAACGCAGCTGTCTCACACATAAGGATGAGGCCTACCAGCGTTTGTAAGACAAAGTAAATATTTGAACTTGGAACAGCAACGATGCATAAAGAATGATTTTTTAAAAAAAAGAAGCAAAATACAACACAGACTTTGCCAGTAAGCACACACTTTTGTTTGGGTATTAAGGTTAACGTCGGGTTAAACAAACAAACAGGTATTACATGCAAATAACGGCTGCTTAACTCCATCCCTGCCAACAGAGGTATATTTTGTTTCAGAAAGCTGTGTTCTTTCAGCGACCAAACCCCACAACCGTCCAAGAAACATGGATACAAGTTGGTCTAAGCAAGAGGCATAGATCCTCATGAGCCCCCGCAGTCGCACGGGCTCATGAGGATCTATGTCTCTTGCAGTCGGATCGCGATCACGTTTTCTCGGCACTCGAAGGGTAAAGGGCCTGCAGAAAGTGTCCCACCTTTTGCGTGGCCATCCCAGTGAGCAAGGGATCGCCAGGCCTATGTCGGCCGCAGTTGGCTCACGCGCGCCTGTGCGTGGGCCAACTTCAGTCGACGTCGGCCTGATTTCATGTATGCACAGCTTGAGACCAGATAGTAGTGGCTACCTCAGGCAGGTGACATATCTACAGGGGTGGCCGCCGCGAAAGGCTGGAATGTATGGTTGTCAATAAACATACTAGTAAGGAAGCTTAAGAAAAAAGTTGGTACATGAAAGGGCTCCAGACATTTACACAAATATGCTGCTGGATTGAGTAGTACGGGACCGTTAAAAAAAAAAAAAACAACTCCTGATGCGCAGACCATTACCACATACTTTGCGCAGAATTTACGCGAGGTTTTGCAGTGTTTACGCTATGGCGGTGCTCTTGTCATGTTGGTTTGCGTAAGATTTACATCTTCTGATTAATACACCTTTCCTATCGTGATATTCGTCAACTTCATGGCTGAAATTAGATTTAAACAGGACACGACAGAGCAGGTCAACAAAATATTCCAGATTTGCTTAAATATTCGTCCACATTTCTATTGCCTGGGATAAAATCGAACATTGCGTTCAATATTATGGATGCATGACATCATGTTTGTGTCCTTTGGGCCTCGTTGAACGGGCTTTGCACCGCTTCACACACTTTGCTTTTAAGTAACAAAACTCTAGGCATGCAGAACTTCGCAATATTCACATAAAGGATCCTAAAATCAATTTACTCGTCACAAAATGCGGTCCTTTGGGCCAGCAAAAGAGTTCTTAGCGAGCTTATCCCACTTTGAAAGCGGCATAGACTCTTAGGAGCTCTCGCAGCCTACTGTCGGATCACTGATGAACATCTATGCCTCTTGCTCAGTGCCAGCCTAATAGGATCGACCCCGCTTATTTACATCTCTGCTACTCTTTTCATACCATCTGCAAGAGGCATAGATTCTCATAAGCTCCTGCAGTCGCAGGGGCTTTTGAGAATCTATGCCTCTTGTAAGGGCGGTTCGGCCCAGTTTATATAGTCTCCTCAGGCGGAATTAAGTTGTCTGAATTGAGGCGTGTAATTTAGAAGGGCCAGTGTGATCGATTTTCCCTGGTTTCACTGATAATTTTTTTTTTGCTTGCGCAACTCAAAAACGCCCAGGTCAGAATGTCCGTGACAGCCTATTCAGAGACGAATATGTACCGTAATGGGGCAAGCGGAGAGATTCACGTCTTCAGACAAACGAGACTGCCCACAAGCCGCTGTTTTAGAAACGGGTCTGTTTTCACAGTGCTTGTCACTGTGGTTTTATCTATTCTGCGCACTGTCTAAAAAGATACAGTGACGGAAATAGATACTTATTTTGATTCATACTTGTGTAAATTAAAACTCCCGCTTTGGCATTGCAAGTTAGTTAAAATATTTAGCTTTTAATGTTGCCATTTTTCGTTGCGATTGAACTTATTCGATGCGTTCACCATCCCGCGTATCAGTCCCAATGCAGCTCGTGTCGAATGTGTCAACAGAGGCACATCCCAGTAAGCGGCCCTCGGGCCGTCGTCGGCCGCAGTGGGCCCGCGCTCTGTCGAGCGCGGGCTCACTGCGGCCGACTTCGGCCCTCGGACCTTTGCTTACTGATATGGCCAACTTTTCAGATGTTTCTTTTGCAACATATTATCATAGTTCTAAAATAACATGTCCTGTTTAGTCTTAATGCCGCACGTACATCAGTTTTGGCGACTAGTTCCATGCACAAGAATCGCTGAAGATAAGTAAGCCCACTTCATTTAGCAACACCGACAAGATCATTGCTGGTGAGCTCTTATTAGTTGTGTGTTGCTCTATGATCTCGCGACGGCAAGAAACAGAAAGCTTACTTGCCTGAACTGGAAAAAAACTAAATGACGGATCTGTGCGAACACATGCCCGGATCTGAAGAACGACCTGGCTGCCGGCATCGGATGACAGTTGATCAATCAAATACTGCTAATTTTTGGTTTCCGCGCTGAGACCAAGACAAGAAATGGGAGGTGACGAAGTAAAAGAAAAGAGATCCTTCATGTGATGCATGTAATTAGTCGTCCTTTTGATCGTGATGACGAAATACTGATAAACTGATGACAGATGGCCATTGTGCGCGTGGGGGGAAACTTTTCTGGAGTGCTATGGGATGTGGCAAAGCCACGTCTGCATTATTTTTTTTCTTTTTCAAAGCAGCAGTGGCGACCAAGAAGCCATCGCTGTATCACTGCAAGTCCGACAGTAAAACCTGTTATGAGCAGCACACTTTTTTGTTGCAAGAAAGAGTGGGTCTTAAAAGACAGATGCCTTCTCAAGAAAAGTCTTGAAGGGCAAAAAGAGTCACCTGTCATTAAAGACCACCATTAAAGGTGGCTACAGCCCGCTAAGTGATGGTGTTTGTTGGCAGGCGATCTTATTAGTGTCAAACGTGCTTGTGTTTTGTCTGTGATTTTGGAACTTACGCCTTCGAGTCCATACGGCCTAAAGTCACAGACCACACAGATTGCTTATATTAGTGAATTAGGCGGCAAGTAGCAGAGTATCGGTATGCGGCACGCTTCAAATGCGTTGACCCTTTGGGTAGCGTTTTTGTCGCGATGATTCCGACAGGAATCATCGCGACAAAAACCGCTACCGACAGCCAAAGGGTTATTTTTTTTTTTTTTTTTTTATTTATTTTTTTTTTTTAGGTGACTTTGATATGGGCTGGCACTTCAGCAGCAGTTATTGAAAAGATAAGTTTGTCAGGTCGTACAGTCGCTTTCAACCATCGTGCAACTATCACAGTCAGTCAACACTGGAAATTCAGCGCAAACTAAAACGTCGATTTTTGGCTGACAAACTGAAGTTTATTTTCATAACTCTTTGTGACCTTGCTTCGAGACTGACCCGGTTTCATCAGATGACCATGTTCACCCGGTGATGAGCAGAAAACTCCAAAGGCGCCCGTAATACAATAGTACGTCAAGATTTTCCGGTGAACCTTCGCACGTCCGGTACAAGCTCAACGAACGAATAATTTACATTTAGTTGTACCAGGCACGCGAGGGTTCCGAAAAAAAAAAAAAACGGGGAAGAAAAAAAAATCCCCAAACATAATATTTATTACGGGCGCCTTTGGGATATAAATTAGCTGAATCTGCTATAAATCTTGAACAAACGCTAACAGCCACCATCAACGTTGAAAGAAAAAGGTATCGGTGTGGGGGGGGGGGGGAGGGGTGGAGGTACAATGTACGACAAATTAAAGACAAAAAAATATATTGATTGATCGATAGATCGGTCAACTTTGATCGATCAACTTTGATCGATCGATTGATTGACTGAAATCATTTGCGACCCTCAAAGTCGGAGAGATATGGAGAATGTTTTTTTGATAGGACAATAACATCAAAAAGTGTGATCGAGGAACACATTTGTATACGGATCGAAACTTACTGGGGGAAAATAGAATGTTGATACACACCATTTATTGTCGACATATTATTTTTGTAAACTCAGATTTTTTTCTCACTGCCCTGTGGCAGTAAGTACAGCAGAACCTGTTTTTAGCGACCATCTGTTTGCAAAAAAGGTCTTACTAGGCAGGCACTCTCGAGACTGAAGTCTTGATTGGCAAAATAGCGTCACCTGTCATTAAAGACCCTCATTCAGGTGGCGACAGCCACCTGAATGATGGTCTTTAATGACAGGTGATCTCTCATAAGGGTAGTCGCTCAAAACAGGCTCTGAAACCTCTAGCCGAAACTCCCTCCCGAACATACAGCTTGACGAGCGGTGTGCGCTGACATGCTTGAGAGTCTGCACGCCCGCAGGCAGTGCGCTGATGCTGTTGTTCCTTAATTCAGTCTTAAAGTCTCTCGCCACAACGAGTTGGCTGGTGACAGGTGAATTATTGTGGATATAGGGTAAGATATATATCAGGCAGCGCGCTTAGCGACACCTCCCGAGCCTTTATGACAGATAATGCCGCTACTGATTCCAGTGAGTGTTCCGCCGCTGAACCGGCGCGTCAGAAACTGCCGCGTCGCCGTGTCAGCGCGCATTGCTCGTCAGGACCCTCTCGGCTCCCGAAGTTGGGAGTTGTAGTCGGGGTCAACATTACAGTTCAGTAGATCATAAATCAACCATGATAGTCCACCACCCGTGAACTCTCATGTCCGACCCAAATCTTGTTGTGCAGTAGCGTGGGAGGTTGACTCATTCGATAAGTGTTTGCACTATCTGGTCACGCGGCATTAAGCCGCGCATCCGCGTGCAGTCACGTCCCGAATGAGTTACATGACACACTTCTTGTTCATAACTATACGCAGTACAGTACGGCTCGTATAAGGTAAACACTTCGTAAACATTTTTGACAGACCGCTGACAACGGCACACACGGAACCAAAATATTGTGTTTCTTTGGACAAAACATTAACAATTTGACGAGACGACAGGAATGTAATTTTGGAGCGGGGTGCCAGCTTCCGTCCGACACTCGCGGAATGTTGGTGTCAGTGGAACTTCATGTTGCTCTTGGCTCACAATTTTTTAATTGACAACTTGATGTCGCCGCTGCTGCGCGGGCGTGGTGCGCTCGCTCTCTCTCACTCACTTGCTCACTTCTTTTTCGTGTACTCCTGCAACAGAGAAGAAGCGTTAGTCTATTAAGTACGTTTAACTCATTCAGCCCCGACACACCGTCCACAGTAAGATCTGGCTCGGCCATGACAGTTCAAGGGTGGTGGCAGAATAGCTTGGCGCCTATAGGCGCCAAGCTATTCTGGAACCACCCTTGAACTGTCATGGTCGATCTGTCTCCTGCATTGTAATGCGGTCATCAGCGGACAACTCCAAAATGTGAGTATTTCGTACCTTTCGACATCACTTTCACAATGACATCGTAGACTTACTTGTATTATTTTTTTTCTAAAGAACTTTTACATCACCTATTACGCCATCCATTGTGATGCTATTTTTACATCTTGTCACATGGGAACATTGGCTAAATAAGGCGGCTAGTAAGGCCGACGTACTCCCAAGTAGTATGGTGTTGTGTGGGTTTTTTTTCAACATATTAAGTTTAACCTTTATCATTCGGAATACACTAGTGTGTGAAATAAGTTTGACTAGAAAAGTTCAAGGGTAATGCCAGAATAGCTTGGCGCTTCTAGGCGCCAAGCTATTCTGGCACCACCCTTGAACTAAAGCCATTGGTCTATATCCTGTCTGTAAGTTCTATAATGTAGCTTGCATACGGCAGTGTACAAATTTGAAGCTTTTAGCCTCAGTATGATATGGGTTAATTAAAATCGAATTCAAAAGAATGTATGAACCTCTTGACTTTGGGTGAGCGCGATCCAACTGCAAGAGACATAGATCTTCATGTGCCCCCGCAATAGCGAGAGCTCATGAAGATCTATGGCTATTGCTGAGGCCACTTTTGTACCCGTGTTCCATAAGTTAGGTTAGGGTTCTTTGACAAAATCTGCGCCTACATGCAGGGAAAGGGAAACGGGACGCCACCACATAGAACATTACAAATAAAACGAGCTTTAGCATAGGTTTATATCACAGAACATCTCATGCTGCAATATACTGCAATATTCATACGCCAAACTGACCCCTGGTCGATCTGACGTGAGTCATTTTGGAGTGTTATTCTTGATTCACGAAGAACTTCAAAATTTTTTTTAAAATGTATTATTAACTGATTATTATTTATTCAATTTTATTGTTTGAAGATCTGTGGTAAGTATGGTCCTATGAAGCTATTACACAATACTTCACTGGTGGTGCCATAGTAGCTTGGCGCCTATGGGCGCCAAGCTATTCTGGCATTATCCTTGAAATATCATGTCATAGTCAAATTTATTTCATGCAATAGTGTATCAGGATGGAAAGGGTAATATAAAAATATAAAAAAAACAGTCACGGCAAAGTGACGCCGGGGTCGATTTTACGTATAAGTCACGGTGACCCTGGGTCCATCTGGCGCTTCGGTTCATTCTGGCGAGTCGGTCACCACCCAGTTTCTAGTTTGAGCTGATCTTCAACGACTCGAGACACTGACTGACCTCAAAGGCATCCGAGTATGCAGTGGGGTTGCGTGCGTCAGCTAGCACGAGGGCCAGCTCCCTCAACCGCCTGTAGGCGTCCTCGTAGTCTCGCTTCTCCTGCGCCGGCACAAAGGCTCCCCAGTGCGTGTTGGGCTCGCGGGAGAAGGGGAAAAAGTAACGCTTGCGGCGAGCCCCGGGCACGAAGCTGAGCATCTGGCGCTTGGCTGGGGCCGGGTAGTACGGCGACTCCTGAGACTCTACGGGCTCTGGGTAGAACACGGGCTCCCACCTAGCAGAGTGAAAGACAAGGATGGTAACCACACTGGTTGTCTCCTTCGATTCGCTGCCGCTGATTCAGCGGCAGCGAAGAGAGGGAGACAACCAGTGAGGGACATGTGCTATAGTTGAAAAAGAACGGCGCCTAGAGCTTTTTTTTTTTTACTGAAAGTATAGGCGCCTTAAAATTATTATTATTATTATTATTATTATTATTATTATTATTATTATTATTATTATTATTATTATTATTATTATTATTATTATTATATTATTATCAAGAGTATGGGCGTGAAGCAAGTTGAAACGTTTCAACGAGGAACCAGTTCCTTTCCTGTATGTATACTTATTCTCCCTGCATGTTTTCTTGGTTGTTCAATTCAATTCAATTTAATTCAAAAACTTTATTTATCCCTTAAAGGGCAGTTACAGTTTGTGGACGGGGGAATAATAAAAATAGAAATCATTCAATAAACAGTAATTAATATCAAGACATTCTAATATCACATTTGTATATGCTATTAATATACTAATATACTACTTGTTGTTGAAAGTCGTCTGGTTTTACTACATCCTACGACACAAGGGTCATTGTATACATGCAAAGAGCAGTGTGGGGACAAAAAAAAAAAAAAAAAAAAAAAAAAAAAAATCAAGAAGGGAAAGAGTTTTGTCGCTATGGGGACGCTCGACGCAACGTACGGTGAGCCAAGTAAGCAAGAAAATGAACCATCCGACTAAACTTTTTTTTTCTTCTCCATATTACTTACCATCCAACCAACCAGCTATCCAACCAACCAAATTACCCACCAGTTGTTGGTTGTTTTTTTTTTTTCCATTACAAGCACCGGTCTGCTACAATCATTTCAGACTCCCCAGAAGCAGAATGTCTTCGGGCCCACGACGGCCGCAGTAGGCGTGCGCGGGCCCACTGCAGCCGTCGTGGGCCCGAGGCTCTTTGCTGGGTTACGGGGCAGGCATAATATACGAGTATATGTTTCTGGGCTGTGCACTGCGCGGGTGCGAACTCTCACCGGGACACATCGTATCCAGCCGGAGTTTCCACGTACTCCGGCCCGAGCTCTGGCTCTTCCCACCCCTGGACGGGCACCTCAGGGGCCGGGTAGCTGTCTTCCGGGTATCCTGCGCCGTACCACTTGTACCCGGGGTACTCCATCTCGGCTGGGGTCTGGGGCTCGTACAGGGACGGATAGAGAGCCAGCAAGTACGCCATCAGATCCTCCAGGTTGGCCTCGCTGAGAATGGAAACCATACAGGTCAGTCTCAAGAACAGCACGGTACCCAGGAGCCATAAAGTCAGACAGTATTGTTGCAGTGCTGAATTTGTTTAGACTTGTGGAAAAAAAAAAACCCACTTCATCGTCGTCATCTTCATCATCATCATCATCTTCATCATCATAGTAATGTATGTTGTAATCCCAAGGTTGATACCTATTTCACAGTGGGGCGGTGGGGGTTCGCGTAATTCCGAAAAAAATGTGAACACACCCAACTGCAAAAGGTATAAATTCTCATAAGCCCCCGCAGTTGCGGGATTTACGAGGTTATAATATTTTATGCCTCTTGCGGCCAACACTTTGGATCCATGTTTATGGGACAGCTTTTTTATTTTTCATTTTTATTTTTTATTGATTTATTTTTTAATATTATTTTTTTATTATTTTATTTTATTTATTATTTATTTTATTTTATTTTTATTTTTTTGGTTTTTGTTGGGGTGGGGGGGGGGCGGGGATTAACGAAGAATGCAGAACACACTCTGCGTCATCTGGCACTAAACGGGTTAAAAAATAAATGAGTAAAACAAACAAACAAGCACAGAAATACATAAATACATAATTTGAGGGATACATTATTTAAAGTAATCCACACCGATGCAGCCTTCACTGATGGATTTAAAGGCTGTGGGGGAGGCAACTAAAGGGGCATGGAGTGAGATGATCTTGCACAAACGTGCTGCTGCGGCGGGGCGCCCTTGGCAAGCAAGAGGTCCTCGGCGCGACGTCAGCCGTGCGCGGGCCACCTATGGCTGACGTCGCGCCGAGGGCCTCTTGCTCACCGCGCTTTCCTGTTTTTTTTTTGTTTTTTTTTTTCCCTTACCAATGCTCCCCCTCCATCCCTCCCCCCACATGGTCATATACATGTATTTATGTAATGTAATTGCTGTATTTGTTTGTAGATATAGCAACGGCAGATTTGAAAAATGGAATTGCCTCTGGCATTCTTAATATCTTTACCGTTGTAAAATAAAGATTCATTGATTCATTGATTCCTGTGCGGCCCGCAGGAACTGTAAACACAACTGACCATAACCAGACCTGATTTCTGGCGGCAGTTCGCTGTACTCCTCCTCGTCGCCGTTATAGTACATGTTATCATCCATCAGATTTCGCTTGGTGCGCTTGGCTCGGGCCAGCTCTTTGCTGCGGTGATGGGAGTGGATGTGGGGCAGGCGCGGGTGGGGTTTCAGGGAGCGTATGGCTGACGTCGCGCCGAGGGCCACTTGCTCACCGCGCTTTCCTGTTTTTTTTTTTTTTTCCTTACCAATGCTCCCCCTCCATCCCTCCCCCCACATGGTCATATACATGTATTTATGTAATGTAACTGCTGTGTTTGTTTGTAGATATAGCAACGGCAGATTTGAAAAATGGAATTGCCTCTGGCATTCTTAATATCTTTACCGTTGTAAAATAAAGATTCATTGATTCATTGATTCCTGTGCGGCCCGCAGGAACTGTAAACACAATTGACCATAACCAGACCTGATTTCTGGCGGCAGTTCGCTGTACTCCTCCTCGTCGCCGTTATAGTACATGTTATCATCCATCAGATCTCGCTTGGTGCGCTTGGCTCGGGCCAGCTCTTTGCTGCGGTGATGGGAGTGGATGTGGGGCAGGCGCGGGTGGGGTTTCAGGGAGCGTCGTCGTCGCTGCAGGTAGGGCGGGTAGTTGTAAGGGTAAGGCAGGCGGTACATGCGATCTGCACGAGATATTAGTAATAACTGAACAAGTTTTCAAAAAGCGACCATTACAGGGCCGCCGCTGCAGGCCACGAAAGGTTAACCCCTTTTAGTGCTCAGGCTGCAAACTGAACAGGGTCCAGCTGCAAGAGGCATAGATACTCATGAGCCCCCGCAGTTGCTGGGGATCATGAGGATCTATGCCTCTTGCTGAATCCCATTTTTAATCCATGTAACTTGAATGACTGGGACTCGCGTTTAATTAACGCAGATTTCACCAACACACTCTGCATCCACGGGCAGAGATTGGGTTAATAGCTCGCAATATCTCCTCTGAAAGTCCTTAGTACGGCTCACAATAACTGATAATGAACTTCATTTTGAATGTCGTAAAATGCACAACATTTCTGCTCTTCCCGAGTCTTCCCTTTTGTACAAAGGAGAGTTCCAGTATAATATAATATGCAATAATATATAATAATATAATATGCAATAATATAATGTACTATAATATAATATATTATAATATAATATAGTATATGCATGTACCACTTAACAATAATATCCCTGAGTGTCACTGCATATGATAACAAGGGTCCGGTCGGGAGGCCCTGGTTTGTTATAAACACTGCCAAAGATATCATTAGCAACTGATCGTGGGCACGCGCAGCAGATAGCAAGCCCGGCCGACGGAAGCCAGTGGCAGCTCGCTCTGCCGGCTCTACGGTGTGTGTGTGTGTTGGGGTGGGGGTGGGGGGCTCTTTCGAGTACTAGTAGCCTACACCAACATCCGAGTAAGGATCCCCTTCAGAGTTTTACGATACCAAAATATATACGTACATTATAAACTGTGTCCCTCTTTTCTCCACAAATTTTCACAGACTCCCCGGAAGCCGAAATCAAGATAGACATCCGCCATTTGTGTCAGGCTCGTCCGTGATGCTGAACCTTTCACGTGCTGGCCTATGATCAATTTGTACCTTGCGGCTCTCAGCCACAAGGTACTGACAAAGTCTTAGACGAGAAGACATGCGTCAAGCTGCGCGCGACGTCTCACGACTCCGCCGGAAACCAGGACCGACAGGGAGGGAGAAACTGAACGAGGTGATGTATCACCTGCTAAACTGACGACAAATGTTGACCACATGGCGACAGGAAACTTAGAGAACAACTGCAGCCTGAGACTACCAGACAGGAAAATAACTACGTCTGAGGTCTCTGAGACTGTGAAAAGGTCGGGTGAGGGTGGGGAGGGGTTAGAGGCGGAGTTTTACTACGTAGTTAATCCTTTTCATCCTGACTACACGATTGTTTGATATACATTTGACTATGATAGTTCAAGGGGTTGGTGCCAGAATAGCTTGACGCCTGAGGCGGCCAAGCTATTCTGGCACCAACTATGAACTAAAATGATGGATCTATCTTCTTTCTTTAAAACTTTGACTATTACTGACGATACCGGTCGATGGAAATTAACTGAGATGCGTAACTACGCGTTTTCCGACCGGCAAATGTCTCGTCCGCAGTAACAGTCAAAGGGTTAAATCTTCAAGCCTTGTAAACTGCAGGAGATAGATCGCCTATGAGAGCTCAAGGGTAGAGAGGGCGCCAAACCAATCAGACCCTTTATGATCACGGAAGCGGTAACGTCTACAATCACTGTGACAAACTGATACAAAGCATTCCTTTTTCTTCAAGTCATCTCCTGACAGACTGATTGGAACTTTGCCTGGCAGATATGAAAACTACAACAACAAAACCACAATCACCAAATTTCTTTCAAGCTTCTTTTGTCTTAAAAAAATATTCTTTGAAATTCGGAATCCTGCAGTATCGGCAGCCATAAACACAGAATTCTTACATGATATCGCTTGTTAATATGTATTAGCAATTTCTGTTCTTTAAAATTGTACTTTCATGTTTGTGCTTGTATGTCTTTAAACTGAACTAGATCTACAAAATAAAATATAATACTATTTGAATTTTCATTAATCTTTTTATTTTCTTCTGCATACGTCTGCTAATTTTTCATGAAAGTTTGTTTATACGAAACCTCAGGAACCAATCATAATTTAACAAAAATCGTTTTTAAAGTTTGTTTCTGTTCCTCACCCAATCCATTTCTATATGGCATCTGCAAAAGGCATACATTCTCATGAGACCCTGCAAATGCAGGGTCTCGTGAGAATGTATACCTCTTGCTGGATGCTTTAGATCGACTCAGATCGGTAAAGATATCGACGTTCCATTTCGTGTCTTCAGGACATGTCCTGTTTGAATGCTTAACGCTTCAGTCCCTCCCTTCTGTTATCGGCAAGAGGCGTTCATTGCCTCTTGCTGGTCGCCTGACATCGACTTAGGTAGGTGAAGCCATCGACATTCAAATTCGTCAGTGTTTTTAGAAGATGCCCTGTTCGAGTATCGGCAAGAGGCATACATTCTCCTGAGACCCTGCATTTGCAGGCTTCAGGAGAATGTGCTCCTTTTTATGGCTGAGATCGACTTAGATCGGTGAAGCCATCGACGTTGAAGGTCGTGTCCTTAGAAGATGCCGTCCTGTTCAAACACCAGCCCCTTCCATCTGGCATCGGCAAGAGGCATACATTCTCCTGAGACCCTGCGTTCGCAGGGTCGCAGGAGAATGTATACCATTTGCTGGCGGCATTAGATCGGCTTAGATCGGTGAAGGCATCGAGGGCTGGAGTTTGTGTCTTCAGACGATGTCCTTTTGGAAAGCATGGGGCTTTCTGTCGTCACGCAACATAAAAGCGTTATCTAAAACCAGACGTTGGATAATTCCACCAAGATTGGCTAAGAAAACCCCAGACGCCCTTTGGGCGAGCAGTTCAGTAAAATATCGTGTCTCTAGCTGCAAGTCTGGCCGGCCAATCTCTCTTCGCTCTCCTTCTCTCTCTCACATCCTGACAATTTCCCACACTTACGCGCCCGCACACATACACAAACACACGCGCGTACACACGCACGCAAGGACACATACACAGGGGACATACAGTCCCTCTCAAGGAATTTGCCCGAGTTACACTCAACACACACACACACACACACACACACACACACACACACACACACACACACACACACACACACACACACACACACACACACACACACACGCACGCACGCACGCACGCACGCACGCACGCACGCACGCACGCACGCACACACACACACACACACACACACACACACACACGCACGCAACACACGGCATACACCCACACAGCCCCTCTCGAGGAAAATTCCTCAGTTACACGCTTAACTATAGCAGGCGTTTGGGAGGATCTGTGTCGGACTGGCGACTGAATGTTGAAGTAAACTGAAGGGTCTCTGGCCGATTTCGGTCTTAAACAGCCCGCGCACGGTCGATATCGGTCCGAGAGCCTTTTGCTTTCGAGGGGGGGGGGGAGGGGGGGAGAGATGAAAGTTCAGTATCGGATTTAATTAACTAAAGAAAACTGTAACAGCTAAACAACAATAACAACAATAACAAAACCCCAGGAATTTCAGCGAACTCCCTATTGACTTAGCTTTAGGAATATGACCAGAACCAGCTTCAAGCAGCCACCCTTATGCCACCCACCTGTCATTTAAGACCATTACTTTGGTGGCGACAGCTACCTATGGCCTTACAGACAGGCGACACATTTGCCCTTCAAGACTTCTTTTGAGAGAGCACCTGTCTTTTAACTCATTCAGCCCCGACACACCGCAGCAAGACACGGATCGAGCATGCTAGTTCAAGGGTGGTGCCAGAATAGCTTGGCGCCCATAGGCCCTTGAACTATCATGCTCGATCTGTCTCTAGAATTGCAATACAGTCCTTCAGAGGGCAACTTCAAAATCTGGGGATTTCGGTCCTGGGGTAGAATGTGTTAAGTCAACATTGTTCTGGCCCCCCAAAAAACGGTTGGTCGCGCAAAACAGGCTCTACTGTGCATGGGTAGAAAGGACCAGCAAGAATCTTAACTCTTTGGCTGTCGGTAGCGGTTTTTTGTTGCGATGATTCCTGCAGGAATAGTCGCGACAAAGACCGCTACCCACAGCCACAGTGTTAATTCCACACGAGCTATCACAACCATCCGTTCCTCTGGCATATGAACCACGTCAACGCCCCACCTTCGTTCAGAAGCAGCTGGTATACGATTCTCCGCCTCCCCCCCCCCCCCCCCCAACGATAAGCGCCTGTTGCAAAAAGCTATAGATCTTCATGAGCACCCGCAGGCCCGCAGAATCCATGCCTCTATGCGATTCCCTTAACTCATTTCATGTCGTCCCGCATCAATAGGTGCGGAAGTGTCGTATAGCGTTGCCTTCGCTATACGACACTTCCGCAGTTATAGATGCAAGACGCCTTGAAATGAGTTAACACCTTCCTCGACAAACATACAACCCACCTTCATTCAGAAGGAACTGAAGAAGCTTGTTGGAGTATTCGCTGTCCAGGTCGAGGACGTCGTTGTCGCCGACGGACATTTGCTGAAGCTCGGCCTCGTCCTCCTGCTCATGTTTTGATTTCTCCTTCACCTCCATCTCCTTTTCTCCTACTTTCTCCTTCAGCTTCGCCTCCTCGCCCTCCATCAAATCCGCCTGATGAGCCGAATGAAAGAACAGCCAGACTCGCAAACGAACACGTTTCATATAGTACTACGGTCATGTACGACACATGCAGTGTATATGCGGGCCATGCCTCCTTGACGCCGAACTGTCAGTAAACCAGTAGTAAAACAGCTTCGGGCCCACGACGGCCGCAGTGGGCCCGCGCACGGCCGTGCGCGGGCCCACTGCGGCCGTCGTGGACCTCAGGACCTTTGCTTACTGAGTAAAGATTATACGCGTTAATAGCTCTCTTTACAATCACAGAAATTCACGCAGTGCTACTGGTCACGAAAAACCTGCTGATAATATGTGAAATTTAAATATGCGCTGCAGGCAAACTGGCATGATGTCCCTGCCTTGTATGAACTGGCCACGTCTTTCTTTAATCTGCCCGTACCTGCCCAGCCCCCATCTGTAAGTCGCCGTTCAGCCCTGGCGCACTAAACAGTATAATTGAACGACCTATAGGCGCCAGCGCTATACGACACTTTTGCAGCTGTTGATGAGGTACGCCTTGAATGAGTTAAGCCTAAGACCCCAAAACATTGACCAGCCGACAACTACTTACCTTCACTTGAGCCTTTCCCTCTTCGTGCAGTTCGTTCAGAAGGTTTTCAATCTCGTCTGGCTCCTCCAGCGACTCCTCCAGGCGCTGACTCTCAAGCACCTCTTCTGCGTCCTCATCCTTACTGTCCTCGGGCAGCTGCTTTACTTTGGCGGCCTGGACGGTCAGCTCCGCTTCCGGAACAGTGATCTCTTCCACTGTCGTGATGGCCTGTCCGGAACCAGCCTCGGCTTCCTTCCCTGATCCAACGTCTTCATTTTCTGTGGAAGAGGATGGAACGATATGAGGATGGAACAATTTAAGAATGAGACAATATGAAGATTAAATGTGAGGATGAAACGATATGAAGATTCGGTAATATGAGGATGGAGCAATATGAAAATGGAACAAGGTGAGGTTGCAACAATATGACGATGGAACGGTATGCGGATGGAACAAACATGAGGATGACACAATACACTTTTCCTCTAGCTAGGAACACGTTCCTGACCGCTTGGA
Organism: Semisulcospira habei; assembly: GCA_036245525.1. Taxonomy (NCBI): domain Eukaryota; kingdom Metazoa; phylum Mollusca; class Gastropoda; family Semisulcospiridae; genus Semisulcospira; species Semisulcospira habei. The sequence goes on from BTPG01000006.1 coordinate 141,261,574, forward strand.
AAATAATCAGTTTTATAGATCACGGTAAGTGCAAGGCCAGGGTGGTGCCAGAACAGCCAAAACGGCCACACACACACACACACACACACACACACACACACACACACACACACACACACACACACACACACACACACACACACACACACACAAATGGCCTGTGGGAGTCAATTTCTTCCGGCACCACCTTTAAACTGCTATGGCCGATCTATCTTCTGTTGAATTGTACCAAACTTACTGAAATGTACTGAATTGGACTAAGTGTATCATGGATAAATGGGTTAGTTCATTAGAGACGTGCCGCATAAGGATACGCGGCAAAAGCCGCTTATTCGTATGCAGCACGTCTCGAATGCGCGAAACATTCTATTGCCTTATCGTTCATTGTAATAATATAACTTATAAGCATGTGGTAAAATCCCCGTCATCTCATCCTTACCGCTTGCGACTTGTGTGGCCGCTGGCTCCACCACTTTCGTCTCCACTTCTTCCACCACGGGCTTGGACTCTTCCACGACGATCTTGGCCTCTTTCACTTCAGGCTTCGATTCCTCTATGACCGTTTTGGACACTTCCACCACAGGCTTCTCTTCGATGACCGTTTTGGTCTCTTCCACGACGGAGGGCGGCAGCTCGGGCTCTACGGGCCGTTCCTTCTCAGCGTACAGGTAGCCGGCCTTGTCGAAACTGTTGGGGTCATCAAAGCCCGGTTCCGGCATGAAGCCATGCCCATCCATGAACAGAGGGGGGAGGTCCGCGATGGACTTTTTGGCCATTCCCGCCGCGCGTCCGCCATTCTGTTGGTTGCCGAACACTATTTCCTCTTTGGCGCGTTTTGCTGTGGAGAAAACAGAAGAAAAAAAAAAGATGTCATGAAACAGAAATCTCTCAATCAGAAGTAGGTAAAACCATTGCATGAGTTTGAAACATTCCATGGATTCATCCAGCTTGCGTCATTTCTTTTGTGTGGATTCGTGCTTTACTTCGGTGAATAATGACATGTTCTGTTCTACAACAACCACATCGTACAACCACACTGATGATTTTCACACATGGACGGGAAAGACGGAAAATGAACTTAGAGACTGCTGAAGTCATGCAGGAAAAATACGCGACTCAGTACTGGTGATGTATTCCGCTGGAGTTTATTTACTACTTATTCATAGCTACTTCCTATATCTGCTCTATTGTTATTTACTATCAGTTATGAGAACCACGCAAAATTTCTTTTCCCAATCGTATTCCGTAACGCAAGCTGCACACATGGTTCTGCCTATCGGCAGAACCATGCATGGAGCTTGCGTTACGGAACTCGGTTGGCCGAAGAGAAATTTCACAGCCGGCGCTCAGTCCATCTGCATTACGCGTATACCGTGGGCTGATTCTCATGAACCTGTACAGCCACGCGGGCTCATGAGAATATATGCCTCTTGCTCGCAAGGAGTTGCCTCATTGACATCCACAGTTCGAGTTACATTTCTGGTATTAACAGAAAAGTTCAGTTTACTGCCTTTAACCTGATCCTGATTTGAGAATAACTCCATAACGCCCTTCACTGTTACGTCCTTCAGTTGTCACTTCTACACGCACCTAAAAGATCAGTAAGCAAAGTGTATTCTTGTTTGTTTGTCTATTTTGAAACATAAATAAATTGCGTTGTAATTGTCTTTCTAAGATTGTTTCTTTCTTCGTTGGGTTATTCTCTTCGCTGTCAGCGTCCAGAAATGAGTTCCCTTAAACCGTCATATACTCACCGCCTGTGTAACTCCGTGTCTTGAAGGTACACGGATATGAATCGGCACGACCAGCAAGAGGCATAGATCCTCATGAGCCCCGCAATTGCGGGGGCTCATGAGGATCTCTGCCTCTTGCGCGTTGGTGTACATCGCCTGTTGTGTTCCATAGTGAAACTTCTTAAAGCACATAAGGCCCCCATAACGTCTTTGAGTGAGAGTGGGCCAACTAAAGCTGGAAAGCCCGCTGATCTTTGCCTTATTGCTAGGAATTGCTCAACCAGTGCTGCTCTGTCAATACAAATGCAAGTCCATTTTTGGTTAAAAGCGAGATTTTCATGGTAATACAATGAAAATCGCGCTTTTCACAAAAATTGATTTTCTGTCTTTTTAACTTGCACTGTGCAGAAGTTTTCTGCAGCGTGTGAGCCTTTCAGCTCTGGAGATGAAAGGAACACGCCATTATTGTTCTCGCCCTCACGTCCACTGCAAAATTGCTCGTCAGTCCACCTACGGCTTTTGCTAAGCAAGAGGCACAGATGCTCATGAACCCCCGCAGTTGCGGGGACTCATGAGGATCTGTGCCTCTCGAAGAAGCTATTAACCCTATTACAATTTCAGGCTGAGACTAGAACTCATATGAGTGATACTGATTTAGATGCTGTATCAGGATCAGTTTTCATATCGACCAAATTGCTGATGATCAAAGCTGAATTTGTTCTCTGATCGAACGACATTATGAAAAGATGAAAATGATTAGTAATGCTTTGACATATGACAAGGGAAATCCAAGACAAAAGGAATACAGTCAACCACAGATTTATTATTATTATTATTATTATTATTATTATTATTATTATTATTATTATTATTATTATTATTATTATATTTCTAAATGACAATTTAACCCTTTCTGTCCTGACACACTATTGCATGCTATAAACTTTACTATTTTAGTTCAAGGATAGTGCCAGAATAGCTTAGCAACCAGAGGCACCGCCCTTGAACTAAAATGGTTGATCCGTTTCATAATCTGTTATGTAGCCTTCATAGGACAATACACATTTGAGAACTTCCGCCACTGGATGTAAGGGGTTAATGAAATGTGACAAAGATAAACTCAAATAAAAAGAACGTAAAACAATACGTTAAAATGTATAAGGTCAAAAGCTGACAAAATAATCGTGAAATACGACCAAAATTGAACCCGTCCACAAAAACAATGTTTGAGGCAAAGGCCAACAAAAGTGTACGGGCAAACTCTGATAAAATGATCACCAAAAAAGGCAAAATTGTGTAATAATTCTAGACCTTAGAAACTGTCATTGGGAGGCAGGAGAATATGATAAGGTCAAATACTGGCGTAATTTCCTTTCGGATATTCTAGTACTTATTTTATTCTCATGAAGGAAATTACGGTCGAATCTGCCGGTTGACCTTTCCCTTTAACTCTTTTAGCCCCAAAATTGAATATGGAACCACACGAGTTTGGAGCAATATAAGAATGGAACAATGTGAGAACGGAGCATTATGAGAATGGAACAAAGTGAGGAATATTGGGTTGTCTGTACCACATCACAGATCAGAAGACAGACCGACCGTGGTAATTCAAGGGTGGTGCCAGGATAGCTTGGCGCCTAAACCAAGCTATCCGGGCGCCACCGTTAAATTCATGTTTTCAGCCGTGTGTCAGGGCTAAATTGGTTTTAGAGGCGCCAGCCTATTCTGGCACCACCCTTGGCCTATTATCTTTAATCCATATCTTGTTTTAAGTCTTTCAGAGCTCAAAGGGTTAAACGCATTTCTCTGAAGGGGGGGGGAGGGGGGGGAGTTAATTGATCTGTGACGCCCACCCTTCCGTTAACGTTACTGGTGTAATTTTCAATCGTAATAGAAATCGTGTCGGGAATTCCCTGGCGTGGAAAACGCTAATTGAAAAGTGTTCTTTTCAAGCGATAACGTCGAGACAGTTCGACTGAAATTGTTGACTTTTAATTATGAAATGGTTTTAACCTCATTCTTTCCTCTTTGAAGTGATCGTACTTTATGAAAAGAAAAGGGGAGACTTAGCGCCCCCTCTCTTTCCTATCTCTCTTTTTTTTTTTGTGTGCTTTGGCCACAGTAGATCTATGATCACTGGTCGATCATGCACATTTCTCTTCCCTGACAGTGCTATAACCTACTTTACTTTGTAACCTGATCGTACTTTACCCCGTCTCACTATGATCGTTATGTGGCATTACAACGGAATAAAAAGTGTGGCGGAGGTCGCGCAACCGGTATCACTACACGTGAACTGAAACAACATTTTAACACATGGTCAAGAAAAAGCATGCGAATCGTTGAATACTTTATTATATTTTAAAACCTGACTCTCTCTTGTACAATAGCGCCTACTCCTTCTACCTGACGTTTAACTTTACGCAAGAAGAGAAAGGGTTAACAGCAGTACTCAGATACATTAACCCATTGATTTTCGAGGAAATATAATTTTACAACAGAACCTGTTTTGAGCGAGAACCATGATGAGAGATCCCCGGTCATTGAAGACCATCACGTATAGGTGTATGGCAGCAGCTACCAGAATAATGGTCTTTAACCCTTTTAGCCCCACGGGTGCTTTTCCCAAATTTTTGAAGTGTTACTGAATGACTATGTACCAGTTGAGTTATCGTGATCAATCCATCTCCAGCTGCAGGGTCCTGGGGCTAAATGGGTTAACCTTGACAGTGCCACTTGCAGACTGTGTTGCTGCAATCTTCGTCAGGCCAGCACCAAACAACCCTAGCTGCGCAGGAACATAGATTCAAAGTGATGCCAGCAAGAGGCATAGATCCTCATGAGCCCCCGCAACTGCGGGGGCTCATGAGGATCTATACCTCTTGTGGCTGGGTGGTGTTCAAATTTTCTCGGCACCGAACGGGTTAATGACTGTTGGCACGTTTTGAACACACAAAAATCTATCATTATCAGGGGCGGATCTAGGGGGTGGGAGGGGCGGGGGGTGGTGGGGTGGTGGTGGTGGTTCCAGATTCAAGGTGCCAAACAAAAAGTTGGACCCCCCCCCCCCAAACCCATGAGGTAACTGACCCGCCCCTAATTATTTATATGACATTGACGTTGTTTCGTATCTATTTCAATGCATTTAGATATAAATTACTTTTGTTTCTTTATGGGTATGTGCACTTGAATTGATCTGTGTTAATCTGTCACACAACTTTGTCTTTTTTCTTGCTTTTCCAGATGAATTGAAATAAACTTGACAAGACTTGACATGAGAAAGTTTATTGAGACCACATTTTTCGGGGAGGGGTGAGGGGCTGAGGGGGAGGGGACGGGGGGGGGGGGAGGTTGCTAAACACATCAGACTTCACCAGTTTGCGACCTTTATTTCCACTGACATTAATTTCCACTGGTTAACCTGTTCAGTGGCAAGAAAATTGGAAGATCACCCAACTGCAAGAGGTATAGATCCTTATGAGCCCCAGCAGTTGCGGGGCTCATGAAGATTTATGCCTCTTTCTGACACCACTTTGAAGCCATATTTCTAGGACAGCTGATAGTTTTTTGTTGTTGTTTTTTTTTTTGTTTGTTTGTTTGTTTCTGGTTGTTGTACTGAATTAACGAAGATTGCAAAAATACAGTCTGCGTCAGTTAGCACCGAACGGGCTAAAATTTAAACTGGTAGCAGCTGCCATTACGCGTCTATTTGGTATCGTGATACCGTGCGATAGGGTTTAGACTTAAACCCTGCATCTGTCTCTCAGTCTGAGATGTCAATGACCTAACCGTCTTCTGCCAGCAAAAGGCATATATTCTCATGAGCCCCTGCGTCAGCAGGGGCTCATGAGAATCTTTGCCTCTTGCAGGCGTCAAAGTGCTGGCTGCGAGACCCGTAATAATAATAATAATAATAATAATAAGCGCATTAAATAGGCGCTTTATCCCAAATGAAAATCGGCTCAAAGCGCCGCCGCGAACTGAACCCAACAAGCACGCTCACGTGAATCATGCGCATTCACTCACACACTGTACACAAACACAGAACATTCACGTGGTGCTAAGGGCTAGCTCAAGCGAGCTACTGAAGTTTTGGAAATTCAAATCGTTTTGTATTTGAAATTTGATTAAGTGGGCTGAAACTAATACCAAAGTCGTGGTGGAGGAAGACTGAGCCGGAGTACCCGAAGAAAGAACCCCCGACGGTCCGCCCGGATTAACGGTGACACTTACTAGAGGAGAAAATCCGACGCCGGAACCCGTAATCGAACCTCGCACCTTTAGCATTGGTGGCAGGCGCCTTAACCACTGCGCCACAGACCGCCCCGTAGAACTGAGCTGAATTATACAATCATTCGCTTTTATCAAATCACATTTTAACACCACGTTTCCCGAGAAATGTCAAACTCTGCGTTGATTTATTTTATTGTGGCGTGTGCTGGCTTCCAGCCACATTCTTACTGATCAAGCGGTGATTGTTTGGGGTATTTATCACGGATGTGGTTCCAGCCACATTCTTACTGACCAAGCGGTGATTGTTTGGGGTATTTATCACGGATGTGGTTCCAGCCACATTCTTACTGACCAAGCGGTGATTGTTTGGGGTATTTATCACGGATGTGGTTCCAGCCACATTCTTACTGACCAAGCGGTGATTGTTTGGGGTATTTATCACGGATGTGATTCCAGCCACATTCTTACTGACCAAGCGGTGATTGTTTGGGGTATTTATCACGGATGTGGTTCCAGCCACATTCTTACTGACCAAGCGGTGATTGTTTGGGGTATTTATCACGGATGTGGTTCCAGCCACATTCTTACTGACCAAGCGGTGATTGTTTGGGGTATTTATCACGGATGTGGTTCCAGCCACATTCTTACTGACCAAGCGGTGATTGTTTGGGGTATTTATCACGGATGTGGTTCCAGCCACATTCTTACTGACCAAGCGGTGATTGCCGGTTTGGGGTATTTATCACGGATGTGGTTCCAGCCACATTCTTACTGACCAAGCGGTGATTGTTTGGGGTATTTATCACGGATGTGGTTCCAGCCACATTCTTACTGACCAAGCGGTGATTGTTTGGGGTATTTATCACGGATGTGGTTCCAGCCACATTCTTACTGACCAAGCGGTGATTGTTTGGGGTATTTATCACGGATGTGGTTCCAGCCACATTCTTACTGACCAAGCGGTGATTGTTTGGGGTATTTATCACGGATGTGGTTCCAGCCACATTCTTACTGACCAAGCGGTGATTGTTTGGGGTATTTATCACGGATGTGGTTCCAGAAGAAATTGAACAAAACGCAAAACACATATATAACAAAGGGGGTGGGTGGGTGGGTGTTTGGTGGCGGTGTTCCTTATGAAATGTGTTCGCACAGGTTTACTACAGTAGAACCTGTTTTGATCCACCACCTTTTTGCAAGAAAAAAGGAGTCTTAAAAGACAGGTACTCTCTCAATGGAAGTTTTGGGTCACTTGTCACTGATTTGTATAGAGACCATCATGCAGGCGAGTATAGCCACTACATAATGGTCTGTAATGACAGGTAATTTCTGATTAGGATGGCCCGGCTCAAAACAGGTTTTGCTGCATACCCTGGCATGAGCAGCGAAAAGAGTTTATAAAAAAGAACCGTCGAAATATGTGCAGAAATTGCTTTATTGTTATCTCAGTACATCCGTCACCCCCATCCGCTCTCCTTTATGTGTTACGCACAAAAGTACACAAATATTGTAACCATAAATGCACGAACTCATGCAAACGGGCGCGCGTTCGTGCGTGAATGGTTACACTATTGATGTGTGTGTGTGTGTGTTTGCGTGTGTGTGTTCGTGCGTGCGTGCGTGCCTGTGTGTTTGTGTGTGTGTGTGTGTGTGTGTGTGAGAGAGAGAGAGAGAGAGAGAGAGAGAGAGAGAGAGAGAGAGAGAGAGAGATAGAGAGAGAGAGAGAGAGAGAGAGAGAGAGAGAGCTGCCCGCACAAAACAAGAGACAATTTTGGTGAAAAGCGAGATTTTCACTGTACTACAAAGACAGTCGTGCTTAGTTTCACAGAAATGGAATCGCAGCACTTTGCCGCCGCAGGGCAGACTGATGTAGGAGTAATTAGGTTTGTCACTGAGAAGACACCGGGAATTGTCAAGTTGTCAATGCTAGGCCTCTTAGATGTAGCGTAGCATGGAACCGATTAGTTCTGACTTTTTTTTTTTGCCACAGAGAGAGAGAGAGAGAGAGAGAGAGAGAGAGAGAGAGAGAGAGAGAGAGAGAGAGAGAGAGAGAGAGGAGAGAGAGAGAGAGAGAGAGAGAGAGAGAGAGAGAGAGAGAGAGAGAGAGAGAGAGAAATTAAAAGGCTGCATTATCTATGTGATGAGCCACCTCTGTGCACTCTGTACGTCTGTCACCATTAACACATTCGAGACGTGCTGCGTTCGGATATAAGGCTTGATGCCGCGTATCCGAATGCAGCACGTCTCAGGTGAGTTAATGTGTAGCATAGCAAAACATCATCACAATCACCCCCCACCCCCCACCCCCACACACACACACACACACACACTCTATGACACACGCACGCGCACTGACATGCAATGTGGGACCCGAATAGAGAGAGAGAGACAATGACAATGACAATGACAATGATTCTTTATTTTACAACGGTGAAAGTTTTGGTGAAACCATTTTTCGAACTTGCCGTTGCTAATCTACTTTACATATAATGCACAGATCACAAAAATACTATCATTAAATTGGGAAAAACTAAATATATAACTAATAAAAATTCAAATATAAAGTTTTTAAAAAAAGAAATCATTGAAAAAGTGAAAATAAGCATAACAAATCTCACACATACACACAATTATAAAGGTATAAATCTTCATACATACATTCATAAACACAAGCACAAGCACAAAACACACACACACACACACACACACACACACACACACACACACACACACACACACACACACACACACACACACACAATACATGCAGCATTGGCATCTTGTATTAACTGAAGATATAACTGAATTGAAGAGTTAGAAAGGGGAAAATCGTACACTGCAAGTGCAGGTTGCTGTGAAAATCTTACGATGTTGAGGTGAGGTACTTGAAGAGAGCGGTTTTAAAAGACGAAAGCGTTGTTGATGTTGTAACATGTTTGGGCAATGTGTTCCACATGCTAGCACCTGAGAACGCTAAACTTGTCTTATAGAGATCGATTCTAGGTCGTGGCACAGTAATGGACTGCCTTGATCTGGAGTATGTTGATGCCGGGAGGAAAAACATTTTTTTTATATACTCGGGGAGTCTGTTATTCAATACTTTGAACATCGTTATTCCCTTATTGTATAATAAATGTTTTTTCAAGGGGAGAATTTCTAAGGTTTTCAGTTTATTATCCGTTGTTGAGTTAGGGTCTGAAAGGATAAGCTTCGCGGCTCTACGATGAAGAGAGTTCAGTCTCTTTAACTGGACCTCGCTTGCGCCATCCCACACCGTAGAAGCATAATCTATACTGTGACCTGATGTGGGCGTTGAAGAACAGTTTTCGTGTTTCTACATTAGCTATATGTTTTAACTTGGATAAAATAAACAGTTTCTTTGATATTGTTTTACATATATTACTAAGATGGCATTGCCATTTAAACTGGTTATCTACAGTAACGCCGAGAAGACGATAGAGAGAGAGAGAGAGAGAGAGAGAGAGAGAGAGAGAGAGAGAGAGAGAGAGAGAGAGAGAGAGAGAGAGAGAGAGAGAGAGAGAGAGAGAGAGAGAGAGAGAGACTCAACATGTCAACTACAACTTAAAGACTAACAGTTTAGCCCTGTGTTCACCCACCTCTGTCGACTGAACTACTGTCACCATTGACGCTGACCGCCTGCTCAAGGTGCTGCGGCGTCTCTTCCGCGACGGGCGCTGCCGTTACCAGGGCAACCAGAGAGAGTAAGAGCACGTGATACACGGAGACAGACATGACTCTGTCGCAACTCCGTCGGGAGCCGATCTGTAACACACAGCAAGAAAAAAGAAATGTCATTGTTTTAATTAGATTATAAGATTAACCATCTTCTGTGTGCAGCATGCCACCGGCTGTATGCTCAAGAGATTGTTAACCTTCCCTGTTGACAGACATTTCCCAACAAGCAGTGTACCAGTGAAATGAACAGGACTGTGTGTGGGGTGTGTGGATATTTTAATATAACGATACTCATGACGGATACCAGAATGATATTTTTATGTTTTAAATAGTCACAGTGTTGACGGACTTTGTCGGAGCGGTGCCCTCTGAATACCGGCGCTGTACTATAGCGACGGGCCTCCAGGTGCAGCTTTAACCGTTGTTTTTATGTTGCCTAGATGGGAGATTATTTTCCTTTCGACGGTAATTTGTTTCTGTTGTTAACTTGTATTTTTATGTACTAGCTTTAGTCAACTAGGAATTTAACAAAAGAGCATATACTAGTGTGTTCAGGAGACTTAGGGCTGTCTTAGCATTGTGTTTTTGTCAGGGTGGTTCGGGTCGGGATAAGGCCACTGGCGCCGGCCATTAGATGCCTTGGCGACGGGCTTCACCCGTCCCGAGTCATTGTCCATTTTGTAGCTCTGTGATTGTAATTTGTGGAATGAGCGAGTGAGTGAATGTGAGCAGCACCTGCGGTGGCAAGACAATTTTTGCTGTGTATGATTATTTTCTATCACAACAACAATAAAGTCATCTTGAAAATGTCGTAATCTGATTTTCTTGTCTCGACGTGCCTTAATTAACTGCGGCCGCACTGTGATGCACTGCAACAAGATGCAATGTAATGTAATGTAATGTAATGCAAGGTGTCCCCGATTGGCACATATCCATCTATTTCAAAATGCTCAAGGCGCCGATGGGATGGAAGCCGGAGCTTTGAAAGCCTGCTGTTACTAAGCGCTATTTTATGAAAAGATATGTATCGACCATGATAGTTCAAGTCTGGTGCCAGAATAGCTTGGCGCCTGGAGGCGCCAAGCTATTCCGGCACCAGCCTTGAACTATCATGGTCGTTTCCTCTCCGCTACAGCATTCGTTATTATGGCTTTGTTATCTAAGGGAATGATCTTCAGCTGCTTTTATTTTCGAGTAGACGCAGACAGTTAATGCCTTTGTTGTCCGTGTGCGGACACTGAACTACATGACAAGATAATCGTCTTGTCACCCTTGTGGGCGATCCTTGATCTTTTTTTAATTTTTAGCCCAGGAACGCAAGCAACTACAATTACAGTCGCAGCAATTACATCACCATCAGCAACAACAGCAACAAAAACACACCACCACCTCCACCACCACTAAAAAATCCATGCCAAAATGGTGACTGCCAAGCGTGTAAAATGGAAAGAAAGTCCCAACGAAGTGAGAAACACGCTTAGAAAAGACAATTACAACACAATTCAGTAAAAACAAGTCCCTTCATCTATATGAGAGCTGTCTTCGCTGTAAAGGGTCTCTACCTTTTGTCTTTGACTTGATTCTGATGTTGAAATATCTCCGTATAAGGTCCAGAATCACAGAGCAGCACACCATCATAATTAATTATCCTTAAAACTTAACTGCGGATTTCCGTGTGAACGACCCGGAGGATATTAGTGAGGTTTCGTTTGCAACGAACGACGCGCAACAACGAACGAGAGGCAAATCACGGCGGACAGACAACGCTCCAAACATCTCCGGGGTCATGAGGGTCTATGCCTATGGAACAAGTAGTTATCCGCCGTGATTTCGCACTCGTTCTTTGTTGGTAGTCGTTCACACAAACGAAACCTCACTATTAACAGAACGACCACCGACCGCTTTAAAGGGAGAAACCTGACTGAAGCCGCAAGGTCCAACTTCACAGACCATTACACATCTGTATATGACACCAGAAGAAAAAAAAAATCATGAATCTTAACTGATGAGCACAATCGGTCACAAAGAGGCGTAAAAGTGATTCTGCATAGGATGTGGTTCGTGAGACGAATCAAATTTCATGATGTTACACCTTCTGGCATGATATATATTACGCCTGACCAATCATATTTCGCGTTACAAATTTTTCTTGTCAGACGCAAGACGAAACAAATTTCACTTTACATCTTCTTCTGACATGCCATGAGATATGGTCGGCTTGACAAATCATATTTCGCGTTACAAACTCTTTACTTGTCAGAAAAAGTACGTCAGTGTTACGCGAAACGTGATTGGTCTTGCTGACGAGTTATGGTCAGCGAAGACCAATTGTATTTTGCGTTACACCTTCTTCTTGTCACAAGAAGGTGGAACGCGAATCGTGATTGGTCCTCCGGACCATATCTCATTAAAAAAAAAAAAGAGAGACTACATAGAGTGATGACTGATGATGCCATGTGTTGTATGGGCAGACAGCGAATTTCCCCATGAGGGATTAATAAAGTATTATTGTATTGTATTGTATTGTATGTTGTCGACTGAGAAACCGCAAAGCTCGTGAAGGTCGATGTCTCTTGCATTGGTTATGAATGACAGACAGTGGCTTATGAAGATTTTCAGATAACGTAAGCGTCATTGTTACCTCTTCATTGACAGTGGACGCAACCTGTGTTTTTGAAATCATTGTAACTTCAACATCAGAGAACGCTAGCCGTCAAAGGAACATAGACACACAGTGGTATCAGCAAGAGGCATATATCCTCATGAGCCCCCGCAACTGCGGGGGCTCATGAGTATATATGCCTCTTGCTGTGACCAGTTTGTATCCATTTTCATTGGACGTTTGTGGCTTGTGGTTGTTGAATGAACACGTATTTCAGCAACAAAATGTGCACCCGGCGGCAGGTAAGGTATCAACTGACTGATGTGGATTTGGGGAGGTCAGTGTCTTCAGTGTACCTACACATAACATCAAAGGATTTGCTTCGCTGAACCTATTAAGGCAATTACTGAAGCTAGGCATCCAAAATCATCTTCGCACAACGCCTGGAAACAATGATAAAAATGATAATGATGATAAGAATACTACTAATAATAATGGCTACTTATATAGCGCTTATCCTAAAATAATCTCAAAGCGCTTTACAAATAAAGAGTGGGAGTGGAGGGAGTCATAAAGCCAGAGAAACAAAGGATTCTGCAATACACGCACACACACAGACAAACACACAGGTACATAATCACGAAGAACTGAGCTACATTGGGGTATCGAACAGGTGGGTCTTAAGGGCAGATTTGAAGGCAGTGAATAAAGGAGAATGTCTAATGTCTATGGGGAGAGAGTTCCAGACAACAGGTCCAACTACTACTGCTCCTCCTCCTCATCCTACTACTACCACTACTACTACTACCACTACTACTACTACCACTACTACTACTACTACTATTACTACTACTACTACTACTACTACTACTACTACTACTACCGACATTATTTGTCGGTACAGAAGACGCTGACCCCTCATCAATCACTCAGTTTATCCCTTATTACCTACCACTGGAGTGGATGCATATTTTGTTTCCGAAATCTGTTTTCATTCAATGACCAAAAGCCACTACAACCGTCCAACAAAAAATGGATACCAACTGGTCACAGCAAGAGGTATAGATCCTCATGAGCTCCCGCAGTCGCGAAGGCTCATGAGGACGGGCCTATGCCTCTTGCAGTTGGATTACGATCGGGTTTTTCTTTCTCTCGGCAGTGAAGAGGCTAAACAAATTTCTTCTTCCTTTTTTTAGATGCTGTGATCTGAATTGAAAATCTGCTGAAATCGCCGCCACAAGCTTCGTCTTACAAGTCCGCTCACGCGAAAACACATCCTGTTCAAGTTTCTGTCCATTTCTTCCTCACGTGTCTCGCACACGAGATGATATTTAGACCCACAAACCCCAAGCCACGAGCCAAGGAACATGGCCATAAATGAAAATTCCACGTAATCTTCCTAAACATGGAAATAACGTTGACTGAGTGCGGTCATCAAGAGGCATAGATCCTCATGAGCCCCCGCGACTGCGGGGGCTCATGAGGATCCATTGCCTCTTGCGCATGGCTGCTGTTCGCTGCGTTCCGGCAGTGGAGGGGTTAAAGCTGTTAAGGAAATTGGACTAACACCGACAGAGGCCATTAGCCCTAACTCGGACAGACTGACATCAAATGAGACGGTTTGACAACGTCTGCCTTTGCGCGAACATTGGCTGGATTGACGGAGGGAGGCTGGGAGATTGGGGAGAAATCATGAGACGAGACGAGATAAAGACATAAGATAAGTTGAGGTAAGATGCGGAATAAAATGAGAATAAGAGCAATAAGGATAAGATGCGATGAAATGAAACGAGATGAGACGAGATGAGACGAGACGAGATGAGATGAGATAAAACCAGATAAGACGAGGCGACACGACACGAGTGAGATGATAATTATGAGATAAAGAAGAGAATAAGAATACAGATCAGATAAGATGAGATAAGAATAAAGATAAGGTGAGTTGAGATGAGATGAAATGAGATGAGATAAGGATGAGAATAAGAATACCGATAAGATAATATTAGTTGTATTACGAGTTAGGCTTTGCCAGTGGTTCTTGTCGCCCGTCGGCCGGTCCGGTCAAGAGGGGGGTGGGGGGGTGGGGGGGGGTGGGGGTGGGGTGGGGGTGGGGGGTGGGGGGGGGTGGGGGGGGGGGAGGTCGGGGGGAGGGGGGGGGGCAGTGTCGCAGGTAAGAGTCGAGGGCGTTAGCATTTCCGTCTATCCCCTACCCTGATGACCTTCAAAACAAATTTGAAGACCCATCTTTTCCAGGTAGCATATCCGGATTAGCTTAGTGTGGATGTGCTGCCTGGAAATGTTGGCTGTTTTCGTATGTGGGTAGCCCATGTAGGTAGGCTGCGTGTGTGTGTGTGTGTGTGTGTGTGTGTGTGTGTGTGTGTGTGTGTGTGTGTGTGTGTGTGTGTGTGTGTGTGTGTGTGTGTGTGTGTGTGTGTGTGTGTATGTTTCGTGTTAGAAATGCGCCTACATGGTGCGAGCAGGTGTTTATTTAAAGAGTGAGTGCGTTCTAATTTTTCTAATTTTTAATATAATTTTTATATGCTGTAAAGCGCTCCGAGCTTGCTGTCCGTGGGGAAGGACACTATATAAAAACAATGTATTATTATTATTATTATTATTATTATTATTATTATTATTATTACATTGACACCCCCTGACCGGACCGATAGGCGACAAGAACCACTGGCAAAGCCTAACTTGTAATGCAACGATTTTGTCTTCAACTGTAAAATGTAATAGCGTAACGTATACCCTTGAAAAGACCCCAAACTTTACGTGTGACATAGTGATTCTGGGGACGTAAATCTTCATACTGTCAGTCAACAACCTCACGCGAACTGCATTCGCCTGGAATTTCTCTCTCAGGTATTTTTTTAATTTAACACATTTTCAGTCAATCTTTTGTATGAAATTGTTGATAAAAGCCGAACACAACGCGTGCATATAGCTATTTTGCTGCGTATGCCACCCGGTTTTTATTTATCCGGCTTTAGTTGTTTCTTCGCCGTTTCGAATACGCTCAGTATTTGATAGGGCCTTCGCTTCAGTTGAATTTTCCTGTCGTTGATATTATCTAACTTATCCAGTTATTCAGTTATGTTTTGTATGAAACTGGTACCAGCGGTATCACAGAACGCCTATATATAGTTCTTTTTATAGTGTAGCCCCGTAAATTATTTATTTATTGGCATATTTTTTCGTTTAGAGTTTGACTGAATGAAGATTAGTGTGTTTGTACCGAGAAATGTGATTGGCCAAAGATTTATTTTTATTACATGTTACCTTGGTAATAACAAAATGCGGATTTCATCCCAAAGTCTACCGTATTGCTTGGAGCTCACGTGCGTATTTCTTTTAGGAACATTCAGAGTTCATATTTTTAAGCTTATCTTTCTGATCCATTTCCCTCCTCTCTAAGCCAACCTCTGATCAACACACACGCCTGCGCATACAATAAAGACGGACACACAGCGCTTCCCGTCATTAGTACGCTCTGGGGGCTGGAGTAGCGACAGGAATTCTGAAGAAGAAGAATAGCACGACTGTAGCAAAATGACTTCACTATAAGCTTCACGTCATGGCATCGCTGGTCTGACGACGCCGTGTACACTGTGATGAATTTGATGTTTCACTTCACTCATCCGAAAGTCACGCTTTTCCAGACCTGACTGGTTTTTTTTTTCTCCCCCACACAGCCTCTTCCAGGGCTGACTGTTTGATGTGAGTCAATAGTGGCTCCGAAACTTAGAAAAATGAAGTAATTATTATTGAAAAAGTTGAAGAGGTTCAACGCTGGATTACGAAATCATTCAGTATCTCCCTTTAACCCTCCTCTCTCTCTCTCTCTCTCTCTCTCTCTCTTTCTCTCTCTCTCGCCCCCCCCCCCCCCTCGCCTGATTCGCACGGCAATGGCACACACAAACACTAAGGGCAGAATGGCACACACAAACACAGACGGCAGACACACGGAGCTTCCTACCGGTTATACGTTCTGTGGGCTGGCGTAGCCACCCATGCCCACAAAGCCTCTTCAGTATGAGCTTGCAAGCATATTCCACCTTTTCGACAATACGTTCGCAAATATCATAAAAAATAAATTAAGGAGAACATCGCGCCAGCTCATACGCATGTAAAACACTGACGTGCTGCTGAATTGCGTCAATTAGGAACATAATATAAAACACTGACGCGTTTGGTGCTCATTTACGTCACCGTCACTGTTTGATTCCTCTCAGTGATGAAATCAAGGAGTTTGACGTTTTTTCCGCATTGAACTTTTATTTTCCAAAAGGTTGAAGAGGTACAAAGCTGGCTAACGAACTCATCCAATGTATTTCTAAAACTAGCAATATTTAATATTTCAAATGTATATAATCAAAATTGCAGACTCTAATCTGAGTCAACCGACTTTCTATAAAGGGTATTTTATGTCTTCAATGAGACATCCAATTACAATATGCTCGGAGGCTCTCTTAGCCACCCACTTAATGAAGTATTTCGCCACTAAGTTTCAAGTTTGTATGTTCAGCAATATCGGAGATTCTCGTGTTTACATACACCCACCCACCCACCCACCCACCCACACACACACACACACACACACACACACACACACACACACACACACACACACACACACACACACACACACACACACACACACACACACACACACATTCGCGCCAAAACGACGTTCAACAGCAAGGTTAGAGTGGCTAGACGTGACGTCATTTTTATCGTGTTACTTCTTTGCCAGACCATGAGCCCCGCCCGCCTGTTATGTTATTTGCATTCTACGGAACGCGCTCCGACCAGCCCCCATCCGAAAGTCTACCGTATTTTCAATACGGTAGACAAAAATGTGACAAAGGGACTCCCATTGCCTTGAGAACGGACGAAAAAAATCAACATAGCCAATGAGAAAAAGTGTAAACCGACTGAAAGAAGACAAGACACGATGATAATAAAAATAAAGATAAGATAATAATGATACGATGAAATGAGACAAGAAAAGATAAGATAAGACACGATAAGAAAATACGAGAATAAGAAAAAAGATAAATAATATAAGAGAGATTGTAAAATCCCTCTGTGGAAAACTTTATATCGTCTGATACATATAGTCACTGTATTAATTGTAACTGCCAGGCATTCCTTTAGCAAACGTCTTGCAAGAGTCAGGAAGTTGCCTCCAGCAACGCTGAAACGGCGGTTTAAAATGTGTTGCTTGGCTCCGGAAGTGGAACTCGGTACTGTTCCGACAATCTGAACCCGTGACTCGATCGATACTGAGCGAATCTGAAAGTCGCAGTACTTGTTTTCCGTGAGCAATACAACCACAGATAATCGCAGCCCAGTAAACAAAGGACCCTAGGGCCCATGTCGGCCGCAGTGGGCCCGCGCGCAGTCGTGCGCGGTTGCACTGCGACCTTGGTCGCACATAGGGTCCGTTGCTTACTGGTAATCTCGGTCCAGTATTGGCGCGAACCAGGACCACTAATGTTATTGGTACAGCATTGAACGCTGTTCTTGTGGGCGCAGGGTAGCAATAGGTCCTCGGGGATACGTCGGCCCGAGAACATTTTGCTCACTAAGGACGACGTCATGAGAGGTGACGCGCGGAGAATGTGGGCGTGAAGTCGCAATACAATTTAACCCTTTTACCCCCACCCCCCCACCCCAAGGTCCCATTTCTGAAATTTTGGAGGCGGTGTTGCCTAATAAATCTGAACCAGTTACAGGAGATGGACTGACCATGATAATTCAAGGGTAGTGCCAGATTAGCTTGGCGCCTGAAGGCGCCAAGCTAATCTGTCACTACCCTTGAATTATCATGGTCAATCCATTTCGTGCTGTAGGGACTCGGGCCTGAATGGGTTAACCCCTTGACGCGGATTTCGCGTCTGAAAACGTAACTCACTGACGGCGACATTCACGGGAAGAACGCACATGAAATGGGACCCCAAAATGGGCACAAAGAACACAGGACTAACATTAACAAGAGACATAAATTCTCATGAGCCCCATCGACTGCGAGGGCTAATTGGTTGTAGGTATAGCCCATATTCCCGCCGGAACCATTGCGACAAAAACCGCTACCGACAGCCAAAGGGGTTCATATAATTATTTACCGACAGCCGAAAGGTTTAGAGGCGCGATCTACGTAATCTCGGAGAGATATATAACCTCGCCACAATTCGCTCGTTCAATACATGGTGCTAACTAGACAAATATCTAAATAAGCATCGAGAGCATGTAAATCTGGGTATGCAGTGAGCAAGAGGTCCTCAGGCTGACGTCAGCCTTAGCTGGCGGGCCAGCTAAGGCTGACGTCGGTTCGAGGACCTCTCGCTCACACTTCCGAGAGATAACGTTGAGAATATGCGTGCGTGTACCGAGCCGCAATACACGTTTTCTGTGAGAAATACAACATGGCGGTGAGAGTTTCATGTTCAATATTGGCGTGAACTATGTCCAATAATGGCGTGTGAATTTACATAGTCGAATATTGGCACAGCAACGAACGCATACAAATAAAAGTGCTACAACACAGATTTTCAGTAGAGTAAATACACTATGTAGTTTATTTAGTTTTTTTTTTTTTAAATTTTAAATATAATGTAAAACAGCTGGGAAAACCTAATACAACATAAAGAATCAATCATTTCGCAGTTTTATGTCGTGGTAAATTAAAATCATACGTAACCATGACAGCACGCACATATTATAAAATCCGGTTACGGGAGTAGGAGGGGGTGGATACAATTAAAAAATGTGAATGCCGTGTTTGCTCAAGTCACATTTTTTTTTTACTGGTCGAACGGCTTTCAAGATATGCGCGGAGCATTTCTTCAATACCTGAAAACAGAGGGGAAAATGTCATCCTGTGAACTACGGTTAAATTATTTTAGGAGTCAAGCCGCTCCTCTTCGGGGCTATTCCTGTTTTGCAGCAGCATGACAATAGCTGACTGGAGGCTTGAAGCGGAGCTCATTTCCGGTCGCGTCCATTAGGGCAGCCAGCAATGTCCTTCTTTCCATGCTGTCTGAATAGCGGGCCTCCTACGGTGTATTACCTGAAAGCTCTCATACATCGTGCCGTCAAACTAATTTAACCCCATTCACTGCCAGAACACAACGAGCCAAAAACCCAAATGCAAGAGGCACAGATCCTCATGCGTCCCCGCAGTTTCGGGGGCTCATGAGGATCTTTGCCTCTTGCTGTTACTGATCCTTATTGATGCTCTTTGGACAGGTGGAGGATCTTTGGCGATAAGTTAACCCCAAAAATTCAGCTAGAAACAAAATCTACGACCATTGACAGAGAAGGGGTTAACCCCTTCTACCCCAGACACACCACAGGAAGATAAGGATTGACCATGATAGTTCAAGGGTAATGCCAGAATAGCTTGGCGCCTATAGGCGCCAAGCTATTCTGGCATCACCCTTGAACTATCATGGTCGATCTGTGTCCTGCACTGCAATGCAGTCTTCAGAGGACAACGGCCAAATTTAAGGATTTCGGTGATGGGGTAGAATGAGTTAATGCCCATCGTTAATAACCCATTCCCTATGCACCGTTGCGAAATCAGATCGAGCTTTACAGAACACTCGTCTGCTCGATCTGATTAGTGAATAGCGTTTTCGATCCAGGCTATTTACAGGCATGTCTTAGATCTCTTCTCACGTTCACTGTTGTCAGCAAACTGTTTTTACTAATTAGTGACGAGCATTTGGCGAAAAAATCTTTTGTCGTCGTGTATCAGTACATATGAATGAAACTGTAATCGACATTTTCCCTCCATACCCAGATAGGGGGAAACAGGAAATAAACTCTGTGAATGTTTGAGTCACTACAAGCAGCGAAAAGTACGTGAAGGGACAGAAAGTCGTTTGAATTGGAGATTTTATTTTAATGTACAAGATAAGTAATGCTCTAGGTAGTCATTGGGTCAAGGTGCCCTTAACGGCCTTATAATTCGGAATACACCAGCGTGTGAAATAAGTTTGACTAAAATAGTTCAAGGGTGGTGCCAGAATAGCTTGGCGCCTCTGAGGCGCCAAGCTATTCTGGCACCACCCTTGAACTAAAGCCATTGGTCTATGTCCTTATCTGTAAGTACTATAATGTAGCTTGCATATTATGGCAGTGCACAAATTTGAAGCTTTTGGCCTCAGTATGATATGGGTTAACAGCAAACAAAAGGTCATAGGACCGTTTCAGCCTTAGGTGGCCCGCGTTGCATGGCCGTGCGTGGCCGAACTATAATTAGATCGACAGTGGCCGGAATACGTTGGCTGCACGACAGCCCACGCCACAGTTCGCATAAGACAAGTTGGGGTTTTAAACGGACGAGACTTGACATGTCACAGCGTTGAGTTGCCACATTCCTTCTGCATCTGAAGATACTGAAGTAGCGGCTAATGTCTCTGTTTGTTTGTCTATTTTGACAAAGGGTATTTACCCGAAATATTAATAAATTGTGTTGTACCGTTTTTTCTAAGCGTGTTTCTTTCTCCGTTGGGTACTTCTTCACAGCGTTGTATGACTAGCATGCTAGTCTCGTTGAAACATCTTTAAACCCTTTGGCTGCGGGTAGCGCGTTTTGTCGCAATGATACCCACAGGCAGAGAGTTCAGTTTAACGCATTCGAGGCGTGCGCATCCGGATAGCGGCTTTACGCCGTGTATTCGGATGCAGCACGTCTCTAATGAGGTAATGGATTGATAGAGACTGACTAGCAGGAAGTTTCAGGGGGCGAGGTGCAGTCGCTCTAAAAGGATTGACCGACAAACTAACACTTAACGACAGTAAAAATATTAACATTTATTTTCTGTTGGTCTCAGGCTTACTCAGTCGCTTAATCCCTACCACTGAGGAAAAAAAATTACATCTCGTCTGCGTCGACGATGCTCGCCTCTGGTGGTGACACGGTTATTGCTCTGTAGTGACTGGTCCATTAACCTTATTCCTAGCAAGCAACGGGTCATCAGGCCGCATTCAGACCAAAACAGCGTAACTCCTTCAGTTCCTACTGGCTGAGATGGGAGATAAGTGTTGGATGTATTGTGAAAGCTTAAAGGCCGCGCAGACCCCCAACGCACGCGCCCGATCGCTTTGACACTACATAAATGTACTACAAGATCACTTCTTTCAGTGAAGAAGGCTATAGACGTACACAGCTTTAAAAATCGTGACTTTTTGCCAGCGCTTTTGTAATCCGGCAAAACTGTATCAAGTAGACAGTGCTTTGTCCTGCCCACTTGGTGCATTGTTCTACACAAAACATGATAGAGCCGATCAAGGGTAGCGCTGGATTCCGGCACAACCCTTGAGCTATCACGATTAGGAGAAGCAGTGATTTGAGCTATTACAGTCAATACGTCGCTGGCACTTGGCGCCTGTATGGAAATGGTTTGGCGTGTCGTGGACGTTCCATTAATGAGACAACGTGACTCGCAGGAAACGCATTAACGGCCACAAGATGACTGCACGTGCTATTGTTCTTTCGACTGCACAGCCAAGAATTGTTTTAACGTCTTAGAATTAATACGTCTTTGCGTGCACAGAACCGACATGAATTCCTAATGTGTTTTTACAAACATGTATATGGCAACAAATCTTTATTTTTCTTGTCTTGATTTGGTTAATCTCGTATTGTCTTGTCTGGTCCGGGATCGCAGCATTCAATTTGAAGCGACGTGTTCAAGGAAATAAAAGGCTAGTAATAGGCAATATCTCCTTTATAAAACCACACAGGATAAAAGACAGGGTGCGGGGAATGGGCGTGGAATGAGTGGGGGCTACTGTCAAAGGTTGTCCCCTGTCGATCGCGAATCACTACGTTATGTTTGCCGGGGAGTCATCATTTTACAAAATTCGCGGATCGTACTGTGTACGCCCGGTGCACCTTGTTTCGGAATTGCAAAAATGAGACTGACGATGGTTAGGTCATTCTGACCTAGCTGCAAGGACCTTCGAGTCCCAAAGCGCGTTTATATCTGAACGAAAAACAGGTCTCCAAGATAACGATGTCCTCTTACGCGCAAACAGATAATCATATCACCTTGGACAATTGAACTTCTGGCGGCCTTTTCGACACAGATGTAAATGGAACCAGCAAGAGATACAGGTCCTCATGAGCCCCCGCAGACGCGGGGGCTCATGAGGATGATCTATGCCTCTTGAAGTAAACGGATTTCGTAATATAACAGCCACACATGCAGAGGTAACAGAAATGTGTCACGAACACCAGCTGGACATCAGCAAGAGGTATAGATTCCTCATGAGCCCCCGCAAATGCGGGGGCTCATGAGGATCTATGCCTTTTGAAGTAAGTGGACTATTTCGTAATATAACATTCATTAAGTCAGCATGTACGCCTGCAGTGGTAAGAGAAATGTGTCACGTACAATAAACAATCCAGACCAAACAGGTGACTGCCAAGCGTGTAAACTGCAAAGAAGTACCCAACGGAGAAAGAAACACGCTTAGAAAAGACAGATACAACACAATTTATTAATATTTCAGGTAAATACCCTTGTTCAAAACAGACAAACAAACAAATACAGAGATCAGTCGCTGCTTATCTTCATTTATCGCATAAGGAATGTAGCACAATTGCGCACATCTTTACATCTTTACAATAAAGCATTAGGCTAGTGATGCAGGTTGTACATGTTTATGATGCAAATAGTGTGCGGCCGCAAGGCAGCAACAAACAAGTAGCCTGTCTCCGGTGGTACAACCGACCATGCTTTATCGCGACGACCCGGAACCTTTTATTTTTCGCGGAGGTGGGGGAAGAAAAAAAAAAAAAAAAAACAACCGCCGAGGAAATGAAAAACTAACAGACGATGAAAGGAACATACTCAAACCATACTCGCAGATGACGCAAGGGACTTCACTCATGTCGAGAGCAGTTGTTACTTGCCCCTTGCTGTTGAAGACCCGTGCTACTACCAAAAAAGAGATTACCAGCCTACCCAACTTTTTTCTTGAAAGACAAAATCGGAAACAAAATACTTCTTATGATGTTAGTCGTTCGGGGGGGGGGGGGGGGTACTAAAAAAAAAACCCAGTTCGATATATTGGTTTGTCTGTTGTTTCTCCAAAGTGTCCTTGTTTATAATGGTTTCCTCGATATTTTTTCACACTTGGCGGTCACTCCTTTTGGTCTGGACAACGGCAGTAGATGACAGTAAAATACGTTAGGCTATCAACATTCAAGATTCAAGATACTGACTGCGACAAAAATGGATATTTTTGCAAGTCCCAGCCAAGAAAAGAGCATGACAGCCTTATCTTCAGGGCGCAAGATATGACAACTGTGAAGCTGATCCAGCTTGCAAAAATGGTGAGTGCACAAAACGGGTTCTGCTGTGTTTATCAGCCGCAATGGCGCACTTAGGCAAGACTAGACTAACGGTAAACTAACTGATTTGTGTCTCAGTGGGACTGTGGCGCGAAAACAGGCGAATAATAATTCAGTCGATCCATTTGGCCTAAAAGTACCAGCTAGGTGTGTCCTCTACTACCAGCGCCAGTTGAGCCGAGAGATGGACAGACGTGACAGTTTAAGGTCAGCGCTAGATATTATTGGTATCCCGAGATAGATCGACCGTGATAGAATAACTGCAGTTATTGTGTCAACATTGTTCCAACAATGTATTATACAATGTTTGTGATGCATTGTGATGATAATGAGGCATTCGAGTCACTAATGGAATTAGGTTTATAATAAAGCAGAACCTCTTATTTGAGGACTCGGAACCACCGTAATTAAATATTAAAGACAGGTGCACTCTCAAGAGATCAAAGTCTTGAAGAACAAAAAGGCGGTCGGTGTCCTGTCATTAAAGACCATCATTTAGATGGCTACAGCCACCTAAATCATGTTCCTTAACTCATTGGAGACGTGCCGTCTCCGTATACGCGGCTTATTCCGTGTATCCGGAGGCGGCACGTCTATGAGTCAATGGCAGTTGCTCTCTTATAAGCGTGGTTCCTCGAAACAAGTAAGTTCTGCTGTATGCAATACGACATCCGTGTTTGTAATGCGTTACCCCGCGCTCTATGTTGTATTGCTGGTTCATAAGAGAAACTCTCCCACCTGAACACCATTCAATCTGCCATCAGTGCAATCCTTAGACACTAGCTAAGTCAAACCCAAAGAGATACCATTGAATGTTGCTGCATCTGTATGTTATGGCCCATTATGTGTAGCGCGTCGTTGTGGCGTTCACTATGCTTTTTATGTTTTTATGATCATGCATATCTGATGCCATGAAAAACAGACTAGATATGGTCAGAATGCCTCCAAAATTGGCATGTACATCAAGTAATATATCTGATTCTCAGAAATGTTGCATTTGAGACAACCAGCTACCATGCCCTATATGCTGCTTGCAATCTTTTCCTCAGGCAAAAGGAGTCATGAAACAGCTGTGCAACTGATTTAAACATTAAGTCTACTGAGCTATCCCACAGCCAAAAGACTACACAAAACAGCCAAAACTATGCTACGCGGGACACACCCCATACCCAAACAAGTGTCTGGAGTGCTTATTTAGGAGTTAGCAGAGAAAAATGGTTATGTACAGTTTATTTTTTATATCAGTAGAACACACTTGTCAGAGTCAGTCTCAAAACACCTGAACTCATGTTGCAAATGCAGCAAGCATGTGTGTGTCAAACCTGTGAACACTCCTGTAAATGCCTGTACCGTTGGGGCCAGCTGCTGCTCCCATAACAATGAGCTCAAATGAACTTTATGCAGTGTAAAAGTGCTTGTGTTCGGCTCAGAATAGGCACCAAAGACATCCCTCATGACAGTTACAGCAGAATGACACCTCAGATGCAGCCTATGTTGTATCATGCAAAATAACTTCTGCATGTCACATTCTTTTGGTGGATGATTTAACTCTGAGGTCAGCTGTCTGATGAAATGAAGCTGCTGACACTGTTTCATTGTAGTTTTGATCTTAACCTTTGACCTTCCTCCCCCATCCCCCCACCACCTCCACACCCCCACCCTACCCCACAACTTCAATAACTAAATGAATGCATTTAAAAAAAATGCATTAGCCAAACGCACCAAACCCCACCCCTTTCAAGGTCAAGGTCAAAGTTCACAGCTCAAGGTCGAAGGTCAGACTCATGACTACCTGTAAGACAAAAAATAAATGAACAAACACACTAAACATGGGCCACAGTGCAGGTAAACAGGGTGTTGCAACGCAAAACATGCAAAAACGCCTATAAAACTGCAAGCGAAGCGATTTAGGGGCACAATTTCAAATTTTTTACGATTTTCTCAGTTTTCCAACTGCAAAAGTCCAAACTCAATAATATGGTTACATTAAACCAGCTTCTGGTCTATGCCACATATGGCATGTGGCCTCTGACAGGTCAAAGCCTCAGACAGTGGTCTCATGTGGCCTCTGACAGTCGGCCTCCCTTGCAGTCCCATCTGTTAAAATGCCTTAGCCTTAGTCTGTCCCAGTCATCCCCTAATTTTTCAATCCCCTAAACAACACTACCACCCACTTGCTGCACATTTGCCATGCACACAATTTTAAAAAAGGACATCACCGGTCTCATTTCCTGGCTATCAACATGATTCTGTACCAACCCTACATCCAAGCGATGCCAAAACTGGTACATACCTCATTCTTCTTCTTCTTCAGCGTTTTCGGGTACACACCTCAAATCACCACCCGCTTGGCAACTTAAACTAGGCCAAAAAGAGTCCGCTGGTTAAGCCAAGGCTGGTATGAATCAAAGCACCAAATATATCTCTTCTCATCTATCAAATAAATACCATGTAATAATAATAATAATAATAATAATAATAATAATAATAATAATAATAATAATAATAAGAAGAAGAAGAAGAAGAAGAAGAAGAAGAAGAAGAGATTTTAAGCAAATTCCAGCATACTGCCTCTGTACAAAATGCCAAAGAAGGCAGAAGATTAAAAAAAAAAAAAAAAAAAAAAAACAACCACCGGTCCTTGGACCTCACCTACCTCATTGGAATATGTAACGTGACCTGTAGTTGAGACAAACAGGGTCGAGGAAAAAATAGTTATGTGCCCCTAACAGGCTCCGCCGCAGCGACATTAGCTAGGATTAAATGTGTATCGATTGGTGTGTACCTAGTGACGTTCGGGCCATTGTCAGGGGACATAACTTCCTAATCCTGTAGTTGAGACGCGGGATTTTGTGCTGACGGCGCATTATCAGTAATTACATCACGCTGGTGCTCCAGATCTCCACAGCTTAGCAATCATTAACTCATTCGAGACGAAGGGCATCCGGATACGTGGCTGAAGCCGCGTATCCGTATGCCGTTCGTCTCGATTGAGTTAATCAGTGGTGTAGCTACCAGGTGTGTGTGTGTGTGTGTGTGTGTGTGTGGAGGGGGGAGGGAGGGAAGGATGGTTGGGAGAGGGTTATCCCTGGCCCCTCAAACAAAAAGTAGAAGTTCAGACCACCCAATATTTTGATGAGAAAAAAAAATTGGAGGAAAAATATTTTGGGAGAAACATATATAATTACATTTTAATTTACTTTCTTTATTAAAAAATATGGAGAAAATTTTGATTTTGAGGTGGCAGGACTGTCTTGCATGCCGTTGGCTTCTCTCCCCCCTCCTCTCCCCCTCTCCTCCTCCTCCCTCCCCCACCTCGTTAATTGAATTTTTGGAGACCGGAAAGTAGCATGCATCATGCCCCTTGGCCCCTCATAAAAAAAATTCCTCCTACGTCACTGTTTATGGAGATTGAAATATAACAAATATGTGTGCTGATCTGTGATTTTGGACCGTACGGCTTACAGTCAGTTACCGTAGTCAGCTGCGTCACGTTACTCGGGTTTTATCCAGTTATTAATAGAAAACATTGTTCTGTTTGTCGTAATGCATTTGATGACCTACTCGAACGGCCACTGGCCCTGTTTGCTATGCAGTGTTTCACGCATATCGAAGTCACGGGGATGCGGAAATCGGTAACAATGTATGACGTCAAAACGTAAGTTTATTCCATTAGTTTTGCTCCTCGAGCTATTTTGATGAAGCGGATGCAAATGAGAGGACTGTGGACGCTGGGGAGTAAGCGTGAGTTCGTCAGTCAAACCACAGGATGAGAAAACCGAAGTTATGGCGGTCATGTGAAGAGTTGTGTCCCTTACTAGGAGCGTCACAGATATAGAATAGTTAGTAAATCTTCAATTGACGCTTCGAGTCAGCGGCCCAACTCTGGCCATAACTGCCTTAACTTCGGTTTTCTCCCCATGTGGTGACGCTTTGGATTTACACGGACTCGTGAAGACACACGCACGCACGCACGCACGCACGCACGCACGCACGCACACACACACACACACACACACACACACACACACACACACACACACACGTCAGGGGCGGATCAGTTACTTCGAAGGGGGGGGGGGAGGCTTCCAACTTTTTGTTTGGGACCTTCAACCTGACACAAAAAGCCTCCCCGACGGTAGACCTTCTTTCAGTGGCCGAAAAATCAAACAACGGGTGGGGCGTGGGGGTGGGAGGAAGCGCCGGTGTGTGTGAACACTCTCGCCGCTCGCCAAAATATCAAACAACGAGGGCGAGGGGGAGGGGGAGGGGGGGGGGGGATCGCAAAAAAAACAAACAAACAGGGAAGGGGGTGGGGGTCCAAACACTCCAAAAGGGGGGGGGAGGTGGTGGTGTTCCGGAACCCCTCGGATCCACCCCTCCAGATCCGCCTCTGCACGTAGTAAAGAAAAGTTCT
The DNA here is from genome assembly GCA_036245525.1 of Semisulcospira habei. Classification (NCBI taxonomy): domain Eukaryota; kingdom Metazoa; phylum Mollusca; class Gastropoda; family Semisulcospiridae; genus Semisulcospira; species Semisulcospira habei. The sequence continues at coordinate 141,289,629 of BTPG01000006.1, forward strand.
ATGGGCCGACATTAGTATCAGCTACCCTCGCACGACTGTGGGAGCGAAGACCTTTTGCTCACAGGGCATCCAGCTAATGTGAGCCAGATGTGGGCCCCGTCCGGCGCTTTATCCTTCCGACAGGAATCATGGCGATTATATGCGCTACAGACACCCAAAGGGTTGTTATCATACTGTCCCGCGGCATACGTATTGGAGCACGTAACACGGAGGCTGACCTGAGCCCACCCTGGTTCTCTCCCTCAGCGGTATTGGCAAATCCGAGGATTTGCTAATACCGCGTAGGGAGAGAACCATTGTGGCCTGAGCCGTAAGCCTCAGAAACATTAAGTACCCCATGATAATTCAAGGGTAGTGCCAGATTAGCTTGGCGCCTGAAGGCGCCAAGCTAATCTGGCACTACCCTTGAAATATCATGGTCAGATCACAGGTTTATTATGTCCGTTCTGGACTGATTACTGGTTTCTGAGCCCAGCCGCAAGATGGAAGTAGCAACATTACATCGAAATGGCATTCATTCGCCAAACTAAAATAAAACTTTTTCTTCAACGAGCTTGCTAATGGAATAAAACAGCCGGGCGGCGGGTCTTTCAGAATCGCTGAAGTGCGCTACCGCAGACAGAATATAGCACTCAAGCCGTGTTCGACAATCAACGCGTTTTTCAAAGAAAAACATCACTGAATGTACGTTTTTAGCTGTCAATAACTGAGTGGGTCATGTTTTGTTGTTGATGTTGTTGTGTTTAACCCTTTTGGCTGTCGGTAGCGGTTTTTGGTGGGGATAGGAGTGCCATTTCAATTTTAAAAATACTTTGCAGGTTATTTTGACAAACGTTTTTAAGTCCCTTACATTTATAGAAGGTACTTTTTTAGGACGAGTCGCGGTGGAGCGAATTTAATAGCATGTCCATGATGTCAAAGGCGGGCAGGCCTAAACCTCTCACAATTGAAGTAACAAGATAAAATTTACGTCATGTCTAGTTACCCTAACCTCGCTGCTGAACGTACATTTGGCGCGAAGAGCCGTATGTGCGTATGTATGTATGTATGTATGTATGTATGTATGTATGTGTGTGTGTGTGTGTGTGTGTGTGTGTGTGTGTGTGTGTGTGTGTGTGTGTGTGTGTGTGTGTGTGTGTATGTAAACAAGAGAATTTCCGATATTTCTGTACACACAAGCTTGAAACTTGGCGAAATACTTTCTTAAAGGGGTGGGTAAGAGAGTGTCCGAGCAAATTGTAACTAAATGTCTCATTGAAGACATAAACAACCGTTTATAGGAAGTCGGTTGACCCAAATTAGAGTCCGAAATTTTTGTTATATTTATTTGAAATTTTAGATATAGCTAGTTTGGATAAAGAAATTGGATGAGTTCGTTAACCAGCTTTGTATCCTTTCAATTTCTTTAGTAAAAATTAATTCTTTTCAAAAAAGAATTAAAACAGTAAACAATCTTGACTTCTAGAGAAAGTCAAACAGTGGCGGTGACGTAAAACAGGCAACTCCGTCACCACGCAGACTTTGACATCTTCATGGCTTGACTTCGCGAACGAAGATTCTATAGGGCTTGCCCACGTCGTCTGCAGGCATTTTCGTGACTGCGGAGGCCAATCCGAGACAGGCAGGTTCGACCGCAGTGGCTGCAGGGGAAGGTCTTGTCAGGGTTCTGAGTTACGACAACTCTGTTTTTTCTCCTGAGCCGCTTGTCCTTGAGGTTAGCTCTGCGAGAGTCCTCAAAGGAGACGGCTGCCTTGTGAATGGTGGAGCGCCAGGTGTCACGGTCCGCAGCAAGCGAAGACCACTGGCGGTGGTCGATTTGGCAGGCACTAAGTGACTTCTTGAGACCGTCTTTGTATCTCTTCTTTGGTGCCCCTCTGTCTCGGTGTCGCCGAACAGAGTGATCTTGGGTAGGCGATGATCCTCCATCCTGGAGACGTGCCCCGCCCAGCGAAGCTTTGTCCGCAGCAGCAAAGCCTCGATGCTCAAAGTTTCCGCCTGTTCAAGGACCTCGACACTGGTGACATAGTCACTCCAGTGAATGCTGAGGATGGTATGCAGGCAGCGCTGGTGAAAGCGTTCAAGGAGTCGTAGTTGGCTGCGGTGAAGAGCCCAGGACTCGGAACCGTACAGCAGGGTGGTGAGGACGACAGCTTTGTACACGCTGATCTTAGTGCCTTTTTTCAGCTGTTGATTGTGCCACACCTGCTTGAATAGTCGCCCGAAAGCACTATTCGCTTTTGCCAGCCTGTTGTTCAGCTCCTTGTCCAGCTTGGCGTCTGACGTGATGATGCAGCCGAGGTAGGTAAACTGGTGTACAGACATCAGTTCGGACTCGCCGATGGTGATGTGGGGAGGGCGATGCTCTTCCTTGGGTGCCGGCTGATGAAGGACCTCTGTCTTTTTCAGACTGACCTCAAGTCCAAAGAGCTGGGCGGCATCTGCGAAGCAGGACGTAATGCGCTGCAAGGCTATCTTTGTGTGTGCAACGAGGGCAGCGTCATCAGCAAAGAGCAGCTCACGAATCAGTTGGTCTAGGGTTTTCGTGTGGGCCTGCAGTCGTCTGAGGTTGAACAGGCTGCCATCGAGACGATACCTGATGTACACTGCGTCGTCATCGTCGAGGTCCACTGTGGCCTGCTTCAACATCATGCTGAAGAAGATGGTGAAGAGGGTCGGTGCCAGCACGCAGCCTTGCTTCACGCCGTTGCGAATGGGGAATGGTTCTGAGAGGTCACTGTTTAGTCTGACCTGGCCTTGCTGGTCCTCGTGGAGCTGGACGATCATGTTGAGGAACTTTGGGGGACAGCCTAGTCGCTCCAGGATCTGCCACATACCTTGCCCGCTCACAGTGTCAAACACTTTTGTTAGGTCGACAAACGTTACGTACAGCCCTTTGTTCTGCTCGCGGCACTTCTCCTGAAGCTGTCTCAGCACAAAGATCATGTCGGTGGTACTCCTGTTGGCTCTGAAGCCACACTGGCCCTCTGGGAGGTGGTCTTCAGCGATGGCAGGTACCAGCCGATTCAGGAGCAACCTTGCGAGAATTTTCCCGGCAATGGACAGCAGGGTAATTCCACAATAATTAGAGCAGGCGGACTTCTCTCCTTTGTTCTTGTACAGGGTGATGATGACTGCATCACGGAGATCCTTTGGTAGTGTTCCTTTTTTCCAGCAGCAGAGAAAGAGGTCGTGGAGCTTGTTGTGCAGTGCTGGGCCTCCATGTTTCCATATCTCTGGTGGGATTCCGTCAATGCCTGCTGCTTTGCCACTCTTGAGCTGGTGGATGGCTGTGAGGGTCTCTTCGGCGGTGGGCGGTTCGTCCAATTCAACCTTTAGTGGAAGGTGTGTGATTTGGAGGATGACTGTTTCTTGAACAGTGCGCTCAGCGCCGAAGAGGTCCTGAAAGTATTCCGACCAGTGGTTCAAGATGGAGGTATTATCTGTGAGGAGTGCCTGTCCATCAGCGCTTCGCAGGGGACTTTGTACCAGGTGCCTAGGGCCATACACTGCTTTCAGTGCTTCGTAGAAGCCCCTGTAGTCACCGTTGTCAGCGCAGAGCTGGGTCCTCTGTGCGAGTCTGGACCACCACTCGTTCTGGAGTTCTCTAAGCTTGAGCTGGAGACTGCTGCAGATAAGGCGGAAGGCAGACTTCTTCACAGGGCAGGAAGGCTGGGCTAGGTGGGCCTGGTGGGCGGCTCTTTTATTGCTAGAAGTTCCTGGATCTCTACGTCGTTTTCGTCAAACCAGTCTTTGTTCCTCTTTCTAGCAAAGCCCAAGACTTCCATAGAAGATTTTACAATAGCAGTTTTCAGTTGTTCCCAGAATGTTTCAGGGGAGGAGTCTGCTGGATCAACTGTGTCTTTGAGCATGCGCTGTAAATCGGCCTGAAGGGCAGCTTTCTTGTCGTCACGCTGAAGGCTGGCAACATCAAGCTTTTTCTTGGGAGGGCCCCCTTTCTTGGGTTTCAGCTTGAGGCGGAGCCTGAGTTTGCAGCGAACAAGGCGGTGGTCAGTGTGGCACTCTGCGCTGGGCATCACTCTGGTGAGGAGGACGTCACTGCGGTCCCTCTGACGCACTAGGACATAGTCGATAAGGTGCCAGTGCTTGGAGCGAGGATGCATCCAGGTGGTCTTTCGACTGTCCTTTTGCTGGAAAGTAGTGTTGGTGATGACAAGTTGCTGCTCTGCACAGAGCTCCAACAGTAGGCGACCATTGTCATTGCAGTTCCCAAAGCCATGCTTGCCGAGGACTCCTTTCCAGGCTTCAGAGTCTTGGCCCACTCTGGCGTTGAAGTCGCCAAGGATGATGACTTTGTCGTCTGCGGGGGTGCTCTGCAGGAGGCTGCACAGGTCAGAGTAGAACTTGTCTTTTTCTGCAGGCTCTGCCAGGTGGGTTGGGGAGTACACACTGAGAAGGGTGACGTATTGCTGGTGTCTCAATGGGAGGCGCATGGACATGATGCGGTCGGAGTGACCCGTTGGTAGGTTTTCCAACTTAGTCGCAATGGGGGTCTTCACCATGAAGCCCACGCCTGAGAGCCGTCTTTCTGATGCAGGCCTGCCTGACCAGTAGAGGGTGTAGCCAGCGCCAAGTTCTTGGAGGCTGCCTTCCTCCGGGAGGCGTACTTCGCTGAGCGCGGCGATGTCGATGTTTAACCTCCGCAATTCATGGGCAATGAGGGCGGAGCGACGCTCAGGGCGTCCGCTGTCTGCTGTGTCGAGCATGGTTCTGATGTTCCAGCATGCTACGTTGAGTCCGGTCGTGGTCGTCATGAGAGTGGATCCGTTGTTTTTTCTTGTTTTCTGACCGCATGAGAAGATGCCCGTTGACCGCGGCTAGCCAACTGGGGTTACGAGGGGATGAGCTTTGGTTAGGCCACCTTTTCTAGGCCCCTCTCCGTGTGGAGCAAGCAGTGCTGTCCCTAGAGAAGGGTGTGCCGAGTGACGTCATCCCCAGGTCAACATCAGGCGACCAATATCCTGAACCGCCTGCATGCAGGTTTGAGACTGCGGCTTCCAGTGACATCTTTCACCTGCCGTTTTGCCCCTCGCCCGTCGCTACAGGACTTGGAAAGTTCAGTGTCATAGTCCGTGGGCGTTTCCTAAAGCCTGCGCGGTGGAGCTTTTTGGTGGAGTGCAGTGTGCGCAGTACTGGCCCCACCCTTTAAACCCTTGGTTCGTTTGCCATGGCCTAGCAAGCTGGGACGGTGGCATCGAGGTCCTCGGGTCGTAGGTTTTATATCAGACTGTCCTTGTCTTAGTCTCTGGCTCAAAAGCCTTCCCCGGAGACACGGGGGCTTTGATGTCAGGGGTTTCCTCCCTTAGCCTTTCCGCAGCCAAGCGGCCAGGCCTGCAAGGCAGCAGGGGACTCGTGGGGGCCGGGGTCGTCTATGTCCCGTGCAGATGTGAACATCTGCCCACTGCCCAGACGGTGACACTTACCAGAGGAGAAAAATCCAACGCCGGAACCCGGTATCGAATCTCGCACCTTTGGCATTGGAGGCAGACGCCTTAACCACTGCGCCACTTCCCCGCCCAGACTTTGACATGATACTCTAAATATGACGTAATTCTCTCTAGCGCGCGCTGAAGTCTCTCTCTCTCTCTCTCTCTCTCTCTCTCTCTCTCTCTCTCTCTCTCTCTCTCTGTGTGACATGCGCGCATCTCCAAGAGGCATAGATCTTCATGCGCCCGGAGAGCGCATGAGGATCTATGTCTCTTGGAGTTGTTTAGAGCGCGCGCGCATGCACGCACTAACACGCACACGCATACACACACATCGACGCGCTTTCAGAAGAGCCTGCAGGTGTACTTAGTCAGCATGTACCTTGGTAAAGTCAACCAGAGTTCACACAAATTATAGCAAGACTGAAATTGTACCGTGAAATTCTAGTTTTGTCACCATTTTCTCCAAGTCTTGAAGCGAAAGCGAAACTCACATCACGTTAAATATAAAATTACGTAAAAACAAAAACATACGTCATGACAAATGACGTTTGACAAACCAATGACGCATATGCACTGCGCGCGCCCCTTATACTATGACGCATTGGCAGATCTGCTAGACTTTTACAAAAGGAGATATTTCAACATCAGAATCAAGTCAAAGACAAAAGGTAATGACCCTTGACAGCGAAGACAGCTCTCATATAGAAGAGACTTTGTGGGTTATGGTTCATCCCATCTTGTTTATTTAAATAATTTGTGCACTTTAAAAGAGATTACGGATTCTTTTCATGTTTGACAGCTGTTTTAACAGCCTCCGTTCTCATCCCGTATTTTAATCAATTAATTCAGTGATGGAAGATGGGGTGTGCGGTTTGTGTGTGTTTGTGTGCGCGCACGCATGTGTGTGTTTATGTGCGTGCGTGTGCATGTGTGTTTGCGTGTATGCTTGTGCGTGCTTGCTTGGGTGGGTGCGTTCGTGCATGCTTGTTCACGCGCGAGGAGTGTGTTTACGTGTGCGTCAGGGTGTGATGATAAGACCATCACATATGTGCTGGTCTGCAATTTTGGATCTTACGGTTTTAAGCCATAATGCCCGAAATCTCAGATCATCTCACACACGAGCAGCTCTATAAAACTGTATTTTAACCCGTTGGCTGTCGGTAGTGGTTTTTTGTCGCGATGATTCTGGCAGGAATCGTCGCGACAAAAACCGCTGCCGACAACCAAATGAGATCAGATATTTTGAAATACACTTAAAGTTGTTTTACCGTGACTCAGCTTACATTCCTCTATCGCCGTACTTTGCTAAATATGGCTCAAACGGATCGCAATCATGCAATGCGATTACAGAAAAAACAAATTGGACTACTGGAGGGTTTTTGTCGACACGCGTTTCTTTTTAAGTCCCTTCTATTTATAGAAGAGATTTTTTTTAGGACGGGTCGCGGTGGGGCGAATTTAATAGCATGTCCATCATGATGTCAAAGGCGGGCAGGCTAAACCTCTAACAATTGAAGTAACAAGATAAAAAATACGTCATGTCTAGTTACGCTAACCTCGCTGCTGAACGTACATTTGGCGCGAAGCGTCGTATGTGCGTATGTATGTATGTACGAGCGTATGTATGTGTGTGCGTATGTATGTAAACAAGAGACTCTCCGATATTTCTGTACACACAAGCTTGACACTTGGCGAAATACTTTCTTAAGGGGGTGGCTAAGAGAGCCTCCGAGCATATTGTAATTGAATGTCTCATTGAAGATATAAACAACCGTTTATAGGAAGTCGGTTGACCCAGATTCGAGTCCGTAATTTTTGTCATATTTACTTCAACTTTTGCATTTAGCTAGTTTGAATAAAGACATTGGATGAGTTCGTTACCCAGCTTTGTATCTTTTCAACTTCTTTGGTAAAAAAATAATTCTTTTCAGAAAAGAATTAAAACACTAAAAAAAAAACTTTACTTCTAGAGAAAGTCAGACAGTGGCGGTGACGTAAAAGAGGCAACTCCGTCACCACGCAGACACTGACATAATTCCAAATATGACGTCATTCTCTCTAGCGCGCGGCTCTCTCTCTCTCTCTCTCTCTCTCTCTCTCTCTCTCTCTCTCTCTCTCTCTCTCTCTCTCTCTTGACAGTTTGGAAGAAAGGTATTTCAATGCCTAAAACTTTATCCTAATAAACGTATCATCATCATCATCATCATTTCTCTCTCTCTCTCTCTCTCTCTCTCTCTCTCTCTCTCTCTCTCTCTCTCTCTCTCTCTCTCTCACCTACAAACATGAGCGCATCTCCAGGGGGAATAGATCCTCATGCACCCTCCAGGCGCATGAGGATCTATGCCTCTTAGAGATGTTTGGAGCGCGCGCGCACGCACGCACTAACACGCACACACACGTCGACGCGCTTTCAGAAGAGCGTGCAGGTGACCCGTGTACTTAGTATATCATGTAGCTAGGTAAAACCAACCTCCTTTCACACAAATTATAGCAAGACTGAAATTGTACCGTGAAGTTTTAGTTTTGTCGCCATTTTCTCAAGCCTATGAAGCGAAAGTGAAACTCATATCAAGTAAAATATAAATTACGTATAAACTAAAACTTGCGTCATGACAAATGACGTTTGACAAATCAATGACGCGTACGCGTATGTCCTGCGCCCCTTATAGAACTCACTGACGCATTGGCAGATCTGCAAGACTTTTTAAATAAGGAGATAATTCAACATCAGAATCAGGTCAAAGACAAAAGGTAGAGAAAATTGACAGCGAGGACAGCTATCATGTAGAAGTGACTTTTTGGGTTATGGTTCATCCCATCTTTTTTTTTTTTTTGTTGTTGTGCATGTTGCTGTCAGCGATATTATGTAGACCACGGTCTTCAAAAAGTTCCAACGACTTCAAAGAGGCACAGATCTTCATGAGCCCCTGCATCTAGATGCAAGGGCTCATGAGGATCTATGTCTCTCTGTAGTATTCCCTTGGTCTACGAGCTAGTTTGATGCACATAATTATGGGGCCTACAATCTTTATCGGCTGAAGACCCAATTTAATTTTGTGGTTGCTGTTGTTGTTACTATTATTCTTGCTGTTGTTGTTTTTGTTGTTGTTGCTGTTGTGCCTGTTGCTGTTATTAATAGTGCTTCCACTGCTACTGTTGTTGTTTGTGTTGTTGCTGTTGTTTTAGTTGTTGCTGTTATTGCTATTGTTGTTGCTGCTGTTGCTGTTGTTGCTGCTGTTATTGTTGTTCCTATTGTTGTTGCTGTTGTTTTGTATTGTTGCTATTGTTACTGTTGTTATTTCTGGTATTGTTGTTGTGTGTCGTTGTTGTTTGTTTTGCTGTTGTTGTTGTTGAAGTGCTTCTAGTCATCTAGTTTTAAGAGGCAAATATCTTCTTGAGCCACGTGCATCATGATCTGCAGGGGCCTCACGAGGACCAACCGAGGCGAAGGTCAGCAGCTGTTCAAACGAGTGATTAATGATTTTATATAACTCCATTGTTCCTTCGTACTTTACTTTTTACTCATTCGAGACGTGCCGCCTCCTGATACGCGGCTTAAGCCGCGTATCAGGAGGCGACAAGTCTCGAATGAGTTAGACGTCTCCGATACCAGCAAAGACTTTCTTTGGCCGCTGTACCCACGCTGCGTGTTGAAAGAACCCTCCCCCCCCCCCCCACGCCTCTCTCCCCCACCGCATCCCATTTCACCACCACACAGTATTGAATGTATGTCTACAGCCAGTCTAACAAGCAACGCAGCCGTTCGACAGGTTGGAGACCCAGCGCCTTTAACACATTCTGCCCCAGGACCGAAATCCCCAAATTTTGAAGTTTGCCCTCCGAAGGACTGTATTACAATTTTAGAGACAGATCGAGGATGATATAGGCGCCAAGCTATTCTGGCGCCACCCTTGAACTACTCATCCTCGATCCATGTCTTGCGGTGGCGTGTCGGGGCTAAATGAGATAAACTCCAGGAGAGGACGACATCATCGGAGTTTCAGCGGAAGGCGTAATAATGATAACCCCTTTTACTCCCAGTGGACGCAGACGCCGCTTTCATAAAACAAACTTTATTAATTAAACACCAAAGAGCCCCAGCCTTCTAAGGAGCGTGGGTACAAAGTGGAGTCAGCAAGAGGCATAGATCCTCACGAGCCCCCGCCACTGCGGGGGCTCACGAGGATCTATGTCCCTTGCATTTGGATTGGTTTCGTTTCTCGGCAGTGAAAGGGGTTAAATAATGATCTGCGCGGGGATGCTCTCGCACGCAACCGGCGCAAAAAGCGACAAAAAACACGGGTCCGTATCGGGAAGCGGCTTTATCTGTCACCGAGACTAAGCCATCGCCAGCCCTACATGCCCCGTGCCCTGGAAATCCTTGGCCCTGAAAGTGAATGCCCGATGTCCTCCTCCATGTGACGAACATAGATGCAAAAAAGGCAGAGTAAGATGCTACAAAAACCAAGAACCCCCACCAAATGAATAATATAGCAGAAGACTGATTTAAATGTGTGCAGATCTGTAATTTTGGATCTAACAGCCCGTGTTGTAAGTCCAAAAGCACAGACCAGGACACAAATTTGCAAAGAAGCTTTCAAGAGGAACACAGTCTAAAAGGTGGCAGGAACGAGATCACAGTCTGAAAATGATTTTCACGCAGTGATTATCATACGACACTGCTTCTTTTGGACAAGGCGATAGAATTTTAACGTCAAAATCAACGCCGTTCAAGCAAAATAACAAACATGAAGAAAAAAAAAAACTATTGTGGATCAGTGGCCGGGTGTACGACAGGCTTCTAAGTCTTAAAATAGTTTTAAAAGTGAAAATTTACAATTAAAAAAAATCGTTATCTGTGCACGTAATATTGTATTTGCACATGTATACTGTTTCTAAGTTAGCCATTAGATCTGAGTCAACTCCCCCCCCCCCACCTTCCCCACTGCCCCAACCCAACCCCATCACCACTTCCCCGCCCCCTCCTCCACCACCCATCACCCCATATTCAGTCTAATCAGCTATTCAGTTTAAATTAACTTATTCGAGACGTACCGCCTTCGGATACGCGGCTTAAGCCGCATATCCGGAGGCGGCACGTCTCGAATGAGTTAATAAAAGGACGGATTTGATGTAAGGCTAAATGTGTCGGCCAGCACTGATCTGAAACCTGCCGAAACTAGCCTGGCCTTTTCAGGTGCAAAAGCATGGAATAATTTACCCCCAGCATCTTAAGTCTATTTCTAAATTTAGTATTTTTAAGGATCGCCTTTATCGCTTTTAACTTCTGAACTAATACCACGTACGATTTAATTCTCCTCTATTGATGCTGTGCTCTCAGAGACATGTTCTAATTACAAGATGACCTTCAGCTTATGTCGCCGATTATGTATATATGTTTGTTTGTTTTTGTGCCTTTTATGCTTTTCGTACTTTTGAATGTTCTTGATACCATGTTTTTTTTTGTTTTTGTTTTTTAAAATATTTTTTTTGTGTTGCTCGATGTATGCTTATGTGAGTAGAGCAGCAGGACAGTTTGTAAGAGAGACATTCGCATGCCTAAAACTTTATCCTGAATAAAACCGTTTCATCATCATCATCATCATCATCATCATCATCTCTCTCTCTCTCTCTCTCTCTCTCTCTCTCTCTCTCTCTCTCTCTCTCTCTCTCTCTCTCTCTCTCTCTCTCTCTCTCTCTCTCTCTCTCTCTTCCTCCCCCCTTCCCCAAACCCCCGAGGCTCTCTCAGATGTAAATCGTGAAGATGCATCTCGACAGAGTTATCAGAGCAGAATGTTAGCTGATGATCTCCATTTTTGCTCACGTGCGAAGCAAAAGTGAGTCTATGTTCTGAGCCAGTGGTGGTCCATCAGTCGTCCGTGGTAAACTTTTGGCATTTTCTCGGAGGCTATCCAAGCTGTAATCTTCAAACTTGGCCCAAGGATACTTTGTGGCAAGACCTTCTAAACATACCAATTTCAGTGATGTCTCACAAAGGTCAAGGTCACAGGGGATTAGGAAATGTATCAAAAATAGCTATATTTTGACATAATTTATTTTTTTCTCAAATACTATTCACAACTTCAAACCCAAACTTATTACAAAGATACCTAATGGTAAGACCTTTCTATACATACTAATTTGGTTGATCCCTCGGAAAGGTCAAGGGTCACAAGAACTCAGGAAATAGGTCCAAAATAGCCATATTTGGACAATAAATGTTTTTTTCTCAATTACTATTCACAACTTCAAACCCAAACATGGTCCAGAGATATCTGATGGTAAGACCTATCTATGCATACTAATTTGGATGACCCATCGGAAAAGGTCAAGGGTCACTTGAGGTTGGCAAATGTGTATAAAATGCCAATTTTTGATAGAAGTGTAGTTATTATCAACATTTTTGCAAACTTTTCAATCAAATTTGGCACAAAGGTAAGATCTTTCTATGTATACTAATTTAGTAGACTCATGGCAAAGGTCAAGGGTCACGGGGGTTTGACAGATGTGTGAAAACTGATTAAATTTTGAGAAAACATGGATTTGTTGGTGTAGAAACCATCCCTTTATTTATTGTCATATGTGTGGATCGGTCATACACGTGAGCCATAAGGGCTTTGCCTTTCTTGTTTTTACTTATTTGAACGATTTGTTGTACAGTGCATTTTTTGTTGTTTGTGTTTATGTGAGTTAATAGCTTTGTACTTTTAAACGGCAAGCGTGAAAATGACACATGTGCTCATTGCTTCTTCCGTTGAGAAATGCAGTTTCATTTCATTTCTCACTTTGTCTCTCCGGCAAAATAAACCTGTACTCCGGCAGTGATGCGTTAAACCTTTGCCTTCAGCGGCTACGTGTCCGTGGTCATTTCCTCAGTATTTAGTGTCTGACGAAAATTGCCCACTATTACTATTGGTCAGCACAATTAAGACGAAAGAAACGTGCGTACTAAACATCCTCTCTTTCGACTAACCACTCCAGTACACCATAGCCCAATTTACCGCTCGGGAACCTTTAGAGAACACTTCATCGCACGCCGTACATCTGGCATGAGTTCAGATCCTGCGGAGCCTAACGACACAGCTCAAGGAAGTGATTGCCGTAGGCACACAATTTTCAGCTAAAACCGCGCCCATCTGCAAGAGGCATAGATCCTCATGAGGCCCGGCATTCGCGGGTGTTCATGAGGATCTACGCCTCTTGCTACCTTCAGATAACGTTCGTCCGGAGGGGGCTTCGATCCTCACGGGCCTCTTCGGCAAAAAAATCAAGCCAGAAGACAAGCTGGAAACTAATTACGGTACGCTTCGGATACTAACACACGCGACACTCAATGACTCACATGCAAACCGAAAGAAGCAACTTCTCACGAGCTACTAAGCTGCGGCTATAGCCAGTATCTTTTGCAATATAGTGAAGAATCTGGTGGCCATTACTGACTACAGGCAGCGGTTGAAAAACTGACCCGTTTTTCACGATACGTGCTGATTAACCCATTAACCCCAAAGGCTGCATTTCCCAACTTGTTAGAGGCGTCACTTAACAATTATGTACCAGTTCCAGGAGTTGGATTGACCATGATAATTCAAGGGCAGTGCCAGATTAGCTTGGCGCCTGACGGCGCCAAGCTAATCTGGCACTACCCTTGAATTATCATGGTTGATCAATCAACTGCTGTAGGGCGTTGGGGCTTAAGGGGTTAACGGAATTAGATTAGTCTCTTCTGTTTCGCTTTCATAGCTGATGCTGGAGCTGAGAAAATGCTGATGCTGTCAGTCGATACACGTGAAAAAGACAGGTTTCTCGACTGTTGCGTGTGTCTCAGCCAGCCTTGTTCTGTTGTTAAAGTACATGATATTGAACAGTCGGTTACAAATAGGGTTATATAACCGAGACCTGGTTACGAGACGAAGATTAGTTTGCCGCCATTTGGTAAGAGCCAATTTCAGTGTTCACTTTTGAGCGAGATTTTAATTGCAATGACAATCTCGCTTTTCTAAAAAGAATGGACATACATGTATTGGCTCTTGCCAAATAACGGCAGCTATCGACTTGACCCGTGACACATTTTTCATTCGTCAAAATGCACTTTGCTGAAGTTCGAAAAGAGGCTTATTGGTAAAGATTGGCGACTCACATCAATATCATAAAACGTGCCCTGTGAGTGCAACCCCCCCCCCCTCCTACGCCCCCACCCCAACCCCACCCCCACCCCCAAAGAAAACAAACAAACAAACAAAAACAAAAAAAACCCAACCAAAATAACACAAACGCACGCACAAACAAACAAACAAACAAACAAACAAACAAAGACCAACCCAACAACAAACAAAAAACAACAACAAACAAAGAAACGGCAAGTCCATTTTTGTAAAAAGCAAACATTTTGGCCAAATAACGGCAGATATCGACTTGACCCGTGACACATTTTTCTTTCGTCAAAATGCACTTTGCTGAAGTTCGAATAGGGACGAAAAGAAGCTTATTGGTAAAGATTGGCGACTCACATCAATATCATAAAACGTGCCCTGTGAGTGCAACCCCCCCCCTACGCCCCCCCCCCCCCCCCCACCCCCAAGAAAACAAACAAACAAACAAACAAAAACCCAAAATAACACACACGCACAAACAAACAAACAAACAAACAAAGACCAACCCAACAACAAACAAACAAAAACAAACAAACAAACAAAGAAACGGCAAGTCCATTTTTGTAAAAAGCAAAAATTTCGTTTTAGTACCAAACAAATCTTCTTTTTTAATAGAAAACATGGAAAAGCGACCTTGTTCATTGTAATACAATTAATCGTAATACAATGAACACCTTGCTCTTTACAAAAATGGACGTCGTGTCTTTTGCCTCCAAACAACTGTCTCCAGTTTTTACTCCCGCGTTCTTCATAAAGGTGGCCACTGGGCTTTCAATCTTCCATGTGTAATTCCTTCATCTGCTTCTCGTCCGACGTTGCCATGACCACGCCGAGCAGACGGTATTAACCGGGCAGTTGGCTGTCTTTTGTTTTGCAATCTCACTGGTTGTGCTCAGATTTTCTCTTGTCTTGCAAGTATTCGTGTAGTACCAAACATGTCTGGCTGATCGATTCTCTCATCTGCGCGAAGCATTGATTAACCACGGATTACTGGTAGCACCACTAGCACAGCGCGGAATATATATATATATATATATATATATATATATATATATATATATATATATATATATATATATATATATATATATATATATATATATATATATATATATATATATATATATATATATATATATATATATATATATATATATATATATATATATATATATACTTTTAACAAAGGCGTCGCCCAAAGCCAAAAAATGCATTCAATCAGATTAGCTCCAAGGGACGTAATTTTTCATTCAATTCTGAGAATGCTGTGCTAATGCCATGGAATTCCAGGCTGGTAAGCTTGCATTGAGTCATCAGGACATCAGCTGCCCTCTTTTTGACTGCATTGCTCACTATTTTAGAAAGAGAGGGTAGTGGGAGAGAAGGAATGACAGACCTATCATTTTGAGCCTTCCACTGAACACCTACTACATAAAGCAGTAGGGACTACCCCCAGGCGCCCCGCCATCCGCTGGAGAATACCCAGACCTCCCCCCCCCAACCCCACCCACTCCCTAGGGGGAATGCTAGAAAATATTCCCAAACAGATATTGGACCTGCTTTATGTAGTAAGTGTTCAATGAACCCTGTACAACAACAAAGGAGAGAAGTCTGCCTGCTCTAATTATCGTGGAATTACCCTGCTGTCCATTGCCGGGAAATTCTCGCAAGGTTGCTCCTGAATCGGCTGGTATCTGCCATCGCTGAAGACCACCTCCCAGAGGGCCAGTGTGGCTTCAGAGCCAACAGGAGTGCCACCGACATGGTCTTTGTGCTGAGACAGCTTCAGGAGAAGTGCCGCGAGCAGAACAAAGGGCTGTACGTAACGTTTGTCGACCTAACAAAAGCGTTTGACACTGTGAGCAGGCAAGGTATGTGGCAGATCCTGGAGCGACTAGGTTGTCCCCAAAGTTCCTCAACATGATCGTCCGGCTCCACGAGGACCAGCAAGGCCAGGTCAGACTAAACAGTGACCTCTCAGAACCATTCCCCATTCGCAACGGCGTGAAGCAAGGCTGCGTGCTGGCACCGACCCTCTTCACCATCTTCTTCAGCATGATGTTGAAGCAGGCCACAGTGGACCTCGACGATGACGACGCAGTGTACATCAGGTATCGTCTCGATGGCAGCCTGTTCAACCTCAGACGACTGCAGGCCCACACGAAAACCCTAGACCAACTGATTCGTGAGCTGCTCTTTGCTGATGACGCTGCCCTCGTTGCACACACAGAGAGAGCCTTGCAGCGCATTACCTCCTGCTTCGCAGATGCCGCCCAGCTCTTTGGACTTGAGGTCAGTCTGAAAAAGACAGAGGTCCTTCATCAGCCGGCACCCAAGGAAGAGCATCGCCCTCCCCACATCACCATCGGCGAGTCCAAACTGAAGTCTGTACACCAGTTTACCTACCTTGGCTGCATCATCACGTCAGACGCCAAACTGGACAAGGAGCTGGACAACAGGCTGGCAAAAGCGAACAGTGCTTTCGGGCGATTATTCAAGCGGGTGTGGCACAATCAGTAAACAGCTGAAAAAAGGCACCAAGATCAGCGTGTACAGAGCTGTCGTCCTCACCACCCTGCTGTACGGTTCCGAGTCCTGGGCCCTCTACCGCAGCCAACTACGACTCCTCGAACGCTTTCACCAGCGCTGCCTGCGTACCATCCTCAGCATTCACTGGAGTGACTATGTCACCAACGTCGAGGTACTTGAACAGGCGGAAACTTTGAGCATCGAGGCTTTGCTGCTGCGGACAGCTTCGCTGGGCGGGGCACGTCTCCAGGATGGAGGATCATCGCCTACCCAAGATCACTCTGTTCGGCGAGCTCACCACTGGACACCGAGACAGAGGGGCACCAAAGAAGAGATACAAAGACTGTCTCAAGAAGTCACTTAGTGCCTGCCAAATCGATCACCGCCAGTGGTCTTCGCTTGCTGCGGACCGTGACACCTGGCGCTCCACCATTCACAAGGCAGCCGTCTCCTTTGAGGACTCTTGCAGAGCTAACCTTAAGGACAAGTGGCTCAGAAGAAAAAAACAGAGTTGTCGTAACTCAGAACCCTGACCAGACCTTCCCCTGCAGCCACTGCGGTCGAACCTGCCTGTCCCGGATTGGCCTCCGCAGCCACGAAAATGCCTGCAGACGATGTGGGCAAGCCCTATAGAATCTTCGTTCGCGAAGTCAAGCCAAGATATATATATATATACATATACATATATATATATATATATATATATATATATATATATATATATATATATATATATATATATATATATATATATATATATATATATATATATATATATATATATATATATATATATGTGTGTGTGTGTGTATTATGTGTGTGTATGTATGTATGTATGTATGTGTGTGTGTGTGTGTATATGTGTGTATGATGTATGTATGTATGTATGTATGTATGTATGTATGTATGTATGTATGTATGTATGTATGTATGTATGTATGTATGTATGTATGTATGTATGTATGTATGTATGTATATATTTATTTTCATCCCTACGTCACACGACCAGTCACTTTAGCGCAAACCGTACCATGTGACCCTGATACAAAAACCCTTGTAGCGACAAATGGCCGACTTCTTGTAGCCCTCTTTGTGACGCATCTTGGATGCGAGTTTTGTTCTATAAAAGATCACCAAAACGTTCTAAAGTAAAAAGTTACTTAGTGTTGTTCGAAACAACAAGCACACTCAGTACTGAAGACGGCAACGTCATGAAATATTTTAAATTACGTCATAAGTCTATTATGTATAAATGTATATTCCTTTGACGTCAGTCATGTCTGGCGTGATCCAGCTCGGAAGATGTCTTCTTGATTTATCTTACGAAAATAGTGGAGAAATGAAAACAAATACGTTATTGGTTGCAGGGGCTTGCTGCACGGACCCTTGTAGCCCTTCGGGAGCCAAAGAACCCATTGTACCCCTCAGGCCTTCGGGGTACAATGGTTCCTTTGATCTCTCTCAGGCCTACAAGGGTCCGTGTAGCACCCCCCTGCGACCAATAACTTATAATATAATATCATGAATCTCGTATGACTTGTTTTTACTGTGTTATTTGAGACAGAAACCGTGGGGTATAGTCCACTACAATATGATTATGAAGAATGCCGGTTTCTTATAAGCAAGCAAAATAATCAGCCTAGAAAGAAATACGTTTAAAGCGATCTGCTCCGGAGCGAACTTAACAGCTAAAATTTACTACAACGGGTTCTCAATGTTTACTCGCTTCATCTAAGACTTTTCTACCCTTCTTTTCACAATCTATGTGAGTAGGCACACGTAACAGAGGTTTTCTATTGCCCTGGGGGGAGGCGGTGGAAATCTCCTACCTACGAAGGAGAAGATGAGCAGAAAAGTCCTTCGTTCTACGATATTCAAACTTCACAAACTTAGTCAGCCCTTTTGTTAAGCATTATTGTAGGACACCCTAAGAACATTTATAAAGGAGCTGTTACAAACTGTTAAACCTTAACTGCCTGCAGCAGGTCGCTTTAACCCCTTTGCTGCCAAGAAAAATGTGAGCACGATCCAACTGCAAGAGGCGCTGATCCTCATGAGCCCCCGCGACTTCCGCTGAGACAAATTTGTATCCATTTTTCTCAAGTTGGACAGTTTCGGCTTTTGGTCGTTGAGTAAACAACGATTTCAGAAAGAAAAAAATGTTCGCACGTGAACACGATCCAACTGCAACAGCGGGGGCTCATGAGGATCTACGCCTCTTGCTGAGACCAATTTGTATCCACGTTTCTGGGACAGTTTGGGCTTTTGGTCGTTGAATGAACAAAGATTTCAGAAACAAAACTGTACGTCTAGTGGCAGGGAAGGGATGACGTTAAAGAACTGTGTTCAAACGCTTAAAAAAAGGTTTGTTGGTTATCTCCTTGCATTTTGCACGCCTGCTTGTTACCCTTGTGGAAATAAAGGAAACTTGATAGCAAAAAAAAAAAAAAAAAAAAAAAAAAAATGTCTGCCTTTTGTCCCAGTAAACACGCAGCATCATCTATTTCCGTTTCGTTTACATCGTTCCCGCGTATCTGAATTCAGCCGTCTGCGTCTGAGATGCAAATTATGAGATTAGGGGGAAATAAGGCAGACAGCGAAACGTACAAGCAAATAGGAATACTGAGAATAGCCTGCCCCTCGAAGGCAAAATTGCGTGCCGGCATATCAATCATGACTGGTAAAAATAAAACTTCGGTTTGGAAAAACGTGCGCGCACGTCAATCACAAGAGATACAAAAAGAAAAAAATACAAGTCAACCAGTGCGACGTAATGCTGCAGTCGCCGGATGTCTCCGTAGTCCTGACTCACTACAACAACTGGGGAGCTGGGGAGCTGAGGTGGTATAGCGTTCGACCATCGTCCGAAGTGTCGTGGGTTCGAATCCAGTTGGGGTAAAAATGTGTACAGAAGTCTTGTCGGTGACCCGTCTTTAAAATCGCTTTCGTGGTGGACAAAAGACGTTAAGCCCTAAACGTTTCGTTTTCAAACAACTGAATAAGGATCGACCATGATAGTTCGAGAATGGTGCCGGAATACTTTGGCGCCTCTAGGCGCCAAACTATTCTGGCACCATCCTTCAACTATCATGGTCGAACTAACTCCTCAACATCAATTTAGCAATTTTGCCTCTCGCTGGCGCTAGTTTGTAGCAGTCTTCCTTGGACTGTTTAGAATTTCCCGGTGCTGAATTCACTCACAACGATTTCAGAAACACCAACTTGTGGCCATTGGCAGTGACAGGGCTGAATACGCGCATTGAACATGTTTACTTCACTTTGCCTTCGCCAACCATTCCGGATAAGGCTCGAAGACTTGAAATATCGGCTTTACGTCCTTGCACACTCTGACGCAGCAAGGACCAGACAGTACCTATTTGGCGAAACCGCGGGGGGAGGTGTGAATTTAAGCTGCGGCAAACAATGAACGTGTCAACTCCTGCTTCTGTTAACAGCGGTATCCGTGGCCGCCTCCGTACTAGAAAATGTCAGTGAGGTTGCGTTCACGCCGAACGACTCCCAACAACGAACGAGAACTAAGTCACGGCGTATATTAGCTAGTGTGTTCCAGGAGAATAGACAACACTCCGAACATCTCCATGAGGCATAGATCCTCACGAGCCCAGAGTGCTCATGAAGATCTATGCCTCTGGGAGATGTTGGCAGTGTCGTCTATGCTTATGGTAGGAGCTATGACTTCGCTCTCGTTCGTTGTTGGGAGTCGTACAGTGCAAACGTGACCTCTATATTCTGAACAATTTAAAGCTCGGGGCCCTCTTTCTGGCTCAGTTTGACAACAAGCACACTGTTCGTGGCTATTCAGGATTTATGTTCCCTTGCAAAAAAAATTCCCTACAAAGAAAGAAACACGCTTAGAAAGGACACCTACAAAACAATTTATCATTAAATCCTTCTAAGCATATTTTTTTTCTTTGTTGGGAATTAATTTGTATTTTACATGCTTGGCAGTCACCGGGACTGAATTCTCTCGCAGTTGTTTCAAGTCAGATTTGTTTCCGCACGCCATGCATTTCATAACAGTACCCTCGCAAGAAACTCCACGTTCCAATTGAACTGTGATTCCGAGTCAAATATCTTTGGCCGACTTTCTCAGGTTCCAGTTCAACGGTGGGCGAGTACTATTTTTGGCCGAATTCAGCAAATTTTAGGGAAGTTCTTTACAGCGCTGATCGGCAAAATAAAACTGCACGATGTCAAGGATCAGGATTTTATTTAACGTCTTTGCACACATTGGTGACATTAACTCATTCTACCCCATCACCGAAATCCCTAAATTTAATGTTGCCGTTGTCCTCTGAAGACTGCAGTGCAGTGCAGGACACAAATCGACCATGATAGTTCAAGGGTGATGCCAGAATAGCTTGGCGCCCATAGGCGCCAAGCTATTCTGGCATCACCCTTGAACTATCATGGTCGATCAATATCTTGCTGTGGTGTGTCTGGGGTAGAATGAGTTAAACAAACAACAAAAAATAAATAAATAAAATCAACAACCAAAACACACAACTTGTGAATATCAAAGAATAGCAATAATTAACATCCAACCACACGCACAGATTACTTATTATAATAGTTTACCCACCGGACTATGAATTATGATATTAACTATTGGAATTGCAATATTTCTATGTAAGATGTCATACATATTTTCTGCTAATTTTTTCAACTGTTATGTTATTTTTTTGTCAACAGATTCGTTGTAATAGGACACTTCATAGACTATATGTTTAACAGAGATGGGGCTTAAGCACTCGCATTTGATGTCTTTTACGAATTTTGTTTTCCAAGAATTTAGTTCTAAATTGTATATCAATGAAGCTGTTTTTCTTAAACAAGGTGGAACATGATAAGTATATTTCATAACATCTTTGTGAAAAAAGCTGTTTAGCACAGAGTACATTTCATGTAGAGATAATTGCATATTATTACAAACTGCTGAGTTTTCTCTATTTATAGCCAGCCTCCTTTTTGCTTGCCTGTCATAAATTTTATTCCATTAAATTCGGCAGTGTGAGGGTATCCAAATAAAATCATTCCCTATTCCTCTGGATAATAATACAGCTCATAATATGTTTTCTTTCATATACTAATTCTTTTCTAGTGTTACAATCCCAGCTTTTTAGACTATATAGGACAGATTTAGAATCGACACAAATCAAAATGTTAAATATATCATAAGGTATAAGTTGAATAAAATTTAGTGCCATGAGAATCGCACACAGTTCAGACGTAAATATAGAAAATCTTTTACCGAGATAAAAAGATGAATTCACTTTGAGATCTGGAATAACAAAGCCTGCACCACAGTCTGAAGAATCTAAGACAGACCCATATGTGAAAATTTTCAAATGTTTAAAATATGTTTTCTGTAATTTTTCTTTCACTAAATTTGCTAAAACGTTCACATCCTCATCTTATTTTCAAATATGTGTAATCTATATCGAAAGTAGCATTAATATGTTCCCACGGAGGTATAGTAGGTGTTACTGGTAAAACTGGAATAGACTTGATAGCTATATTGCAGTTTTCTGAAGCATCTTTGACATAGTTACGTATAGGTAAAAGATACGGGATTGTTTGCGCTCTCTTCGGGAAATCCACATCTGCGTCTAAAAATATGTCTTCTCGTACTGAAGTTTTGACGGACAGGTTTTAGACAATGTATTTTGCAGTTGCTAATTTACGTTGGTCAGATAAAGACAGAATAACTGCTTCTTTGTAGGCTTTTACAGTATTAGTATGAACTGGCAGTCCAAGGGCTAATTTAACTGCTTTACTATCAATGCTTTGCAGCTTCTGCAGAAGTGTAGCTGGGGCAGTAAAGTAGACTTCCTGACCATATATTAGTTTTGATCGAACTAAAGATGTACCAAGGTGTAAAACAGTTTTAATGTCCTGACTCCATGGTTGCGAGTTTATAATTTTTAACAAGTTAAGTCTTTTCCTTGCCTTATTTAATATGTCTTCAATTGAATTCTCGAAGATAATTTTGATGTAAAACGTACGCATAAAAACTTTCCACACTGTTGGTAGTTTAAAGGCGTCCCTTTTAGGGATAATTTAGGTAATGTTTTAGCACTTTCCCCATTATTGAAAAGCATTAGACATGTTTTTTTCCCCCCAGATAGTTCTAGGCCATTTTCTTTCATATAGTTTGATAATTTGTCCAATTCAATCTGATAAATTTTTTGAACGTAATCTACGATTCTTTTGGGGTACGTTTTCTGAGATTAGTGTTTATCCATATAGCAATATCATCTGCATATTGTGCCACTGTTGTGTCCCATGATATAGATTTTGGGAGGTCGTAAATTAACACAGTGAATAAAAAGGGTGAAATTATTGATCCTTGCGGAATACCCATATCTATTTTCTTAAAGGTAGACTAACTTTTATCAACTTTGGTGCAGACAAATCTTTCAGACAAAAAGCTTTTAATGTACTCATACATAAAACCCGCTAATGCCAATCTGTTTTATTTTGTATAATAATCTAGCATGCCAAACACTATCATAAGACTTTTTAACGTCAAAAAGGTTGCTAATATACTTTTTCTTCTTGAAAATTGTTTTTTTTTAATGTTATTTGTGAGTTGAACTAAATGGTCTGTCGTACATCTACCTTTCCGAAAACCAGCTTGATTAATTGGAATTATAACCTGTTTTTCACAGTAATGAAATAGCCGATTTAAAAGAATCTTTTCCATTACTTTGCAAGCTTGTGATGTTAGTGCAATAGGTGTATAACTACTAATCAATGTGTGTGTTTTACCTGATTTGAGTACTGGAACTACTACTGACTGCTTCCAGATAGTAGGAAGAGATCCATTAAACCAACATTTTTGGTAAAATTTATGTAGTAATTTTTTCAACGATTCAGGTAAATGATAAAGTAGTTTGTGAGAAATTCCATCTGTACTCACTGCACTTGAGGTATTTGCAAAAGACTGTACAACATCTAGGAATTCATTATATTGAATTGGAGCATTGATATACTGAGAATGATGTCAAGTTCGTGACAGAGATTCTATTTCAAGAGCAAACTCTGCAGCGATGGAAAACTGAAGAATAAAATGAAAGTGGCAGAAGTGTTTAGTTTAACTCATTCAGCCCCGACATACCGCAGGAACACATGGATCGAGCATGATAGTTCAAGGATGGTGACAGAATAGCTTGGCGCCCGTAGGCGCCAAGCTATTCTGGCACCACCCTTGAACTATCATGCTCGATCTGTCTCTAGAATTGTAATACTGTCCTTCAGATAGCAACTTCACCATTTTGGGATTTCGGCCCTGGTGCAGAATGTGTTAAACACTTGGGAATGTTATTCTCATTTGAATAATGTTCTCGTTTTTTTTTTTTTTTTCAAAGCTCTAATTTCAACTGTCTGTTGCCGTCTTTTGCCCAGAGACTGAGCTGGAGAACTCCTGGAGAAAAAGGAAAGTTGTCGAACAGTTTAGATTTATTCTCATTTGTTTCGCGTACTAATCTATACTGCACATAGGCCCATATAGTTGTAATCTCTTTAACTCATCTCATTCAAGGCGCATTCATCTCATCAACAGCTGCGAAAGTGTCGTACGCCTTGAATGACTGAGAGAAGTTAAACGCCGGCAATTACGCCGGCAACGCCGTACGACACTTTCGCAGCTGTTGATGCGGGAGGCCTTGAATGAATTAATAACATGTTGAGAATTTCCTTCTGAATAGCGTGATGCCTCACAAACAGTTCAGTAAACAAAATACCATACATGAAGATAACGTCCAGACTACGGCGGGGCACGCAACTTGAAATCAGCCCTACATAACTTTCTATCCTGGCTATTTTTAAATTTATACTAGTCATGTCAGTCTTCAAAAAATAAATAAATAAATAAATAAATAAATGAATAAATAAATAAAGAAATAAATAAATAAAATAAAATAAATAAAATAAAATAAAATAAATAAAATAAAATAAAATTAAATAAAAAAATTTTTAAAATATTTTAAAATCCAGTCATAGCACCGTTTCAACGATTTCGTGTTATTCTGGTTAGTTCCCCGCCTGTATTCTGGTTAAGGGTTAGTTCATGATATAACATAAAAAGCTGCGGAAACGCAGTACTCTTAATGAAAATAATTCCCACGCTTATGAACATCACCCCGAGAGCGCAGAGTGCAGTAATTGGAAAGCTAAATGACGAAGAACAGACAAGAGAGACAACGACGAAAAAAAAAAAACACGTCTGCTGGTCTGTGATTTTGGACCTTACGACTTTCAGCTGTAAGGTCCATAATCACAGACCAGCAGAGAAACGATGACGCACGATGAGATAATTTGTGACGTAAAAAATACGCCCATAAAAATCCAGACGTCTCGCGGCGGAAATGAACACCATAAAAAAACGTCGTAAAATACGATATTATTTATGATATTAGCGTCACCCTGGCGTGAAAATGTCAAGTCTGTATCACTTTCTGAACGTTTGACCTTTGGGAATATGTCATTACGTGTCAAAGCTAATAAAAAGAATCAATAGATCTGCCGTTATAATGGCATAAGCCGGCATGTCAATTTTTGAGAAAAGCAAAGCGAGAATTTCATTGTAAAACAATGAAAATCTCGCTTTTTTCTTTTCCTCCAAAATTGGACAGGGCGGGGATATTAGCACTGGCGTAGGAGGTTGTGAAGACATGCAGCTCACGGTTTCTGTTTAACTCACTCTACCCGCGACACACCACAGCAAGATATGGCTCGACCATGATAATTGAAGGGGGGTGGCAGAATAGCTTGGCGCCTATAGGCGCCAAGCTATTCTGCCACCACCCTTCAACTATCATGGTCGATCTGTCTCCTGAATCGTAATGCAGTCCTCAGAGGATAACTCCAAAATGTGGGTATTTCGTACCTCGGGCACAATGAGTTATTAGTAATATTTCGGGTGTGGACAAAATAGACAAACAAGCAAGTATAAAATTCAGTCGCTACTTATGTTATCAGCGAAGATAAGATAAGCGCTCACAAGCGAAATATTAATAAATTGTGTTGTAACTGTCTTTTTTAAGTCACGGCGGTGTTTCTTTCTCCGTTGAGTTCTTCTGATGCACACATGGGTACTGCATAGCTGCTTTTGTTTACAAGCATGATACGGCATGACAAATCTTGGTAGGTGCATGTGCCTTTTGAGTTAAAAATAACACGCGACAGAGTTAACAACATCCTGTCCATCACACCTACGTCTATGGAGTGATGGCCCCCGCCTTAAACCCCATCCCTGGCGCTGTACGTACATTTTTGTTTCTGAAATCTTTGATCACTCAACGACCAAGAACCAAAATCGCCCAAGAAACCTGGCGACAAATTGGTCTCAGCAAGAGACATAGACCCTCATGAGCCCCCGCAGTGACTCGTGAGGGCTCATGAGGGTTTGTCTCTTGCGGCTGGCGGGAGCGTTCTCGGTGCCCTGACAGTTAAGACGTTAACAGGATGCGATGACAGAAGCTGATAATGAACGGATCTTGTTTTTAAAAAAAAAAAAATATAGTGAGGTGAGGCGAGACAAGGTTAGACAAGATCATATCCAGAAGGACGACCACGACATGATTTTATCATATTTATGCTGGCGTCAGCTAGTAGACAAGACAACGTGATATACACTGACAGGGACAAGAAAATGCGACACCACTGGATTCATCGGAAACACTTACGTGGGTGTCGCATTTCTTTTCCTAAAGTGTTTCCGGTTATTCAAGTGGTATCGAATTTATTTTGCACTTAGTGTTAGTCAGGCAACGAACGACTACCGTGGCCAACAACGAAGGAGAACGAAATCACGGCGGATGACCAGATGGTTCCGTAAGCATAGAAAACCCTCCAAACATCTCCAAGAGGCATATATCCTCATGGGCTCAGGGGGCTCATGAGGATCTGTGCCTCTCGTAGATATTCGGAGTGTTGTCTCTACTTATGACAGACAGGCCACACGCGGCAATTGCTTCCGGTGCATGTAGTAACTTTTCCACAAGAAATAGTTTTAAAAAAATTCCTCCCTTTTTGCAATTGTTTTAGGGTGTAAAATTTCAAATTTTTCGCCTTTTTTGGCGTTTTGAGCAACAAAAGACATGACAGGTGGTGTGAAAAAGTGCAAAATCTGGGTAATTTTAGTCGACTTAGTGTGTTCTTGGGAGCCTTATTGGGGCATGTGCACGGTTGTATGCAGGCTTGCAGATCACAGTTTTGTCATGGGGTACTTAGTGCATTAGAGTTTTGCGAAAAACGCTAACAGACAATTTGTTTAAGAATTGCTGAAAATGTTTCTCCTGTGAAATGCTCCGCATGGATTTTTTGTTTTGGCAAAAAGGTTCTTCGTTCATAGCTTTGTATTGCAAGAGGCTAATAGAAAACAGTGTGTGAAAAGGGGGCGTAACCTGATTGCCCTGTGTGGCCACACCGGTTATCCGCCTTGACAATCGCTCTCGTTCGTTGTTTTCGTCGCAAACGGAACCTCACCATTGTCAGTATCCATATCAACTAGTCAAAGGCCGGTCTAAAGTGTAGCCGCGCTTTGTGAAAAACAATTCGTTCACCTTATCAAGTGAACAAATGCCTGTCATCATTTATATTATAATCAGGGAGATTCACACTCAAGCAAATTATTTATGTTGAAACTTCGTTTCCTAAAAGTGACAGTCCACGAGCAGCGGGGCCGGAGAGCCCCTTTGAAGGCAAAAGACCGTAAGTACATTTTTTTTTTGGTGAAAAGCGAGATTTTCATTGCAGTATAATGAAATTCTTGCCTTTCACAAAAAATGACTTACCGTCTTTTGCCTTGACAGGGCACTGAGCTAGAGTTCTCTCGGTGGAAGGAACATCTTCATCCTGAAAATACTAAGAGACAATTAGCGTCATAACTATTACAATATATTCCTAGAATACTGAAAAAAGTACCGTTCACACTGGACCGATTTATTGATTTATCTATTTATTTAAATTGGGCCGATATTTACTGAATGATTGATTGATTCATTCATTCATTCATTCATTTATTCACTGATTTTTTTTTTGTTCTTTAGTGCTCAACTCGCACTGCTTTGTGATCGCCCTTTGTTTAACCCCCTTGAGTATGAACCCACCGGCACTGTTCACAGTACTGGTACCTGCATCCACAGGCAAACTATACATTCCAATCTGGAACAATGACAGGAAAAACCACCCACGACAGACGTCAATTCAGCAAACTCCCTACCACTTCTCCCGTCCGGAAACCCACGCGAGACTTCCCCTGAGGCACGTGAAATGGCGTGCTATAACCGACTCGTGCAAAACAATATCCAGCTACGTCATTACCACCGTAAACTGAAAGCCCGAAAATCTCGTCTGCTCGAGAAAGAAGACAGAAGTGCGATTATGACGCCTATCCTTTCTGCTAGCCAGAGCCACAGATCCTCATGAGTCCCTTCTGCTTTCGCCGCAAAGTCTTGGTGTCTACTCCCACTTCTCAAGCCAGGGATACGGTCTTGCTTTGAAACCTGAGCTGCTTCTCTAGCTGAGAAACACACACTCAAACTAAAAAACAAACAAACTGTATTTCAATATGAAAGAAGCATTGGTCCTCGTAGGTCCCTTCATCCTTCATGAAGATCTATGCCACTAGTTTTAGTTGAGGACTGCTATGCCATTTGCTTTGGAAAGAAAGGTGGACAACTGCGTGATTAAGACAAACTCCGCCGCAGATGTCAGCGGACATTGGTGTCTGCTCTCAAGTGGACGAGATGGCCTGCAAGAGCGAAGAGTCCTCTGGGGAAGGGGGTTCACTTGGGTTCGTATTTTATTCGTGTCACGTAGGATTTAGGCAGAAAATCAATTCACAAGCGCCTGGTGTTGCACACGTAGTAGTTTAATCTATAGAGAGAAAATGTACATGCTATCGCGTATTTTGATGCATTAACGGACGATATTCCGGGACCAAAGGCTTCTCTTACGTCATTGTGTGTGTGTGTGTGTGTGTGTGTGTGTGTGTTTGTGTGTGTGTGTGATGGTGTTTGTGTGTGTGTGTGTGTGTGTGTGTGTGTGTGTGTGTGTGTGTGTGTGTGTGTGTGTGTGTGTGTGTGTGTCTGTTTCTGTAGGCAGAGGGGAAGAGGGTTGATTTTTTTTATTCATTACTTTTATATATTGATATAATTTCCATTCATGAATAGCTTGTATGCGCTCTCCAACACACACAATGGCAAGTTATGTATCGATCGCGAAAGTTGACGGGTAGTGCCAGAATAGCAAGGTGTCTACAGCCACCTAAATGATGGTCTTTAATGACAGATGATCTCTCATCTGGGTGGTCATTCAAAGCAGGCTCCGTTGTGTTGTATCGCCTTTTTTGCGATATATGAGGCCATAATAGTAACAATCTATGAGGAAATGGGTGGGAAGAGAGGAATAACAGTTTATGCCACACTTTAACCACTTTACTGCCAAGAAAAAGGGAACATGATCCAAATGCAAGAGACATAGATTCTCATG
Organism: Semisulcospira habei; assembly: GCA_036245525.1. Lineage (NCBI taxonomy): Eukaryota > Metazoa > Mollusca > Gastropoda > Semisulcospiridae > Semisulcospira > Semisulcospira habei. The sequence goes on from BTPG01000006.1 coordinate 141,318,274, forward strand.
AGCCCCCGCAGTCGCGGGGGCTCATGAGGATCTATGTCTCTTGCTGAGATCAGTTTGTATCCATGTGCCTTGGCCGGGCGGCTGAGGCGTTTGATCGTTGAATGAACAACATTCTCAGAAGTAAAATATGCGTCCAGTTGCAATGAAGGAGTTAGCGTACAGCCTAAATGAGGTCAGTTACAGGGACAGACCGTCATGAATCAAAGCAAATGGCGGTGGCTCGTGACGATCTGTCCTTGTTGCAGATGAGAGCAGATGGAAAAGAGGTGTGTACAGGAGTGTGGAGGAGTGGTTTTGCTTCAGTTCCACACGCACAGCTGCCCTAAGGGACACACGGAATAAATGTCACCAAGATACATTTTAATGCGAGCACCCAACCATTCTGCTCTGATAACTCTGTCGAGATGCAGCTTCACGATTTGTATCTGAGAGAGCCTCGGGGGTTGGGGGAAGGGGGGAGGCAGAGAGAGAGAGAGAGAGAGAGAGAGAGAGAGAGAGAGAGAGAGAGAGAGAGAGAGAGAGAGAGAGAGAGAGAACGTCTTTTGTACACTGCCGCAGGTGATTTCAAAGAATGGGCATCGAATAAGGTCTAAAAACATTTTGAACCCAGCTGGATACGAACCCGGGACCTTTTGGACGCGAGTCGAAAGCTCTACCGGCCACCGAGCCACCCAGCTCCCCAAAAGAGAGACAGAAATGAAATGAAATGAAATGAAACTTTATTTTCCAAGGATGAGAGAGTTTATTTTCCAAGGATATCAAATTAATGCTTTAGGTACAGTCTTTTCTTCAATCATGTCCTTAGTACATTGAGATAGAGAGATTATGGTGCAGTCAGAAAACAGAAGTGGTGCCCTCAACCTAACCCTCAAGCAAGAAAATCGCAAGAATTAATTGTTTGAATGTTTCTCAGTCAACCCCGTTCATAAGCAAAAAACGCAGTTTTTTTACAATGCAAGTTTACATAACCCCTTCTAGACATCTGGCCCATTTACATTCTTGGACTGAGGCAGCCATTTCGTTTAACTCATTCAGCCCGACGCAAGTATTTCCCAAATTTTGGAGGCGTCATCTAATGACTATGCACCAGTTGCAGGAGATGGATCGACCATGATAATTCAAGTGCAGTGCCAAATTAGCTAGGCGCCGACAGGCGCCAAGCTAATCTGACACTACCCTTGAATTATCATGGTCGACCCATTTCCTGCTGCAGTGCGTCTTCTCAGGGCTGAATGGGTTAAACCCTTACTTCAAACACACCAAGGGGAATCCGTTTGCGCCTGATGCGTGTTCTTGGGCAAGATTCGGTAAAGTGGAAAAGTTACCCGGGAGTCTAAAAATGGCCAGGCTTAATTTAAACCTAGTCACCTCCTGTCTCTCAGAGCCAAACATAGAAATAAATAGTACGATTCCCACCAAGAGAGATAGATTCTCATGAGCCCCTGCGACAGCAGGGGTTCATGAGAATCTATGTCTCTTGCAGATAAAGTGGGTTGCCTGCCCTTCAGAGTGTGTGCCGTTCGGCACTGAAGTTGAGTTTTTGCTCCAAGCTGAAAACGTATCCGAAAGGCCGTAATTAGAAAAGGAAACTACTATTAAACCGCTGAAACACATATCTAAATAGGCCTGCGTATGTCAAAGAAAATATCTACACACTTTAAAATCCCTAGCAACATGTGGAGGCTCATGAGGATCAATGCTTTTTTGACCGCGGAATCTAGAGGGTTGAGTAGTCGGTCTTTTTGTGTTTGTAAACGGCAGTTTGCCAGAGTAGATTTCCATCGCAATTTGCCGCCCCCTCATTTCGATTAAACCTTCGACTAAAAACATCCAGTTTTAAGAGGCATAGATCCTCATGAGCACCTGCAGCCTCCAGGGGTCCTCTCAGAATCTATACCTCTTGCACTTGAAACATGGATAATTTCGTAGATTTACAGTATCGCCCGGAGCATGTCCCAGGAGTCGTTCGTGTTCTTTGGGCTTGCGTGCAGTGGATTTCTTTGTCAGCACGCTTCCATCGATACCTCTGGAAACCTCCTGGTCATAACGTTAAAGGCATAGAACATCCCAGCAAAAAAAAAAAAAAAAGAAACACGCTTGGAAAGAATAATTACAACACAAGGTATTACATTTTCTGATTAAACCCCTTTCAGTTTCCTTTCAAAATGGACATACAGACGAGAATACGATACACTACTCATCTTGTTCTTTGCCAGACGAATGAATGAATGGATGAATGGACAAATGAATGAATGAATGAATGAATGAATGAATGAACGAATAAATGAATGAATGAAAGAACCAACGAACGAACGAATGAACGAACGAACAAACGAACGAATGAATGAAGTTTACATTTTTGTTTGTGTTCACACCCTAGTGATTTTATACACGCAAAAAGAAAGGTGCCTGATGTATGCTAGAGGTATAGATCCCGAGTTGCCGCCCCTAAAGCCCGCAGTCGCTCAACAAGGTCAATGTCTCAACAAAACAAAAAGTATCCTAGAATAGCAGCATAGGCTTTGTGGGCCTGGTGTAAACTACCTATTTCAGTGACCGTGTGTTCTGTCCTCCCGAGGTCGCACTCGGATTTCCATCACAAATCTGACACCCCCGCATTTTGATTACACAGACAGACATAACTGACAAGCCTTCGCAACACCCGCGGATGGAGACAAAGCTGGAGCAGATCTTGGTGGGCAAAAGGCGTGGATTCTCATGAGTCCCTGCAAAGCAGGGGCTCATGAGAATCCACGCTTTTTGCAGACCGCCGGGATGAGCTCCCGATTAGGAGGGCCACTGTTTTTCTAACTGTTCCAGACAGGCACAAAGCGGGACAATTCAGTTCCACCTTCGGATAAAGGTCTCTCGCAGTCAGACAGTCAGCCCGAGTACAGCCCAAATCCCAAATCGATAAAGCAGCAGTCCCTCGGCCAGCCTCCTTACAGTCTTGCAAGAGGCATAGATTCTCATGAACCCTTTTGCACCGCAGGGGTTCATGAGAATCTACGCCTTTTGCTGGTAGGGGTCGGACGGATACTGACATCCTTTGATTTAGGCTCTCAGTCCATACTGAAATGTCCTATCGATGGAAGATGACGCTTGGGACAAGTTCGGACGAATTTAGCAGTCTCCATCCCTTTTCTCCATCCAGTCGACGTCAGTCCCGAAACAGTCCATCCCCAAATAGATCTCAATAAATCTTTTTCCCTCTCTCCCCCTCCCCCCCCCTCCCTCGCCCCACCCCCAATACTGACGATAACAGTTCATGTTTCCGTTCTTCTAGCCACTAGTCATTATTTCTTCCCGGGAGACGGAAAAACAAAACTTTGGTCAAACCATTTTAGAACAGACTTCAGTTTAACCCATTTAACCCCAAAGCCCTACGGCAGGTGATGGACACAGACCATGATAATTCAAGGGTAGTGCCAGATTAGCTTGGCGCCTGAAGGCGCCAAGCTAATCTGGCACTACCCTTAAATTATCATGGTCAATCCATCTCCTGGAACTAGAACATAGTTGTTTAGTGACATCTCTGAAATTCGGGAAATACGGCCGTGGGGTCAAATGGGATCAATGGCAGTGTTCCACTGTCAGCAGATTTTACTTTTTACTGTGGGACTTTAAGAAACGTTTCTGACATGATAAATCGAGGATAGTGCTCAAAATCCAATTATGTAGTGCTTAGACAGCAGGGGTCGTTTGGATATATATGTTTGACCTGAGGGTATTATTTTTTTGGGGCGCGAGCTTTAACGAGCATTTTGCCATCACCCCACCCCCCCCCACCCCACCCCCTCCATTCCTCCCCCCCCCCCAAAAAAAAAAAAAAACAAAAAAAAAAAAACCCAAGGGTGAAAACGACAGTTTATACCACCTGCCTCCTATTTACTAGTTTTGGGGGTAAAATCAGCTTTCAAAGCGGACGCGGCAATTTGCATAGGATCGGAAATCTCATAACTTCTGAGTGTGCTTCCGCGGAGACAAATATAGTTCTCTCTTCTGCCGTGTCGAGTTCAAACAGGAAAGAAATATATACGCATATTCCTGTACAAAATACTGCCAACCACCAAGTAATTGTTTCTAACAAGAGGCAGAGAAGTACAGAAAATGGCGCAGACGACAGGTTGTCGGGGTCATGTATTCTACGTCATGGTCGCTTGGGATAGAGAAAGACTGAAAAACAATAACAATTCGTTGTTGAGTAAAAATCGAAAATTGTTTCCCCATCCCTGCGAGTGGTATAACACAACATCTCTTGAGGGCGAATCGACTGTGATAACTCAAGGTGAGTGCCCGGTTAGCCCGCACGGTCAATTCTGACACTGCAGAAATAAGTACGAACACGAAACTGACAGCGAAAACGTCTGAGAACCACGCTGCTGACACTACACCGCGCGCTGTTTGTCTCCCGCGAATCGCTACTGCTGATCAGCAAATTTTGGAGCTGTCCTCTGAGGTCTACGTTTCCGGTTCAAGGGTTCGGGAAACGTCGTAAATCAGTTATATCCCATAATTCACTGACACAATACGGGCGCTAGGGTGTGGATCGACCATGATATTTCAAGGGTGATGTCGGAATACGGCCTTGGCGCCCAGAGGCGCCAAGCTATTCCAACACTACCCTTGAAATATCATGGTCGAGCTGTCTCAGTCAAGAACTGTGACACAGATCTCAGATGACGTCACCAAAATTTGCAGATAAATTCGTCCTCAGTGCTCACTGACATAACTGGACTTGCAAGAGTGGCCGAAAGCACCATGTTCAGGTCATATTACATAGTCAAATTTGGACAGTTGAGGCAGTGCAAGGACCGGTGTTTTTAAAAATAATTTTTGCCTTGTTTGAAAATTTGTATAGGGCTGAATGTTGAAATTTGCTGGAAATTTCTGGTTAGATGAGAGGAAACATGTTTGGTGCTTTGATTCATACCATCCTGAGCTTATCCAGTAGAGAATTGTGGACCTATGTTGAGTTGCCGTTGACGTAGTGATTTGAGGGGCACGCTGATTTCAGCTGTGCTTGGGTGTGGGGTTGGTAAGGAATCAGGTTCATAGCCAAGAAATGAGACTGTCAATGTGCTGTTTTTATTGTTATTTTGTGCATGGCAAATGTGCAGCTGGTGGGCGGTAGTGTTTTTTAGGGATTGAAATATTAGGGGATACCTGGGACTGACTATGGCTATGAGAAAGGACAGTACGGAAACGGCACTGTGTACCGTGGCCCATGATGCTGTGCAAATGTTGGCTGCAGAGATTATCGGAAAATATATGCATGTGTCTTGATAGGCAGACAACAGGGATTGACTGGCTAACTCTCCTCAGGTTCTGGAAACGGCACTAGTTTTGTGCAAGACTGATTCGTGAGTGGCACCACCATGCCGTACTGTGCCAACGGCTACAGCACCAGGAGCCAGTTCAGTGCGGCACTAGTCAGCCTAGTCCTGCGCCAGCCACTAAGCAAGGTGCTCCGCTATAGCGAAGCACCTTGCTTAGTGACTGGCGCAGGATGAAGACGTCTCATTTAACTGACACCTTGAGCTCATGAGAATCAGTTTACGCCTGTTGCGGATGGAAGCTGCTGACTCACTGCCGAATTTTCAATTTATTCTAGAACCTAACAATGTCTGCAGGGGCTCGTGCGAATCCATACCTCTTGCCAATGGAACGGGCAAACTTAGGAACCATTCTGGAACACAGGAACCTTGCCGAAGGCAGATACAACATTGGACCACCACCACCATCATCCCAATAAGCCGGGTAGCGCAAACCAACAGCGGCCGACGGCGGTCCAGCCCGATTACCTTTTGCGAACTGGTAATAATACTGCGTAAGCTATGGCTGCAGGGGCGTGCGCTAATAGATCGGGCCTCGATGGCACGACGGGTGTGTCAACACACCTATTTGCTAAAAGCACTGAACGTCCCGAGAGCCCGCCGCCCGAGAATCAAAATACGCAAGCAAAATTAGACAGGCAAGAGGCATAGGTCCTCGTGATCCCTCGCAAACTGCGGAGGTTCATGAGGATCTATGCCTCTTGCAGTCGGTTTGGGGAGCCTCTGCAAGACTTGTCTACGAAAAAACGTGAATATACGAGTATTGTAATCACGTCTACACTTTCATTTTGTTGGCGTTTTGTCAGTTTGTTTACTGCTCTTTACGTTTGATTTTTAACTCTTTGCGGGGTGCTTTTAGTCGCGATTTCCTGCAGGAATCATCGCGACTAAAAGCACCGCCGACAGCCAAAGGGTTAAACGTTTTTGTCCAACAGGTCAGTTTTAAGCTGTCTTATTATTTTAACTTTTTTTTAAAACTTGGTCGGTTAAGTTCGGTTTCGTTCGGTTGGGTTGGTAGTTTGTAGTTGTGCTAGTTAACCCATTCAGCCCTGACGCACTACAGCAGGAGATTGGTCGACCATGATAATTCAAGGGCAGTGCCAGATTAGCTTGGCGCCTGTCGGCGCCAAGCTAATCTGGCACTGCCCTTGAATTATTATGGTCGATCCATCTCCTGCAACTGGTGCATAGTTATTAGATAACACCTCCATAATTTGAGAAATACGACCGTCGGGCTGAATGAGTGAAGAAGTGGTCTTGTGCTGTACTTGTTTGTTGGTGTAGCTTGTTTGTTTCTGTCATTGTGTACAGACTGAAAGGCAACATACATTATGATTCTAAAAAATAAAAATATGATTATTATTATTATTATTTTACATTGCTTGCTTAGCTGGTTTGTTTGTTTTGTCATTGTTTTAGGTTTACGTCAATATATCAGTAGACAAACCTGAGGAAATATCCACATATAGACTATTATATAAATATCGAATCCTACTCGGTACTTGCACAATACGGCTAGACAACTTGGCGCTGACAGTGAAACAGTGATTTATCGACCTGCAACAGTTCAACACACGCTGACGCACACACACGCACCCACGCAAGTTCCTGATAATAACGCAAGACAAAGCTCTGTTAGAGCGTCCCACAGGGCTCGCTAAATTAAATCTTGCTTACAGAACAAATTGAATTTTTCTTGTGTGCGAGCCGGCAGGGGCTTAAAAGTCGTGTGCTGGTCTGTGATTTTGCACCTTACGGCTGGAAGCCGTAAGGTCCAAAAGCACGCACCAGGGCATATCAATGTTGGTCGGTATCAATCGCTAGGTGAAGTAAACAGAATTAATTGGTTTCGTGCAAAATACCAGGGGTCTTGTTTGTCGAACGGTCACTGATGTACTTACTGCAACATGGTCGGTGAACAAAGCTGTTACCTCTCTGTCTGTCCGTAGCTCTTTTTGTCGCGATGATTCCTGCTGGAATCATCGCGACAAAAAGCGCTACCGACAACGAAAGAGTTAACATCTTAATAATAATAATAATAATAATAATAATAATATATAATAATAATATATACAACGACAACAATAATCATCGTCATCGTAATAGTAATATTATCATCATCATCGTCGTCATGATCATCGTCATCGTCACTATCACCATCATCATCATCATCATCATCATCATAATACTAAGCAAACAAACGCACACAAATAAACAAAACACACAAACAAACACACAAACACAACAAACAAACACACAAATATAAACAAACAAACAAACAAACAAACACAAACAAATTAAAAAGCACCTTAAGTAGAGAGGGAAGGGGAAGAGGGCGTTGGTACTGCGGCAAGTCAAAATCTCCCCTCAATTAATTGAACATTTGACCCATTCAGCCCTGACGCTCTACAGCAGGAGATGGGTCGACCGTGATAATTCAAGGGTAGTGCCAGATTAGCTTGGCGCCTGTCGGTGCCAAGCTAATCTGGCACTGCCCTTGAATTATCATGGTCGATCCATCTCCTGCAACTATTGCATAGTCATTAGATGACGCCTCCAAAATTTGGGAAATATGGCCGTCGGGCTGAATGAGTTAAAACTATTAACAAAAAGTCCTTCTTTGACTCTTGAGTTATTTGCGAGAAGTCCTATATGTTCCTCGTTCACCTATAATATGTTTAACTCATTCAGCCCCGACACGCCATAGCAAGACATGGATCAAGCATGATAGTTCAAGGGTGGTGCCAGAATAGCTTGGCGCCCATTGGGCGCCAAGCAATTCTGGCACCACCCTTGAACTATCATGTTCAATCTGTCTCTAGAATTGTAATACAGTCCTTCAGAGGGCAACTTCAAAATTTGAGGATTTAGGTCCTGGGGCATAATGAATTAACGCACACTGCCTAGTGATGCTTACACGGTGATAAATCAAGCTTACAGCCTGGTTAATATGATCCTCGGGAGACGTACGAAATGTCATAAAAATTACTGTCTTTCTCCTTTATATAGTTCAACGAAATCAAAGTTTGTTGCTCGCTAACGAACGAGTGATTTGTCTGGAGTCTGTGACAGATTTCATAATAATAATAATAAAGGTAATTTATATAGCGCCTAATGACCAAGGTGCTCTAGGCGCTTTACAATCGCAGTAATGAAACACAAAGCAAAATACAAAAACAAGCACACACAACAACAAAAATCCATTGATTTACAAGGAGCAAAAAACTCTCTCTCTCTCTCTCACACACACACATACACACACACACACACACACACACACACACACACACACACACACACACACACACACACACACACACACACACACACACACACACACACACACACACACGATGAGCCGGCAGACAAAATGGTCTTTACGTATATGCAACAGAGAAAATGTGTGTTTTAAGCTTGGATTTGAAAATGGAAAGAGATGATGAGTGACGCACATCAGCTGGGAGAGCGTTCCGTGTAATGGGACGAAACTACGAAAATGCACGATGACCTTGAGTGACCTTATTACGTCTAGGGATACGGAAAACACGAGTGTCTGAAGCAGAGCGTAGTGAGCGGGACGGTATATACAGCTGGACAAGATCAGTTAAGTAAGAAGGGGCAAAACCAGAGATGATGTTGCAACAAATAGCACAGATTTTATACTGAATTCTGTATGAAACTGGCAGCCAGTGCAAATCAGCTAGTAGAGGCATAATGTGTTCACGTTTCGGTACACGAAAAATCAGATGTGCAGCACAGTTCATGACTCTCTGGATTTGGTCAAAATTTTGCGGAACACCGGACAAAAGAGAATTGCAATAGTCTATTCAGGTGAGATGTTTTCGAAGGCTGCTTGGAATTTCATACAGAGATCACACCACGAACGAGGAAGTGGGAAGCAGAATCAGGCAAGCCATCGGGCCCTATGAAGACCTATTAGCCATTGTGAAAAAACGCAAACTGAAGTGGTATGGGCATGTCACGCGTTCGACAGGGCTTGCCAAAACAATCCTGCATGGCACTGTGCAAGGAGGAAGAAGGAGAGGAAGACAGAGAAAAAAGATGGGATGACAATATCACAGAGTGGACAGGACTGAGGCTGGGCGATACGCTAAGAATGGCAGAGAACAGAGTGGAATGGAGGGAGCTGGTTGCCAAGTCATCAGTGGTGCCCCAACAGTCGGCAAGACTACGGGATATAGATAGATAGATTCGGGACAGCACAAGGGAAGTAACAAGTGTTTTGGTAACTTCAGCAGTCAACAGATGTCGAACAGTGCTGATCCTTCTGAGTTCAATGAAGGCAAGCTGGCAAACTTTCTTCACTTGCTCCTTCATTGTCAGCCTGTTGTCAAAAATGACACCCAAGTTACGGGCCGAGCTAGAAAAGGAGATGGCGCTCTCGCCCACCATCATTGACTCAGGAAGATCAGCACTGCACGTAGAGGAGCACGTCATTCGGAGGGACTCAGTTTTGTCACTGTTCATCTGGAGCTTGTTCTGTGTGGTCCACTTCTGAACATCACAAATACAAGCCTCCACAGACTGCACCATCCGATCAACATGTTCGCGAAGAAAGCGTTTGTACAATTCTGTATCATCTGCATATAAATGATAAGAAACAAAGTGACGCTCAAGATGACATGCGACAGGGGCTGTGTATACAAAGTAAAAAGAACAGGCCACAAGACCGACCCCTGTGGAACGCCACAATGCAGCTCAACAGGGTGGGACTCAAATCCTGCCAATAAAACCATCTGCAAGCGACCAACAAAGAAGGATTGGAAAAAAATCAGTGCAGTGCTTTGAATGCCAAACACATTACGAAGGCGGGCAAGTAGAATGTCATGGTCAATGGTATCAAACGCTGCGCTCAGGTCGAGCTCATAAGCATTTAGACCTCACCACGTCAAAGACAATAATGTTAATATTAAAAAGGTGTTTGGTCGTACTAATGAAAAATTCAGTCGCGACGGAAACTCTATGCAAGTGACCCTAATAAAATGTCTATTTCCCGCACGCATTCAATCGTACTTGATCACATTTAGTGCCGTAGGACGTTAAACGTCAGTCAGTCAGTCGCACATTCAAACTGAGCTCTGTCCGGTGTAACAAAGCAGAACGCCCCCCCTCCCCCTCTCCCCAACGTCACATCAACCCTGGGTCACTCTGGAGTTACACAAGGTCGCTTTGGCGTGGCAGTTTTTGCGTGAGGGGAGCAACACGCTAAAATGAATCACGCCAGATTGACCCGGAGTCACTTTGGCGTACGCCAAAGTGACTCCGGGTCAATCTGGCGTGGGTGTCATGTTGTCGCGTTACACCATCGTTGGGTTTTTATTTTATTTTGCATTTTTAAACTAATATTTACGTTTCGCTCAAAGTGCGAGGTTTCAAATCACGGAAGTAAGTTTATCAACTGCCACACCCAGCAAGATAGATGTAGCTTGATTATGATATTACTGAAATATACACGCACTAAACGGCTGCTATAAGGTCGTTCTCAGTTCTTTCAGAATTTTTTTTTTTTAAAAAGCATCTTATATTGACATGGAAGCAGCGAGAAGGTCTGTGTATTATGTGTGTTGATCGCCTGTGATTGGGGTATTTTAAATTTAAAAATGTTTCAACCCTTTGGCTGTCGGTAGCGCTTCTTGTCGAGGTCACTCCTTCAGAAATCACCTCGATAAAAAGCGCTACCGACAGCCAAAGGTTTAAACGATCACTATTGTTCATACCAATAGACAAGTTTATACATTGCTCGCTTGCTTCCTCGCTCAGGTGCTTATTGCTGATTTTGTTTAAAAAAATTGTTTGCTTGCCTGTTTTGTTTGTTTTTGTTTACCGTATTTAAAAAATACGGTTGACTTTTAAATGGGGCTGGTCGGAGCGCATTCCGGAGCATGCACATGACGTTTTTGGCGTGGGGGGGGGGGGGGGGGGGGGGTGGGGGGGGGCAGAAATTCTGGCAAAGAAGTAACAAGATAAAAATGACGTCACGTCTAGCTACGCAAACCTTGCTAGAGAACGTCTTTTTGGCGCCAAAACGCCGTTTTTGTGTGTGTGTGTGTGTGTGTGTGTGTGTGTGTGTGTGTGTGTGTGTGTGTGTGTGTGTATGTGTGTGTGTGTGATGGTGTGTGTGTGTGTGTGTGTGTTTGTGTGTGTGTGTCAGTGTGTGTGTGTGTGTGTGTGTGTGTGTGTGTGTGTGTGTGTGTGTGTGTGTGTGTGACAGCGACTATAGCCCGCGTTTGAGGACAGACAAGCTTGAAATTTTAAGATATGGTCCCTAAAAGAATTATCTCGGGACCTTTTATTCGATTTTTTTAAAATTAAGTTGCTCATTGGCGAGAAAATGGCCGTTTCACCAAAACCGGTTGAACCACAATGGAGTCCGTAATTTTTCTTATTTTTTAATAGATATTTTGTTTATAGCTAGATAAAAAGGACATATTGAATGAGTTCGTTAACCAGCGTTGTATCTCTGGAACCTTTTGAGTGATAATTAAATTTTTGGGAAACAATATATTTTCACGTTATTGGGATTAATTTTACGAATTATATGGGTTAATCTTAAAACAATTGAATCTCATTAATAATCGCATGATTTTTCGTATACGGTATTTACATAAGCTTACTGTTTGTCTCGGCTGTCGGGTACGATTAGGTCAATTGTGACCTGTATGTCCTAGGTGTGAAAATCAATGTTCTGTACCACTTTTTAGGAGTCATTTGTAAAACAGCTATCATAACTTTAATTTTTCTTTTACGCAAAAAAATATCTTCTCATTAATACCCGCATGATTTTTCATAAACAGTGTTTGCATAAGCCTGCTGTTTGTCCTGGCCCTGGGGTAGGAATAGGTCAAATTGTGACCTGTAAGCCCTAGGCGTGAAAATCAGCAAGAAAATTGCAAAGTTGATTCTCTGATACGTCAAATGTTAGTACTGCGATGAGTGACGTATAACATCGAGTCGTCGCTATGAACACAACGTCGGGACTAATGATGCCATGACGTGAAGCTTGAAGTGACGTCATTTCGCTGCTCGTGCAATTATTCATCAGAATAGCTGTGCTACGCCAGACCACAGAGCTTACAAATGGCGGGAATCGCCGTGTGTCCGTCTTTATTTCTGTGTGCTAGTGTGTGTGGATCAGAGGGTGGGTTAGAGTAGAAGGAGATGGATTCCTGTCGTTACACGAGCCCACAGAGCGTACTAATGGCGGGAAGTGCCGTGTGTCCGTCTTTATTTGTGTGCGCCGACGTGTGTGTTGAACAGGGGTTGGCTTAGAGAGGAGGGAAATGGATCAGCATAATAAGCCTAAAAAATATGAACAACTCTGAATGTTCCTAAAAGATAAACGCATCTGAGCTCCAAACAATACGGTAGACTTTGAGATAAAATCATCTTGTTTGCTTTATCATTGTCTTGAATGTTACCATGCCTGTTTTATTTATTTATTTTTCAGACCGTGCGTCTTTGTTAGTTCAGATGTCCTGTTTGCAAACAAAAGTAAAAAAGAAAGTATGCGCTGTAATAACATGGCCGAACCCAGCCACCAAGCCGACAAAGCACTACCCCTCAGCATTCGTGGTCAAAGTCAGTCTCTCACTACCCTACTCCCTCCTCCCTCCTCAACCTTTTCCCTCCCACCCCCACCCCCTCTCACCACCACCAAAGCTGTCCTGGAGGTGAAACAAATAGAGCTAAATACAAGGGTATAAAGTTGAGCCGGGATTATACTGTCTGGGCCGATTTAGGATACACCACAAATCGATACAGGACCAATAGCCATTCCCTCCAGTCTTGCACACAGGCACCGTTCGCGCATAGCATCCTATTTGGGTCAGGTTGTGTATCGACTCGTGTGGTTATATGTTTTCGTTCTTCCACTATGACACACTACATACAACAAGATCAGTTTTCGACCAGGATCGTTCAAGGGTGCGGTGCCTGCATGTATGTATGTACTCGTATATATACACAGAAACTATTCTGGCACCACCCTTGAACGGTCCTGATTGTTCTGTAGTCCTCAAAGGAAAACTCCCAATTTTCGACTTTGACCCTACACCCATTAACTCATTCGAGACGTGCCGCCTCCGGATACGCGGCATAAGCCGTGTATCTGGTGGCGGCACGTCTCGAATGAGTTAACCCCTTCGCTGCCGGTGACTTGATCACGAAGTTTGCGTCAGAAATCACTGCACACTGATTCCTGTAGGAATCATCGCGACTAAAACCACTACCGACACCCGAAGGCTTATTATTATTACCGTAGCAATGTGTGGAACCCCCGGGGGGACGAAGTCAAGATCAAAGCCAATCCAGGAAGCAGCCGATCCGCTGCTGTAATAGTGGAGATGTAATGACTGCAGGTAATCAAGTATCATAGAGGTGCACAGGAAACGCCGGACCATTCAGACAGCCTAAGTGCCTTTTAGGTTTGACCGTTTAGGCAGTGAAAAGATCGCGCATGCACTCACAAACACACACACACGCACAGAAACGCACACTGGCACGCACGCACGCACACACGCACGCACACACACACACACACACACACACACACACACACACACACACACACACACACACACACACACACACACACACACACACATTCCAAATTGAAATTGCACTTCAGTGGCATAATTTTTGTGTGTGACTTGACACAACGCACGCACGCAGGCACACACGAGCGCACGTACGCACACGCACGCACGTACATACGCACACGCGCACGCACGCACGCACACACCTCGCGCACACACAGCCGGACTGTGTGCTTTCCGGCAGCCACACTTTTGATTCCTGAAGGCAATGTGACACAAAAATAAGTGAAAAGTCACAGCAGTTTTGCATTCCATCTCAGATTACCTGAAAGCACTATACTCCAACATCACAAACTCGCAGCACACGATTTGCTCAAGGGCCGGCTTTGATCAGTAAAGTTTCCCCATACAACGGGTTTTCAATATTGCCCGCCCTGAACTAAGACTTTTCTATCCTTCTTCTTGAGCTTGTTCATAATAATACCTGTAAGTTAATTTTCTATGTAACCTTTGGTTGTATTGTTTTGAGTTCTAGCCTCACATGTTGTTTGTTGTGAGTTTTTGTTTGTTTGTTTGTTGTTTTTTTCTTGTCTTTTTTTATGCCCCTCCGGGAGCCAGAAATAAACGACTTGACTTGTCATCCCATGCCTGTGCTTATGGCCATCTCTGCTCAGCAAACTTGTCTGGCAGGCAAACGGAATTATATTCTTGTGGAAACAATGACGTCAATGGTGGCACAGTTTTCTTCGGTTTGACTATCACGTTACACGTGTGTTAGTTTGTGATTTTGGACCTTTCGGCTCTAGGACGTAAAGTACAAAATCACGGAACAGCACAAGCTACAGGAGACATGAAAATGCAATACGCGCATGACACAGAAACAACGGAAAAGTCACAGAAGAAAACTGATAAAACTTTGCATACCCTCATATTACCCCAGTTCACTGAGAATTTTACAGAAAAAAAATCGTGATGTGTACAATTTATAACTGTATAAATTATACATTGACGTAACAATAAAGCAGAACCTGTTTTGAGCAACCACTTTTTACAATATTTTAAAGTGGCCTTATATAGACAGAGCGTCCGTCACGATTCTTTCCAGGAAGATGTTGGAAGATGTTGAAAAGATGTTGAAAAGTATTGGAGGCAGAACAATCAAGAACTTGCGCTTCGCGGACGACCTTGATGGCCTTGCAGGAACAGAGAAGGAGCTAGCTCAGCTGGTGGTAAATCTGGACAGTATAGCCATGGCGTTTGTGATGGAAATCAGCGCAGAGAAGACCAAACTGATGACCAATAACGCCAGTGGCATTGGCACTGAAATCATGGTTGGAGTCCAAAAACTGGAAACAGTTAAGAAATTCAAATACTTAGGAGCCATTGTGACAGATGAGTGATCAAAACCAGAAATGCTGTCCAGGATTGCGCAGACAACAACAGCACTGACAAGACTGAAGACCATATGGAAGGACAGAAACATCACACTCTGCTCCGAGATCAGACTAATGCGCTCCTTAGGGAGTCATCTCAGTGTTCTTATATGCCTGTGAGTCATGGACCCTCACAGCAGACCTCGAAAGGAGGATACAAGTCACTGAAATGAGATGTTTCGAAGGCTGCTTGGCATTTCGTACAGAGATCACATCACGAACGAGAAAGTGGGAAGCAGAATCAGGCAAGCCATCGGGCCCTGTGAAGATCTATTAGCCATTGTGAAAAAAAAAACGCAAACTGAAGTGGTATTGGCATGTCACGCGTTCAGCAGGGCTTGCCAAAATAATCCTGCAAGGCACTGTGCAAGGAGGGCGAAGGAGAGGAAGACAGAGAAAAAAAGATGGGAGGACAATATCTCAGAGTGGACAGGACTGAAGCTGAGCGACACATTAAGAATGGCAGAGAACAGAGTGGATTGGAGGGAGCTGGTTGCCAAGTCATCAGTGGTGCCCCAAAGGTCGGCAAGACTACGGGATAGATAGATAGATAGATAGATAGATAGATAGATAGATAGATAGATAGATAGATAGATAGATAGATAGATAGATAGATAGATAGATAGATAGATAGATAGATAGATAGATAGATAGATAGATAGATAGATAGATAGATAGAAATAGACAGGGGCTCTCTCAAAGTGTCACCTGTCATTAATTAGTCTTTAATATGGCAGGTGATCTCATAAGGGCGGTCGCTCAAAAGAGGTTCTACTGTATAGGAGTGCTGGGAATAGAGTCGTGCGTGTCTTTAGCATAAACGAATAGAAATGCTGACAGGTTACATGTAGATAGACAGACAGACAGACAAACAGACAGGCAGGTAAGCAGACATTCAGACAGACAGGCAGGCAGGCAGGCAGACAGACAGATAGATAATAATGATAAACACAACATCAACAATCAATCAATCAATCAATCAATAAACGAAGGAACGAAAGAACGAACTAATAATTTAATCAATAAATTAATAAATCAATAAATCAATAAATAAATCAATAATAGTGGATATAGACAATAATAATTGTCGATCGTTTCACATGGGAAAAGCATTGCGTTTGTTCTTTGCCTTTGTCGATCCGGGTTTCTACTGAAATTTTCGGTGTTACATCCCCTGAGATACAGCAATTATTTCTCTTGGATACAGTAATTGTTTCCACCAGATACAGTAATTGTTTCCCCTTGATACAGTAATTACCGCCGTCTCACCCTAGCAATATGACATCTATAGCTGTAAGAGGGAGAGATGGGAGTGTACCTGGGCACCTTGCCTCAGTTGCACGAAGGAGCTTAGTCCTGCGCAAGCCACTAAGCAAGGTAATCCGCTGTCGCGGAGTACCTTGCTTAGTGGCTTGCGCAGGACTAAGCTCACTCATGCAACTCAGCCCTGATCCATAGACAGGAGGTCTAGAATTTTCTCGAACCCTTCCAGGCAGAGAGCTAATCTGTCCTGTGATGGCAAAAGACAGTATATGTCTTACGCCCTTGTAGACGCATAGTTGTTGCAAAATTAGTTCCTGGGTACAGAGACCATGGGTGTAAAAAAAAAAAAAAGTCAGTGATTACGAGATCTCTGTGTCACGTTTAGTTACTTCAATTTTACATTTACTTTCGAGGGGAGATCGTTAGGTGTTCAATCTATGACTGATGAATAGTAGGCCTAATGACGATCGAACATTGAAGACAACCGGACTGTCTCCCGCCTAAAGCAACAAAGGAGGAGGATGCAATTTTTCGGTCGTCTGGAAAATCGAGAGACAATCCGTCAACCGGTTCCTGAGGTCCAACTGCAAGAGACACAGATTCTCATGTACCCCTGTATCCGCACAACCCTCATGAAAATCTGTGTCTTTTGCTGAAAAGGACTGGTTTCATTTAGACCGCCTTATGCCGGTGAAGGGATTCGCTGTAGTTTACGTCAATGATAGACTCGGCTAGGCGGAAACGCAATTTTCCCCAAATAACTCATAAATCACATTATATTGGACAGCTTTGAAACAACACACAGGACACGCGCGCAAGCATAGCTGAATTTCTTAACCCACCGATTGCTACTGAAGATAATAGTGAGGTTTTGTTTGTAACGAACGTCACTCGACCCCCAACAACGAGTCACTGTGGATAACCGGCTCCTACCATAAGCATAGACAGGGACGCTCTGAACATCTCCAAGAGGCATAGATCGTCATAAGCCCGGAGGGCTCATGAGGATCTATGCCTCTTGGAGACGTTCAGAGTGTTGTCTCTGCTTCTGGTGCACACTGGTTATACGCAGTGACTTCGCTCTCGCTCGTTGTCTGGGGTCGTTCGACGTATACGTAACCTCACAGCTGCTCGGCGAAAGACTGAGACGTGTAGTTACACGTCTTTTCCGCCGATCGTTAGCGCCATTCAGTAGCAAGTCACATTTCTCCCAAATTACTGATAAATCGCACATTAAACTGCAGAGATAACCAACGAAGAAAGAAACACGCTTAGAAAAGACAGTTACAGCACAGTTGATCAACATTTCTTTTTTCAAGTAAACAAACAAGAGTACAATTCGCTACTTATATTGCCAGTGCGAAGAAGTTTAACCCATTCAGCCCTGACGCCCTACAGCAAGAGATGGGTTGACCATGATAATTCAAGGGTAGTGCCAGATTAGCTTGGCGCCTGTCGGCGCCAAGCTAATCTGACACTGCAATTGAATTATCATGGTCGATCCATCTCCTGCAACTGGTGCATAGTCATTAGATGACGCCTCCAAAAATTAGGAAATACGGCCGTCGGCGGGCTGAATGAGTTAAGTAGCAATTCATACTGAAATGCTTTTATTACAAAAATGTAAGCATAATTAAACTTCTTCGACTCTTACTTAACAAACTTTAAATGTCCTCAGGCCCACGACAGCCGCAGTGGGCCCGCGCACGGCTGTGCACGGGCCCACTGCGGCCGTCATGGGCCAGTAGACGTTTTGCTACTGGGGTAACTGCTACCGACGATGCCGTTCGCCGGAAAAGTCGCGTAGTTATGCGTCGTTTCCGCCGAACGGTGACGTCAGTAGCAGAGAAAGCGTTGGTCTGATAGACAAGCGCGATTTAAATCAATGGGGAAAATACACGCATGCCTGTGTATAGAAACTGTCAAGGATGTCCTAATACAAAAGCATCTGAAGAGCAGAGACAATCAAAAAGAATCGTATGTTTTCTCAATCGATTCAGTGTCTGAAACTGCGGCCTCCCTCAAGACCAGACGACAGTTTGCATAAATGGAACCGCAGCTTCTGTCAGCATAAACACTGACCTAGTTACGAAATCCTTTGAGCAAATGTTTTTGTAACATTTAGTCTCGCCGGGAACAAAGACCGTTGCTTGTGATAGCATCATCGCTTTGTGATGATATAATGTAGTTGTTTCAACGAAGATCCCTAAGCACTTTTAGCCCTGACGCACTCCAGCAGGAGATGGATCGACCATGATAATTCAAGGTAGTGCCAGCTTAGCTTGGCGCCTGAAGGGGGTTCTTTCTCCGGGTACTCCGGTTCTTCCACCCCCACCCGCCCCCCCCCCCTCCACACACACACACACTTTGGTACCGGTTTCAGGCCACTTTACAAATTTCAAATACAAGCGATCAAAAATCTCTGTAACTTCAGTAGCTGAACTGGCCCTTCGTCTGTCTTGTACTGTGTTTGTCTTAAATGGCGTAAATCCGTGTCTGTTACGTGAGTGTGCGTGTTGAGTTTCAGTTCGCGGCGCTTTGAGTCGATTTGCCCCAAAATTGAGAAAAAGCGCCTATATAATAACGGTATTATTATTCAGTATTATTATTATTATTATTATTATGAAGGCTAATCTGGCACTACCCTTGAATTATCATGGGGAGCTGGGTGGCTCGGTGGTAGAGCGTTTGACTCACGTGCAAAATGTCGTGGGTTCGAACCCAGCTGGGGTCAAAATTTGCGCAGACCTCTTTTCGGTGCCCCGTCTTTGAAATCACCTTCGTGGTGGACAAAGACGTTAAGCTCTAAACGTTTTTTGAATTATCGTGGACGATCATCTCCAGCAACTGGTACATTTTCCTTAGGCGACACCTCCAGATTTGATAAATGTTGCTGTGGTGTTAAATCAGTAATGCGTACTAGTTTCTTCAAGTCTTGAGGAAGAAATAAATACTGCTCGTTGATAGACCCTACACAGCGTGCAAACTCGTTTTTTCAACCCTAGCCTGTACAAGGCTGATTGTCGCTTTTATATCATTTAAGTGCAGTGTCTGGAATTTCCATTAGAACACACCCTTTATGTCCTCTTAAGAAAAAAATTCAATTGACGGCTGCGCTCTCAAAGGAGATAAGCATCTATCTGTCCTTGTCAACTTGTTCGTCCACTTTGGAAAAGGAAATTAACACAATCGAGACCTGCCACATCCGGATACGCGGCTCTAAGCCGCGTATCCGAATGCGGCAAGTCTCGAAGGAGTTTACTATTTTGTCTTTATTAACCCATTTCACCCCACGGCCGCATTTCCCAAATTTTGGAGGTGGCACCTAAAGACCATCTACCAGATGCAGGAGATGGATGGCCTAATGGCGCCAAGCTAATCTGGCACTACCCTTGAATTATCATGGTCGATCCATCTCCTGCTGTTGTGCGTCGTGGGCTAAATAGGGTATCATGTTCTTGAACATGCGTTTCTTTCCTTGACGGTCATTTTCTTGCATTTTGCAGGACACAGATCGACCATGATAGTTCAAGGGTGATGCCAAAATAGCTTGGCGCCCATAGGCGCCAAGCTATTCTGGCATCAACCTTGAACTATCATGGTCGATCCTTATCTTCCTGTGGTGTGTCTGGGGTAGAATGAGTTAAAGTCACTGTTTCGGGGTCTGCATTTAGTATGTGGCGATCGTATCAGTCATCGATCACCTTGAGTTGGTTGCATCAAAGACAATACATTATTATATTCTACTGTCTTTGGTTGCATGGCATTCTTTACTTCTAAGGAGACACCTTAGACGTGATGTCAATAGGTCACGACCACACGTCAGACCAAGGGTGTAATAGTGACCAGACACGCACCGATATAGCTGCTTTCATCTTCAGATCACGCATCCAGACCAATCATGCCAATCAGTCTACAACCATGTGGCATAGATTCTCATGAGTCCCTGTGTCCTGCAGGGGCCTCAAGAGAATCTATACCTTATTAGATCATCGGAAAAAGATCTGAACACGACATATAACTTTCAGATTCCGGACATCTGTATATAAATACGAATAGTGTAAATATATATAAACTCGTCATGCACAATGACGACATCATCGGCTTTCGATGGTCTACCCATATATAAATTCGAATAGAGTAAATCATTACGAGCAAGAGGCATAGATTCTCACGAGCCCCTGCTATCGCCGGGGCTCAAGAGAATCTATGCCTCTTGCAGATGGTCGTATAGTTGAGCTGGTCCAGGGACTGAACACGGAGTATATAGCCTTCATTACAGGCAAGCCATGGCCGCCAATATAAAATCAATACGCACCGAGTACCAACCATCGCACGTACAACCAGCGCTATTAAAAACTGCCTGTCCCTTGCAACCAGTGACAGAGGGAAGAGAACTGATGCTTCCTGAGTGGTTTGATAACCGTCAGTCTATCCTGCATGATGCACAGAGCCTCATAAGCCCAGCAGTCAAGAGCGGGAAGTAATATTCTTAATATTACCGTTGAACAGCCAAGATCAATCTCTCTCCCTCGCTAATAGTGGCCGAAGGAACTGATTACGTCCTCAGTGGTTTGGCATCCACCACCACCCCCAACCCCCCCCCCCCCACCAACCCCCACCCCACCTCCCTTTCCCTACAAGATGCAGGGGGGCTCCTGAGGATCTGGAACGAGTTACACGCAATTCTCAATAGCCAGCACCTGCCTATCATAGTTCCAACGGTTTTGTTTTGAGCTATTTTTAGCAGAACGAAATAAAATCTCGCCGCAATGCAGAGGGTCAGTTGGTTGGCAGTTGCTGGCGTGGACAAGTTTCCTGCAACTGGGGCTGTGTTTCTGTCTTGCCTGGCTTCACTGAGAAGCAAGTGGTGTTCAGTCATGATGATCAATGCCTCATCCGCCGACTGCTCGCCGGGTTCCTGCAATCAGCAACTGAGGGAATCAAACACCGTTTGCCCTCAATGGTTTGATTCGACCATCCGTCTGTCTACAACGTGGCATAAGACCCTCATGCGCCCTCGCATGAGCCCACTCATTGTTTTATACACTGCAAGCGATCACGAATTGCGCGGCAGCTGATAAACGACTGCACGCTGCCCAACATTCGCATAAAAGAAATGGGCCAAAGGCTGGCATAAGGACGAACAAGAGAGTGACATAAATCCTCAGAAGCCCCCGCGACTGCGGGGGCTCCTGAGGGTTTATGACTCTTGCAGCTGTGTAGCGTTCGTCTTACGGCCCCAGCAGCTGCAAAAGATTTAGTGCCTGAGCTGCAAATTGAGAAAAAAATAAAAACTGCAACAAAACAGCAACATTGACTTAATCTCGCCAGGCGGTCTGGCGAACACCGAAACAAAAATACACCTCATTCAGGCTGGAAACGCTACGACGGCGCGGCACATTTTCAGGAACCGTGAAGATCTATCTCTTCCTCAAGTCTTCAGACGCCAGTAGTGCGCGCTCGTGAGGATCCGCCAACGTCCACGACCGTCTCCAGTCGCATCAACTTTCGTGAGGTATAGGCCATCGACGACAGCGAAGGAAATTTTATCCATCTGCAAGGATCATCGACCCCTCCCACGAGAGAACACAATATGTGTCACATACAGCACGCGTTAACAGCTGGTCTGTGACTTTGGACCTTACGGCCCTCAGGGCCATAAGGTCCAAAATCACAGACCAGCACACATTTATTCTCACCCCCCCCACCCCCCACGACGAGGTGTAGAATCAGAGACCAGCATTCACAGATCGTGCGTCAATTCTCCAAGGTCAATTGTCCTAACATTCAGTTCCGATCACGAAAAAATAGATATAGCATATTGCGTATTTATTTGAAATTATTTTTTCAAAAAGGGTTTTCACCCGAAATATTAATGAACTGTGTTTAATTGCCTTTTCTCAGCGTGTTTCGTTCTTTTTTGGGGAATGTTCTCTGCATTTTACAGGCTTGATTGTTACCTCATGCCCAAGTTTGGTTTGGATTCTTCAAGGTCAAGCCTGATTTCATATTAAGAAAAACATTTCATACTGTAATATTTCTCCATTTTTGGGGGGTGGTGTGTGAGGACGTGTGTGCGTGCGTGCATGTGTGTGTGCGCGCGCGTGCGTGTGTGTGTGTTTGCGCACGTGAGGGTACCGGGTGTGAGTTTATTGCTAATATCACCAGTGAATGAATGACAGCAAATAAATAAAAATGTGATTATGATTCTGAGAAGGCGGAGGTCACTTAGTCCGTTGGTCAACAGGACATCATCCAAGGCCCCGCCAAGACGATGATGCTCTATTTAATCTTAACTCAGAACACCGCCGTGAGATGGCCTTAGTCGCCTGCTCGGCGTTAAACCCAAATAACTAACTAACTTAACTCAGAACAACGCTCAGTTTTGATGGGAAGTTGGATCTTGGCCTCCAGCAAGCTGCATAGGGTCTCATGAGCCAATGCAGCTTATCGCCGGGGCTCATGAGCCAATGCAGCTTATCGCCGGGGCTCATGAGCCAATGCAGCTTATCGCCGGGGCTCATGAGCCAATGCAGCTTATCGCCGGGGCTCATGAGAATATATGCCTCTAGCTGATGGATCGAAATAGACGAGATAAAAAAATCAAATTGAAGAAGGGGCTTGGGGTCAGTTGCACGAGTGAGCTTAAATCCTGGTCAATGCACTGAGCAAGGTGCTCCGCTACAGGATTTAAGCTCACTTGTGCACACAGCACACATGCACATATGGCAATTAGGTTACGCCCCCTTTCACTACGCTCTTCTCTATTAGCCTCATGCAGCACAAAGCTATGGGCAAAGAACCTTTTTGCACACACACACACACAAATCCACGCGGAGCATATCACAGGAGAAAGCGTCGGAGCAAGAGAGCGAAGGGAATCGCCGGGTCGTGGGTTCGAGTCCCCGTTCCGGCCCCGGTAGCTGGACTCACAATCCAGGGGAAAAGGACGGGCTTGTTCCATAGCATGTCCGTTGAAAGTTCCTGGTAAATCAAAGTGGAACAGTTGCAGTGCGAATGAATTGATCAGTGTTCAGGTCGTACTCCATAGGCAATAGATTTTCCTGTCCCCCATAACCCACCCGTCAGGGCCGTCCATTATCACTTCGGTGCCGTGGACCTTAAACCCCGAACTAACCAACTAGGTCGACTAAAATTACCCAAATTTTGCTCTTTTTCACACCACCTGACCTGCCTTTTGCTGCTCAAAACGCCCAAAAAGGCCAACAAATTGAAGTTTTAACCCTAAAACAATGGCAAAACAAGGGAGGAATTTTTTTAAAAACTATTTCTTGCGGAAAGGTTACTACATGCACATGTGTAGCCACAGCAGAGCACCTTGCTTAGAGCCTTGACGAGGATTTATGATCAATCGTGCAACTCAGCCCTGGAGCCAAACTGGTCAGAAAGAAGCGGCTTAGACTCCCGTGAACTCCCGCATCAGCTGGTCTTATGAGAGCTCATGACATTTTGCACGCGTTGCAGAGGGATCCGACTACACGATCAACTGAAGAGGAAAACATCCTCATAAACTCTCCACTGGCAGTGGCTTCGGTTACACAAGTCAGTTTCCGAATTTACACGCCGTCTTACGTTTTATACTGTTAGGAAACATAACAGGAAGATCTTTAACTCTTTCGAGTCGTGCCGCAACCGGATTCGCGGCGTAAAGCCGCGAATCCGGATGCGACAAGTCTCGAATGAGTTCCGGCTGGCACTGGGATTCTGCCCTGGGAAGGGAAATGACATTTAAGCTCTTTTCTTTTCGAAAAGCAAGATTTTCATTGTGATACAGTGCAAACCTCGCTTTGCACAAATAAAGACATACTTTCTTTTGCCTCCACGGGGTTGAATTAATGCATTTCTCGTGTAACTCGGATTCCAGTGAACCATCGGAGACGCATGGGGACATGGAGATTTATGGATCTGTGCAGAAGTATCAGAGGCGGATCATTTCCTTCCGGAGGGTGGCGGGTGGAGAGTGGGGGGGTTTTCCAACATTTTGCTTAATATCTTTAACCTGACGAAAAGCATGCGGCGGGGAGGGCGGCGGCTGGTGGGGGGGGGGGGGGGGGGGAAGGCGTCAAGCTAATTTGACACTACCCTTGAACTCTCATGGCTGATCCCGTGTCATCATGATGTCTTCAGATCTATCCCGCTGCTAATGATCTATTCAGAACTACAGCTACAAGCCTACGGAACAGACGCTAAGATGATCGGACACTATCCTTGAACTATCATCCCCGGTCCATCTCCCACAGCCGGTAGGCAATCTTCACAGGCACCTCACATATTTTCAAACATTTGCCTGTGTTAAAATCAATGTTACTCATGGAGTATTACGGATCAGTCTCTAAACCCGTTGAAAGTCGACAAAATTTGAACATCACCCAACTGAAAGAGGTATAGATCCTCATGAGCCCCCGCAGTTGCGGGGGCTCATGAGGATCTATGCCTCTTGCTGACACCAATTTAAATCCTAGTTCCCTGGACATATAGCGTTTCTTGGTGCTGAATTAACGAAGATTGCAGAAACACAGTCTGCTGCACTGAACTGGGTAAAAGAACTTACGCCCGCTTCTGGTCATGTCCAAGTCCACCCTGCGAAGGGAAAAGATGGCACGGCCACTTTTGTGAAAAAAAGGGATTTTCGTTGTAACACGATGGATGTCTTGCTCTTCACAAAAAAAAAAAAAAATGGACATTGTGTCTTGGCGTTCACAGGGCAGATGCAAACAGAAACAGGCTGCTAGACCTCCAGTGAACACAGAGATCGTTATTATTAGAACTCGTCGGTGATGCCAATCGATCGCACAGACTCAGCCCTACGTTAACATCTGAAGATGCTAACGCATTGGAATTTGTACGCGTCTGAGCGTTCACAAACGGTAAGGACCAGGGGTTTTAAAGTGACCTAGTTTATGCAGTAAAGAGTTAATAGGTCGCAATATCTCCGTTATAAAACGTTCGTAATATGTATTACAAAGTGCTGGACAAAGTAAAGTTTAACTCATTGTGCCCGAGGTACGAAATACCCACATTTTGGAGTTATCCTACGACGACTGCATTACAATTCAGGAGACAGATCGACCATGATAGTTCAAGGGTGGTGGCAGAATAGCTTGGCGCCTATGGGCGCCAAGCTATTCTGCCACCACCCTTGAACTATCATGGTCGAGCCATATCTTGCTGTGGTGTGTCGCGGGCAGAATGATTTAAATGTCGTAAATGCAAAACTTTTTCTGCTCTTTTTCTCCTTTGTACGGCAGTGAGTTCCTTCTGTTACACTCAAAAGACAGTGGAGAACCTCAGTTGCGTGTGCCTGCTCGCGTGCATTGTAAAAAGAAGGGATAGAAAGTCTTATGCTGAGTAAGACAAACATTGATAACCCCTCGTATCGGCGAAATGTCAGCAATCGAAGCCATCCATGAAGTAAACTGCTTTAACCCTTTCGGCGCCAACACCTATATTGCAGGAGATTGATTGACCATGATAATTCAAGGGTAGTGCCAGATTAGCTCGGCGCCTTCAGGCGCCGAGCTAATCTGGCACTACCCTTGAATTATCATGGTCAATCAATCTCCTGCAAATGGTACATAGTCGTTAAGTAACACTTCCAAAATTTGGGAAATGCACCCTTGGTCCTTTTCCTATGTCTGCAGAGTTAAGAAAATCTACAAGACCGCTCGTGTCCTCTGCTCTGTGAAGGCGATTACCAAACGTGTCCACTGATTATTGCAAAAAAAAAAAAAAAAAAAAAAAGCAAGATGTTCATTGTATTACAATGAAATTCTCGCTATTCACACAAAACTGGACTTAACCCATTTAGCCCCGGATCCCTGCAGCAGGGGATGGCTCGACCATGCTAATTCAGGGGTAGGGCCAGATTAGCTGAAGGCGCCAAGCTAATCTGGCCCTACCCTTAAATTAGCATGGTCGAGCCATCTCCTGCAACTTGCGCACAGTCGTTAGACGACACCTCCAAAATGTGCAGGAAATTCTGCCTTGGGGTCAAATGGGTGGATGTCTTTTGCCTTGTATCGCAGTCTTGCTGACAGAACGGTCGGCCGAGGACGGCTGGGATCAAGAGAGAGAGAGAGAGAGAGAGAGAGGAGAGAGAGGAGAGAGAGAGAGAGAGAGAGAGAGAGAGAGAGAGTCAATGAATCAATGAATCTTTATTTTACAACGGAGAGAGAGAGAGAGAGAGAGAGAGAGAGAGAGAGAGAGAGAGAGAGAGAGACAGAGACAGAGACAGAGACAGAGAGAGACAGAGACAGAGAGAAGGAATCGATCTCAGGAAGAAAATAGCCAACATCATGCCGGCAGTACTTTCCTGGTGAGCAATTATTGGTCATCGCGCCGGCGCAGGCCGTAGTTGGCCCGCGCACTGCCGTGCGCTGAGCCAGCTACGGGCCGACATCGGGCCGATGACCTGTTCGCTGAATGGGTGTTGTCCTTTGCTAGTTGGCGGGTCATTGTTTCACCGTGACTGTCGTAAACAAGGTAAGGAATCTTCACGGGGGCAAAAAATCAATCTCAGCGTCATTAACCCATTCAGCCCTGACGCACTACGCGGGAGATGGGTCGACCATGATACTTCAAGGGTAGTGCCAGATTAGCTTGGCGCCTGTCGGCTCCAAGCTAATCTGGCACTACCCTTGAATCATCATGGTCGATCCATCTCCTGCAACTGGTGCATAGTCGTTAGATGACGCCTCCAAAATTTGGAAAATACGTCCGTCGGGCTGAATGAGTTAATTCCATCGTTGCGGCCACACAGGGCAATTGCTTCCGGTGCATGTAGTAACTTTTCCGCCAGATGTGAATAGTTCACAAAATTTCCTCCCTTTTTGCCATTTTTTTAGGGTGTAAAACTTCAATTGTGTGCCTTTTTTGGCTTTTTGAGCAACAAAAGGCATGACAGGTGGTGTAAAAAAGAGCAAAATCTGGGTACTTTTAGTCGACCTAGTGTGTTCATGGGAGCCTAATTGGGGCATGCGCACGGTTGTATGCAGGCTTGCAGACGACAGTTTTGTCATGGGGTACTTAGTGCATTTGAGTGTTGTGAAAAACGCTAAACCTTAATTTTTTTAAGAATTCCTGAAAATGTTTCTCCTGTGATGTGCTCCGCGTGGATTTTTTTTTTTTTGGCAGAAAAGTTCCTCGTTCATAGTTTTATGCTGCAAGAGGCTAACAGATAAGTGTGTGAAAAGGGGGCGTAACCTAATTGCCCTGTGTGGCCTGCGTGTTCTGTATAGCAGGGCTCAGGAAGCTGACGTCATCACGCCAGTCGTGGCGGCCATCTTGTGAGGATACGGGACTAAGCGCTAATAAGGAAATCACTGTTTTTGTAATGTCAGGAAAGTCCTGACGTACTACGTATATGCAATAACAACAAGTCTTGCCATCACTGTAGGAAACCGCTCACCAGAATCTGTTTTTGTTTGTTTTCAAAAAGAAAGAAAAATGAAGAAAAAGTGACGTCTTGAAACACTATTCCGCTACTATCTGATGACTATGGTATCCTCTTAAGATGGCGGCTGACGCGCCGACGCTGCTAGGCAACGCGGGGAACTTCCCTAGCCCTATAGGACTAAGATGATATACCAGGAAAGGACGGGTACATTTTCGGTTGTTTGTGCCCCACTGTTTCCCATTTCAGCTCAGTCTTTCGCGCTGACTGTGAGATCATCACTTCACCCCTTCACTGCCGAGAAAACTTGAACGGTGAACACGACCCGACGGCGGCAAGAGACATAGATCCTCATGAGCCCCCGCGACTGCGGAGGCTCATGAGGATCTATGCCTCTTGCTGAGACCAGTTCGCATCCATGTTTCGGGACCGGGCTTGGGGCTAAAAGATGGTTGAATGAGCAAAGATTTCAGAAACAAAAATGTGCGTACAGTGGCAGGGAAGGGGTTAATCAGTTAGCATGGTTTGATGAACGCCAAGCAAGCGACTACGTCCATCTCTCATTACATCTTTCTCTTTTGAATCCAGTCCAAAAAAAAAAAAATGACTGCCAGGCGTGTAAATTCAAAAAATAAATAGATAAATTTAAAAAAATAAAAAATAAATAAACTAAAATAAATAAATAAACAAAATAAATAATAAATCCCAACAAAGAAAGAAACACGCTTAAAAATGTTAATTACATCGCAATTGTATTTATTTATTTATTTATTTTTTATTATTTTTTTTTTTTGGGGGGGGGTGGGGTGGGGTGGGGGTGGGGGTGGGGGGGGGGAGGGGAATTATTTTCTTGGCATCACACGGCTGTTGCGACCGAGGAACCAGTAGCAGACGCTGTCAATCGGTGAGGTGAAACGAAAGGACGTGAGATAAACTAGAATACAGCCTGAGAGAGATCTAAAGAAATCCGATATGACGTGCGTGAAAGGCATCAATGGCCGCTAATGAGAACGTGTGGGTTAGGCGTACACCGCGCGGCAAAACAACAGCGAAAGATCAACCCTGTGCGCTAAAGGCCATCGCGGGCCGACGTCGGCCGCCGTTGGCCCGCGCACGGCCAGCGAGAGACTGAACGATCATGATAGTTCAAAGGGTCGTGCCAGAATAACCCGGCGATTATGAAAGAAGGGCCATGCCGATAGTTCAATGGTGATGCTTGAATTATTTAGCCTGGCGTCTACAACAGAACGACCAGGAGAGCTCAAGGGAGGTGACACAGAATAGCACGGCGTCTTTTTTATCTTAAAAAAAAAAACAAAACAAAAAAAAAACCGCGACCATGATAGTTAAACAGAGGTGTCAGAAAAGCCAGGCGCCGAAAAACAGAATGACTGGCCGTGAGAGTTCAAGGGAGGTGCCATATCAGCTTGGCGCCTAGCGGCGCCAAGCTGATCTGGCACCACCCTTGAACTTTGGCGGCACCAGCTAGTTTGGCACCTCCATCGAACTATCATGGTCGTTCATTTTCCTGAACTGGTATTTAATCCTCAGCCTCCAGATGCAGCAAACGTTTCCAGGTCAGTAACTTACTGTCTGCTTATACATTTAAACATCTGGGTGTTGTCTTATAAAACCTGCATTACAGTTCAGGAGATGGACGGATCAGAATAGTTCAGGGGCGGTGCCAGAATGGCTCCCTCTGTAGTAGCCTATCGGGACTGACAACGAGAGAGGAATCAGTGAGAGCAGATCTGCTCTACCGTGATTTCTATCAGTTTTGATTTTTTAAAATTATTCTTTTGTTGTTGTTGTTGTTGTTGTTGTTTGTGTGTGTGTGTGTGTGTGTGTGTGTGTGTGTGTGTATGTGTGTGTGTGTGTGTGTGTAGTGTGTGTGTGTGTGTGTGTGTGTGTGTGTGTGTGTGTGTGTGTGTGTGTGTGTGTTGCGTATAGGCAAAATGAAGTACGGATAGAGACAAATCTAGATATGGCGACAACAGCCATAACAGTTCAAGGGTGGTGCCAGAATGGCTCCCGCCGTAGCCGGCGTTTCAGAGCTGACTGACTTTAAATAGTAATTAGTATCAGGAATCAATGAGAGCAGATATGGCCTACCGTTCTTGAAGGATGTAGGGCACAGCGTACACAGACAAATCTGGACACGAGGACAAACGATGATCCCACTGTCGGTGGAGAGACTAGCTGGCCTGGCTCCTGCGACCACTGCCTCCAGGGGAAAGGACGGGTCAGCTCTTGCGGTGGGCAGAGGGATTTATGGCCGAAGGACAGTCTCCTATCTTCTCTCTCGCTTGTTTCTGGAACCGACACAGCCAGCCAGCCAGCCACAGTACGACAAACGACAGCAGACGTACAATGACGGTGGTGGTGGTTGTCGCTGTTCTAGGTGTTAGTGCTGACGATGGCAGGCGCGCAGGATAGCGGTAGAGGTTGTCGTTGTTGTTGTTGTTAGCTGGTCGTCGGCGGAAAGTCCGACCACTCTCTAACCGCGAGGAACGGGCGCATAGCTATAGAACGAAGGTTTTGGGTTGTTTGGGTTTGACGCCGTGCAAACAGAGAAAACTGTTTAACGTCTAGGAAATGAGGAAGTGGGGGCTGGGTTCACCCATTTAGCCCGGACGAAACCCCAGCAGGAGATGGATCGACCATGATAAATCAAGGTCTGTGCCAGATTAGCTTGGCGCATATAATCATTAACCATTAACAACGATAATAATAATAATAATAATAAATAAATAATAAATAAAATTTAAAAAATGAAAACAAAATGAAAACAAAATGAAGCCGCTCAAGGTATTTAACTCTTTGGGTGTCGGTAGAGGTTTTTGTCGCGATGATTTCCGTAGCGGGAATCATCGCAACAAAAACCGCTGCTACAGCCAAAGAGGAATCATCAGGACAAAAACCGCTACCGACAGCCAAAGGGTTAACTTTCTTTTTTGGCGTCATGATGAGGACAGCCTGCGAATTTTAAAAATGCTCTGACGTCCTTTTCCTTTTCATTCTTTTTTTTCAGTCTAAGCTGGGATTTCAAATGCAGAGTCCCATTTCATTACAAGCATTACAGAAATTCTTCTCGTCAGGCATGTCCATGAATTCAAACAAGAGATCGGATATCTTTCGGCGGATTACATGTTCTAAATATGAACAGCAGCATCTGGGACTGACAGACCCCCCCCCCTCCTCCAGCCATCCAGCCTACATCTTTTTCGTTGACAAGCCGAGGGTTATGTAAATGGAGCTGATTTGAGTCCCCCAAGAGGCAAAGATTCTCATGAGCCAAGGTAGATGCATGGGGTCATGAAAATCTGTGCCCCTTGAAGATGAAACGGGTCTGGCCGGTGAACACTTAAAATCTTTAGCACAATTCAGATTTAAGATTTTTAAAATTAATTTGTCTCCCTAAGGGGTATGAAGACATTCTTATGCATAGTTGTATAGTTGTTGTTGCGTTCCTGGGCTTAACATTTCCAGCGGTCATCCAGCAGCGTGAGAGGATTGCGTGTGTTTCTGCTTAATTTTATATGCACGTCGCAAAGCAGTTGGCATGTACTTGTGTTGCGTGTGTGGCTGTTTTTAATTACCCCGTTATCTATACTGACTTCCATTAAAAACGCGAAAAGTGTCTGTAAGTGTACCCGCAAACAAAAGCGGAGCCACCCTGACAGCAAAACAAGAACATTTTATTTGTTGCTTACTTCAGATGTTCAGCCTACTGTCTGAGCTACCTTCACACAATTGGAGGAGTTATCGCCCATGGCTATCTTGGAGGACACAGGGTTTCATTGGTGGTGAAAATAAGCAGAACTGGACACACTCTGTGAAGCAAGTTTCCTGTGATATGTTTTAACGCAAACGTTGTGTAGTTTGCTTATGAAGTTATTAACTGCCTCAAACGAAATTTGACTCGAAATTTTTATAAGAGAACCAGAACTTCCGGTGCACATCATTTTCTTAATAAATCTTATTTGATTTAATGTGAATTACTTTCAAACCATTTTTTATGATCCAGTGACTGACACAGAGATAAAGAACACACCCATATCTATTTGATCAGGTAAATATGGCCGCTAACCTAAAAATAAAGAACTTTTTGATTTTCATGTTTGTAGGTCATGTTGATTATTTAGGTGCCTTTGAAAAACGAAAAGTAGGTCAAGACCAAACAAGCCTGATTTTCATGCACACGGACCTTAGTAACACTGCACATTGGTTGGCTTTCAGCTGTGTCCTCTGCACTGAGATGCTCCCCATTTCACTTTCAATATCCTGTGATGGTAGTGTCACTGACGACGTCGTAAGTCATCGATGTGCGATTTTTAAGACTAAACACTATTTGCACACGACATAAAACACTCTTCATAACATTTTCGAATAAATGACGTCAAAATAACCCGGATTAAAGCATATTTACGTAGAGAAGCGCTATGGTGAAAAATTCGCGTTTCTTTTGTTGATCAGTATTATGTGGCCATATTCCGACTTCATAGGTTTTTCTGTTAACCCATTTAGCCGCAACGCACTACCGCAGGAAGTGGATCGACCATGACAATTCAAGGGTAGTGCCAGATTAGCTTGGCGCCTGTCTGGCGCCAAGCTAATCTGGCACTACCCTTGACAATAATCATCGTCGGTCCATCTCATGCAACTGATACAGTCTTTAAGTGACACCCCCGAAAATTTTGGCAATGCAGCCTTGGGGCTAAATGGGTTAATATCTCTCTGTTTGCAGAGAATGAAAGCTGTTATGGTGAGAGCACGCCATTGCTGAAGACAATTTCCGTATGACATTGCTGTACACAACAGTTGCTGTCACCTCATTGGTTTCGACTGAAATCAGATGATGATAGCAGCCTTTGCCAGAGGCAAACTCATACTGTTACATGTACACAAATAATACAAAACAACAGTCATAACAATATACTTTTTAAAAAAAAACTTCCATCTAAACTTTTGATCGAAATCTATATATGTGGCCAGAAGGAGAGAATTTCGCTGTGCAACTGTCTTGCAGCTGTACGTGTCTCTGGCACTATGGGTGGCCACGCCACGCACACGCGTTCTCATCGATCCAGCTACAGAGCTAGATCACACGGATCGTAGCTGACTTTGCAGACTTAGCCATCGATTAATCATTTCCCCGTTTAGCTCTGTTGATGGTCGATCCCTCGCGTTATCTTCCGTCTTTAACACGCCCACGTCACGCACACGAATATTGGAGGACGGGTTTACACGCTAAAGGTTCCTTTTGCTTATGTAATTGAGGTTTCGTTAGCCACAGACCGTCTGCTCCCACCAACGATCGACATCGAAATCACGGCTGAAAAACAGCTTGTACCATAAGCATAGACAACACTTCAAATATCTCAAGGAGGCATAGATCCTCATAAGCCCGAAGGGCTCA
The DNA here is from genome assembly GCA_036245525.1 of Semisulcospira habei. Taxonomy (NCBI): domain Eukaryota; kingdom Metazoa; phylum Mollusca; class Gastropoda; family Semisulcospiridae; genus Semisulcospira; species Semisulcospira habei. The sequence goes on from BTPG01000006.1 coordinate 141,351,696, forward strand.
AGAGGATCCATGCCTCCTTGAGATGTTTGGAAATTTGTCTAGATGCTTGTGATACAAGCTGTATATCCACTCTCGTTCGTTGCAAACGAAATCCCGCTAGTGTCTCGCCGGGAAGAGATTTCTGTTTACAAATGACGCGTGTGTCATTTTGGGTGTCGGCAGCGATTTTTGTCGAGGACTCCTGCAGGAATCACCTCGACCAAAATCGCTACAGACACCCAAAGGGTTACTATTGTATGCCGGTCTGTGCCTGAAAACCTGACGGCTCTACAATAGAGGTCATCCCTAAGCCAGAACTGAGTAATTGCACGAAATTCATACCAATCAGTATGTTAGCACTCTCCATCATTATCAGGCTCCATCGATAAACGATAAACGATATTTTACCTGCGTTTGCAGGCGTATTCTCAAGAAAGACCCACTCGGGGAGTACACAAGTACAAGTACGAGCATCTCGCTGGAATAGATGTGTACTTGTGTACTCCCCGAGTGGGTCTGTTTGGAGAGTACTCCCGCATACGGCACGGACTGGTACAGTATGCAATGTACGTTTCCACGTTCGGGCGTTACCGTCCAGCTGACATTGTCTGCTCCGTCTGATCAACGGAGGTCATAACCATAACGACCACAGAGAGAGGTTCAAATCCAGACGAAAAGGGCCAATGACTGTCCAGGGTGTAAAATAAACTGAAATTACAAACGTCAGCTCTGACAAAGAAATATAGATAGAGCACAGAAGGAAAAAAAACAAACTTAGTACAGAAACACATGTGTGAAACGGAGACGACGTACATTTTCATCATGTCCCTCCCCCCCCCCCCCCATCCCCCATCCACCCCCCCCCCCAACCCCACCATGCGAAGTCAGACGACAGACGATTTTTTAAGTCCGTGACAATTTGACTCAGATGTCTATCTATCTATCTATATCCCGTAGTCTTGCCGACCGTTGGGGCACCACTGATGACTTGGCAACCAGCTCCCTCCATTCCTCTCTGTTCTCTGCCCTTCTCAGCGTATCGCCCAGCTTCAGTCCTGTCCACTCTGAAATATTGTCCTCCCATCTTTTCCTCTGTCTTCCTCTCCTTCGTCCTCCTTGCACAGTGCCTTGCAGGATTGTTTTGGCAAGCCCTGCTGTATGGACAGAGAAATCTAGGCTCGAAAAGGTGGCTGCCACGCCGTGTAAAGTCTAAAGAAAACTCTTAAATCCCTTTGCTGCTAGTGATCTCGGATTTCGCGTCTGAAACCACCACACACTGACCGACATTAAGTCATTCGGGACGTGCCGCCTCGGGATACGCGGCTTATGCCGCGTATCCTGAGGCGACACGTCTCGAATGAATTAACACACACACATCAAACAGGACACAAAAGTGAACACCGAAAACAATAAATAAATAAATAAATAAATAAATAAATAAATAAATAACAAGACTAGCAAGAGACATAAATCCCTATGAGCCCCCGCGACAGCGGGGGCTCATGAGGATTTATGTCTCTTGCAGATGAAGCAGCGTTCGCCTTGCCCCGGCAGTTAAGGGGTTAACTCAGTCGAGACGTGCCGCGTCCGGACACGCGGCTTAAAGCCGCGTATCCGGAGGCGGCACGTCTCGAATGAGTTGACAAAGACAGAAATAAAAGCAGTGTAGTGTATTTCTGTCTGTACATCTATTTTGAAAATATATATATATATATATATATATTAAACTGTGTTGCATACTAATGGTCAAAACTTAAGGGCCACTCCACGTTTAGTGTCATTGTTTATCGTCGCAAGTACGCTAATAAAATGCAACGTTCTTTCGATACAAATGGGTTAAAGTTGACCTTAGACAGTCCACTGTACAGGGAACAATAGACAACAATTCATCAATTTCCACGAACGTGTCAAATGCACGTGAAACATCGTCAGTTTTTGTGAAAAGCTGTGCGATATTGGCAAGCGTACCAAAGGTGGGAAAACTCGGTAAAGTCGTGATGCACGTGCTAAATGGGGCAGTCGTGAACACTGAGCACTTCTGTTTCGCTACAAATACCGGTACAGTAGGGGCATAATTGTCACTTTCCTAGCCATGCTTCCACGACGAAGCCTAACGCCAGTAGATCAAGGCCGGCGCTTGCATGGTTGCAGGTTGGAATTTCCGGACGAGAAGATGGGAGACGTCTTGGGGTGTCCCATTCAGTGATCCAGAGGCTGCTGGCACGATTCCAAGAAACTGGGAGGGCCGAACGTTGACTCTGCTCAGGACGTCCGCGCTGCACCAGCAGAAGGGAGGACAGATACCTCTGTGTGGCGGCTCTGCGCGACCGAACTGTCACGTCGACCACTCTGCGACGTAAACTGATGCAAGCTGCAAACTCCGTTAACGTCAGCAGAAGCACAGTCTGCCGACGTATGCGCGAAATTGGCCTGGCTTCATGCAGAGCAGCAGTGAGAATACCCCTCACTCCAACCCATCGCAGAGCCCGGGTTGCCTGGTGTCGTCAAGATGTGAGGTGGAACAGACTCCAGTGGTCTCAGGTTCTGTTTACTGATGAGTCACGGTTCACTGTGTCCTTCAACGACGGCAGGGTGAGGGTCTGGAGACGCCAGGGCGAGCCATTCACGGATGGATGCGTCCAAGAGGTGGATCGTTACGGAGGAGGCTCAGTCATAGTCTGGGCAGGCTTCAGCAGGGAAGGCAGGATCCCCCTCCACGTCATCCGAAGCACCCTGACTGGACTGCGCTATCGGGACGAGATTGTGCAGCCCTTCATCCAGCCAGCTCTCCAAGCCATAGGCGACAATGCTCTTCTGCAGGACGACAACGCTCGACCTCATCGCGCCCGTGTGGTGGATGAGTACCTTGAGAAACGGGGCATCATGAGGATTGAGTGGCCAGCTCGTTCATCTCTGGGACGCGCTGGGGCAACGTGTTGTCAGCAACCCCCCCCCCCCACCCCCCACCTCAAGGCGTCCCCCAGCTGACTCAGTTCCTGCATCAACAGTGGGAAGCGATCCCACATGATCCCACATCCTACATGATCCCTGGTGAACTCCATGCGTCAATGCTGCATTGAATGCTTGGCTGCAAACGGTGGGTACACTCGCTACTGACTGGACCAGTCTTGTGTGACTTTTCAAATGAGGGGTGGGTGAACATTCTAACGTACTGCTGTTGTTACAATTGCTTGATTTACTCAAAACTTAAATGAAATTGTCACTGAATAAATTAGCAAAGTACTGACTCCAAGTATTGTTACATTATTTGTGTGGTGTTGTCGGTGCGTCTGCGATAAAAATTGGCCCATAAGTTTTGACCATTAGTATATATACTAGTCTACCCTAGGTGTGTTTCTTCTTCTTTGTGTATTTTTTTGAACGGATAAAGAACTTGATCTCGAGGGAACGCGGATATGAGACATGTGATGACAAAAGACGTTAAGTCCACTTTTGTGAAAAGCGATGTGATAGATTGTGATAATCTATGTCATTCCCCATTTGTTAGGTTTATTTAACGTATTTGACCGGCTGGCGACATACATTCAATGTTCTGTTTAGTTTTTTTTTATTCACAAGCAGTGCAGGCACGTCCTGAGAAAGCCTTGTTGCTGTCGGGACGTTAAGCAATGTACAATCAATCAATCAATCTATGTCATTGTATGGCAATGAAAATCTTTACTTTTCCACCCCCCCCCCCCAAAAAAAAAAAAAAAAAAAAAAAAAGGGACTTTCTGTCGTTTTGGCAGATATACAACCTACAGTCAGCAAGACAGACATCCAAGGAGTCCGAGATAGCTCGGCGGTTACCCTCTTCACTGCCAGTAGACGCAGATAGGGTTTTTAGAAATCTTTGTTTAACCCATATCATACTGAGGCTAAAAGCTTCGTGTACACTGCCATATCCAAGCTTATCCAAGCTACACTATAGTACTAACAGATAAGGATATAGACCAATGGCTTCAGTTCAAGGGTGGTGCCAGAATAGCTTGGCACCTAGAGGCGCCAAGCTATTCTGGCACTACCCTTGAACTATTTTAGTCAAACTTATTTCAGTATTCCGAATTATAAGGTTATTCAAAGATAAAGAACCCGGTGAACTATCCAGAGATCACTGATACGAATTGCGGTTAGCGAGAAGCATATATCTTGCAACTGCGGGGGCTCATGAGGATCTATGTCTCATGCAGTTTGGTGGCGTCCGCCTTGTTCCGGCGGGAATTAACCCATGAGCCCTGACATGCTATGGCAGGGTGTGGATCGACCATGATAGCTCAAACTATAAAAATAAAAGAATACGCCACCATCTGTGTAAACTGCGTTTGCACGGTGTTGGAATACGTGAGACTAGTGCTATATCCTAACAAGCCATAAGCCAGTTACATGTTCGTTTTTTTTGTGAAAAGCGAGATTTTCATTGAACTATATTGAAAATAGGGCTTTTCACAAAACAAGGATCCATTTTTTTCTGTAATACATTGAAAATCTCGCTTTTCAAACACAGAAAAGAACAAGCAGGAGTCTGTCGTTGTAGGGGAGCATTCTATGTCAAAAACAAATGGATGAAGACTGTCTAGCGTAAATTTCGATCAAACGTGTGCCGTGGATGATTGCCCTCGTCTTCAGCCAACTATTGGTACTACGTCTTTTTTTTTTAAAAGGATGGTGTCTAGAGGCTGGAGTGGGGGTGGGGGATGGGGGGAGGGAAGAGTGGTGGGTGGGTGTGAGAAGGGGGAGGGGGGCCACTGTCATGTCTTCACTATGCCTTCGTTCTGTCGCACACCTATTCGGTGTCGGTGGCCATTTTGATCTAGCTGATTCCGGCAGGAATAAACTCGACCAAAATCGCTACCGACACCAAAAGGGTTAAGATGCCTTTTTTAAAACCGCATATCCAGATACGGCGCGTCTCGAATGAGTTAAACTATGTCCATCCAGTTTCACACAGCGAACCATTCGATCGAAATATCCCCAATTTCGAGAGCACACTGCCGGGATGTCTCCCTCGATTCGCGAATCGAGGAAAGACAACCAGAGTGTGCTTTGGCAGTTGTCTTCAGAAAACCACATTCATTTCAGAACATCTGGAAGACTGACCGTGACAGTTCCAGGGTAGTGATACCCTTGACCTATCAAGTTCAGTCCATATCAATCCACAGCTTGTATGATTAGTTCGACAGAGCCGAGTTCAACGGGTTATGCCAGCCCGCGACGCACGCTGTGTATCTGAACTCTTAAATTGCTGATTCAACGCCAAAGTGCCCCAGCCGTTCAAAGAACACGGACGCAAAGTGGTGTAAGCAAGAGGCACAGATCCTCATGAGCCCCCGCGACTGCAGGGGCACATGAGGATCTGTGTCTCTTGCATTTGAAATGTGTTTAGTTTTCCTCGGCAGTGTCACTGTCTATAGTTCACCTTTGTTCCTTTCTATTGTGGCTGCAGCTGACTCACTTAATCGACGTCGATCCATCAGTCTTGATGGAGAGCTAGATAGGTAACTCAGGTGGCAGAGCGTCCGGCTGTCGTAGAAAAGGTCTGGCCGGGTGCGTATTCAGCTGGGGACAACATTTGTTCAGACCCTATTTGGTGCCCCGACATTGAAATCGCCTTCGTGGTGGACAAAATAACGTTAAAACGTTCAAAGCAAGCGAGATCACTCAACGCTGGACAAAGAACAGTGGGTCACGTGACCCCTGCGGTGTGGCAGCTCAAAGATAAATACATTTGCATTCTTCCGCGGGTCTCTTTGCACTTTTCCTCATTGGCCTATCTACTATACGCCTTTTTCCCGTGGTGGCCCGGCGTTCAGAAGGCAACGGGAGTCTCCTTATCACATGTTACTAAGGTAACATGTGATGAGTAGACTCAATGTATCACATGGTACGATGACACCTAATACAACTAACACTGGCACAAAATGCACGAAGCTCACCCCATATACGAGATACAAAACGAAGTATAAAACGTCCTGTACTTTGTGCAACGTTATGATATAAGTTATTGGTTGCAGGGTCCGTGCAGCAAGCCCCTGCTACCAATAACATATTTGGCGTTTTCATTCCGCCGGTATATGACTTTGGTAAAAGAAATCAAGAAGAAATCGTTCCGACCTGGATCACGCCAGACATGACTAACGTCAAAGGAATATATATAATAGACATATTACTTAATTTAAAATCTTTCATGACGTTGCCGTCTCCATTAGTGTGCCTGTTGTTTCGAAACAACACTAAGTAATTTTGTACTTTGAACTTTTTGGTGATCTTTTATATAACAAAACTGGCATCCAAGACGCGTCAGAAAGAGGGTTACAAAAAGTCCGCCATTAGTCGCTACAAGAGTTTTGTAGCGATGTCACATGGTACCGTTCCCGCTAAAAGGATTGATCGTGTGACGCAGGGATGAAAATAATACTGTTTGTTTGTCCAACGCTGAGTGTCTTCTCTTAACCCTTTCGCTGTCGGCTTCTGGTGTGAGAAGATGCCTGATGGAGCTAATGCGACGCAGTTCAATAAATGCAGATCTAAGGGTATTCAAAACGTGTTGTTTTAGTGAGAGACTGCAATCAATGGTGATGCCAAGATTTCTCACCTGAGCAGAAAAACCAACTTCAGTATCTAGGATTGAGATGGACTGCGGTAAGGAAGAAGATCTGGTAGAGGAAACTAGCATGGCTTCTGTTTTATCTTCATTCAGTTTTAGTTTGTTGGCTATCATCCGCATGTTCTAAAATCAGAAACTGACTGTTGCACACATCGACCAGCTTAACATGGCCTGTGCGTCATCAGAGTACGCGTGGTGAGAAATTGGGCGTGCAGCTATGACACTGGACAAGGGCTGCGCATACACAATGAAGAGCACAGGCCCAATGACGGACCCTCGGGGTACTCCGAAACACAGAGAGACTGCGACTGAAAGATGACCACAGACAGAAAAAGTCTGTGACCGGTTAGACAAATAAGATTTGAACCAATCAAAAACCTGTCCCTGGATACCAAAGACACGTTCAAAGCGACAGAACAGGGTGCTATGGTCAATCGTATAAAATGCGCTAGACAGGTCCTGCAAAGCTAAAACAGAAACCTGACCATCATCCAGTGCAATCAACAAGTCATTCATGATTTTCAGTAAAGCTGTTTCCGTGCTATGAAAACAATTCAGATTAAAACGATCCGTCCCATGGCGGACTTGCATTGCTGTAGTTCGCAGACTCAAAGGTTATCAATGAAAAATAAAAGTAAAAAAGACTTCTTTTCACAATGCATGTGAGTAAGGAGCAGGCAGCATTGTCAGTAAGGAAAGAACTCTTCAACGTAAAAAGAAGAAGAGCATAAATGCCTTTCATTTTACTGCATTCAAACTGTATCGTATAAGTGGAGTTAGCCCTTTTTGTACAGCATTGTCGGAAGACACACTAAAAACATTTATGAAGAAGATAACGCTAACAATTAAATATGGCCTTGATCGTGTGTTTAAATAATATAGCGCGCCGAACGAAATTTATTAAATTTACCGAACTTTCGATGAATCCAATCCTTTCCTTCTCGCTGCATATAATTAAGACATTCGAAACGTGCCGCATACTTATGCGCGGCGTAATGCCGCGTATCCGCATGCGGCACGTCTCGAATGTGTTAACGAGAGCCGTCGTGAATAATAAACAATGTATTTAATCCCAATGATCAGTTTTACCCCCCCCCTCTCCACGCCCACCCCCCCGCACCCACCCAACTCCTCTACCCCGGTAAAAAGAAGAATTGGGGTCATTTAAAGTTCAATTTTTTTTCCGGGTAAAATGTATAGTGATTTCGGTGCGCTTTTAGGATTTGGAGGGTATTGATCCAAAATACCTTCTGTCATAAACCGGACTTGTCACGGGGCTATCTCTTATGATTAGTACCTGAATCTGAGGAGTGTAGATCTAAATAAGGCCAATGTATGTCGGTTAGGTGCGTATGCAAGAGGCATCGATTCTCATGAGCCCCTGTAGCCTGCGACTGCAGGGACTTATGAGAATCTATGCCTCTCACAGGTGAAAAAAATTGGATGCAGAAATGGACACTGAGCAATTTTAGAATTAAAAACGAGAATGATTCTGTTAATGGACATTCAGGTTGAAAACCTTTGTTATACATGTTTTTCTAGGACTACTATTGTGAAGCGAGAGGTCAAGCCATTTTGTAACATAAATTATTTTGCTTTAATGTCCCTGAAGTAAATTAGATTTTTTTAAAAAAGTTACTAGAAGAACATAACATTTTTAGAGAAGAAAATAATGCAAGATTTGGATTGTTATATACTAATGGTCAAAACTTAAGGGCCACCCCACGTTTTTGTGTCATTGTTTATCGTCGCAAGTACGCTAGTAAAATGCAATGTTCTTTCGATCCAAATGGGTTAAAAGTTGACCTTAGACAGTCCACTGTACAGGGAACAATAGACAACAATTCATCAAATTCCACGAACGTGTCAAATGCACGTGAAACATCGTCAGTTTTTGTGAAAAGCTGTGCTATATTGGCAAGCATACCAAAGGCAGGCAGGTGGAAAAACTCGGTAAAGTCGTGATGCACATGCTAAAGGGGTTAGTCGTGAACACTGAGCACTTCTGTTTCGCTACAAATACCGTACAGTAGGGGCATAATTGTCACTTTCCTAACCATGCCACCACGACGAATCCTAACGCCAGTAGATCAAGGCCGGGCGCTAGCATGGCTGCAGGATGGAATTTCCTGACGAGAAGTTGGGAGACGTCTTGGGGTGTCCCATTCAGTGATCCAGAGGCTGCTGGCACGATTCCAAGAAACTAGAAGGGCAGAACGACGACCCTGCTCATTACTCCCGCGCTGCACCGGCAACCGAACTGTCAAGTCAGCCACTCTGCAACGTCAACTGATGCAAGCTGCAAACGTTAACGTCAGCAGAAGCACAGTCTGCCGACGTCTGCGTGAAATTGGCCTGGCTTCATGTAGAGCAGCAGTGAGAATACCCCTCACTCCAGCTCATCGCAGAGCCCGGGTTGCCTGGTGTCGTCAACATGTGAGGTGGAACAGACTCAAGTGGATTCAGGTTCTGCTTACTGATGAGTCACGGTTCACTATGTCCTTCAACGACGGCAGGGTGAGGGTCTGGAGACGCAAGGGCGAGCGATTCACGGATGGATGCGTCCAAGAGGTGGATAGCTACGGAGTAGGCTCAGTCATGGTCTGGGCAGGCTTCAGCAGGAAAGGCAGGACGCCCCTCCACGTCATCCGAGGCACCCTGACTGGACTGCGCTATCGGGACGAGATTGTGCAGCCCCTCATCCAGCCAGCTCTCCAAGCCATAGGCGACAATGCTGTTCTGCAGGACGACAATGCTCGACCTCATCGCGCCCGTGTGGTGGATGAGTACCTTGAGCAACGGGGCATCATGAGGATGGAGTGGCCAGCTCGTTCACCCTAATCTGGCTCCCATCGTGCACCTCTGGGACGTGCTGGGGAAACATGTAGTCAGCAACCACCACCCCCCCCCCCACCCCCACCTCAAGGCGTCCCGCAGCTGACTCAGTTCCTGCATCACCAGTGGGAAACGATCCCACTAAGGCACATGTTCTCCGAACCCTTGTGAACTCCATGCGTCAACGCTGCATTGAATGCTTGGCTGCAAACGGTGGGTACACTTGCTACTGACTGGATCAGTCTTGCGTGACTTTTCGAACGAGGGGTGGGTGAACATTCTAAAGTACTGCTGTTGCGATTGCTCGATTTACTCAAAACTTAAATGCAATTGTTACTGAATAAATTAGCAAAGTACTGACCCCAAGTATCGTTACATTATTTGCGTGGTGTTGTCGGTGTGTCTGCGATAAATAGTGGCCCTTAAGTTTTGACCATTAGTATATTTAGTTATATTGCTGTGGGCTGTGTGGGCACGCAACGTTTCTCTATGAGATTTCGAGAAACAAACACCCTTCTCTATGTTTCACTATACACATTAGCTTCGTTACTTATGAAAGTAAAGGAGGGGGGGGGGGGGGGAAATAGCAAAATCCCTCGCTTTGTGTACCCGATTCATACCTCCTCGTGATTCAACTCCGCGTCTCCAAGGTCCATACTTTCACATGGTCAGCTAGACGGTCTTGAACATAAATATTACGATGGTGCAGACGCATTGCATATAAGGTTATTATGTATTTGCAAATAGATCTGTAATTTCTGTTTTATGTTCGATATGTCTCAATTGTTCCGCGACATAAATGCAGGTTTTCATTGAAACTCTCTCTGGGTGTCATGGCCATTTGCACGGTTGTGTGCAGACGATAACACAAGTATGCTATTCTGAAATGTTTTAGCCCTGAAGGCTCCGTTCTTGCTATAAGAAATGTTTAGTGTGATGGATTTGCTTTGAATGGAGGAAAAATCAGCCGCAGCTGAATTATGTTTACGTTATTTTTGACGGGCACTCTGTTGGGTGTGTCACGACCCCCGCTTCCGGGGCGCAAACTATGAGTGCTACCACTCGAGACACACCCGACCCACACTAACACAAACCTAACACAAACACCAGAGGAACAATGACGACGACATTTATTACATATAACCCTAACAACAAACCAACTATTCTCACTTAATCCTAACCACGCACTCACGCGTCACATTCACTCACACGTCCAAACTCCCCAACCCAAATATCCGTTATACACAATACAAAATAACAAATATATAATATCCTAAATAAAATACAAAATGAGAACTGAGGCTGAAAAGCTTAGAACATAAGCCACTGGACCCCGACGGAAGCACAAGCGTCAAGCGCTAACGCCAATAGACCTACGCCTTTGCTTCCGCGGAGCCGCGCCCTCACAGCACGTGGCTCCTAAAGTAACGGTATTTCAAATAGCACAATATCAAAAATACGATGAACCAGATATGCTTACTAAAACACAAATGAAGATCGAGAAATGAATATAGTTCATAAGCTACTGAATCTCCCCAGCGGGAGCACGAACGACAAGTTCGAATTAAATTAATGCTTTCCCAATCTAGACATTAACACAAGGCTCCTTTAGCCAATGTTTCAGAATAAACAATATCACTATACAAATGGATTGATTGATTGTACATTGCTTAACGTCCCGACAGCAACAAGGCTTTCTCAGGACGTGCCTGCACTGCTTGTGAAAAGAAAACTAAACAGAAAATTGAATGTATGTCGCCAGCCGGTCAAATACGTTAAATAAACCTACAACATGGGGCCTAAATAAAGCTAAGACCATTTAGCAACACATCCAATATCAAGAGCTACAGGCAGTGCAGACAGTAGGGAGAGTTTTAAAAAGGCAAATACAGGTGAATGGACAAAGGGTAGACAGAAACACATGCCCCAGAATAGAGAGAAAAACCCACCCTGTGGGGCTGACCAGGGTGACCCTGGGAACTAAAAAATACCTAACCCCACCCAAGTCCCCCAGGGCAGACCCGGGTGGGGTATACAAATGGAGCAAATATCCTTAATGTAACACTACTGAAAGTTGAATAAACTCAATATAATTATCGTCACTGGATCTTTTCGCCGGAAGCACAACCGTTAGGCTCAACTCGGCTCGACGCTCTTGCTTCCGCGATAAGGCCTTCCGTAATACAGGCTGCCTTTAAATAATACCATCTCTCAAAAACTTTCCGTCACTGTGACAAAGCTCCTCTCACAACATTGTCTCGAGGAGATGCAATAAATCTCACAATGTTCTTTACGATATTATAAACAAACAAAACTTTACTTAAACAGGTTATAAATAATTAAATGGGACGACCCAACCTGACTAAACACGGAGCATGCCGCAACACTCGCAACAGCACCCAGGTACGGCGTCGTAGCCCCACAAGGCGGAGTGACACAGTCAGCCTCCACTCTCAGTACCACAGCACGGTGGCAGACTTAGCCGGTTAGTTCAAGTTTTAGGCCGTTGAATTTGGACCATTGGATTAGGATGCACTAAAACACAGGTGGCAAAAATACACATATAAATAACAAAAGAAACAAGATAATCACATCACCCTTCCCGCAACTTTAATTGCCGTCTTTTATATTCCCTTCACCTCTCTCCCGCAACAATAAATTCAACCTCAACAAAATACATATTTACACGTCACCACATGACTCACTTCCGAATTCACCCTCTGACGCTAAATACTACAAACAACAGACATTCACTTCTACATTCTATACTTACACTTGACCCCCAATACACACTAACCAAAATAATAATAACAGAACAAGCAAACAAGACAAACCCCCCCGAGCAAATGGCCAAGACAAGACAAGCCAGGGGTTAAGGCGTCGCAGCCCTCTTCTTCTCTCTCCTTCCTCGGACACCGGCTCCAGGACGACGAGAACCGTATCGCAGGGCCGATACAAACGAACGACACAGCTGCTTGAGGCCTCCAGCAAATGGCGAACCACGCCTGAAAGACCACCCTAGGAGACTGCTGGAAAAACGACTGACTCGTTCGCAGTTGGAAAAGCGACTGTCTAAAAATTTGGATAACGTTAGTTTAGCAAAAAAACGCTCACTAAATCATGTGATTGAAATTCACGTGAAACAGTAACCACCCTGTCACGCGACCACGTGCGTCACGCCGTCCACCAAATTCTCGCATGGCAGCAAATTCTCGTGTACAGGCCAAATACCCCACCTAAACTACCCGTACGTCCGGTGACTATCTAAATCCTGTCACCCCTCTAAACTTGCTCCCCTACAAAAATAGACGAAAAAAAAAAACACAAAAAAAACCCCGTGTCGTGACAGGGTGCAAGAGATGAATCGATCGTGATAGGTCAAGAAAGGCGCCAGGCTATGTATGCACTACCCTGGAAGTGTCGTGATCAATGAAAGTTCAAGAGTAGTGTCTGGTGAGCTTGCTCTCTCTCTCTCTCTCTCTCTCTCTCTCTCTCTCTCTCTCTCTCTCTCTCTCTCTCTCTCGAGAGAGAGAGAGAGAGAGAGAGAGAGAGAGAGAGAGAGAGAGAGAATAAAAATGACACGAAAAAAAAATCGTGCGGAATTCTAGCAGCGTTACAAAGCATTCATTTTGTATCTCTCATTTGCACGCGTCGTATGCACACAATTAACTTGCAGTGGCGATTGGGAGGGGAGGGGGGGGGGGGGGCTGGGGGTAGGCATGGCATGGTCATCCCTCCTCTGAATACGGTCCAAAATATCTTTTTGTCCACTGGCAATGAAAGGGTCAACATTAACCCTTTGGCTGTCGGTAGCTGTTTTTGTCGCGATTATTCCTGTAGGAGTCGCTGCGACACAAAATCGCTACCGATATCTAAACCGCTACCGATATCTAAACCGCTACCAATATCTAAACGGTTAGAGAACGAAGCAAATGTAAAGGTTACCAAAAAAAAAAAAAAACGTGAAGATCAGGTGTCAAGTTGGCTGCGGGTTCAGAGGGTATTAACTCATTCGAGACGTGCGGTCTCCGGATACACGGCATAAGCCGCGTATCCAGAAGCGGCACGTCTCGAATGAGTTAATCTCTCGCGGTACTGTAACTCAGTTAACCCATATCATACTGAGGCTAAAAGCTTCAAATTTAGTGTACACTGCCATATGCAAGCTACATTATAGTACTTAATAATAATAATAATAATACCGGTTATATATAGGCGCTTTTCCCAATTCTGCGAATCGGCTCAAAACGCCGCGAACTGAACCCAACACGCACGCTCACGTGACACACACACATTCACTCTGAAGACAAACAATGTACAAGACAAACACAGGACATTCACGTGGTGCGAAGGATCAGCTCAGCTACTGAGGTTTCGGAAATTTTGATCGCTTGTATTTGAAATTTTATTAAGTGGCCTGAAACCGGTACTACAGTAGAGAGGGAGGAAGAGCCGGAGTACCCGGAAAAAGAAACCCCGATATCCGCCCGAATTAACGGTGACACTTACTAGAGGAGAAAAGTCCGACGCCGGATCCCGTAATCGAACCTCGCACCTTTAGCATTGGTGGCAGGCGCCTTACCACTGCGCCACGGACCGCCCCAATTCAGATAAGGCGCCAAGCCTTCTGGCACTAGCCTTAAACTATTTTAGTCAAACTTATTTTACACACTGGTATATCTCCGAATGATAAGGGTTAAGATTTCTAAAAACTCTATCTGCAATGCCATGTGGCAGCGACGGGCCGTATGAGTTGCTATGGGATCGGACCGTATTTGACACAACAATCAGGCACCGCCTTCGCCGGATGCCCGATGGTGATAGAACATGCTCTATTCTCATCAGGCATGAGGCATTCGACAGTGTCCGGCATCAAGTGAAATTGCTCATCGCTTGACACATCTCCCTCAGTCTTTCAGTGAAAGTAGCACGGCCAGAGCCTGAGTGATGATCTACTCCCAAGCTGTACTTTCCGTCGAACAGTACCAAAGCGTGCAACGCTACCATGTGATCGGGCATAATATAAGACATCGCTCATCCGACTCTGCCGTATGGCATTGCCTCATCGTGGATCCAGGCCATTGCTAATTTTTTTACAACAGGTGGACGAGGGCAACTGGGAATTCTATTTCTCCCTTCGTATGGAGTTTCCGGGTAGTATCTTGCCAGTTTGCGTGCATATTTCATGTTGTAGCCTTTTCCTCAAAGACTTTGACAGCATAACAGTAAGGGGCTAGCGCACGTCGAAATCCCAAAATTATGTGAATTTTTCCTGTGAAGGCCGGACTTCATAATAGTTGACAGGGACGGATCTGGGGGGGGGGCGGGGGGCGGAGGGATCCTAGGGGTTCCGGACCCCCCCTCCAGACCCAAAATTCCCCTTCCCCCCCCCCCCCCCCCCACTGTTGTTTGATATTTTTGTGAATGGTGAGAGTACTAACACACGCACGCGCCTTCTCCCCCCCCCCACCCCCGCCACCTCCCCCCGGAAGCAAGGTCTAGCGTCGGGGAGGCCTTTTGTATTATGTTGAAGGTTCCAAAGACCCCCCCCCCCTCCCTCGAGGTAACTGATCCACCCCTGGTTCAGGAGACAGGTCGACCATGATAGTTCAAGGGTGGTGCCAGAATAGCATGGCACCGCTATCAAGATCCACCGATACATACTGCTGTATGTCAAGGCTGAATGTACGAACAACCGGAGCATTAGCTAAACCCTCAAGAGCCCGGCCGCCTACGTATGCAAGGACTCATGAAGATCCACACATCTGCATAGCTTTCAGCATTCTCCTCATTTACTTTTGGAGAGCAGAGCAACGGAGGAAGAAAAAGAGGGGGAAGGGGAAAAGAGGGGAAACTGAACAGCCTGGCATATGCAGTAGTCAGCGAAGAGATGACTCTTCAATTGACAACGAAAGGACTGGATGTTGTCTGTATTACGGAGGGTCGGCGTTCGGTAAAGTCAGGACGGCATTTCATGAAGGCTCGAGCACCAGGTTGCACGTAATTTTCAAGAGCGGCCAGTACCTGCCTGCCATAGTCTTTGTTTAACTCTTTTAGCCCCAAGGTCCCATTTCTCAAATTTTGGAGGTGTTGCCTAACGACTATGTACCAGTTGCAGGAGATGGCTTGACCATGATAATTCAAGGGTGGTGCCAGATTAGCTTGGCCAAGCTAATCTGGCCGGCACTACCCTTGAGTTGAATTATCCTGGTCAAGTCATCTCCTGCTGTAGGGATCAGGGGCTAAAATGCCGGTTAAGCTATTTTTTCGGCCGCCCCAAGAAAGAACCTCGTTGCAATCAGATGCAGAAGGACAGTTGGCAGGCACCGTCAGCTTTGGAAAAGTCCAGGCTCCTGCAAATGGCGACCGGAAGACCTCTTCTTCAGTGTTGACACCCGGCGGCTCCACCACAAAAGCCAGGAGTTGTGTCAGTTCTGCCGAATATAAGTTCGAACGTCAGAGAGATCTAGCGGAGGTGTATGATAGGGTGATTTCTTACAGATTCTGTGGAACATGGTAAGCACATTGCGAACACATTGGTAAGCTACAACTGACCCAATCCGCAAACGGCCATCGGCCCGACATCGGCCCGATGGCCTTTGCGCACTGGGAATTGACTGACAGCATGTATGGCAGTACTGTGTCCTACATTCATATCATTGGCCCCACTCTGGTTGTCTCCCTCCGGATTCGCTGCAGACAATCGAAGAAGACAGCCAGTGAGCATTAGCTGAAGTTTGCCGGTATGCTCAGTCCGTGGAGCATTTCGTCCACACCAACATAAGCGCAAACTGGCTTGTGTCTACCGCATAGTCATAGGAACTTAATCCATACCATACTGAGGCTAATCCTCCCAAATGTGTACACGGCCATATATGCAAGATACATTATAGTACTTACAGATAAGGATATGGACCAATGGCTTTAGTTCGAGGGTGGTACCAGAATAGCTTGGCGTCTAGAGGCGCCAAGCTATTCTGGCACTACCCTTGAACTATTTTAGCCAAACTTCTTTCACATACTAGTGTATTTCGAATGATAATGGTTTAATAGTACAGACGGCGGACTGATTCTCAGAGTTTCCGGGAAAGGCAATATACGTGATTAGAAGGTTCGCTGGAGCACAATAGGGACAACGGCCGCATGAGGACCTTTTGCTCATAATCATCATTGTGCAGCCCGTGGTGCAGCTGTATAATGTCACAGGAAAAGCCGCACAAGACCGTCGTCACAGTCTGTCAAAATCCGAAGACCTGAAGCGGCGTAGAAAAACACAAGGTGATCGTCGACCAAGTCAGCTTAGAACGGGCTCACCTGACAAGACTTATTATAACATCTTAACTCTTTTGGTGTCGGTAGCGATTTTGGTCGAGGTAATTCCTAAAAGGAATCATCTCGACCGAAATCGCTACCGACACCCAAAGGACTAGGGGGTGTGGAGAAAGGCAGCGGGCGCTGAGAAGACTTGAATGGCCATCAGAGATCTAAGGTAAACCATACCAATATTGGCACGATATCGAAACGAGTTCTGAGAAGACTTCTGTTAGACTGGAGCGCGTTTAACTGCGCCTTTCCGAGTCCCGAGAAACCCCATCTTGACTGAACTAAACTGAACTGTACTGTTAACCCATTATGATATCATAAAGGCTGATTTTGTTTAATTTGCTTATTGTCTTATGAAGGCTACATTACAGATTAGGAGATAGATCAACCATTTTAGGTCAAGGGTGATGCCAGAATAGCCTGCTTGGCGCCTTAGGCGCCAAGCTATTCTGGCACCACCCTTGAACTATAGTAGTCAAATTAATTTAACGCAGTAGTGTATAGGATGAAAAGGGTTAAGTGAACTGTAGATTTAGGGCAATGGCCGGAATGAGGTGAGCGACAGAAAAAAAAAAAAAAACAGCCACATTCCCTGTCATTGTCAGTTCTCTCGTTAGTAGCTAAATACACACCTGCCTTTGTGGATGAGCTCTGCGGCCCGCCTACATATATACGTATATGTTACATATATTCAGGAATAATTACTGACGTTACGTGGAAAAAGCCAGTGAGACTATTTTTGATAAAAGCGAGATTTCATTGTTACACAACGAAAATATCGCTTTTCTCATTATAAATGAACATTCATGCACTAGCCTTCGCCAAATAACGGCAGATTATCGTAGTGGCATGGGCCGGAACTGTTCCGATCAACAGACGTAGAATCGACAACGATCGTGACCGACAAACGCCTGAACGTGGCTGATTATGGCGTGTGACGTATCGTATTGTCTATGTGTACAGGAAATCACTTAGTACTGCGTACTGTATTACAGCCGTCTCGCAATCGTCCGCACAATGCTTGGAAAAAAAGTCAATGCTTTTCGTTCCTCTGACAGTCTCAACATCCGACTACAGATTACAGCAGCGCAAAAACCTGCGCTCTCTCAATAGAAGACTGAATTTAACCCATATCATACTCAGGCTAAAATCTTCAAATTTGTACACTGCCATATGCAAGCTACATTATAGTACTTACAGATAAGGATATAGACCAATGGCTTTAGTTTAAGGGTAGTGCCAAAATAGCTTGGCGCCTATACTGGCACTACCCTTGAACTATTTTAGTCAAACTTATTTCACACACTGGTATATTCCGAATGATAAGGGTTAAGGGCAAAAAGACCAGACCAGGCACCTGTCCAGACTTGACCAGGTATATCTTCCGTCTGCGGATCGGGCACAACCGACTCGACTTCCACTGCCTGCACAGACACTTCCACCTCGTGCCATCTCCCCTGTACCCTTGTGGAGAAGCAGAGCAGACCACAGAACACATCCTCCAAGACTGTGGGAACGACCAGCTGAGGGAGGAGATATGGCCGGGTCCCGCCACTCTACAAGAGAAACTGTACGGGCCTGTGGAGGCGCTACAGAAGACCACGGATTTCATTTTGAGAGCCAAACTCTATTGTAAATTCGATGGGCTTGACACAGGCACATATCTTTTTGACACTAGACTAGGCCTTTGGCTCGAAGTGTGGACCAAGTCATTTCAATCGTTTGTCACAGGCAGTCAAGCGCATGATGATAACAAGAAAGGCAAAGCCATTATGGCTCACATGTATGACCGATTTACATATGTGTGACCTAGCATTTTTCACACATCTGTGACCCTTGACCTTTGTGATGAGTCGACTAAATTAGTATACATAGGAAGGTCTTATCATCAGCTATCTTTGTACCAAATTTGGCTGAAAAATTTGCAAAAATGTTGGTAATACCTACAATTTTATAAAACAAAATCGGCATTTTACACACATTTGCTAGCCTCTTGTGACCCTTGACCTTTCCAAGGGGTCATCCAAATTAGTATGCATAGATAGGTCTTACCATCCGGTATCTCTGTACCAAATTTGGGTTTTAAGTTGTGAATAGTATTTGAGAAAAAAACATCTTTTGTCAAAATATGGCTATTTTTTTTACCTATTTCCTGAGCTCTTGTGACCCTTGACCTTTCTGAGGGATCAACCAAATTAGTGTGCATAAAAAGGTCTTCCCATCAAGTATCTCTATAGCAAGTTTGGGTTTAAAGTTTTAAATAGTATTTGAGAAAAAACATCTTTTGTCAAAATATGGCTATTTCAGATCTATTTCTTGAGCCCTTCGTGACCCTTGACCTTTTCGAGGGGTAATCCAAATTAGTATGCATAGATAGGTCTTACCATCAGGTATCTCTGTACCAAATGTGGGTTTGAAGTTGTGAATAGTATTTAAGAAAAAACATCTTTTGTCAAAATATGGCTATTTTTCACCTGTTTTCTGAGCTCTTGTGACCCTTGACCTTTCCGATGGATCAACCAAGTTAGTATGCATAGAAAGGTCTTACCATCAGGCATCTTTGTACCAAGTTTGGGTTTGAAGTTGTGAATAGTATTTGAGAAAAAAATAAATTATATCAAAATATGGCTATTTTTTACCTATTTCCTGATCCCCTGTGACCTTAACCTTTGTGAGTATGTTTAGAAAGGTCTTGCCATAAAGTGTCCTTGGGCCAAGTTTGAAGAATCTGGCTGGAATACGTTCTCCGAGAAAATGCCAATGTTAAAGTGTACCACGGACGACGGCGGACGGACGACCAAGGGCCTAAAACATAGACTCACTTTTGCTTCGCACGTGAGCCAAAAAAGTCAGTAACAAAATCAATCAACAATCAATCAATCAATCAATCAATCGATCAATCAATGCATTTTGTACAAAAGAAAAAAATTAAACAAAAAACAAACAAACAAAAAAAAAAACTCAACCAAAACAACAACAACACTTCAGCCTTACGGATACTAGGTTAGGAATGGCAGCCTGTCTAATGCGGAAATCACGTCTTCCATTCCGCCTTGCACTGTTAGCCTACAGACATGTTGCAATGCGTAGAATCTTCTGTTGGTAACATTTGCAAGTTTCTTGTCAAATTCTGAAGACATACGTGAAACAAACCAGCCAACCCAAAAGACCCCCCCACCCCACCCCACCCCCTCCCAAAAAAAAACCCCCAAACAAAACCAAAAACAACAACAACAACAAACAAACAAACAACTAAACAGGTAATAGCACTGTCAGGGGAGAGAAGTGTGCATGATTGACCAGTGATCATAGATCTACTGTGGCCAAAGCACAAAAAAAAAAAAAAAAAAAAGAGATAGGAAAGAGAGGGGGCGCTAAAAAAGTGACTGAAAGCAATGCATATGGAAGCCCCCCCCCCAAAAAAAAAAAAAAAAGGGGGGGCGTATCACCGGCATATCCCACTGTTCCAGCCACTCAGTGCATGGAAATTTAAATCTAGGTCCCCCCAAGGGGGGTCCAGATATTTAGCCGGTGTGGACAGCTGTTTCGGTCTTGGCGACCTCTTCAGCACACCATCGGCGATACTGGAGGAGGCAGGAACTTAGCACTGGCAGTCTCCCCTTTTCTTTTCAAACAACTAAACAACTTCAGAGTTATGGCCGGTATGCATGTTATCATAACTCTATTACCATTAGTATCAGACTTGTGATGCTATGCCGAATGGCAGTATCACGTCATTTCCTTTTGCATTACACTGAACAGACATTGCTATGCGTGGAATTTTATGTTCGGTTGTTGGCCCAAATTAACCCCCGTGTGCACGCAGCCACCAGGTGGCAGAACGCACAAGGGGGTTAGTGAAGACCGCTGTGCCGCACAAAGCCAGACTATTTTCTTCGAAATCGGGGGGCCAGCTGCGTAAGTGAGCTTAGTCTTGCGTCAGCCACTAAGGAAGGTGCTCTGCGACAGCGGAGCACCTTGCTGAGTGGCTGGCGCAGGTCTACGCGCACTCGTGCGACTGGCCCCTAACCGTCGGACCGAGATGAGCCATCTCTTGCGCGTCACTGAAGACGTCGGTACTTTTTGCCGCTGTGCCGGTGGCTGCACTGATGCCCTCACAAGGGGCTTCATTTTGTTTTCTTGTCTCCGCGATGACCTCACTTTCTCCGTCATTCTTGATAGATTCCGAGCAAGCATTAGTAGCCCCTTTCACTGCCGAGAAGAAGATGAAGAAGAAAACAAAAACAGAACTCGATCCAGCTGCAAGAGTCATAGATCCTCATGAGCCCCCGCAGTTGCGGGGCCTCATGAGGATCTATGCCTCTTGCGGCCAACACCACTTTGTGATCATGTTCACTGGACGGCTTCAGCTTTTTGGCATCGAATAAACAATGATTTTAAGACACACAATTTGCATCCACCCGGCAGGGAAGGGGTTAAGAAGGGGGGTGGGGGTGTAGATGGGGTGGGGAGGGAGGAGGGGGGGGGGATGAACTGTCAAATCCACCAGTCAGGCCATCCATCCACCCTTAAAATCAATTAGTCCATCCCTACACCCCATCAGTTAATCAACTAACCACTCAGTCGAACGTGATGATGATGGTGTTCATTTGTATTTGAGCGCATGTATCTTAATTATTATATCAAGTACTGAAGGCTCAAAGCGCTTTGTGGGAGAGGTTTTGTTAATAGGAGACAGAAAAGCACCAATCTGAGCCGAGAAGAAGAGAAGAAAGAAGAATATACAACCGCAGTTAAAGTCAATTTTGCGCAGCGGGACAGACTGAAGAAATGTCTGCAGTAAATGCTTTCAATCAATCAGGCCGTGTACGCAGCGGATTTCGACTTGCATGCGGCACATACACACATGCGTATACACACACACACACTGACTTGACCCATTTAACCCGTCCACGGCCTCATTTCCCAAATTTTCGAGGCGTTTCCTGAGGACTATGTACCAGCTGCAGTAGATTGCTTGACCATGATAATTCAAGGTAATGCCAGATTAGCTTGGCGCCTGCAGGCACCAAGCTAATCTGGCATTACCTTGAATTATCATGGTCAATCCATCTCCTGCTGTAGGGGCGCCAAGCTAATCTGCCATTACCCTTGAATTATCATGGTCAATCCATCTCCTGCTGTAGGGGGTCAGGGCTCAATGGGTTAATGAAACACAACCACCTGCATATACAACATGCAGAGGGCCGTTTCATTCTGGCTGCGTGTGTATAGGTCATTTGACATCGGAGCGCACGTTTTTCGCAAATATCTCCACAAAGAAACACTTTTCTACATCAATCTTGGAACAAATATCATTCAGTGATAGTTAACCTAATACGATTTACTTTTATGAAAATTAAACAATATGTCAGTTTTGCTCTACAGTCGTAAAATTTAGGAATTTCATGAAATGATTCATCTTACATCCCTAAATGTGCCCCAGATATATAAGCCAAGTATAAGAAAGATCTATTTTCACGTGAATTGGCCACGTTTTCAAACCTGAAACAGCGCAGGCGTACGTGAAGTCTGTATGCTTGACCTCGATATTGAAATCTGCTGGGGCTCTATTTAGGGTATTGAAAGCGGCTTGATCTCGTCTTTTCATCAAATTTTCACGACTGTACAGTGCAAATTATAGGAGTTAAGTAAAAATATTCCATATTAGGTCAATTGGCACTAAATGATAGTTCTTCTTAAAGTGGTACAAAAAGGTCTTTCTTTGCGGACATACTATTTAGGAAAAACGTGCGCTCTGATGTCAAACGGCCTACAATATGGCACAATTTCAATCCCTTCATACTTATGCTCCAGGCAACTATCATAACACATACACGCATCCATGCACACACACACACACACACACACACACACACACATCATTTCAATGCAGACCCCAATTAACAACAAAATGGTTTATTCGGTTTCCCCTGGATGAATCCAGGTCATGAATTTACAACTTTTTTTTGCCAACAACTGATGGTGTATTTACACAATCTACCACATTAAAAAAAAAACAGAAAACATTCTACGTGCATGTTGAACACCTGTCAGTGTGTCATGTCAAGTGCCATATTATTTTTGCGCTGATCTGTGATTTCAGATCTTACGGCTTAGAGCCCTATGGTTCAAAATCACTTACCATCACACACTTGGTCCCTACAATCTTTATTCAGGTACAGCAAAACCTGTTTTGAGCAACCACCTTTTTTTGTTGTAAAAACAGTGGTCGTAAAAGACAGGTGCTTCTAACCTTTCTAGAGAAGTCTGAAGGGCAAAAGGTGTCACCTGTCATTAAAGACCATCGCTTAGGTGGCTACAGCCACCTAAATGATGGTCTTTAATGACAGGTGGTCTCTCATAAACATAGATGCTCTAAATAGGTTCTGTGTAACTGCAGACTTGTGACTGATGACTAAATTAAAAATATATGTATGTACACTACAAATACATATTCTCCTTTAAAACAGTTAAACCCAATGCTTACCTTACCATCAATGACAGTTTTTTTTCCCCCTTGCCACAATAAAACCACAAAAGAAATTAACAAATGACACAGTAAAGGAAAGACCAATTAACGATCCAGATGTGACCAAAACTCAGGCATATCTACAATTGATTAATTCGCTCAAGGCACCCCACATCAATAGCTGCGGAAGTGTCGCACCGGCAACGCTCTGCGACACTTTCACAGCTATTGATGCAGGGCGCTTTGAATGAGTTAAACTCCATAGTGTGTGAGGCCCACCGGTATGCAATCATTGTGTGGCAAAAGCCATTATGTTCATTTTTGCGAAAAGCCAGATTTTCTTTGCATTATAATGAAAATAGCGCTTTTCTCACAAATGGACATACTGGCTTTTGTGATATAACGGCTGTACTGTAAACACTACCGGTGACCGCATGCACAGAGGTTCATCAGTTAACTCATTCAGCTCCGACATGCCACGGCAAGACATGGATCGAGCGTGATAGTTCAAGGGTTGTACCAGAATAGCTTGGCACCCATAGGCGCCAAGCTATTCTGGCACAACCTTTGAACTATCACGCTCGATCTGTTTCCAGAAGTGTCATACAGTCTTCAGGGGGCAATTTCAAAATTTGCAGATTTCGGTCCTGGAGCAGAATGTGTTAACTTAAGGTATGCATATGTTTCATACAAAATAGTTACTTATCAAACAGAACTCAATAAAACCATTCAAACGTGTTACTTATCAAACAGAACTCAATAAAACCATTCAAACGTGTCACCCATTTGCACTGGTACATTTACCCATAACCCATCACAACGGGAGATTGATCCGCCACGACAGTTCAAGGGTATAGTGCAAGATTCCCTTCACGACTGGTAAGGCACCAAGCTACTCTGGCACTACTGCGGCACTGTCATAGCTGATCCAGCTCCCAAACGTTTCACACACCAACCCAAAATTGTAAAAGTCATTAACTCTTAAATTCCTAGAACTAAATGACTTCTATTTGATAGAATGGAAGTCATTTGGTGCTGGTAGTTTAAGAGTTACATTGTGAAAGTCATTACTAGGTGTGACGTAACTCAATCGAGACGTGCCTCATCCCCGGATACAAGGCATAAAGCCGCCTTTCTGAATTCAGTGCAGCTGGAATGAGTCGACCAGGAGCATTGCTACTTTATCTTTTGTCCACGTATCTCTCGTGTTTAGATGATATATTTAACCCTTTGACTGTTGGTAGCAGTTTTTGTCTCAAGGATTCCTTCAGGAATCATGACAAAAACCACTACCCACAGACAATGGGTTAAACTTACATCGGACATAAAATCCGATTTTCCTTTATGCATTATTATGTGGGACTAATGGTTTTCTTTTCCAGTGTTCAGCATAGCTGCTTGCTTGTATGATCATTATGTGGCCTTAATGTTTTTTTTTTCGACAGCATGGTACGTGGTTTTCCTTTATTAATCTGAATGTCGTTAGCCAGGTTCTTCTTATGCAACTGTTCATGAACAGAACATTGCTAATGCGTGATTCTAATTCACAAAGGAAATTCAGACTGTTACATCAGATAGATATTAGCATGGTTCCAGTTACAGTCAGCATTAACCCATTCAGCCCTGATGCACTGCAGCAGGAGATGGATCGACCATGAAAAGAATTCAAGGGTAGTGCCAGTTTGGCTTGGCGCCTGATGGTGCCAAGCTAATCTGGCAGTACCCTTGAATTATCTCGGTTGATCTATCTCCTTGAACTGATACAAAGTCGTTAGGTGACCCCTCTTAAATTTGGTAATTGTGGGTTTAAATGGGTTAACTATTCAAATGTATATCAATGTTATATCTCTGCATTTAAAACGATAACCAAAAACAGAGAGTAATATCAGATTCTGGTGATTTTACTGATGCCACAAGTACCCAGATATATATCACAAAAACATGCCCAGAGATGTCAGCAGATAAGAACCCAACCAGCAAAAAGCCTTGAGGCTCATGTCAGCCACAGTTGGCCCACGCACAGCTGTGCATGGGCCAACTGTTGCTGACGTCGGCCTGAGAATCTTTTCCGTACCGGGAAACAAGTGCACTGTACAGTGATGCAGTAAAACACATCCGCAACATGAACTTGCAAATAAAAGAACTACCGACCAGTAGTGACTTGCGACAGAATGAAAGAGACAATGTTTACAGGTATACAAAATATAAAACAACCTAGAAAACCTAAACAACCTACAAAATAACTTCAACCAACCAACCAGTCAACCAACCGACCCATGCACCAAACAAACAAGAAAACAAATGATTCTGGTATCAAGTCGTCCGAGTAACACACTGCAAGTGAAGTAGACTATTTCACAATAAAAACAAACGAACAAACATCACTGCAGTCATGTACAAAACATAAAAATCTACACATGCAATAATGATGAAATGACACTAGTTCAGTGTACAAGTAACAACACTCTCCAAGATGCATCTTCGAATCGTGAGAGTCGTCTTGAGGCAAGAAATGTTAATGTTTCAAATGACAAAATTGACAACTTGAGATGAGACCACTACAGTCTATTATGGATCACTACAAAGAAGTACATGCAAGTCATATTTTGTACAGTACGGTGTACATGATTCAGCAAAGAGACAAGCAGAAAAAGCAGCAGACAGAATCATCTGTTTAAGTAAACGTTTTCTGATTTGAAGCGACCATGCATGGACACACAGCATCAACACCCATTTAGACCTAACAGAGCAGACGGATTGACCATGACAGTTTAAGGGTAGTGTCAGATTAGCTTGGCACCTACAGACGCCAAGCTAATCTGGCACTGCCCTCAAACTGTCATGGTCAAATCCATCTCCTGAAAGCATTATATAGAAGCAGACCTTATGGTTCACAGGTTCAAAAACTGACAGATCATTTCAAAAATTGCGACAGCAGAAAAGACTTGCAAAATGAAAAAGAGCCAGCTGCAATGAGAAAAAATGGAGCTTATTGCACTCATGGTAGGAATTCAAAATGAACAACATGGTTATTGAAGATTTTATTCCACAGTGACTGCAATAATAATCAATAAGTTGGGGTTTTTAAACACTGATTGTTATAAAACAAAACATTTGTCAACATGAGTTTTGACGGTCATTATGTGATAAAAAATGAAACAACTTGGTTTTTACAGTAACTGCAATCAGATCTAAGGAATGCTCATCGATTATTTTTTACAGGTGCCTGTAATTAAGTGTCTCTCATGCACAACCATGTAAATGCACAGACAATACCTGTGGTTCAGAGCAAATGAATCTCTCTTTCTTTTTCTCAGTAATGTCTATATAACATTATGGACATCACAACATACATGCACATGTGAGCATACAAACATACACGCAGGTACTCTTCAGCTGGCAACACAGATTGGTGTGAATTAAACAAATTACAGGTACAAATGGCATCATTAATCATCATAGAAATGTTAACAAAAGATCTCTACAAGCCATTTGCATTTAAAGACATTTCAAAATGCGTAGAACCTTCCCCAGTGGCAAAATGTCTTCGGGCCCAGGTTGGCCACTGTGGGCCCGCACACAGTCGTGCGTGGGCCCACTGTGGCCATTATGGGCGTGAGGAACTTTTGCTTACTGGGGTTGCAATCACCACCTCATTACAACCACCCTCAGCTGTCATTGTAAGCTTGCTGCCTGGTAACGACTGGTTCAATTTCAATCAGTACATAAAGAAGCTTGTATGCTGAAGGTCTAAAGTCGCAGGCCAGCACACAAAAGTCAGCATCTGAAAGTACAGCAGAACCTGTCCTGAGCGGTCAGCCTTTTGAGAGAACACCTGTTGTTAAAGACCATATTTTCAGGCTTGCTGCAGGTACATGTCGGTCTTTAACTCATTCAGCCCGACGGCCATATTTCATAAAATTTTGCAGGAGTCATCTACTGACTATGCACCAGTTGCAGGAGATGGGTCGACCATGATAATTCAAGGATAGTGCCAGATTAGCTTGGCACCTGTCGGCGCCAAGCTAATCTGGCACTATCCTTGAATTATCATGGTCGACCCATCTCCTGCTGTGGTGCGTCAGGGCTGAACGGGTTAATGATGGGCAACACTTTTTGCCCTTCGAGACTTCTCTCGAGAGAATGCCCGTCTATTAGCCCATCTCATCCTGAAGCTGGTTTTGTCAAATTTGCTGATTATCCTATGAAGGCTACATTACAGATTAAGACATTGATCAACCATTTTAGTTCAAGGGTGGCAGCTTGAACTATAATAGTCAAATTTATTTCAAGCGAAAGTGTATCAGGATGAAAGGGTTAGTTAGCCCTTTTCATCCTGATACGCTACCACTTGAAATAAATTTGACCATGATACTTCAAGGGTGGTGCCAGAAAAGCTAAGCTGAACTAAAATGGTTGATCCATCTCCTAAACTGTAGTGTGGCCTTCATAGGACAATAGGCAAATTGCAACAACAACAAAATCAGCCTCAGGATATAATGGGTTAAGACCACTTTTTGATTCAAGCAAAAAAGATGGCTGCTCGATCAAAACAGGTTCTACTTCACTACTACTGCTATGCATTCTCTCCTGCGTCAGACCTCTTAACCCATTACATCCTGAGGCTGATTTTTAAATATGTGCTTATTGTCCTATAAAAGCTACATTACAGATTAGGAGATAGATCAACCATTTAATTCAAGGGTGGTGCCAGAATAGCTTGGCGCCTCAGGCGCCAAGCTATTCTGTCACCACCCTTGAACTATCACAGTCAAATTTATTTCAAGCAATGGGTGCACCAGGATGAAAAGGGTTCAGTGTATTCACTGTTGTACAGCGACTGAACCAACATACTTGCGATGCAAGGGACATGTACAGGTGCAAAATTTAAATGAGAATCTTTTCCTGGACGTTTCATATTCTGTCTACGCCAATAAACTGAACAGCATGTGCCGCTATCTTACTGATTCTACAAACTATTATTGACAGGGAAAGAGCACCGCATGAAAATAACGTCATAATCGAACAATTCTTACGTTTCATCTTTTATCTGGATTCTAGACATTGCACTTTCAAAAGTTTCACAACCATTGCAAAAGTTGCTTGCGAGATATTTTAACCCTCTGCGAAATCATCGCAACATAAACCATTAGTAACATGCAAAGGGTTAACATGCTGGAGACATGCTGCATCCAGATATATGGCATAAATGGATGCACCATGTTTTGAGTGAGTTTAATGTGGAGCTGCACTTTAAAACCCATTTGAAAAAAACAAAAACAACTGGGGGTCGAAATAGCTAAAATAGCTTGGCCAAGCTAGTCAGGAATCAGCCCACACTGGAGGCATCATTTGATTCTCTAAAGGCTACGCTGTTAGTGTTCGTGTACAAAAGAAGACAACCAGCGTGTCAATTCCTTGAAATGTAGCAGTCAATCCATTCTCTTCTAAAATAAGCAGTAATGACTCATTACCCTGGTCCGGGGAAAAAGGTAACTCGATACTCTTAGCTTCACTTATTTCTGGCACAAATAACATGGACACAGCGCAAAACTGCAAGAGGCATAGATCCTCATGAGCCACTGCAGTTGCGGGGGCTCATGAGGATCTATGCCTCTTGCTGACACTACTTTAACCCATTACATCCGTGAGGCTGACCAAGTTTGGTGAATGGCAGTGATTCCATTCTTGTGAGAAGCCAGATTTGAGTTGCATAATAATGAACTCTCCCTTTTCACGAAAACAGACTGTCCTTCATTTGTGAAAGGAAAGATTTTCATGGTATAAAGGTGAAAGCCCACGTTTCACAAGAATGGACTTCCCATCTTTTGCTGTATTTGGGCAGTTCTATGATCACTGCAGTTTTAACCCATTCAGCGCCAGCTGACGCAGATTGTGTTTCTGAAATCTTCATTGTTTCAGAAGCAAAAGGCCCTAGCTGTCCCTGGAACATGGATTCAAAGTGTTGTCAGCAAGAGGTATAGATCCTCATGAGCCCCCGCAACTGCGGGGGCTCATGAGGATCTATACCTCTTGCAGTTCAGAGCTGTTCAGATTTTCTCAGCACTGAACAGGTTAATTTTCTGATTTCACACCCAGGAGGTAACCTGAGTCATACAGTTAGTCATACAGTTCAGGATGAGATACTTCTGGTTGTGGTTGTCCTGTGCAGTGATGGTGCGGTGTTATGAAACAGGAAATGACGCCAATCCAAATCTGATGAGATCACACAACCGGTGGCCAATGAATAATCTTATTTACAATGATTTAGCCAGTCCATATTTTTCCAAGCTCACATAAAGACACCGTCGACTCTCCCCACAGCTACGTTCCAGTGCCCCCATTGCCCTCGCAGGTGTGGCTCCAGGATTGGCTTGGCCAGCCACACTCGCACCCACAAATAGAAGTCATGCACAATGATGACATCATCGGTTACGATGGCCTACCCATTATTTTTCCAAACACAGAAAAAGACATAGGGAGCTCTATCAAAAGCTCTCATGAATTTTTGGGTTTGCTGGATGACACCACTGAAAATTCTGTTTCAATAAATGTTCTTACTCAATATTTTATTAAAACAAAAGCTTTGACCATGCACTGGCTGGCAATTAAGCAGCATACACACAGATTCTTGTCTGTTGGATAGATTCATTGAAAGATACATTACATCTGGTGCTCACTGTATTAGTCTGTGTCTTCACAACAATTGTCTGGCACAAAAGAACAGGTAACTGGAAATGCCAAGGTCAATGACTGGAAAGGCCAAGGCCAAGGTCAATGATTGGAAATGCCAAGGCCAAGGTCAATGACTGGAAATGCCAAGGCCAAGGTCAATGACTGGAAATGCCAAGGTCAATGAGTGAAGTATGGTGTAAATGCTGCATGCATCATCTGTACTTCCTTTAAGTGAAACTACTCGATCCAAAGAGGGTCTCTGACAAGCGTGTAAAATGCAAAGAAATTCCCAACAGAAAAAACAGAACAGACAAGTACTACACAATTTTTCAAATCTTCTGGTTTTAACCAGAAAAATTATTAACCCATTCAGCCTCGACGCACTACAGCAGGAGATGGGTCGACCATGATAATTCAAGGGTAGTGCCAGATTAGCTTGGCGCCTGTTGGCGCCAAGCTAATCTGGCATTGCCCTTGAATTATCATGGTTGATCCATCTCCTGCGACTGGTGCATAGTCATTAGATGACTCCTCCAAAATTTGGTTAATATGTGCGTCAGGCTGAACGAGTTAAATTGTGTTCTACCTCTTTTCTAAGGGTGTTTCTTTCATTCTACACGCCTGATGAATTGTTGAACAGTTTATAAAAACTGATTCACACCAAAGTGAACACACAGCAGTGTCAAAGCGGCTTTGCATTAATTGTGTGCTGGTCTGGGATTTTGGACCTTATGGCTGTCAGCCATAAGGTCCAAAATCCCAGACCAGCGTACAAATGGTGAAAAAAATACATCAAGCTACACAGCTACTAAATGCAAATGTTTGAGGTTCTTCATCTCAGTGTCCTGATTTCACTGCTGGTCTATCACTTTTCTGCTTTCCAGACAAACTGTCAACAATGCCACTGACTGATCAATGCAGAATGTTTCAAGTCTGATTCAGCTGAATCAGCGAATGTCCTGCATCATGTTGTTGTGTCAACTGTCCCAGCAGATCAAGTCACAAGGTCATGACTGCTAAATGCACTAAAGGATCAAAGTCTGGATCCCCATCGGTGTGATGGTATGAGATTCTTGACCTTCGGCCTTGTGACGTTAGGTCCAAAATTACAGACAACAAACAGTGTAATACAGTGAAAAAAACCAACTGCTGTGGTATTACTTTGTGTGGCAAACTTTCAGCAAACCAAACCTTTGACATCTGAGCATGAAACATAATGCTTCAAACTTTTTCTCAGGGTTCAGGACTTGACCAACAGGGTGCCACAGTTTTCACAATTTGTGACCCATGCCATGTTCAGAATATCACACCTCATCGTCCGGATATCACAACTCAACAGCAGGATATCCGGACTCGACCATCTGATATCTGAACTTCCCTCTATGCTGTTGGTAAATCGCAAGTGGTCACTCAACCCCAGAGTATGATCAAGTCACAGTCAGTCAATCCATCCCTTTGGCAAGTTGCATAGCCCAGTGCGCACATCACTGGGCTGACATGAGCCGCTGATGGCAGGCCGACGTCTGCTCGACGGGAGATTTCCTGCAGTGTAGTGGCTCATGAGGATCCATGTCTCTGGCTGACCAAGAGTAGCTCCAGCTGTGCCTCGACTATTGTCAGACTCACTTTCCTAAGGTGTTCAAGAGAATGTACGCCTCTAGTTGGTGGAGAGCGGCCAGTACTGATACCCTCAGATCGAGGCAGGCATGTTGGCTTAACACATTAAATCCCAATGCACTAAAGCAAGCGATGGATCGACCATGATAATTCAAGGGTAGTGCCAGATTAGCTTGGCGCCCCTTGAATTATCATGGTTGATAAATCTCCTGCAACTGCTGCACAACCAAAAGGTGAGACCTCCAAAATTTGGGAAATGCAGCCTTTGGGTTAAATAGATTAACTATGTGGGTGCAGTAGTCCTTTCTGATGAGGTCAGTCCAGCAGGAAGACTTAACCCTCTGGCTGTTGGTAGCAGTTTTCGTCGAAGTGATTCCCACAGGAATTGCCTCAACAAAGAGCGCTTCCGAAAGCCCGAGGGTTAAGGCTATGACCGAAGTGCATCCTGCGTGGAGTGACACCTCCACAACAGCTTACAATAACTTGACACCAGAATGTCCACTTGACAATTCAGATGTGTATCATGACTCGTAGAGTTGCAGATCAAGTTTGACAATGACTTCCCCTGTTTCCACCTCGTGCAGAATGAGGCGTTTGGTGATTGGTCCCTTCTTTACCTTGGCCTCTTCCAGAACCTCGCGAATCCGAACTTCTGTGCGACCTAGAAAATCTACAGGGGAAGAAAGAGAAAAAACAGAATAGTTACCCACCTTGTACAGGCAGCTACTGGTACTGTATACAATACTGGTGGATACATACACAAGGGGGTTAAGTCAACAAAATCATAAATATATACAAATTACTCTTTTTGGGAAAAAATTTTTTTTGAAAGGAATATTTATGGGTGGCAAAATTCGAAAACTGTGTAGTTAAAATGCAAAATATAATCTGAAACATTGATCAGCATTCCACTGCCATTTCACAGTACCAGCAAGCTTGTTTTTGTCGTTTTCTTCATCTATTTCGTAACTGAATGAAAAATTTCTTGACCACCCCCCTTCCTCACACACCCCACAAAAACGTACCATTTGGTGAGTAGAGGTCACGATCGTAGACAGTGATGCACAAAACATCTTGGTGAAGGTCGCGAATGGTGAACTGCATAGAAGCGTTCCACTTGGGGTTCAATGTGCTGGGTACTACCCGAGTTTTATGCTCCTGCGACCCCATGCTCACTTCACAATAAGGGTCACTCTTTCCTGCAATTGATACAACATTCTTTTCATTAACTCATTACATCCTAAAGATGACAATATCAATTGGGGGTGGAGGGGGGGGGGTATCCTTTGAGGTCTACGTCACAGTTCTGGAGACATCTCAAACATGTTTCATGGGTGTCGACAGAATAGCTTGGCGCCTACAGGCGCCAAGCTATTCTGACAACACCCTTGAAACATGGCTGTTGATCTACATCCTGTCGTTGCGTGTCATAGCCCTTACAGAGCTTTATGGGTTAAATTGTTTGCCAATCTTGGACCTTATGCTGTTGAAGGTGAGTATTTTGGGGTCTGTGTAGTAAATTATCGCTCATGACTTGACTCTAGTTTCTTGCTCTGCACATTAACCCTCTTAACCCCGTGGGTGCATTCCCCAAATTGTTGAGGTGTTGCTCAACAACTACGTACCAGTCTCAGGAGGATCGACCATGATAAGAGAATCGACCATGATAATTCAAGGGTAGTGCCACATGAGCTTGGCGCCTTCTGGCGCCAAGCTCATCTGGCACTACCCTTGAATTATCATGGTTGATCCATCTCCTGCTGCAGGGTGTTGGGGTTAAATGGGTTAATATTTCTGTCTCCTTGAAACCACATGTTGGAATGCTTGGTGCCCGAAGAGTTTTGTAAAAGGCACATTCTTAGTCTCTCACAGTTACTGGGTGTACCAGACGACTCAGCTAACCCTTTGGCTGTCAGTAGTGCTGTCATGATTCCTGCTGGAATCATCACCACAAAAACCGGTGCTGACAGCCGAAGGGTTAACTTTACACATTAGGTGTGTTGATTGCAATCTAAGAAATTTTCCTACCTTCCCCCCCCCCCCCCCCCAAAAAAAAAAAAAAAAAGAAGCTTTTACTGGTGATATTATTTAATTTTTAAAGTTAACCATGTGTCTCATGAAGTAAGGACATCTTTCTCTTAAAGTAGTCAGTAATTGACAAGCATGTGCTTGCAAGACAAAACACACAAAAATGTGCACATTGTACATAAAACATGCGTGCTAAAAATACTCTGAAAATCAGTGATGTGCAAAAGGGCTATATCTTCATGCTAGTCTTGATAAACCAATTTTTACAAAAAAATAATGTCCACATTTTTTGTCAATTATGCACTCACAAACAGATAGGTGAGGCTAGCGCTGGCAGAATTGTATAAAGACCAAGGGGAATTACTCAGCGCTGGACAGACAAACAGTTAGATCCCCTGCCTATCAGGCACCCAATCGCAGCCCACAGAGAAATACACAAGTATAGAGCAAGACGATCATCTACATCCTCAAAAAGGATGCATCAGGACTTGCTTATAACCCATGTCTTTCTCCAGAGCTTAGGAAGTAGGCAGGAGAAACATACATACACAAATAATAATAATAATAATAATTACAGTATTTATAATGCGCTTATCTTATAATAATTATAACTCTAAGCGCGCACTCACAACTCGCACACGCATGCGCATGCTTTAGACAATGACTTGCGTACCACAAATAGTGAAAATACATTATGACGGTCAGCTTGGGGTGGGGAGTGTGGTGATGTAGTGCTAGAACTGTTGAAAGAGGTGAGTTTTGAGGGCGGACTGGAAGGAGGAGAGAGAGTGTTTCTGACGGAGAGAGAGTGTTCCAGGTGGATGGACTGTATACTGAGAAGGAGCGGGGGCCGAAAGTGCTGAGTTTGGTGCGGGGGATGAGGAGGCGGAGAGGGTCGGAGGCGGAGCGGAGGGAGCGGGGAGGAGTGTAGGGGTGAAGTAAGTTGGAGAGATAGGTAGGAGCGTAGTTGTTCAGGGATTTGTAGCAGAGAGACAGAATCTTGCATTGGATGTGTTGGGGGATGGGGAGCCAGTGAAGGAGCTTGAGCAGGGGAGTGATGTGGTCGGATTTTTTCTTTCTAAGGACGAGGCGGGCAGCATTGTTCTGGACGAGCTGGAGAGTGAGAGTGGTGGAGTGAGGAAGGCCGGAAAGGAGAGAGTTGCAGTAGTCGATGTGAGATAAGATGAGAGAGACAGCGAGTTTGGTGGCAGCTTTGGTAGTGAGGTATTTTCTGATCTGACTGATGTGGTGGAGGTGGAAATAACATGCCTGGGCCGTGGCGGAGACGAAGTTGGTCATGGAAAGAGAGGAATCGAGGATAACGCCAAGGTTCTTGACCGAGTCAGAGAGGGAGATGGGGGTGCTGTCGAGTTGAAGGTGGAGAGAGGGAGGAAGCTGGGAAAGTTTCTGGCGAGTGCCTACCAGCATGGCTTCGGTTTTGTCGTCGTTCAGTTTGAGCTTGTTTGCTGTCATCCAGTTTTTCACGTCTTCATAGCAGTCAGCCGTGCGAGTCAGTAACACAAAGGTGCACTACTAAATGTGGTCGGGTAAATACCCTGATTTCCCACAGTAGATGCACATGAGCAATAGAGCAAGACGATCATCTACATCCTCAAAAAGGATGCATCAGGTCTCGCTTATAACCCATGTCTTTCTCCGCTGAGAGAAAATTGAGCATAAGATTATTTTTCACTAGCAAAAGTTCACTGTAGATTCTATCTGTTTTTAGTGCATTGAGTCCAGTGTTCTCTGGGGAATGGCACTCTATAATAACTATGTATAATTATTATTATATGGTAGCTAAAATAAACACTATGGTACAGTACTGTACTAGTACTAAATTTAAGCATGTAGTATAACTTTTTTTTTTTTTAGCAACGCCCATTTTGGAAGAAAAGACTGCTGCTCGGCGTTAAACCCAAATAACTAACTCTATCAACAGAGAAGTCTTAAATGGCAAAAAGTGTCACCTGTCATTAAAAACCATCAGTTAGGTGGCTAGTCTTGAATGGAAAAAATTGTCACCTGTCATTAAAGACCATCATTTAGGTGGCTGCCGCCAGGTAAATGGTGGTCTTTGATGGCAGGTGATCTCTCAGAAGGGTGATTACTCACGACAGGTTCTGCTTTAAGTGGTATATGTAGACAAACAACTTTCCCATCCAGTCTAAACTTCCATAAGTGTGCGCTGGTCTATGATTTTTCAGAAAGTACAGGCCAGCACGCATTCAATTCATGATAAAAACTGTTCTAAAACTGTAATAATAGTGACAACTAATGCTAATCCTACCAGAGCTATCACTGGCGCGCAGGTCGCAAGCTTCCAGGATGAGAACCATGAGACGACCAACGCCAGGCACACGACGCACTGCCCGACACACCGACCATGCAGACAGA
Organism: Semisulcospira habei; assembly: GCA_036245525.1. Classification (NCBI taxonomy): domain Eukaryota; kingdom Metazoa; phylum Mollusca; class Gastropoda; family Semisulcospiridae; genus Semisulcospira; species Semisulcospira habei. The sequence continues at coordinate 141,387,626 of BTPG01000006.1, forward strand.
CATACCGACACAAGTGCACAACATCAAGTGCGGGAACACAGATCAAGGCAAAATAAACAATACTGGGAAAGACAGGCAGCAAACTCAAACAGTACACAGTATGTACAGCAAACATCGAGGGTTATGGGTATACAGGTTGTATTATTTGTCTCATCTTGCTAAATATGTACCACAAACAGATGAGTATAGCCTTTCCCTGGGAAACGCTATAAGCGTTTCCCAGGGAAAGGCTACAACGCTATAAGCGTTTCCCAGGGAAAGGCTATACTCACCTGTTCACAGTATACTGCAGGCATTAACCCAATGCCACCCATATTACCTTGCATTACTTTAACTTCCAATGCTTTCTGTTCCCTATTCCACCCTCCGTCATGCTAACAACAGACAATCCTGCTGAAGTGCTGATGCAAAAAAAAAGGCACGAACACTGCACTGCGAGTGAATCTCACACAACTGACTGAAGTTCTTGAGCTTTATTTTTGTGGCGTGTCTTGTGCACATATGGTATCTGCAGTAATCATCTGCAACAAATGTGCTATTTTTTGGTGTTACTTCCAAAGGAAAGCAACAGCAAAAATAGCACATTCATAGCAGACGACTCATTGCTTTTTAAAGATTTTTTCAGGATGCCATGATCGTCTGCTGCAAATGTGCTGTTTTTGGGAGTTACTTTCAAAGGGAAGTAACTCCACAAAGAGCACATCCACAGCAGACGATCAACTGCTTTTAAAGATCTATGATTTCAAGGGTCAGCAGGAAACTGCTAAAACCCCTTGAAGTTGGTAGGAGTTCATCGCGACTAAAACCACTACCGACACCCAAAGAGTTAAATGGCATTGGGTTAATGACATCTATAATACATGCATTGTGTGGGTAGCGACTAATGTGTCCGTTTGCATAAAAAGGGGTTCGTGCTCTCTTGCAGATGGAACAGGCGGGCTGCGGGATTGATGATCCTCTGAATATGTTATGTCATGCCTTTCCTATCTAACAAAAACATGCAAGTAAACATGACAGGCTGTAGAAACCTATCGGGTAACCTAGAAAACAAACAAGGGTTTAACACAACAAATAACAACAGTTCATCGATACAAGGTTCATCCACAGACACAAATTTAAACAATCCATATTTCCCTGTATTGTAACATTCACATCTAATGGATACAAAAAACATAAGTGGCCATAGGCTGAAACTTGTATCTGTTGATGCACAATATTGCTGTGTGAAGGTAAAGGTAATAATATATTTCCATTTTTCTGAAAAGTGAGATTTTCATCTTATTACAATGAAAGCCTTGCTTTTCACAAAAATGGGCTTGCAATTCCTTCACAGGGCAGAGTAAACATTCCCAGACATGAAAAAAAAAAGACTGGCTAAATGCACCACAAGTTTATGTAAATGTACAAGTCGTTTTCTTCCTTCATTGTAATCTACCTGCATACAGTACACAATGCCTGATTCCTACTTCCCACCCACTAACTGCAAAACAATGAAACAATGGCAACAGGATGTAATTTTAAAGTCCAGTATTATTCTCACATTTACTTTTGCAAATTTTCCATGATTTCAACTGAAAGCAGTTTTCAAAAGCAGGCCACGGAAGAATCATAAGGAAATAAGAGAGGACGGTACCCAGCATATATCTGAATACTCATCTATTTCTTACATATCTATCTAAATCAAACTCAAAGTGAGAGAACAACTCAAAACAACTGTAGTATTAGCCAGGGCATCATTCTGCAAGCAAAGGTGACATCCAAGATGACACAAAATGTGCAGCTCCATACTCAAGACATTTAGAAAGTGAGAAACAAGTTAGTGACTGAAAGGGTCCGCTATTCTGTGACAGGTATGCACAGCAAATAAATATACACTTAGCACACTGAGCCCTGAAGTAAAATTTCCCAAATTTGGGAGCTGTCACATGAAAAGTATATCACACTTCAGCCATAACAGTTCAAGGTTGGTGCCAGATTAGTTTGGTACCAAACTATTCTAGAACTACCCTTGAACTGTCACAGTCTGTAGTAGCAGGAAAAATGTCAGGGCTGAATGGGTTAATTGGCAGCAAAAGGCAGACAACTCTGGTGCAGGAAGGCGGCAGACGCAGGGCATGACCTCCCCTTACCCAAGTCGGAGGAGGAACGAAGCCTGATGCCCTCCTCGATTATCACAAGCAGCCGACCTACTGGCTTCACTTTCACTGGACAGCAGAAAGGGATTCAATTACTTCATAAGCAGCAGAAGAAGGAAACAAGACGGTAACCTTACAGTGTATTTTTGCACGCTGAGAAACATGTAAATCAGCCTAGATCCTGCTTAAAGAACACATGATGAAATGCACTGAAAAACACACACAACTTTCATTACCATAAGAAAGGTGCCCCCCAAACAAGCTGACCACTCGGCCATAACACACTCCCCCTGCTTGCAGCCAGAAGGCGTTAACCCCTTCACTGCTGAGAAAAAACGAACACGATCCAACTGCAAGAGACACAGATCACGAGCCCCCGCAGTCGCGGGGGATCATGAGGATCTATGCCTCTTGCTGAAACCAATTTGTATCCATGTTTCTTGGACGGTTTTTGGTCGTTGAATAAACAAATATTTCAGAAACAAAAATGTATGTACAGTGGCAGGGAAGGGGTTAAAAGACCACACAACAATGTTCAACACAGCACGGTATCATCGCATGTGTGCTGGTCTGTGATTTTGGATCTTAAGGTCCAAAATCACAGACCAGCACGCACATCGCCGACATGTTAACTACGATTCAAGATCAACAATGTATACATGAGTGCATGTGTACTAGGGCATTACAATAATTATATTGCAATTTCCAAAGTTGCAAACATTTCAGTACAAAATCAAAAAGCTTCGACAATACAACAGAGACATAGGGCCATAGAAGTAGCCACACCACAAGAACGGTAGTTAGTCTGACCTGAAAGGTAAGCTGGCTGAAACGCAAAAAGCTTTAGAACATCAATGGCCGAAATATTCATTTTTCTCTAAAAGGTATTTTTTCGAAAAATTCATTTTTCTTTAAAAGGTATTTTTTCGAAAAATACTTACCGATGACATGACTGAATGGAAGTGTCTACTACTTACTCATTCTAGCCTAAGAGCCAGTTGTGTTAAGACACAACCCGGGAGGCACTCGGGGAACCCCGAGGGGACCAAGAGTTGTCTCCCTATACCCACCACCCGGAAGCCGGGTACCCATAATCCCTCAGTCAGGATACTTGGCGCACGAGCGGCAAGCGGGGCAGGTGGGAGGGTCGTTTGAGTCATGTCATCGGTAAGTATTTTTCGAAAAAATACCTTTTAAAGAAAAATGAATTTGTTTCTTCAAAAACATTACCGATGACATGACTGAATGGAAGAATTGCGAACAGGAGGTGGGTGCCGCGCTCCAGCACACCTTAGGGCCCAAGGGCCGTCCTCCCTAACGCAAACTCCCGACGACCCTAGGTAGGTGAATACCTACGGCGCTGAGGCGCCAGGAGGGAGTTGTGCCCCCCGCAAAAAGGCCTCCACCAGAGCGAGGAGTCTCTCTGGCCTGGCAGAGCTCTGCAATCGAGGCGGGCGAAGTCATCCTGCCCGCCAGCCTCCAGTAGCCACGAAGTGCAAGACAGTACAGTCCCTGACGAATGTGACGTTCGTGGCCCTGCAAGTGCCTTGATAACGTACCTGTAGCCTCTAACCTCCCTGAGGGAGGGGTCCTGTAATTCAGAACGTATGACTGAGCTTAACCAGGAAGAACGTCCGGCATGTAGCGTCAGTGCTGCCGGAACCGGCAAAGAGGCGAGCGCGTCCGAAGCGAACGGCTATGTCGTAGGCACCCGTGAGGCTTGTACAGGGATTTGCTACGTGGTCTCCTGGTGGAATAGCGCCCCGTAAGCGGGCGCAAGGTGAACCTGTGGACCAAGGCGCGGCGGTCCAGGTAAGGTATGGTCCGAGAGGAGCTGTACGTAATTGTTCCCTCGAACTGTAGGCAGACAGGGTGAGGCGTAGCTCCTGAAGCTCGTTAACCAATCCACCACGGCAACATCCCTCAGGCGCCGTATGGCTGCAAGGGCAAGACGTAGCATTCGATGACTCCTCCCGAGGGGAGTCGACAGGAGGCTCCGGACGAGCGCGTGTAAGTCTCTCCGACCCGGGCTCTGAGGAGAGGCGGGTTCCTGCCGGCAAGTGGACCCCCAGCAGGATCCCGGCGGCTTACTTGGAGACGAGTGGGTACCGAGATTGTACGTGGGACGTCGCCAAGCGCGACTCTCTGAACTGGGCTCTGTGAGGCGAGTTCTCTGCTTCTCAAAAGCAGTGTCCGGGCTCGCTCCGTCTGGGTAGCGGCCTCGGTCAAGGCCCCATCCTGTGCCCCAGTCCACTGAAAACGTAGGATCATCCTGGTCTCATGCGCCGATCCTCCGAAGGTGTCCTGGTGTATTCCGTGTGTAGCCACTGGTCCCACCGGGGAAGACTGGCCCAGATCTACCGTCGGTCCAGGTAGCGTCACGCACGGAGGGAGATGAAGTTCTTTCCCCAAGCACCAGGGTAGGGGGTATGCACTGGTCGGAGGATCGCCAGCTGCCCTGATCCTGGAAGAACACCTCCGCTGTCGCGTAGCCGAAGAGGAGAAGCTCCTGTGACCTATCCTTCCCCCCACGAGCAGAAGAAGCAGGCCTAGTAGTCCGCGTCAGATCCAAGCTAAGCACGCTCTTGTCCGCGAAGTCCGAAGGTCGGAGGGTTGGACCTCGAGAAGAATCACGGAAGTAGGAAGCGTAGCTTGAGCAGCCGGGCTTAGAGATGACTAAGGTGAGTAGATTCGACTCCGTGTAGTGGCTAGGTCTCCACCCCGAGCACAGCCAAGCGGTACCACCTGTCCGAAGTACGGCACCCCCCGGGTGCCCAACGAGAGTTGTCGAGATGGTTAGCCGTCAGGGAGAAGGGGCTGCGCCTTGGTTCCCCAGTGTCCACGATGGATGAGAACCCCCGGTGAGTCAAGGGGCGATGCCGGGCAACTTCCGCAGCAGGGCGGCGGCGATGAGCTTGGATGTCCCGTCCAGCGCCGGCCGAGTGTCCATCTGCGCAGAAGAACAGGTCTGATGGAACCGCAGCACTGGAAGCCGAAGAAGAGGAAGAGGAGAAACGGCTGAGACGTCCGAGCAACCAATCCGAGGGGTCGTCAGCCGTCAAACTCAGGGTGTCAAAGTCCCGCTGTCTGGAACCGGCGACCGAGGAGGGCTCCGAGGGAGGGAATCCCGCTGACGGCGAACCGCAGGTCGAAGACTCCCTCCGAAGGGGAGAGCGAAGACGGAGCGACGCGGCGAGGTTCTCCCGTTTGCCGAAGGCGGGTTCCGACGAGGAGAACGGCTGCGACGAGGAGGAACGGAACGGAGAGGACGAGGGAAGGGGAAGTGGCCGGTCGATGGGAAGAGGAACGGGACGAACGGGAGTCCGAACGAGATGAGGAACGCGAAGAAGGCGAAACCAGTCGAGGGAGTCCTGATCCGTCGAACGATGAGTGGAGAAGGTCCTCCTACGATCTTGCGAAGCAGAGCGATAACGGTGAGTAGAATCCCAGCGCCTACGATCCTCGCGAACAGGAGGATCCGGATGAGTGCGTGTACGTCTCTGTGAACCAGGCTCTTGGGAGAGGCGGGTTGCTTGCCGGCAAGGGGATCCCTGCGGCCAGAGATGAGTGGGGAACGAACCAGGCTCTTGGGAGAGGCGGGTTTCTGTGCACTAATCCGTTGAATACTCAAGTGGCGTCTTCTGTGTCGGATCAAGTTGGTTTCGCGCGTCCGGTGCCGGGGGCACAGCGGAAGGCGTCTTGGGCAACTCCAAGCACCCGAGCGGGAAGGTCCTCTTATGATCTTGCGAGGGAGAGCGATAACGTCGAGTAGAATCCCTGTGTCTACGCTCTTCACCACCAGGAGGTTCCGGACGAGTGCGTGAATGTCTCTGTGAACCAGGCTCTTGGGAGAGGCGGGTTTCTTGCCGGCCAGGGGACCCCCAGCGGGATCCCGGCGGCTTCTTCAGAGACGAGTGGGGAACGACGGTGGAGGAGGGACGCCACGAGCGTCCCACCAAACCAGGCTCTTGGGAGAGGCGGGTTCTTTCCACCAGCTGTATCCGGGCGCGCTCTCTAACGGAGGCGGTCTTGACGGTCGAACTCCCACACTGCACTAATCCCTCGATTACTCAGTGGCGTTTTCTGTGTCGGATCCAGCTGGTCTCGCACGTCCGGTGCCGGGGGCACAGCGGAAGGCGTCTCGGCAATCTTCAAGTACCCGAGAGGGTAGGAGTCTCCCTCCTCTAAAGTTCCAGAGATTAGACCATCGCAGCTCCGGCCAGGTAGCACAGACGTTACAAGAGTGGTCGGAAGCACACCCAGCGCACAGGAGACAGACTGTATGGTTATCCGACGGCCACTGGAAGCCTCCGCATAGCTTGCATGTCCTCAGCAGTCCGATAGTGGTCCCTACTCTGGCGCCGCGCAGAGCGAGCGGGACGAGAGGTGGCCCGGAACTGTGTTGATAGTAGTCTCCGCTTCCTTGGAGACGAGCATTCTTACTAGAGTCCCTGGACGTGCACGTGAATGTCTCTGAGCCGGGCTCCGAGGGAGGCGGGCTTTCTTGCCGGTAAGGGGGACCCCCAGCGGGATCCCGCGGGCTTCTTGGAGACAAGTGGGGCAGAAAGTGGACATGGATTCTTGGAAGTCTTAGTCCGGGCGCGCTCCCTCCTGGAAGCGGCCTCATCGATCCAGGCCCACTTCGTGCACTAGTCCACTGAATCCGGTGTGGGGATTCCCACAGGGACGTCCTGGTCTTAAGCGACCGGTGCCAAGGATACGTTGGAAGGCGTATCCACATCCTGCGCATAGGAGACCCGACCCAGTGGTTGTCCGACGGCCACCGGAACATCTGCCTTGCGTGAAGGACATCGGCATGCCCCTCTTCCTCGGGGCGGAACGGGATCCTTCAAGCACCAACAGCATAGGTCGCTCCCGCCTGCAGACGCTTCAATGCTGCCATCCGCGCTGCTGAGGCCAGGTGACGCAATCAACCCAATGTGGTAGGAGGCACCTCCCGTGTCGGAAGACAGGCCTAGTCCCAATGGGCGCTGCCTGGACATGAAGAACACACCTACCAGTAGCAGCCGGGCTGGGGCTTACAGCCGAGAAGCTGCTTGTCCTCTCAAGGTGGTAGTGAACTGCAACGTCCTAAGACGTCGGACGTGTGCGTAATTGTCTTTCCGAGCGGGCCTTGCCAGAGGCTGTTCCCGTGCGCTCCCCCTGGCAGCGGCCTCCACGATCCATGCTCGCGCACTAGTCGCGACATCCGGTGTGGCTTCTCTCCCAGGGCAGTCCGTTGTCGTGCGGAAACCCGCAGTGTCTGGAAGGCGCCTAAACCGGTGCCGATCGCTTGCAAGGCAAGCATGGTCGGCGGGGCATCCGGTGCAGTGGCGAAAGACCCCTGGGGGCTGAACTAGCCACTGTCATCTGTGTGAATGGGTAGCGCATTCCTGCAACAGATAACACCCGAAGGCCTGCGGGCGAGTCCTGTGGGACTAAGCCACGAAAGGTAGCCTTCGTAACAACAAACACACAAGCACCAAGCGGGGTAACAGACTGTCAAACCTGCACGCCAGCAGTGCAGCAAGAAGGTAGACTCACTGCCCTCAAGCACTAAGGTGAGCAACCAACATATGTACAAAAGTCAAACATGTCATGACAGAAGCGAGGTACCAAACTCAGACCTGTTTACCCCCTGGGTGTAGTCAGTGTACTTTCAACTGACTAATTGTGTACTTTGGACCTCACATGTGTAATTATTCCCAAGCCAGTGAGTTGTCAGTTTCTCCAAAAAGTGTATTCTTGGGTAAACAGGTCTGCAAACTGCATGCCGACAACTAGCCGTGCAGTAAGCAAGCAGGCCCACTGCCGCCAAGCGCTAAGGCGAGGGAACAACATATGTACACAAAAGACGAATACGTCATGACGGAAGCGAGGTACCAAACTGCACGTCTGCAATCTAGCAGTGCAGTAACGAGGTAGATTCACCGCCGTCAAGTGCTAAGGTGAGCAACAACATAATTTATGTACCAACCCCTGTGACAAAAGGAGTCAGGCCCCCAAACATTATTACTAAGGGTGACCGTGTGTGGAAAAAAAAAAAAAACCAACACCGGCCGCATGCTGTACAACTCAATACGCAATGACAATCAAGACAAGAAAAACATCTGGGGCAGAAAATCACCACTTTATGTGGACATGCCACGAGGGGCCCGCCCAGCCAAGGAGCGTAAACCCCCCAGCTGCCCGCCGGAACGTATATCCACTCTCTAAGGTACGTGAGTACTTGTCTACCGCGTATGCCTGCGTATGCGAGTGTGCGCTTAAATCCACCACCCGTGAGCGACAACAGAACAGGCGCTGGTCCCGAACAAACCATGCGAAGACAAGGCGTGACTCAAGCTGTGCCACTCAGCTAATCAGGCCATGGAGTAAAAGAATTCTCCACACCCAAGGTACAAAAGCGTAGGAAACTTCTCTACGATTCACCGAAGGTGAGTGGGGGCGCAATTACAGTGAGAAGAAGACGAAAAACTTCGTACCTGCACAACCAGTGCCCAGCCCGGGAACCAGCCGAGGGTCAATCCCGCTACCTTACCTCTCCGCCGAAGGGGAACGGGGGGAGACGTCCAAAAACCCGCCTGGTACGACCGGCGAAGATCACCGGACAGCTCACCAGAGGCCGAAGCGCAGGCGCCAAGCAGTGGGGACGAGAAAACCACGCAGCAGCACAGGCAGGGCCGACGAAGCGATCCTATCTCCCGCTCTTCATTCCAACAGCAAGTCCGAACCCGAGAACGGTCGAAAACCAAAGTCCGTAGGCTAGAGCCGAGCGCAAGACGACCGAATCGTGCGCCTAAGTAGACTAGACTGGGGGATTATGGGTACCCGGCTTCCGGGTGGTGGGTATAGGGAGACAACTCTTGGTCCCCTCGGGGTTCCCCGAGTGCCTCCCGGGTTGTGTCTTAACACAACTGGCTCTTAGGCTAGAATGAGTAAGTAGTAGACACTTCCATTCAGTCATGTCATCGGTAATGTTTTTGAAGAAACAAATACTTACCGATGACATGACTTTGTGGAAGTGTCTACTACTTACTCAGTTCTAGCCTAAGAACCCGTTGTGTTACCACACAACCTGGGAGGCACTCGGGGGAACCCCCAGAGGGGCCGAGAGTTGTCTCCCGTTCCTGCCCATCCGGTTCCGAGTCACGTGGTGACCAACCAGTCAGTATACTTGAAGCCGAGGGGGGGTGGGGCTCCTACAAGGGAGCCGTCGAGGAGGGGGAAAAGGGTGGCGGGCCGGGCGTGGAGGGGAGGGACGACACGAGCGGGAGGCCAGTCGAGGGAAGGACAATGTCGAGCGCGACGCCGCCGAAGAACGGTGGGGGCTGGGGTCCCTGGAACGGCGCACAGCATGGGCCTTCCTACGCTCGCCAACAGGGGAGCGTGAGCGTCTGGTAGAGCTGGAGTAGCGTAAGGGCTCTGAACTGCCCGAAGTCCTCGGATGCGCGGGTAATGGTCTCTCCGAGCCGGGCTCAGTGAGGCGGGCTCTCTGCCGGCGAAGCGACTCCCCGTAAGAGTCAGCGGGCTTTCTTGGAGACGAGCGAGGACTGACAGCTTACATGGGACGGTGCGTGGCGCGTCTCTCCGAGCCGGGCTCAGTGAGGCGGGCTCTCTGCCTGCAATTAAGTTCCCCATAGGAACCAGTGGGCTTTGTCCGGGCGGGCTCCCTCCTGGAAGCGATCGCATTGATAGCAGTCCTGCTCCGAGCGCTGGGCTCCCGCGACTGGTGTGGCGTCCCTTCCACAAGGTCGTTGCGGTCTCATGCGGTCACTGCTCCGGGCATGGGGGATGGAGCCTCGACTGGACGCTCGCGTCTGTAAAAACTCCTTAACTGCGACCAGCGCAGTTCAGGCCAGTGGAGCAGGTGTCACAAGCGTGGTCGGAGGCGCATCTGGCACAGGGGAGACAGACCTTGTGGTTATCCGACGGCCATTGGAACCCTCCACATTGCGTGCAGGTCAGCACTTGGCAACTGCAACACAGAACATACCTGGAGGCACACGGGCGAGGGCCTGTGGGACCCTGCCCGGGTAAGGCGAGCCTTCGCAACATAATGGCACAAAACAAGGTACAAGCCTGCAAGTAAGCGTCTGGTCCTGCAACACCTATCCACGTAATAGCTAGAGGGCGCGGGCACGTGGGGCTCCGCCAAGCTAAGGCGAGCATACGACGCATCAGGTACAACAAAACACAAGCATGTCACGACAGGTACAGGCATGAAGAAAGCGTCTGGCACTGCAACATTTACCAACGTAATGGCGACAGGGTGCGGGCACAAGGGGCCTCACCAAGCTAAGCGAGCCATGGACGCATAATAGTACCCCAAACAAAAAACAACAAAGTACAAGCCAGCAGGTACGTGCCAAATCCTGCAACACGAATCAGCTGAAAGGTGAGCGAGTGTGGGCACGTGGGGCCCCGCCAAGCAAGGAGGCAAATTTGGCACGAAAAAGCCACAGCGTAAACGAAGAAGGTTTCGTCCCTGCTCGAACCGGCCCCCAGCCCGGGAGCCAGCCGAGGGCTAACACAGCTACCTTACCTCTCCGCCGGAGCGGGAACGGGTGAAGGAACCTCCATAACACCCACAGCGCGCGAACGCGGGTGACGTCCCAGCAACCGCACCGCGTAGCCCAAGCAACCCAAGACGCAGGAGAAGGCAGCAGCCAACGAGCAGGGACAAGCAAACCCACACAGGGCACAGGCAGGGCCGGCGAAGCAGAAGTCCAACAAGAAGTCAAGGCGTCCGGAAGACCGGCGAAGCTACCGGTCGAACAAGGCAAAGGCTAAGTCCTTAGGCTAAGGCAAACACGTCTGAACGGCGTGAGCTAAGTAGCATGACTGGTTGGTCACCACGTGACTCGGAACCGGATGGGCAGGAACGGGAGACAACTCTCGGCCCCTCTGGGAGTTCCCCGAGTGCCTCCCGGGTTGTGTGGTAACACAACAGGCTCTTAGGCTAAAATTGAGTAAGTAGTAGACACTTCCACAAAGTCATGTCATCGGTAATGTTTTTGAAGAAATAATTCAACATTCCTAACACACGCAACAAGAGTGAGAGAGAGACAGAGAGGGGCAAAGTTTAAAGGACGGACCGGTATGCTGAGAGGTAACAGGAGAAAAAAGTAAATACCCTGTGGAGATGTTTTAAATCTGCAAAAATTATCTCGTAGAACAGTTACAAGGTACATGTACTATGCACTGACAGGCAATGGACAACAGACAGCAATGCAAGTCTGTGTTCTCATCAGCAAAGCCATTTTGGCTATTGTGCATCAGCAAAGTGAGATTTTCTCCTCCCCACTGGATGACAGTGACAAACACCCAAATGCAAGAGGCATAGATCCTCATGAGTCCCTGCAGGTGCGGGGACTCATGAGGATCCCATGACTCTTGCTGACACCATTTTTTATCCATCAGGATGTGTGGCACTGAATTAACCCTTCGGCTGTCAGTAGTGGTTTTTGTCGCCATGGTGACAAAAGCCGCTACTGACAGCCGACGGGTTAAGAAGGATCTGGGATACAGAATCTGTGAGCACTGGCAGTGATGGGGGTTGATGCGCACGAGCCAAACACAACGTTTCTGATGGCAAAAAAACCCTTTCACTTCCACAAATGACAAAAAAAGTTAACCCTTTAGGTGTCGGTAGCAGTTTTAGTTGCGATGATTCCCACGGGAATCATCACGACTAAAACTGCCACCGACACCCAAAGGGCTAGAATAATCATGGGTAAATCACAAGAGACAATTCAATTATGGCTGCTCAAAGTTCAATCCCTAATCAGCTTGGTGCTTCCCATGCAAGTTTTCTCAGGCACTAGACTTGAGCTACGCAGGTGAATCCTTTGCACACATCAGACGATTTCAGAAACAACATGGAACACTAAAAAATATGAGGCCGGTGATCTCAGTTATGGTAGGTAGGGTTCGAGAAACCTACTCACTCGAATACTGTCGCTCTCGTCTTTTACGCTCTGTGTCGAGGTACTGTCTGGACACACTTTCCATGTGCTTCATCCATAGATCTCTGTTGACATGCAAAGTACAGGTAATGTAATCACACTGACTGTCTCTCCATCAACTTGCTACCACTATCTGCGATGGCAAATCGATGGAGACAACCAGTGTGGCACAGAAGGTGTTGAGTAAATCGATATATAGCACTGGCCCATTCAGCCCTGACACACTACAACGATAAAGGGACCGACGCAAGACAGTTGGAGGGCGCTTGGTGCGGAACTATTCTTGCACCAGCCTTAACCCCACTTAGCCTCAACGCCCTACAGCAGAAGATGGATTGACCATGATAATTCAAGGCAGTGATAATTATTACGCAGAAATGTGCGTATCTGACTCTCTAAAGCCACGTCTGACGCACCAGTGTTCCGAGCTCTGCGTCAGACTGACGTAAAAAGTTTTACTCAGATGCAGTAAGCTTTATCTTTACGCACTGAAAAACCCACCAGTGCGTCATCGTGAACACGAATCACAGCCGCGCGTGCCAAGCAGAACCGCCAAAGCTTTTGTGAGAGCGCCGAACGCCAACGCAGCAACAGTACCGCATGCTCAGCAACAGAAATTTAACAGATGAGTATAACTCTTCCGCGGCAGAGCCGGTGGCTATCGGCATTTCCGGTGGCAAAAGCATGGCCGGACTCATGAAATTTGGCCGGGTTCTCGAGCTCTAAATCACAGTCTTCTCCTACACAGTCTGAAGATCCTACAAGCAAATCGGATAGTGAAAAAAAAAAAAAAAAGACCACGTGTTCTTTCCAGCCGATTGGCTCAGACAATTTCAAATGGCTACGCCAATTAGATGGGCAGATGTTCCACGCTGTGGTGTGCCGCCAAGCTGCACAGTCAAAAAACGCTTTCGTGAAGGGATCGATAAATTTTCAGCGCTCAAAGTATGTGGGGTGGTCCGTGGCGCAGCGGTAAAAGCGCCTGCCACCAATGCAAGATGCAATGCGAGGTTCGATTACGGGTTCCGGCGGACTTTTCTCCTCTAGTAAGTGTCACCATTAAATCGGGCGGACCGTCGGAGGTTCTTTCTCCGGGTACTCAGGCTATTTCCTCCCCCACGAATTCGGTATTAATTTCAGTCCACTTAATCAAAGTTCAAAAATATAAAAAACGCAATTTAAATTTACAAAATTTCAGTAGCTGGCTTGAGCTTGCCCTTAGCACCACGTGAATGTTCTGTGTTTATGAGTACAGTGTGTGAGGAAATGTGTTGTTGGGTTCAGTTCACGACTATGTCCTGCGCATTGACATATTATAAATATGAGAAATGCGCCATATAAATACTATGTATTATTATTATTATCATTTAAGACTTCATCATTTCTGTAACCCCTTAGGAAATCCTGCTGACCCTCTGGCAACTGTAACCTGAATCTGCCGCGCTAGATCTGACCCCCTACATTTAAGAAAAAAATTAACACTGCAAGGGTAGTGCCAGATGAGCTTGGCGCCTTCAGGTGCCAAGCTCATCAGGCACTACCCTTGAATTATCATGGTCGATCTATCTCCTGCAGCTGGTACACAGCTGTTAGCTAAAAACCTCAAAATTTTGGAAATGCAGCCATGGGGTTAAATGGGAAATTTGTCACCTAAAGACTGCATCACAGTTCATGAGGTACAATGTAGTTTGATCACGATAGCTCAATCATGGTTGTTCCGTATCATCTTGAACTAGGCTTGGGCTGAATGGGTTAAGCTGTCATGGTAAATCAGTCTCCAGAACTGTAATGCAATGTAATCCACAGAGGAAATCTTATTTTAGCGCGCAAGGAATTTCCCAGCAAAAATGACAGCCCAGTCTGCTCATGGAAAAAAAAAAGGAATAGGTTGTTTGAGATCAGAGCGCACAACGTTTTTCACAAATATCTCCTCAAAGAGGCACTTTTCTATATCAATCTTAGAATAAATATCATTCAGTGACAGTTGACCTAATATGATTTACTTTTAAGAAACTTGAACAATGTGTCACTTTTGCTGAAATGACAGCCCAGTCTGCTCATGGAAAAAAAAAAGGAATAGGTTGTTTGAGATCAGAGCGCACAACGTTTTTCACAAATATCTCCTCAAAGAGGCACTTTTCTATATCAATCTTAGAATAAATATCATTCAGTGACAGTTGACCTAATATGATTTACTTTTAAGAAACTTGAACAATGTGTCACTTTTGCTGAACTGTTGTAACATTTTGAAATTTGTTCATCAAATGACTTGAGTTTACATCTCTAAAGGTGCCCCAGATATATTAAGCCCAGTATAAGAAAGATCCATTTTCACATAAATTGGCCAAGTTTTAAAACCTGAAAAAGCACAGGCATACATGAAGTCTGCATACTGACCTCGATATTGAAATCTACAGGGGTTCAATTAGGGTGTTCGGCGTTCCCACCAAACATTTACAACTGTACAGCAAAATCAACAAATCACAAAGTAAAATTAGCCCATATTAGGTCAATTCGCACTAAATGATATGTGTTCTTAAAGTGGTACAGAAAAGTGTTATTTGACAAAAACATTGTGCGGTCCAATGTCAAACGGCCTATATATATAACCTTTTGGCTGTTGGTAACGTTCTTTGTCGACAAAAATTGCTACCAACAGCTGAAGGGCTAACTTAAGACGCGCCTTTTCTCTGCTGAATACGAGTGAGAAAACAGTACAGCAAAAATTGTTTTGACGCCCCCCCCCCCCCCCCCCCAAATTGAGAGATCACCTGTCATTAAATACCATCATGTAATCTTGTGGTTTGTGAGTCAGGTTTGGCAGGTTTTCATTAATCAGGTCAACCATGAACCTCATCATATTATGACATATTGCAGTGAAAAACACCAGGCGTGACATCTAAATTAACATTTAGATGGATGCAGCTGCCTAAATAATGGTCTTTAATGACAGGTGGCACCTTTTGCCCTACAAGATTTCTCTCACCTGTCTATCAAGACCACTTCCTTCCTGCAAATAAAAATGCCTGCTCAAAACAGGTTATACTGTACCAGTAGCTGCAAGCTGAAGGGGATTAACCCATTAAATCCTGAGGTTGAATTTTTGGGATTTATGAGTTGTCCTATGAAGGCTACATTACAGTTCAAGGAGACAAATTGACCATGATATTTCAAGGGTGGTGCCAGGACAGCTTGGTGCCGCTTGGTGCCAAGCTGTTCTGGCACCACCCTTGAACTATCATATGAACTATCATGGTCAAATTTATCTCATGTTAGAGTGTATCAGGTTTTAAAGGGTTAGTGACGTCATCTGTAACACCCAGGACAGAATGTGTATGTGATGATCAGCAAGTACCTCTCTGTTTCATTGGGAGCGCGGAAGTGGTAGACGCGATCTATGTGAGACACCAAGAACTGACATGGTTCTGCGTCAGTATCATTGGGTTTCTTCACGAGTATCTCATTCAAAACAATCGGCTGCAACATATGAACAGCAGAAAGAGCGTTTGGGTGTTATCACGAGCACAGCAGAACCTCTCTTGAGTGACCACCTGAGAGATCACCTATCATTAAAGACCATCAAATGAAGGTCTTTAATGACAGGTGACACTTTTCACCATTCAAAACTTGTCTTTTAAGACCTTTATAGTTTTTGGCAAATGTGGTAGTTGCACTAAAAAGGGTCTACAGTATCTGATTAAAACAATCATTTGCAACACAGGGCAAGTGGACAAAAGCATGCGAGTGAAAACAGCAAATCATTGTCAATATGTGTACTGGTTTGTAGTGTGACCCTTTTAGCCCCAAGGTCCCATTTCTCAAATTTTGGAGGTGTCACCTAACAACTATGTACCAGTTGCAGGGGATGGATTGACCATAATTGAAGGGTAGTGCCAGATTAGCCTGGCGCCATCAGGCGCCAAGCTAATCTGGCACTACCCTTGAATTATCATGGTCAATCCATCTCCTGTTGCAGGGACTCAGGGCTAAATGGGTTAAGACATTTTAGCTCTAACCCTTTTAGCCTAGATCCCTACAGCAGATGGCTTGACCATAATTGAAGGGTAGTGCCAGATTAGCTTGGCACCTCAAGGCGCCAAAATAATCTGGCACTACCCTTGAATTATCATGGTCAAGCCATCTCCTGCAACTGGCACATAGTTGTTAGGCGACACCTCCAAAATTTGAGAAATGGGACCTTGGGGCTAAAAGGGCAAAGCTGTAAATCTAAAATCACCAACCAGCTTCATATTGTGGCTATAAGTTTCCTTCCCCTACCACATGGCAAACATTTAATTTTACAACTGCAAATAGTAATTTTTTTTTTAATTAAAGAAGCAGAAGAAAACAGTAAAGCCCCTTCCAACAGCAATCACCATACCTGTTTCAATTTGAATACTACATATTCATGAGGCCAAATGTGGGGGGGGAGGGGGGGGGGATCCTTCTTTCAGTGATAAATTTTCAACTTCTATAAGCACACTTCACTGGCAAAACACAGATAACTATGCACCAACACTCACGTTCTTGTACATCTTGAACTGAGCGTTGGATTTTGAGTCAAATATGTGCATGACAGAGGTCGAGGGGCCGAGCGGGCGAGGTGGGATTGTCAGCAGCAAAAAGTCATTGAACAGGAACGCCACCAGCTCCTTGTTGCTCTTCATCTGGAAAACATTACAGCACAGGAAATAACCTTTTTGTGCAAGCAGCCACCGCTACTATAGTATCAGTGGATGCATGCACAAGAGAAGTACCGGTAATGGGTGGATGGATGGATGGATGGATGATGGTGGGTAGATAATAATAATAATAATAATAATAATGGCTATTTATATAGCGCCTAACCTCCTGACGTAACCTAGATGTGTGGACAGACGGATAAATGGGTTTCAGGATGCAAAAAAAAAGTCGATGAATTAAGAAATGTTTAGAAAATGAAAAAGAAAGAAACATATATATATATATATATATATATATATATATATATATATATATATATATATATATATAATATATATATATATATATATATATATATATATATATATATGTTTCTTTCTTTTTATATATATATATCTGTAAAACAATCGTTTTTATTCAAAAGACAAGTGGACCTCACTCACACACACACACACACATGAACACAACACACACACACAGAGAAAACAAGTTCCTCACCTTGTACAAAACCCCACAATGCACCAACTTGCGTGGACCCAGACAGTTAGTGACGGAATTAAATGTGATGTTCTGATGGACAGAAAGAGAGAAGCAAGGAGAAATATTTACATGTATCAAACGTTTTGGCTTTGCGCATGTTACACTGATAACATATATGGCAACTTTGACACTTTGTACGCAAAGATTCAGACCCCAAAAATTCATTTTTCTTTAAAAGGTATTTTTTCGAAAAATACTTACCGATGACATGACTGAATGGAAGTGTCTACTACTTACTCATTCTAGCCTAAGAGCCAGTTGTGTTAAAACACAACCCGGGAGGCACTCGGGGAACCCCGAGGGGACCAAGAGTTGTCTCCCTATACCCACCACCCGGAAGCCGGGTACCCATAATCCCTCAGTCAGGATACTTAGCGCACCAGCGGCAAGCGGGGCAGGTGGGAGGGTCGTTTGAGTCATGTCATCGGTAAGTATTTTTCGAAAAAATACCTTTTAAAGAAAAATGAATTTGTTTCTTCAAAAACATTACCGATGACATGACTGAATGGAAGAATTGCGAATAGGAGGTGGGTGCCGCGCTCCAGCACACCTAGGGCCCAAGGGCCGTCCTCCCTAACGCAAACTCCCGACGACCCTAGGTAGGTGAATACCTGCGGCGCTGAGGCGCCAGGAGGGAGTTGTGCCCCCCGCAAAAGGCCCCTACCAGAGCGAGGAGTCTCGCTGGCCTGGCAGAACTCTGCGATCGAGGCGGGCGAAGTCATCCTGCCCGCCAGCCTCCAGTAGCCACGAAGTGTAAGACAGTACAGTCCCTGACGAATGTGACGTTCATGGCCATGCAAGTGCCTTGATAACGTACCTGTAGCCTCTAACCTCCCTGAGGGAGGGGTCCTGTAATTCAGAACGTATGACTGAGCGTAGCCAGGAACAACGTCCGGCCTGTAGCGTCAGTGCTGCCGGAACCGGCAAAGAGGCGAGCGCGTCCGTAACGAACGGCTATGTCGTAGGCACACGTGAGGCTTGTACAGGGATTTGCTATGTGGTCTCCTGGTGGAATAGCGCCCCATCAGCGGGCGCAAGGTGAACCTGTGGGCCAAAGGCGCGGCAGTCCAGGTAAGGTATGGTCCGAGAGGAGCTGTACGTAATTGTCCCCTCGAACTGTAGGCAGACCGGGTGAGTCGTAGCTCCTGAAGCTCGTTAACCAGTCCACCATGGCAACATCCCTCAGGCGCCGTATGGCTGCAAGGGCAAGACGTAGCATGCGATGACTCCTCACGAGGGGAGTCGACAGGAGGCTCTGGACGAGCGCGTGTAAGTCTCTCCGAACCGGGCTCTGAGGAGAGGTGGGTTATCTGCCGGCAAGGGGACCCCCAGCAGGATCCCGGCGGCTTACTTGGTGACGAGTGGGTACCAAGATTGGACGTGGGACGTCGCCAAGCGCGACTCTCTGAACTGGGCTCTGTGAGGCGAGTTCTCTGCTTCTCAAAGCTGTGTCCGGGCTCGCTCCCTCCTGGTAGCGGCCTCATCGGTCGAAAACCCACCCTGCGCCCTAGTCCACTGAAATCGTTGTGGAGACTCTCCACAGGGTCATCCTGGTCGCGCGCGCCGATCCTCCGAAGGTGTCCTGGTGCATTCCGTGTGTAGCCACTGGTTCCACCAGAGAAAAAGGCTGGCCCAGACCTACTGTCGGTCCAGGTAGTGTCACGCATGGAGGGAGTTGAAGTTCTTTCACCAAAGCTTCGGGGTAGGGGGTAAGCACCGGTTGGAAGATCGCAAGCTGCCCTGACCCTGGAAGTACACCTCCGCGGTCGCGTTGCTGGAGAGGAGAAGCTCCTGTGACCCCTCCTTCCTCTCACGAGAAGAAGACCCTCAAGTCTGCAAGGGATCCAAACTAAGCACGCTCTTGTCCGCGAAGTCCGAAGGTCAGAGGGTTGGACCTCGAGAAGAATCATGGCAGTAGGAGGCGTAGCTGGCGCAGCCGGGCTTAGGGACGACTAAAGGTGAGTAAATCCGACTTCCGTGTAGTGGCTAGGCCATCCAACCACGAGCACAGCCGAAGCGGTATCACCTGTCCGAAGTCCGGCACCCCCCTGGGTGCCCGAAGAGAGTTGTCGAGATGGTTATCTGCCAGGGAGAAGGGCTGCGCCTTGGTTCCCCAGTGTCCATGTTGGTTGAGAACCCCCGGTGAGTCCAACGAACTGCAGCTCCAGAAGCGGTGACTCCTCCTCGTAGGTGAACCGAGGCACTCTGTAGTCCGTGAGCACGGATACCAGGAGACAAGGGTCGGCAGTTCTGGAAGAAGTCGAAGTCCAAGATCCGGAGGCGGAGCCGAGGACCACCTGCGAGGACCGCATCCTATCGCCGGCCTGGCGCACGGGCAAGTGTAAGCAAGCAGGTCCTAGTAGCAACATCCGGCCGCTCACCGCACTGAAGTCCAGGAACTCCCAAGAACTGAACCAGCAGAGTCGTCAGCACAGGGGTTCTTCCGCGGCAGGTCGACCTGCAGGGCGCCAGGAGACGTTGACGTGGAGAACTAAGGCTAGGGTCAGGAACTCCTCCATCCCACATAGCGTAGGGCGTTACGGACGAGCCAGGTCATCTAGTCTAACGGTAGAGCCAAGAGCGGAACCACAGCAGGCTGGGCAGATGAACTCCTGTGACCACCCGAGGGCCAGACTTGCCGAGGGAAGCCAAACAGCCGGGAACTCCATGGGGGGAGAAGCACGAAGATCCGTGGACCGAGAGAAAAAGGGTAGTTGTAGCGCGGTCACGAAGTCCGGAAACCGCGGCCAACTCCTAACTGTACCCCAGCGTGCAGTATTGGAGACAGAAGTCGAAGCGCTAGCAGACCTGTTTACCACCTGGGTGAAGTCAGAAGAATTTCCAACCGACTAAGTGTAATTTGGACCTCAAGCGTAAAAATCACAAGCCAGAGAGTAGTCGGATCTCAAAGAGTATAATGTAAAAGTGTCTAAGCGTGGACATGTAAGAGTACCCCAAGGCAAAAAAGTGTGCTAAAATGAATTTTTTTTCTAAAATGTATTTTTTTGAAAAATACTTACCGATGGCATTACTATCTGGAATACACTCTATTGCCTATAGATTTCAGCAAAAGTTGTGTGTAGCACACAACTGGGGAGGAGACACCGGGGATCCAAGCACTAGGACCCCGGGTGGCCTCCCCTTACTACCCTATCCCGGCGAGCACAGGGCGACCTCGTCAGTTTCACACTTAGCCACAAGAGGCAAGCGGGGCAGGTGGGAGGGCCATCCGAGTAATGCCATCGGTAAGTATTTTTTAAAAAAATACATTTTAGAAAAAAAATTCATTTGTTTTTTCAAAATACATTACCGATGGCATTACTATCTGGAAGAATGGCGAACAGGCGGAGGGTGCCGTACCTAAACCATAACCCAACCACTCCGCCAGCCCCATCGAGAGAGAACTCCCGACGATTTCAGCTATGACGTAACTAAGATGCCAGCGGCGCTCGGACGGAGTGCTGGGCCGCGGAGAAGTCGCCCACTCGTGCCAGGGAGTCACGTTGGCCGGATAGGTCTCTAAGGTAGAAGCGTGCGAAAGTGGAGTCTGAGCGCCAGCCACCCGCTGTCACAATATCTTTGACCGAGCAGTTGCGGTTCAGGGCTAGACTGGTGGCTACTGCTCTCACTTCAAGCGCCCGGATTTGTAAGAGCTCAGCGCCGTGTGGGGAGAGGTCCTGGTAGGCTGACCTAATCACCCACCGCAGCCAGGATGACAAGGTCTGGGCCGAGATGTCGTGTCTGCCCGCGGACAAAGGTAGGAAGAGGCGTGAGCGCCCCCGGCGCTGCGGCTTAGAGCGGCGCAGGTAAATCCTTAGCGCCCGCACTGGATCCTGTTGCCGCGATCCAGGGGAGAGGTCCGCTCCCCGGAGGGGCCGTATAGTTAGCATCTGAGGGGCCGCCGCGGGGCGGCGGTTCCTGGCCAGGAAGGACGGATCGGGGAGCAGCTGTGCAGAGCCGTCGGACCGAAGCTGCAAACAGGCTGGGAGCATCGAGAGAGCGTGAAGCTCGCTGACTCGGGACGCTGTAGCGAGAGCCTGAAGGAAACAGGTTTTCCGGGTCAAATCTGAGAACCGAGCCAAGGGGAGGGGTTCAAACCGGTCCGTATTCAACCACGTCAGTACCCAGGCAAGATCCCACCGGGGTACTAGGGAACGTGAAAACGGACGTCGGAGTTCAAAATGAGCCAGTAAATCCGACAGATCCGTGCAGGCGCCTGGGTCCGAAAGACTCAGGTGGCGGTAGGTGTCCACGATCATAGCGCGGTAGCCCTTGATGGTGACCGGGGCTAAGCCTTGGTCGTCGAAGAGCCACAGGAAGAACTCCGCCAGTTGGTGGGAGGCTAGGTTAGTGGGAGGGAGTCCATGGGAGGTGTACCAAGTCTGAAAGACCCTCCACTTGCCTTCGTACACCTTCCTTGTAGAGAGTCTGCGGGCTGCTGCAATTGCCGCCATTGCAGCATCCGAGAAACCTCTAACGGCGAGGGCTTGCCGGACAACCTCCAAGTGTGTAGGCGGAGGCGTTCCGGGCACGGATGGAAGAGCTGCTGACGGGGCTGCTTGAGCATCGTGGGAGGGGTAGGAAGCTCCAGGGGAGGGTCCGTCGCAAGCGCGAGGAGGTCCGTGGTCCAGCTCTTGGTCCAGTTGAAGGGGGCCACCAGCAAGAGGACCGCCGAGCATCCTAGAAGCTTCCGCAGCACCTTCGGAACGAGGACTGACGGGGGGTAGGCGTAAGCAAACAGGCCGTCCCAAGGGATGGCGAGCGCGTCCACTGCCCAAGCGAGCGGATCCGGGACTGGAGAGACGTAGACCGGGAGCTGGTTGTTCCATCTGGTGGCAAACAGATCCACTAGCGGCGTTTCCCAGTGAGAGCAGATCAGGCGAAAAATATCCGGGCGTAGGGACCACTCCGTGTGGAGCAACTGTCCACGTCAAGACAGGGCGTCCGCAATCACGTTGAGGTGGCCGGGGATGTGGCGGGCACGTAGAGTAATGCCCCGATCCCTGCACCAGAGGAGAAGGTGGTACAGTAGAATGCAAAGGGAGGGCGAGTGAGTGCCCCCCTGATTCTGTATGTAAGCCACCACCGTCGAGTTGTCGGAGAGCACGAGGACTTCCTGATTGGCCAAGGTCTCCTGCCAAATGTTGAGTGCCAACCCAACTGCCTTCAGCTCCAGCCAGTTGATGTGATTCCCTAACAGCTCCCGAGGCCAAACGCCCGAGGCCGAGAGAAAATCCGGTAACAGGTGTGCGCCCCAGCCGGCCTGGCTCGCATCTGTACAGAGAGACCACCGAGGCGGCGGGGAGTGTAGGGGCACCCCCAAAGCCAGCCAAGCGAGGTCCGCCCACCTCTCGAGGTGAGGACGAGCCAGAGGAGTGACTGGTACTAGATCCGACAGAGCGCCCGAGGAGGGTCGCCAGTGAAGAAGGAGATGTAGCTGGAGAGGCCGAGCATAAAGTCTGCCCAAGGGAAGCAGGTCCGCAGCCGCACTGAGGAGGCCCAGGAGTTGAAGCCAGACCCTGGCGGTGAAGGAGGATCCCATCCCCATCGAAGTCGCTAAGTCAACGATCTTCTGTCGCCTGGCCAGAGGCAGGCGGACAAGGTTGAGGTCGGTCAGGAGTTCCATCCCCAGATGTAGAAACCGTCGAGAGGGAGAAAGATCAGATTTCCCCAAATAGAGCAGGAAACCGAGACGACGCAGAAGGGAAAGCAGGGCATCTCTGTCCGTCTGGAGTGCTGCGGAAACCAAGTTGCGCAGTAGAAGGTCGTCCAAGTAATTGGAGGCCGGGCTCAAGGAGCGCTGACGGAAGTAGGCCATCACTGCGTCGAGCAGTCTTGTAAATACCCACGGACTGATGTTGAGGCCGAAAGGAAGGGCGCAGAACTGGTAGACGATCTCCCCAAAGGCAAACCGAAGGTACCGGCGAGACGACGGATGAATCGGGACGTGCAGATAGGCGTCTGACAGATCGAGGCTGATCGCGAAGTCCATCGGCCGGACGGCCGCACGGAGTGTCCTGGCCGTCTCCCCATCCTGAAGCGAGGGGCCAAAATGAACTTGTTTAGCGCTGATAAGTCGATAACTGGACGTCACTTGCCGCCTGGTTTGGGGACTAGAAAGAGTCGGCTGTAGAACGCCGGAGAGTCCTGCCGCGAAACCACCTCTGTCGCCGCTTTGGTGAGGAGGGCCGCCACTTCCCCGCGCAGAGCGTCTGCCTGTGTGCCGTCGAGCGGTTCCTGGGTCCACATGGGTGACCTGCAAAGAGGCGGAGGAGACAGGAACGAAAGTTGCAGGCCTGAGGTAACCGTGGAAAGAATCCAGGGGTCGTCCGGGAACAGCGATCTCCAAAGATCGCTGAAGAGCGACAGCCGCCCGCCGACAGGAGACCTGAGTACTGAGGGCGGGGGCGGAGGCGGGGGCGAGTCAATGAGCCCGACCGCGACCCGATTTACGGGCACCGCGGGGCCAAGAAGGGCGAGGTGCGGGGCCGGCCTGAGGAGCCTGGAATGGATGGGCCCGACCTCGTGAAGATCCGACTGGAGGAACGGAGGGCCTGAAAGACCGCCGGGCACGACCCCCGGCCGGCAGGGGGCGCGAAAGCGGGTCGAGGCTGGGGTAGATGCCGGCTTGGGCCACAAGTCCTTGGAAGATTCCTTAACGGTTTGCCAAGTGTCGCCGAACAGCTGAGGACCACCTAAGGGGGCTTGACGGAGCTGGGTCTTCACTGACAAGGGAAGGTCCGAGCAGAGGCGCAAAAGGGTATCCCTCCTCCAGAGGTCACAATTGGCAGCTGCTGCCATGGCGTTGGCGGAAGAATGGTAGGCGGCCCGGTTGGCCGCTATCAGGATGGACTGCACGTCACGGAGCGGGGACTGACCCTCCAGGTCCCACGTATCCTGTAGGCACTGCAGGGCTGCCTGGGTAGCCAGTTCCAAAAATCCCGAGCACGCCAGCGAGTTCCGCGCTAAGGAGGCAATCCTGTCGAGAGGCCGAGGCCACGAGTTCTGGACGAGTCTGCGGCCGCCCGCCTGTACTAAGGCCGCCGCATCCACCGCTGGAAGAGGTATGGCGAAGGCTTGGGAGTGTCCAGCGTACCAGGCCTGGCGGAAGCTCAAGTTGATTCCCACCGGCCATCGAGCGGCGGTAAAGTATCCCGTGTCGCCAAAAGCGTCATTTCGCAGCTGGGCGGAGAAAGCATCGGTGAGGTCCCGGAAGCCGGCTGGCTGCGGGAGGGACTTGCGGCGCTTGACTTGCCTCTGCGCGTCGACCATGGCCGAAACCTGTCTCTTCGGAGGAGGCGAAGGCGGACAGAAGTCGGGAGGTAGGTACTTGGCGATAAGCCTGGAAGCCTCACCCAGGGCTTGGACTGTCTGTGATCCGAGCGATGGGCCGGCAACGTCTGACGAGGCGGAGGCCGACGAGACAGCGGAAAGGCGGGACGGAGATCCAGCCGCCGAGTCCTGCAAGAAGATCGCCGAGGCCGAGTCCGTCGGATGAAGGCTGAGGACGTCCGGTTCCAAAAACTGATCCTCTCGCGGAAAAGACGAAAGGGGCGAGCGGCTACGAGAGCGCCGCACCGCCGCTCGCGAGGTAGACGCAGCCGCCCGCGACGCACGCAAAGAGGGGCACCGCGGCAACGGAGGGACCGTGGCAAAGCGACGGTCCACCTCGAAGTCGGGATCCACACGCGGAAGCCGACGTGAGTGACAAAGCCGCGATCGGAATACCGAGGAAGTGGCCTGGTCACCCCTGGCCCGCCCGGGAGAACCGGTGCGGGGGGGGGGGGGGGGGGGGGGGGACCGCAAAGTGTCTCTCCTAGCCCGCTCAGGAAAGGCGGAGCGGGGAGGGGACGAATACCGGGCACACGGCCCCACGTCCGATGCCTCGGACCGTGGGGGGCGCGCGATGATGTCACACCGGGCCCGCCTGGTCGATACGAGGCGGGGGGGGGGACAGTCTAGGGTCACGCCAAGCCCGCTCAGGAAAGGCGGAGCGGGGAGGGGACGATTTATGAGCCCGCTGCCCCAGCTCCGAAGCCTCGGAGCGAGGGGGGCGAGGGTCCAAGTCACACTGGGCCCGTCTGGTCGATACGAGACGGGTGGGGGGGGGGGACAGTCTAAGGTCACGCCAAGCCCGCTCAGGCGAAGCGAAGCGGGGAGGGGACAATTTATGAACACGCGACCCCCGCTCTGACGCCTCGGAGCGTGGGGGGCGAGAGTCAACCGCACCCCGGGCCTGCCCAGGCGAGACGGGGCAGGCGGGGGGGGGGGGGGGGGGGGAAGAAAGCGAAGCATGCCGGGCCCGTTCGGAAAACACAGAGCGGGGAGGCAGCATTACTAAACGTCTCGAGTCACGTTCCGAAGCCTCGGTGCGTGAGCGAGAGCTTTTCTTATCACGTTTACTCTCTTTCTTATGCTTGCGTTCAGTCACCCGCCCCCGCTCCGGAGACCTAGAGCCGGGGGTGGCTGACGAACGCTCAGCTCTCCCAGACCGCTCGCCCGAAGCAGAGCGGGGGGTGGGAAACGATATGGGGCTGAAGCCACGCGCTAACGAAGCAGAGCGTGGGGAGCGTGACTCCGAAACTCGCCTACCCTGCTCCGAAGACTCGGAGAGGGGAGGGAGAACCTGCGAGGTAACGGTACAAGAAGGGGACTTACCTGTGGGCTGGAAAGCCCGAACGACGGAGCGGAGAGGAGCCCGAAGCGCCGAGGGAAGTACGTCCACCCGTGGAGGATCCCGGGGAGACAGAAGCGGGCGAGGGGGCCGGTCACGCCTGTAGAAGTCCCACATGCGCGACCACCGGTCTTCCGTCCAAGCGGCGCAAACGTCACACGTTCCGTCCGAAGAACGGCCCGAACACGGCAAGCAAGAGTCGTGTGCATCGTCCGGCCACTGTAAGTCCCCGCAAAGGAGGCAAGTCTTCGACACAGAAGAAGCCATAAGGCCCTAGGACAACTACGCAGGCGAAGAAAGTCAACCGTGCACAAAACAGCAGGGCACAAGTCACGTGCGTCGTCGAACCCCAAGGCCAAGCCAAGGGTGAAGCTCACAAAGTCAGAGCCGGTAAAAACCGGTCGGCGCACAGTTCACAATTAGTCCAATTGCCAAAAGGAAAAGCCACGAATGTAGTGCGTCCAGGGCTGAATCGAAAGACTCCAATTCAAGCCCAAAGTCAAAAACCACTGAAGACGAAAAAACCGTTGAACGGAGAAAGGCAAAAACTCGACCGTCCCCGGTCGAGCTATGAGTGAAACTGACGAGGTCGCCCTGTGCTCGCCGGGATAGGGTAGTAAGGGGAGGCCACCCGGGGTCCTAGTGCTTGGATCCCCGGTGTCTCCTCCCCAGTTGTGTGCTACACACAACTTTTGCTGAAATCTATAGGCAATAGAGTGTATTCCAGATAGTAATGCCATCGGTAATGTATTTTGAAAAAACAAACCCCACCGTGTAGGTAAACAGGTCTGAGCTAGGCGAAGATCGACAGTGTCCTCCCTGAAGAAACACCGGAGAGGAATCCTGATCCGTTGAACGATGACTGGAGAAGGTCCTCTTACGATCTCGCGAAGGAGAGCGAGAACGGCGAGCAGAATCCCGGTGTCTACGCTTTTCGCCAACAGGAGGTTCCGGAAGAGTGCATGTAAGTCTCTGTGAACCAGGCTCTTGGGAGAGGCGGGTTTCTTGCCGGCAAGGGGACCCCCAGCGGGATCCCGGCGGCTTCCTCAGAGACGAGTGGGGAACGAAAGTGGACGAGGGACGCCAAGAGCGTCTCTCCAACCAGGCTCTTGGGAGAGGCGGGTTTTCTCCAACAGCTGTGTCCGGGCGCGCTCTCTCATGGAGGCGGTCTTGACGGTCAAACTCCCACTCTGTGCACTAACCGTTGATTACTCAGTGGCGTCTTCTGTGTCGGATCAAGTTGGTCTCGCACGTCCGGTGCCGGGGGCACAGCGGAAGGCGTCTCGGCAATCTTCAAAGTACCCTCCTATAAAAGTTCCAGAGATTAGACCATCGCAGCTCCGGCCAGGTAGCACAGACGTCACAAGTGTGGTCAGAAGCACACCCAGCGCACAGGAGACAGACTGTATGGTTATCCGACGGCCACTGGAAGCCTCCGCATTGTGTGCAGGTCATCAGTAGGCCACTCTAAGTCGGAGCGGTAACTCTCTGAACTGGCCTCTGAGCGGCGAGTTCTCTGCTTCCGCAGAGGGCTTACTAGTCCGGGCGCGTTCCTCATAGTCCAAAGAATCCGGCGTGGAATCTTCTCCACAGGGTCGTCTTGGTCTCGGGCGTTTGGTGCCAAGGGCCCGTAGGATGGCATATCGACTGGTATCGAAGCACAAGCTGGCGTCGGTCTCTCGCGTCTGTAAGGCCCCAAGGCTGCGAACATCGCAGCTCCAGTCAGGTGGAACAGATGTCACCAGCGTGGTCGGCGGCACATCCTGTGCATAGGAGACCAGACCTAGTGGTTGTCCGACGGCCACTGGAACAACGCGTTGCGTGCCATACATCCGTAGGCCCCTCTCCATTGGGACGTAACAGGGTCCTTTCCTTCGAAGCACAACAGGCGTCAGCGCTCCCATCTGTGACGCTCCCACGCTGTCATCAGTGTCGCTGCGGCCAGGTGGCACAGTCATCACAAAGTGGTAGAAGGCACCTCCAGCGTCGGGAAGACAGGCCTAGTCACCAACTGGTCGCTGTCACCTGGACACGAAGAACACACCCACCAGTAGCAGCCGAGCTGGTGCTTACTGCCGAGAAGCTGCTTAGTCCCTTCATGGCGGTAGTGTACAGTATCGTCCCGACGACGTCGGACGTGTGCGAAGTGTCTCTCCGAGCGGGCCTAAGATGCGGGCTCTCTCTGCCAGCAAGAGGACCCCCCCGGGTTTCCTGGAGATGATCGGGGACCGAAAAGGTCAAGGGACGACGCGCGCCGTGTCCCTGGAACAATACCCAGGAACCCCTGGAAGCGGTCTCCACGATCCACCCGCTCGTGCACTAGTCGTGACGTCCGGTGTGGCTTCTCTCCCAGGTCGGTCCGATGCCGTGCGGAAGACCTGCAGTGTCCGGAAGGCGCCTAACTAGGTGCCTACCGCTTGTGGCCGTACACCCATAGCTGATGGCCACGCCGCTCAGCACAAGCAGAGCAGGCGTCATAAGCACGGTCGGCGGCGTATCCGGTGCAGAGGCGACAGACCCCTAGGAACTGAACCAGCCACTGTCATCTGTCCACCCTGTGAATGGGCGAGCAGCACGTCCCTGCAACAGATAACACAACCGAAGGCACGCGGTTGAGTCCTGCGGGACTACACCATGAACGGCTAGCCTTCGTAACGACAAAAAACACAAGCACAAAATTGAGGTACCAATCTGTCACGCCTGCCCGCCAGCAGTGCAGTAAGGAGGTTGACTCACTGCCGCACAAGCGCTAGGGTGAGAACCGCAACATATGTACCAAAAGTCAAACATGTCATGACAGAACGGTATAAAAGGCGTCAGGCCCCAAACATCACTAAAGGGCGACGGCGTGTGGAAAAAAGAACACCGGCCGCATACTGTACAACAACTCAACATGCAGTGACAAGCAAAGGCAAGAACAACAACTGGGATAGTAAAATCACCACTTAATGGGGACATGGCACGTGGCCCCACCCAGCGAAGGAGCGTAAAAATCCCAAGCTGCCCACCGTAAAGTATATTCACTCTATTAGGTACGTGAGTACTTGTCTACAGCGTACGCATGCGTATGCGAGTTCTGAGTGTGCGCTTAAAATCATCAACCATCCCAAGATTAGCGCACTAAAATTACAGCAATCATCACTCTTATCTATACAACCACTCAAGCAAGTGATACCAGAAAAGGCAAGAAACAGGAGCTGGCACAGAACAATACTACGCAATGTTGACAAGGCGTGACACAAGCTGTCCCGGCAAGCTAATCAAGCCATGGAGTAAGAAGATACTCCAACCCAAGGTACAAATGCGTAGGTCAGCGTCGCAACAATACACCGAAGGCGAGTGGGCGCGGGCGCGAGGGGCCCCGCCAAGCTAAGAGTTGCGAAATTTGGCGCGCCAACTACAGTGAGAAGAAGACGACAATCTTCGTACCTGCTCAACCAGTGCCCAGCCCGGGAACCGGCCGAGGGACAACCCAGCTACCTTACCTCTCCATCGCAGGGAAAGAGGGGGGGAGAAGTCCAAACCTGCCTGGCACGACCGGCGAAGCTCACCACGCAGCCCATGGCCACCAGAGGTCGAAAACGTAGCCGCCAAGTGGAGATGAAAGCCACGCAGCAGCACAGGCAGGGCCGACGAATCGATCCTATCTCCCGTAACCCTACATCCCTTCTCTTCATACTTCATCACCAAAGTCCGAAAGACCAGCGAACCGGTCGAAAACCGAAGTCCGTAGGCTAGAGCAGTAGAGCAACACGTCCGTTCGTGCGCCTAAGTAGACTTGACTGGGGGATTATAGGTACCCGGCTTCCGGGTGGTGGGTATAGGGAGACAACTCTTGGTCCCCTCGGGGTTCCCCGAGTGCCTCCCGGGTTGTGTTTTAACACAACTGGCTCTTAGGCTAGAATGAGTAAGTAGTAGACACTTCCATTCAGTCATGTCATCGGTAATGTTTTTGAAGAAACAAACAGCATTGTCTAAAGATAATCTGTATCAGATGACGTCCTTCAACTTGAGGATACAAATGAGGCTGATCTTTTGTGCAAGCTTGAGGCACAGATACTCATGAGCCCCAGCAGCTCATGAGAATCCATGCCTCTTGCACAAACTGTATCTTACCTCTGCCAGTCCATCACAATGGACATGAGTTTGTATCCACTCTAAGCGGTCTGAGTTTTCCCTCTGCCTCACTCCTTCGTTCACCTGACTACACAATTCCTCTGCTCGCTGAAGTGCATCCTGCAGATTACCATAGTCTGGATGGTCCTCTGGTGTGTGTTTCAAGATCTAAATACATGCACACAGAAAAGATCAGAAAAGAACAGCATGTATACAACATTCCTGTGGCATAAAAGTTATAACATTATGTACCCACTCCATATTTTTTCCCTTCTTCGACACTGATATATTGTATTACAAGCAAATTAATTATTCATGAGCTTGCTCGATATACTTTCCTTCCTGAAAAGCCTTGCAGCCCTGGCCCGCAAAGTTGTTGATGGATTCTCGAGCCAGGGTATTATGAAATAATCACAAATACTGTTCTGCTGCAACACTAATGCATCCTTTTCAACTATGACAACGTCAACACGGATCACTGAATAACGACCAAAAATAAATTGCAAGACGTGTCACTTGTGTACAGACCTCTTTTATAATGAGCGGATACTTCGTGATGCGCTGCATGGGTTTCAGCAAAAAGCTGCTGAGTGGCATCCCTTTGGCCGCAGGGTTGGTCACACATTTCTGAAACGTAATATGTTCTGCTTTACAAAGATCTACTCTAATCTAAGAACAAGAAAGGCAAAGCCATTACATATTTACATATGTGTGACCTTTGTGACAAGGGCTGGCTTCTGCAGCAGCAAAATCCATTTTTTAATGAAAATCTAAGTATTTTTCCACACATCTGTCAACCCGCCGTGACCCTTGATCTTTGTGTGAGTCGACTAAATTAGTATGCATAGAAAGGTGTTATCATCAGCTATCTTTGTACCACATTTGGTTGAAAATTTTGCAAAAATTTGGGAATACCTACAATTTTATTAAAAAAAATCAGCATTTTACACACATTTGCCAGCCTCTTGTGACCCTTGACCTTTCCACCACCCTTGAACTAAAGCCATTGGTCTATATTGTTATCTGTAAGTACTATAATGTAGCTTGCATATGGCAGTGTACAAATTTGAAGCCTTTACTTTTAGCCTCCGTATGATATGGGTTAAGACCACTCTTTCATGCCAAAAATGGTGGCTGCTCAAAACATGTTCTTCTGTATTTTATTAGTACTCTTTTACATGCTCTTTCACAGACCATAATGACTTTCACAACTTTGGAATTTGTTTTGACAGATTGTGAACCAGCTGTCGGAGACAGATCCCTCTTGATACTGACATTTCAAGGCTAGTGCTAGATAAACGTGGCGCCTTATGAGGCACTACCCTTGAGATAGCATGGCTGATTCACCTCTCTCTATGATGTCTTCAGGGTGAACAAATTAACAGTTCTAAATGATCTCATAAAAAACATTTAACACATACCTTGTGAAAAAAACCCAAAACATACCTTGTGAACTTCCACAAAGTCTGGTCGATTTTCTGTCTTCCTCTGGAGAAGCGCTGCGGCTGACAGTTGACAGCTACAGAATCTGACATACGGTGTCATGTGCGGAAGCTGAAAACATAAACAGTTCATTACAGTTAAACCTGCTTATCTTATCACTGCCAACTAAGTGACAGGACAGATGCAGCCAAAACAGACAGGCAGCTGTTTTATATAATTATAAAGGATCTTTTATAGCCAAAGTGAAGAGGAGGTGTACTTCTCAAGTGGCTGCTACGGGTATAGACAGGTGCTCATTATATTAACCGTTTTCATACTGATACACCTATTGCTTAAAACAAATCTGGCTGACAGCTCAAGGGTGGTGCCAGGATAGCTTGGCGCCTGTGGCGTCAAGCTATTCTGGCACCACCCTTGAACTAAAACAGCTGATCTATCTCCTAATCTGTAATGAAGCCTTCATAAGACAATAAGAAAATTGTACAAAATCAGCCTCAGGATGTAATGGGTTAAAGAAGCTGTTAGAGCAGAATAACCATACATTTGCATTTATGTATAAAGGGTGTCACCTCTACCTAAGTGTAGCACTGAACCAAGATGCAAATCTTTTAAATTTAATACCACCCTGGCCAGTAAGCAAAGGCTATCAGGCTGAAGTCTGTTGCAGTGGGCCCTCACATGACCACGGCGGCCGACTTCCGCTCGACAGCCTTTTTTCATACTGGGTGGCGCGCTGTATCTGGTTTCTGCTGACCATGCAAAGACTTTGGTGGCCAAGAATCATGCAGCGGAGTAAAATGTAAATTTTGAAACCAAAGCCAATGACAGTAACTCTTTAGTTGTCCGTTGCACTATTTGCACTACAAACAGCCAAAGGGTTAAGTGTCTCTCAGTAAATAACATATCTGAAGTTAATTGCAGAAGAATGGCAGCATGACAGACCGCAGATGGATCACTACATACTCACTTTTCTTATAGCAATTTACGAAAAACGAATTCCTGACTAGCAGTATGGCCAATAGAGAGGGGGAAAAAAAATATTGTGGAAAAATAAAAACCACTGTTTTCATCCCTACGTCACATGTCCAGTCTCTTTAGCGCACACCGTACCATGTGACCATGATACAAAACCCTTGTAGCGACAAATGGCGGACAAATGTAGCCCTCTTTGTGACGCATCTTGGAAGCGAGTTTTGTTCTATAAATGATCACTAAAACGTTTTAAAGTACAAATTTACTTAGTGTAGTCTGAAACAACAGAGACACTACTGGAGACGGCAATGTCATGAAAGATTTTTAATCAAGTCATACGTCGATTATGGATAAACATATAGTCCTTTTATGTCAGTCATGTCTGGCGTGATCCAGATCGGAAGATTTCTTTATGAAAATAGTGGAGGAATGAAAACAAATACGTTATTGGTAGCAGGGGCTTGCTGCACGGACCCTTGTAGGCCTTCGGGAGGTCAAAGGAACCATTGTACCCCCCTCAGGCCTTCGGCCGAAGGCCTGAGGGGTACAATGGTTCCTTTGACCTCCCGAAGGCCTACAAGGGTCCGTGTAGCACACCCCTGCGACCAATAACTTATACTATCCCACCCCACCACACTGTGACCCTTTTAACCCTTTTAGCCCCGGATCCCTACAGCAGGAGACGGCTTGACCATGATAATTCAAGGGTAGTGCCCGATTAGCTTGGCGCCTTCAGGCGCCAAGCTAATCTGGCACTACCCTTGAATTTTCATGGTCAAGCCAATTTCTGCAACTGGTACATAGTCATTAGGCAACACCTTTAAAATTCGAGAAATGGGACCCTGGGGCTAAAAGGGTTAACCCCAGTACACTCCCAAAAAACTACTGAAGACAAGCATAGCTTACATTTTCACAGAACATGTCACCAATCATGAAAATGATTTTGCCTTTTCCACACATCTTTTTTCGCACACGCA